>JAKCOX010000017.1:14354885-14954885 GCA_022605575.1 Laterallus jamaicensis coturniculus | reverse complement strand
GAGCCTTTAAGAAATCTTAACAATCATGGAGATGCAAGGTGTGCAGAATGCTATGAGTTCGAACGAAATGCTACTTTCCCCATTATAACTGCACGCCGTGCTTGCTCCTGCCCTTTTACCACGTTTATAAACTAAAAGGTGTGCTGCATCTCACGATCATTAGCTGTATTTTAGGATGCCAAAAAGTGAAACAAATGGTGTAACAATTGTTCGTTATGCCACTAAAAATCAGTTCTTCAAGATGCGTGTTTCATTCCTTTAAGGAGAGCCTTTACAGCTTGCAACCAGTGATGCCGTTAAATGTAGCTCCAAATCAGTCCGAAGTTTCTCTGTGTTTCAAGTCTATGATTTTTTTTTCATCTTGCCAAATTCCTGCATAAATAGGTGGGATTAAATGGAGCCTAGCCTACCTAACATAATTATATATGTTGTGATTTTATACTGCAATGAAACTGATACATTTTAATAATCCCGGTCTTGGCTCTTACCCGCTAAAGTCAATAAAGGTTATTAAGGCCAACTGCCATATAAATACATTGCTACATTGCTAAATGGACTGTCAGACCAGGAAATACAATTCACGCCATACAGCACGACCAGGGCTGTCTTTTTTTTTTTTCCTTTAAAGGAACACTAGATATGTTGAAAAACTCTTGAAGGATTCAATACTTAAGTATAATCATATATGTTTACTTTTCATTCCACAAACAAAACCCATCTCATTGATTTACATTTTACTTATTCAAATGTGACTCAGCCTAAACCAAAATAAACCGAAGACGACTGTAGGACTTCTGCAGTTCTTCCTGATCTGGCACAGTGTTAGAAGATTTTCATAGCTAAAATAAATGTCAGATTGCGAGGTTTGTATGATATCCGACCCTGAGAGACAAATTGTCTCTCCGCTGAATCTCAGAACAGCTACAGCAAGACTTCCTCGCATCACATGAGATTTCAGCTTTTCAGATTTCTCCTTACCCAGAAAGCAAAGCTTGTACAGTCTTTTTTCAAATGGTAACTCTCCCTTTGAATTCAGCAAGCATTTATCCTGATGTTGCAGGTGATAACGTGTTAATCTTGGATGACTTTTTAAAAAACCCCTCAAACATTTGAATAGCCTTCATATTTTCAAGGGAGGGGGGAAAAAGAGAAGATTGGTTAAACTGCTTTGGATTTAATGGTTCATAAATTCATGAGGTAATATTGTGGGAAATGTGATGTTTTATCAGAATGTCATTCAAATGAAAGGTTTAACATTTACATCACAAGAGCGAGCTCTAAGTAAAACTATCCTCGGGGAAAGAAATGCCAAGAATAAACATGATGATAAAATTGTGTGCTTGCTAGAACGTACAAAAATATTACAGAAAGCCCAAAGGTTTGCAGACACTGGGTTAAATTTCCTGTGGTATCCTACTTCGCTGTGACACTGGAGCAATCACAATTAGCAGAATCTGACATTATTTTGGAAAACAGTCTTTTCTTCTTTATAACTCCATTACTAAAGGGCTTGGGGAGGGGTTGGGGGGGGGGGGGGAAATGCACACAGGGAACCCAAGACTCACTTTCGTAGCACTTTTTACACACATAAAAAAGTAAGCCAAGTTCAGCTCAGTTCACACAAAAAATGTAAGAAAAAGACATTGTTTACATATTTTCTTTTAAGAAATAATAAATTTTAAGCAATAATATCTACTGAGTGAAGATTAACAACTCTAAGACGTTTTTAATTTAGCATCCTGCCACATTTTTCTTTTTTTAGAATCAACCAGCTAAAACTATAAATTTGGAGAATAAACCAAACATCAGCTGCAGACTACTGGGTACATTCAGAAATACCTTTTTGATTTAACTTAATGCCATGGAAGTTAAGCATGCACCAAAACACTGCACTTTTTATGTTAAATTGCTGTTGAATTTGTTAACCCACAATTGATTTCCTGTGTTATGGAATCTTAGAGATTACAGCTAACTTGAAGCAACAGGGATAATTCTTGATGTTAATGCTGCATTTCCATGTATTTTTATTACGACGGTGCCTGTCGCTGCATTAAAACTGCGGCTCAACATTGCCACCTACTGTCACCAGGGGAGAGAGTAAAAGACAAAATGTAGGTTACCCCCCCCAAACCCACCCTGCCTCGAGTCCCATGTACAGTAAGCATCAAACTTACTCAGAGATTCAACAAAACAGACATTCTCAATTAACTTTCTCCTCCGTCTCCTTCAATGGCTGAAATTAATTGTGATTAATATGTTCTAAGTCACAAACCATTACAGCAATTTTTAAAATTTAAATTAGAAGCAGCTTCTGTCTTGGCCCAACCTTCCACTTGCTGATAAATACGGTCCTGAGGCCTGTTGAAAGGAGATACACTGACACCACCATGTTTCTAATTAGAGACACATGGTAATGTCACACCCATTGCAGAAAACCTAACCCTTGAGAATTCCTGAGTTTGCTGTTTTTCCATGTTCTCAACACACAATGGATATAAAATAACAATCAAACATTCTTGTCCTACCTCATCTAAGCCTGTGTTACAAGCGAGTAAGTTGTCATTTCAAAGAAAAACAAACCAAAAGATTATAAAGGTCACTCAAGAATGTGAGCGCATAAGAACACAAAAATGAGGACGAAACCCCACAAGTTAGAATTTATCTCCTTTTGTAGGAAAGTTTAACTTGACTGACTCTTTGTGGTAACTGATTTCACAAATCAAAGTTCCACTTTTCCACACTTATTTTCCACATCTGAAGCCAGGCACTACGGGAAAAGCCTAAAATATGTTTGAGCAGGTTAGTGAGTCATGATGTTTCCCTGAAAACTCAAGGAGCATGTTCTTGTTGCACCACACCTCAAGGGGTTCAAAAGCACCTCTCCTACAAGTCATATTCAGCATCCTCAGCTATGCTATAAATTCTTCCAAGCCACCTATGGGCAAAGCGAGGCTCACGCTGCCCAGGAAGCTTTTAGTGCAGGCAAAAGGATATTAGCAAGACTAAGAATGTCAATAAACTTCCTTCAGCATACAAATCTAGAAACAGGCATGACAGCAACTGTATCCAACGCTTACAACAGCAAAGTCCCCCAACCGAGTCTCTACTTGGACAGCAACAGCAAGCCAGCTAACAGTGCTTGTCATGGCATCCACCTTCAAGGGAAAGCGGGATGTGTTTTCCAGCATACAAGAACCAGTGCTGCTATCATTACTAAAGAACCTGATCTCCTCTTGTTGGTTCTAGCTATGGTGTAAGTGTGCAGGTGGACACAGACGGGTAGTGGTACCTCCAGATCATCAGACTTCACACTGAACTTTGCTCAGACGCATTCATCGCTGCTGCCGTCGGCAGAGGTGTCTATCTTGGTGTTGTATGAGACAGTTTACAATGCAGATTTTTATGCAATACATGACTGCCATCTTATGAGGTTGGCAAACTTTAAAAAAACAGGCAAAGACAGGAATTAACTAAAATCTCAGGTTTTTGGATCTTATTTCACTCTCATTTCTTCTGGCTACTGATGGAGAAAAATAAAAGGAAGCAGTGGGAGGCTGACACTGATTCTACTTCTCATATGTTCTGAATAAAGTTTAAATCCCGTTACTACAGTACAATTAAAAACATAATTGTGACTGCTCTCAGAATTAAGCTCTAGAGATTTTAGACCATGAAACTAGTACTTACCATAATCTCCATCTTTCTCCAAAATTCTTCCAATTTAGCCATAGGCTTAAGCCACCAATCGGTGAACTTCAAATACCGCTTGCCTTGAAACCAAAACTGCCTAAGCCACTCAAATTCAACCTGCAAGATGAAAACATATGGTAGCATAAACTTCTGTGTCCATTATCTAGGGCAGGAATGGGGTAATGCATGATTCAGCTATATCTGAATGATGCCAAAAATAGGGAGAAGGCGACCAAAGGATCCATTTCCAAATGCACCCTTATGCCCAGTTGTTTATTTCTGTTCCACATGAATTTGCAAGCTGAGCTATTCCCTTCAAATCTAGAGTGGTGCAAAACCCAACTCTTCTTTACATGTGGTACATGCACAAAGACCATTATAAATTCAGGTTTACCCTCAATTCAGTCAAATACGTACCAACTCCGGCTTATTTTGATTAACATCGAGGGTCTGAAAATACTTCAGTCATATAAAAGATTGAAAAAACTTGCAGCAATAACCTTGCTAGAATGCAGCTGAGTCAACTGCTATGAAACGAGAGCATTATAACGAATCATAGTTGCACCAAATAATCTGGTTACCAGATAGGCTACCAATAACTTTTGGATTAACTGGATCTCCATGTGAGAGATGAAAGGGCTGTGATCAGGCAGGGGAGCTGCAGGGGAGGAGCAGGGGCATCCCCACACCGCTCCTTCTCCCCCTCCCGCATCTTCCTGCACCGCAAGGATCTTGGACACAGAACAACGCCTGCATGCCAGGAGCAAAAAGCTTCTCAGGGCATCTGAAGTACCAAAAACAATTGTTTTTCTAGGACAAAGCTTATGTGGAAACTGTGCTTCACAAAGATACAAATCCTCCCTCATCGAAGCCATAAAAGTTCTGTCAGGAGAAAGCAATACTTTTATTTAGAATCTGAAACCCAGCAAGTGACACAATACTCAACTAATTGGGGTTTTAACAACAACAAAAAAACCCCATATATGGATGGACCATCAACTTTCAGACAAGAGAAATATTAGCTTACTAAAGATAATATAAAATGGATCAAATATTCTTTAGGCAAAGTAATTCCATCTATCTGAATTTCCACTGAGCCTTTTTTCCTTTAATATTAAGCCATAGCTCTGGTCCTTAGAATTCCATATTAATCTTTGTTGTGGTAGTCATGTTGCACACTGAGTTCAAAGCTGCTTTAATCATTATTTGTATCACAAAGTTTTTGTTTATCCTTGCTCAGCTCCGATGATCCAAACAAAGACAACCTGCCAAGGTGAAAGAATAAAGAAAACTGCCCAAAGCTGTCACCTAATGCTTTCTTTTCTGCAAGGGTGAAGGAGAATGGCTGCAGAAGTCTGAAAGCGTTTCAGTTAACATCAGCTAAACATTTGGTCAATATGTGTTAGAGATTACAGTAAGAGATAGGTAAATTTAAAGTCTATAAAAGGAATACTAGAGCAACTTCATTGGTAATATATAGCAGCATGATTAGTTGGCAGACAGAGATCTTAAAATATTTCAAAAAAATGTGACTGGTAGCTGAGTAGCTTTTTAGCACAGAAGTTTGATGACAATCCCTTAAAAATCCTGAAGGAAAGTTTGCTTCCTCTACAGTATTAATCACAGAATCACAGAATTGTAGGGGTTGGAAGAGACCTCAAGAGATCATCGGGTCCAACACCTCTGCCAAAGCAGCTCCCTAGCTCATACTACACAGATAGGTGTCCAGAGGAGTCTTGAATATCTCCAGAGAAGGAGACTCCACCACCCCGCTGGGCAGCCTGTCCCAGGGCTCTGTCATCCTCACTGTGAAAAAGTTCCTCTGCATGTTGGTGTGGAACTTCCTGTGCTCCAATTTGCAGCCATTGCCCCTTGTCTTGTCTCCACAGACAACAGAAAAGGGGCTGGCCAATTCCCCCTGCACCCCATACTTAAGATATTTATAAAATGAGATATGAAGGATCAACTTAGAGTTTGTTAAAAAAGTTAAACTCAATAAAATCAGTATATACGGGCAGGGTGAGCATATCAATGGATCAACCAGAGTTTTAAGCACTCAGTACTTTTGTTTCCCCCAATTCTTTTTGGTTTTGCTGGCCTCCACCACAGGAGTGCTGCTATCTGGCAACCATGTTTCAGGAAATGAATCACAGCAGAGCACTAATCAATGAAAAAAAATTTAAAATTAAAATCAATATTACAATATGGCTCATCACGACAAGAATCTCAGTCAATCTGATTTTTGACTAGTGCTATTGATTTGTTACATTAATCTATCCAATTTCAGCCTGATGCAAGGCTGGCATTTTGGCCAAATTGTAAACGTATCTTGATCCTATACAGGATATACAACCTGACACACACGAGCTGCTTTTTAGGTCCAAGAGGTAAAGTTTAGCACAAAGCTAGTTAATTTTCTGAAGGATTAGCTGCTCTCATCAGAGGTCAGCGTACCAAATTGCAATGTGTGGTTCTTGAACCATGTGGGCTGCCATTTACTGTGGCTCTCAAACTCAGGTCCACATTCATCTTACAATGTCTCAGTTTGATGCTAAACAGAGTTAATAAACTGTGGAGAAGGTCCATGTTTCACACACCACCTTAGCCATCTAGATGCTTGAGAAGTGACTGCTCTGAACTATCACCTCTGGACAGGTAACTGTTGATTCTGTAGAGAAAGAAGTCGTCCTCTTGATGAGACAATGATGACATGATTTCTCTATCACTCTATGCTTGTTTTAGACATATGCAGGCATAAATACTTAGCTCTGCTAAAAATCTCCAGAGATTCCAATCACACTAAGTGTTTGGTATTTATAAATCAGACACAAAGACTTTTTACAGCACATCCATTACAAAGAACATGTTTTAACAAGAACATAGGCTATCTACTCCCCAAGTTCTCCTCGAAGGCTTATGTCTGAGCTCTATTCAGTAAGAGTTTCTCCTGCAACAGGAGGAAGGCACTCCCTTTGGCATGCCTCCTTCCACAAACAGGAGGAGCTGTAACAGCAAAAAAGCCCGCAACAGTAAATACCAGGGAGGTAAATATGTCTACTTCTAGCCTAAGTTGAAGTTACAGGAACACTCATCTCCCATGACAAATCTCTTGGGTTAATCGCTCTTGCCAAGGATTTTTGCTGGAGAGTTTTAATTTGGAGACACCCATATAAAAGAGCTAACTGCATCTAGCATTAGAAAACATTTTACATAATTGAACAGGACAATATCCCAACATATTAGCATATAAAACTTATGCTGAGTGTTTTCAGAATAATTTTCATCTCCTAGTTTCCACGTATGACTTATATCTGTGCAAGTAAGCTCAGAATCAGGCCTCATATGTCTAACCTCAACATATTTTCAAGTTGTCCTTTAAACAATGATTAAAGGCCAATTTTAGGTTATAGTCAATACTGGGTAGTAAAAGGCCAACAGTAGCATTTGACATTTTGTGAGGCACTGCTCCTCAGTCAATTATTTAAAAGTATTGGTTATTAAATGCCACACATGTAAGTGATCTATATTTTCTCTCCTCTGTTCTAGCCAGTCACCAATGATGCTGTCAGCTCACTGTGATGTGCTAAAAGATATTAACCTTCCTTTGGCTATGTACACTGCTACCCTTTCTCAGCAGCGACCTCAATGTTGAACACCGTAGACTTTCAACTTAGCAGCTCGCTCAGGCTTTTCTACATCCCTGGGCATTCACCACACAAATTTATCTGCTGCTGCCATAAAAACAGATTTGTTTTAGGCAGAAGTGACTGTACCTTACAAGCAACAAAGCAACCAATTCAGCTGCAAGTTTTAATCATGGAAATCACCCACAGCTGAACAGAAACAGCAATGAGGACAAAGCCCTACCTTTTCAAAGGTACTTGCTCTGAAGCCTGCTATGTTTTCAGTACTAGATGCTCCCCCAGTGTTTTACTTCACAGAGAACATCCAACTTTGGTGGTAGCAAATAAAGAAGCCTTGAAACTACCTCACACGACATGAACTATAAGATTTTGCATTACTCAGAGCAAGGAAAGAAAACTTACTTTTTGAAATGTGAAGAATAGGCTGGTGATGATCTTTTCTGCAGATTTATTTTTATATGTATGAACATTTACATCTGTCCAGCAGAATTTTACTACTTTGCAAAGCATTCCCTTGCCAGTGGGTTTCCCCAGGTCCCTGTAGCTCTGTTTGGGACATACCCATTAGCTGTATATATTTTAGAAAGCCAAATGTGATTCAGTACAGGCAAGAGGTTCACATTCATTGAAGATCAGTTTTTGCAGGATAAATTACTACTGCCAAACAGCAATCTGACTGCTTAAAGGGTAACTCCGCCCAGTAACACTAGGTGTGCGCTGTTAGGCTGCTGTCTGGGTAATTATTTCTGCTCACTGGATAACCTGCCAGTGAAGTATTTGTTCAGACTTCAAGCCCATAAGCTACTCAGACAAGCAGGACGTGAACACCCTCAATTAAGGTATTTTTACTCACAACTACAAAGAACATACCAAGAGTGAGGCGGCTCACACATCTAACAAACAGCACATACCTCACAATTACTCAGATATTCCTTTGAAGGCTGTTTTAGTGAGGAAGACCATGACAACAAAGCTAAGTCTAAAGAAATACTATCTCTTACCTGGCTGCCCACTAGAGATGCTACAAACCTCCTCAGGTCAGCATCTCACTTATTCAACAGGAAGAGCACTGTCAAGACACCCGAGACAGGGGTCTGACAAATGCACTCTGGGAAATCTAACACACCAGTAAAAACATCCCCCAGATACTCTGCCAGCCCGCTTTTAGAGGTTTCTCTGCCTGCCACAAAAATGGAAAAAATTAAGTCTCCAGCTATGCTTCAGATCTTGAGTTCAAACCCACTTTATCAGCAGAGCAAGTCAATTCTCCTGCCCAGGAATACAGCAGTGAAGGCACAGGACTATACCTCATTCTTTCAGACTTGCTTTTAGGCTTTTCCCTTCTAGCAGACAGATAATTCATTCAGACCTCACTTGGCAGACCAGCTAATTTCAGCAGAGACTGGGAATCTGTGCTATGCTACTATATTTTAGCTTAGTCACACATAGCCTGATGGTAGTATGATGGTTCTGTTCTGGTTAGCGATCTCTGATGACTACTCCAAGAAGGAAAAAACACCCAACCAGCAGCATTTCAGAAGATAAAGAATCTAGAACAATGATGGCATTTAGTTATTGGAGTTAAACTCTGAATAACTTCAGTTCATTGATAATATTTGACAGTTAAATACAATCCTACCACCTTCTCTAGAGGCAGAAATACTAGCTTATTTCAAACTCAGGATCTCTGGTCCAGGCAAATAGGGAAGGGAAAAAAAAAGGTCAGAAGGAGGTTTAGAACTAGCACAGAAAGCTGTGTATCAGACAGAAATACACAGGTAGAGTTGGGTGGCAGCTCATGAAATCTGTTTGGTGTTTTGTGAAATTTTGGATTTTGTATTTTAAAATACTAAGAAACCAAGGGGAGAAAAAAGGACCAAATGCAGTGATCAAATGGAAGACTAGTTTTCATCAGCAAACAATTTGATTCTTTAAAGGAACAGAATATATTTTTTTTCTTCACCTGCTTTGAACCTAAAACCTGGATTAGTGCCTGAAAATATAAAGATTTATCATACAGTAACTAAAAGAAGGTCTGAAGTTTTTACATGCAAAAAAAAGTCGCATTCCCCTCACAGATCCATAAGTTTTGGCTTCCATGGCATTCAAAAAAAGCAGTGTGCATTTACCACAGTAATAAGCAATTAGTATTTTTGTCTACTTGTGCATCAAATAAATGAAATTTAAATAGCACTTTAACACACATTTATTCTGCAAAAGGTGATCTTGGGATTAAAAGAAAAAAAAAAGTGAGTGAGGTATTCTCATTTCAAATGAAATATAGATCCAATGTGTCCACTGAGTCTAAGCACGCAATATGTACAGGTTAAACAATGATTTCTGTTACAGCATATCCCATATGTGTAACAGGAAACATCCCCGCATGTCACACAGCAAAATTATTCAGGTGACTGCAAACACCAGGGGCTAGTCTCTCACCTGATGTAAACGGCACACGCCTTTGATGTCAAAGGACCCGTGCAAATTTACACCAGCTGGGCATGTGGCCCTGGCTGTGCAAACCACATATGTGTGCAGTTTTATGGACTGAGCCTGATGGATGTTTTGTAAAACCCTGCATGGATCAGACTTCTTTAAATTGCTCTAGGAGCTCTTTTGCTAAAAGTCAAGGGTGCAAGTCTTTTGCCAGCACTATACTCAATTTTACCAAGTGTAAACACAACACAGGTTAAAATATGTTCTACAAAGTTTTAATAAAAATATTATATTCCTCAGTGGACAGCAATTTAAAGTTTCCACAAATTCTAATTGGACTGAAAATCACTACTACATAGCTCCCAATCATGACCATACTTATCTTAGTAGAAATACAGCATAGGTCCTTCAATAGGGCTGAATATAAGAGAGTTGTAAAAAAAACCCGTTGATATTTAAGCCCAAAGCATATCAGAAGTTTGTATTACCTGGTTGCTATAGGTGTTTTTAAGGAGAGATGATAATCAGAGCTTTCTGGTTAGGAATAGCTGAGAGCTTTGCTTCAGGAAGAACAGCAGCTTCCCGCAACAGTTAAACAATGCATCCATTTAAAGTCCTAATACATAGTCTTGACTATGATTTCTGTAACTTTAAAAAACCCTCAAAAACACCCAAGGAAAAAAAGTATTAAATTTGCAATCTTCAGTAACACTGTCCTTGTAAAAAGACCCAGTGGATATCATCAGAGCTATCAGACTAACGGGAACATTTTTTGTGATACTGTCTAATTTGATACCAGGAAAAGCTACCTATCTCTGCACTTTCCCATAAATGAACTGAAAAGATCAGACAGTGCTGAATCAAAGTGTTTAAGACTCCAGATCTGTACTTGAAGTGAGAAATCACTGCTGGAATCCTGTAGAAGTGCATTGTTATACTGGTGTATTTTGCAGCATCAAAAACTCTGCTTAAGCACCTTCCTCACAATTATTTCCACTGTATTTTCTGCAGAACACACATTTATGCATATACGTACAATTGTGCCACACCTGGAATTCTGTAAAAACCTGGTTCAACACCTGATGAGCAACTGTAAAAACGTTTACCTTCTCTTTCCCTCTATATTTTTCCTCACTCTCCATTTTTGTTAGAGAAGCACTAGAGTAGTTTGGTTTGTCCACCACACTACCAGATTTTGGTGGGATATTACTGAAACTACTCTCTTGCTCCACCAGCAGAGGGATCTTAAGAAGTTACAATGAAAACTTCATGGGAATGAAAATATCAATCCAAGTTTGCCCCAATTATGGTATCCAAATAAAAAAGTAATAAAAAACACGTTTCCAACTTTTATGGAGCAATGCCTTGTGAGCAGCTGAACACACTTAATTGCCATTAACTCCATGAGCAGACTGCACCTCTCAGAACCTGGCTGAAGTACTTTCAGTGCACATCATCTCACCTCATTATGTATTTCTTCTACTTGCTTTATAACAGCAGTTTCCAGTGATTTCAAAGATAAAGCCATTGAATCAGAATCAGACTGTAAATTCTGGAGCGCCAGTTCACATTGTCCAAGTATGTACCCCAACGTTCCTCTTGAACACTATAAAGATACAATTAAAAAGTACATATAAGCCACTTCAGAATGTGCGAATTTCTCGGATAGACCAAACTACTTGCTGCTGAAACATTCAAAGCAAACTAGTACTCCAAGTGAGAGAGGAAAAACACAAAACTATGCATTTTAAAGCATCCAGTATACTTTAATTTCATGTCAAAACCCAGTTCAAACAAGTGTATATTTGTATGGGAAATAAAGACATTTTTTAATGTTACATCTTATCTGTATGTATATGTTCATGTTTGGTGCCACTGCAGCATTTCCAATCCTGCAGAGATTAGGAAGAGTCATTGTGAAAAGCAGCGAATGGATACTTGTGTATCACAGAATCACAGAATCTTAGGGGTTGGAAGGGACCTCAAGAGATCTTCGGGTCCAACCCCCCTGCCAAAGCAGGCTCCCTATCTCATATTACATAGATAGGCGTCCAGACGAGACTTGAATATCTCCAGAGAAGGAGACTCCACCACCTCCCTGGGCAGCCTATTCCACTGCTCTGTCACCCTCACTGTGAAAAAGTTCTTCCGCATGTTGGTGCGGAACTTCCTGTGCTCCAGCTTACAGCCATTGCCCCTAGTCCTGTCCCCACTGACCACTGAAAAGGGGCTGGCCAATTCCCCCTGCCACCCATGTCTAAGATACTTGTAAACACTAATTAGGTCCCCCCTAAGTCTTCTTTTTTCCAGGCTGAACAGACCCAGCTCACTCAACCTTTCCTCATAGGGGAGATGTTCCAGACCCCTAATCATCTTTGTCGCCCTTCTCTGGACTCTCTCCAGAAGGTCCCTGTCTTTTCTATACCAGGGAGCCCAGAACTGGATACAGTATTCCAGGTGGGGCCTGACCAATGCAGAGTAGAGGGGGAGGATCACCTCCTTCGACCTGCTGGACACACTCTTCCTGATGCATCCCAGGATCCCATTGGCTCTCTTGGCCACCAAGGCACACTGCTGGCTCATAGCCAACCTGTCATCAACCAGGACCCCTAGGTCCTTCTCCATAGAGCTCTTCTCCAACAGGTCATCCCCCAGCCTGTACTGATACAGTCGGTTATTCCTCCCCAGGTGCAAGACTTTACACTTGCTTTTGTTGAATTTCATTAGATTTCTCCCTGCCCAGCTCTCCAGTCTGTCCAGGTCTCGCTGGATGGCAGCGCAGTGTTCCTGCGTGTCAGCCACTCCTCCCAGTTTTGTATCATCGGCATACTTGCTGAGGGTGGATGCTATTCCCTCATCAAGGTCGTCAATGAAGATATTAAACAGGACTGGACCCAACACTGAGCCCTGGGGAACACCGCTAGTCACAGGCCTCCATTCAGATTCTACTCCACTGATCACGACCCTCTGAGCCCGGTCTCGTTTCAACAGTGGTGTATCACTTTTGCTTCATGAAGGAAGGAAGTGGTAATTGTCATTTCAAAAAATATTTTTACAAAACCATTTTTATTAATGCTTTCCCATTAGGTTACTATACAAACAAAACTACCAACACCACCATGGAAAGGAAAAGTAAATATAAAGGAATAACGATCCAGTAAATGTAAAAAAAAAAAGAAAAAAGGTGTCTTTGCAATAGAGAATATGACTGAAGCCTTGTTATCTCAGAACCACTGAGACAAGGGACTATCACTTCTCTGCTTCTTCAATCCTCAGATGCACAGAAGGATCCAATTTAAAGCAGACTCATGACTGCTCTTAGTTGCTCTGACCTCCTAAAGGCTGTTTTTGCCAGTGGTCAGAGCTGACATATGTGTTTGAGCATTTCTTTCTCTCCAGGAATACTGCCTTTCAACTAGGACTGGGATATGAACACAGAAAAAAAAGTTTGAAACGTTTCAGGCAAAATACAGTTGTTTCCTCAGTAACCCATGAGGTGTGGCATAGCACATTCTGAATTCCTGTCTTCTATGCCTGAGCTTAAGCACACCATCAATACAGGAAAAAGGTATACCTCCAAAAATAAACATATAGCAGTTGTTAAACAAAAGATATATATATATACATATATAAATGTCACCATGTTGTTTTATTCAGATCTGTGGTTCACAGCTATACTTATGACTCCAACTCAGGCACAGAAGAAAGGAATTCAGAATGTGCTACACCACACCTCATGGGTTACTGAAGAAACAACTGTATTTTTGCCTGAAATATATATATATTTTTAAAAAATTAATCAATTTTCCGGTACCATATATCTATTATGAATGACCAAACAACAAACCATTTTGGATACTTACATCTGCCACTCGGTGAGTTGAGCTGAATCGAGGTGAAAAACCAGCCAGAACACAGTGTTGATGTGTCATATTGAGATCATCTAGGGACAGATTAGAAAACGGTAAGTACAAGGAAAAAATGTATGTAGAGTTACAAAGATCTCTATTCAAGTTAGTTTTCTCCCAGTTTACACAGTAGCCTTTTTCAACCCACCTCTTACTGGCAAAGTTCAACTAAAATGAATTTCAAATTGAGGATCACTACAAACAAAAGACTACCCCTAAATTACAATCTCCTTTCTCAAAAATCACTAAACAATATTGACATCTCTCAAAAAAAGAAACAAAGAAAAAAAGTCTGAGAAATATTATTTCACCTTCTAATCTGAAACTTATCTGAAATTCTACCTTCAGCTCAGAAAGAAAATGGGAACCCTGGACGTACAATCTGCTCAAAGATCCCTCTCCAAAGCATTCCATACTTCTAGCCTGCCAGAGGGCTGTCAGGGATGTGACTGAGTTCACAAACTGGGAAACAAACCACCCCACAAACCCTATAGATAGAATTTCCTTGGCTGCCATCAGAGTTGAGTCAAAATTATCACAACTGAAGAATGCTTGAATTTTTACCATTTAACACTTTTTAGAGGAAAAGTATTCCTCTGAAAAAGTTCAGACTAAATCTAGTAACAGCACTTACTGTTACATTGAAAAACACTCATGAAGTGCTTTTAATTCAACATTTTTGGCGTTAAGTTTGAGAGCAGCATAATTTTAACAAGATATTCTGGAAAAATCTATCAAAAATTTCTGTAAAACACTCCTGGGTTATAGTTTTGTAAGTCAGTAGAAAGAAAATTAAAAAAAAACATACCTGGGTCACTATGCGACCTAAGTTTCACCAAGAAAAAAAACATCACAAAGTTAGAAGAGAACAGGAAGACAGACCTCCAAGATACTAGTTAACTTGGAGTCTGTATTTTGAACGATATCTATTCTTTTGGGGAATTTAGCTTCAGTCATCTTATTACAGTATGAGGAAGTTATCAAGCTTCATCCTTTCATCACACAAACCAAATTTCTTTAAGAGATCCCTATTTGCAAACCTGAAACCTAACATCCTAAATTCCTACTAATTTTTGAAAATGCTCTTTTGACCATTGTAACAGACTGAAAAGAGCACAACAGGTGCAACTTAAAGGTATTCTCTCTACTGCTGAAAGACCACATGCTCTAACACTAAGCAACAGGTCCGAAACTATGAAACTAAAAAAAGCCTAATGAATAAAAATTCAGAAAAATTACTTTATCCTAGTTATAAGAACAGTGTCTAAGCAACTCTTCACAAAGTTCATACCCATGACAGCAGACAATATCACAGACTGGGAAAAAAGTTTCAGAAAACCACTTTATATAAAGAATAGGCAGACAGTGTTATGAAACAGAACAGAATTCCCACTGAGAAAGTTTAGATGAGAGGCTCATTCTCTATCTGCATAAGGTTAGCAGATAGGTGAAGCTAAAAATATTGCAAAAAGCTCCTAAACTAACAAAGAGAACATAGGAAAAAGTGATTCCCTACATAAATCTATGACGGTTAAATTGCATGGAGCCAAGTCTTGTAGGGGCTGCAGAACAATACTATCTCTGGACATTGTGATAGTTAAATATCAGAACCACTTCCAAGAAGCATTGTGACAGAAAACAAATCTAAACACTTCCATCACCCCATTCATTGTGGTGTTTTACGTAGCAAACAGCATTCAGAGTATCACATTTTGATTTGCACCTTTAGTTATTTGCACCCTTGGCAAATCTTGCATTGTAGAGCTCCCCCTTGAAACTGCTTCCAACTGTCTCTAATCCTTTACGACTCTTGGAAAGAAGCCTGTAATTTTAATTTAAGAGCTTATAATTCATCTAAACTGTAATTGTACAAAAATAGTTGATGCTTCATGGATTGCGTGTCTCAAAGGATATGTGAAAAATACATTCTAGGTCTTAAAAGATTACAGTAAAGATTTGCCTTTTTTTTCCCTTCTAAAAATATACTAATTGAAAAGAAAAAGCACACTCTGTTAAATTGGCCATTGTCCATTTGGCAGCAGCAGCTTTCATTCAGATACAGAACACATCCAGATTGCTATTTTGGTTTGAGAGTCAAACCCAAACTGTTACCTTCCTCAGACACCCATGTCAAACTTAGCATAACGCACTCATGCTTTTAGGCAAAACACAATACATGTGGAGTTAACATAAGTGTTACCTGACCAAATACTGATCTGTGAGGTTTGGAAAACCAAGACACAGCCTCTCCAGTATTACACATCACACAAAACCTATGCATATAAAGCAGGAATATACGTATCAGTCCTGCTTTGGAAAGCTGCGTGCAGGCAAGCTATCTGTCAGACAGTCCTCCTCTGTGGTGGAGTAAGAGCCACAAACCAACAGGCCCTTATCTTTTCATGACAGCTCTGGCAGGGATATCTCCTTTCAATGCCTATTACAAAAACAAGCCCCATAAAACATATGCCAACTGTATAATGCACATGAGAAGTGACTTTTTATTTTAAATCACCATTAACACCAACTTTGCAATATCTTTAGTAGTTGCAAGAACCATCACAGAATCCCTTCTCCTCCTTAAAACAGTCTCGCCTTCCATACAGATGCTTATGATATGCATATGCCAACTGAGGGAACTGCAAGGTAAGGAAGCAGCTTTGAGATTGTTACTACAACTTGCTGCTTACGTGACTGCTCCTCTCCCCAAGTGTTCCCCCGCCTATGAAACACACCGTCACTCGCACAGTGGCATTTTTCTGAAGTCTGATCAGGAGTTTCACTTGTTTATAAATTTTAAAATAGTATAAATTACCCAAATTTTAAATAGTAAGCCTAAAAAACAACCAAGAAATCCTAATACATGCTGGAATGCCACCCCGTCCAGAGAGTTTTGTCAATGAAAGTCTAACTCCATGCATTAGAGCTATTCAGTTTTACCATTGTGCCCACGGTCACCGTGCAAGCATGGATAGCTACTTGCACTTCAGGCAGTACAACTCCTAAATCAGGTTCCTCAAGCTACTGACAATGTTTTTAAGGGCTTGCTTGCTTTCAGAGGTACACAACTGGGTTGGTGACAGACACTTGGCATGTGAATGCTGGAAACAATCACACCAATTTTCTGTCTGAAATGGAGCACCTAAGAAACAAGGTGGCTATTTCCTGCATATGTGGATATGGCAAAATCTGCATTCCTTTTAAGTAGATTGTTTTATTTCTGCTGCATTCTGCCTGCCACTGTCCAATGAATTATCAGGCACCTTAGAGCCAGATCCCATTATCGGGCTACGATAGCTGGGGCAAGATTTATTAAAAGAAATTAATCATGGGTATGATTGTGTACAGGTGGCAAAGCCACCTTGGGAAACAAAGTTACCAACCTGAAGCCTGTTTAAATAATTTAGAGGTCAGATTTTGCCTTTACAGATGAAGTACTAAGAAGTCAGAAGGATGTTTAGCAAATGATCTGATTAGCTGCAAATGTACAGTTATTTAACACAGAATCTCCAGCTACAGGAACTCAGACAACACACCTTGTGTAAAAATAGTTACAAAATGGAAGTTTTATTTAGTACAGATCCCTAGTCCTCACACCTGCAGAGAAAAAACCCCAGACAATCAATCACCAATAAACCATCTACGGTGCGCAGTTCCGTAATACGTTTATGCACCAAGGCCTCTGTGGGGTTAGTAACTGAGATGGGAAAAATGAAGGGTAAAGGAGGGGCAAAGGGACTTGCCTGGAAACACTGAGAGAAGTAACGACTGTGTACCCACGTCACAGAGAACCATTATAAAGACATAACAAAGACAAGGTAGAAAGCAGAAATTCATTCTTAGCCAATCTTCACCAAAAGGAGTAGGGACTAAAGCCCAAAACGTAATTCTAGGTAAAGTACTCTGCAGGAAAATACAAAGCACACTGCAAAATGCTCTCAGAATTAGCAACAGGGGTTTATATCACCTATCTTCAAGTGTTCTTGAGAAACAGTGTTCTCATAAAACATGAACTTTTTAGACAGTTCTCTTTGTGTCATCTTATTTCATAAAGCAGGTAACAAGTACCATGGGGTTTAAAGCACTGGCAAAAGCTTTGATATTCTAAACACAAATACCTACACACAAAAGTGAGAGGGACATGTGCTATTAGTTTTCTTAACTACCATAAAGAAGTAAAGAATTTTTACCCTGTTTCAGTGCAGGTTTCCACCATTTCCCATTTGACTTTTATTCAACTGTACACAATGCTTCAACAGGAGAAAACCTGAGCAAAATAGTCCTATTAGTATGTTACAGAAAGCACCAGGCAGATATGTTTCCTTCCCAAAGAAATTATTGGTCAATGGAATATGACTTTCATAATGGAAAGCTAGAGGAATGATCTGTCCCTAATTAAGAAATATTATCAGTTTTTAAACAAGAAAAGTGTGCATAAACAAAAGAGAATTAATTAAAAGGCTGAACTTAATGCAAGTCTAGGATTTGCCAAGCTTCATGATCAAAGTTTGGTAATGACAAATACGTTCCTGGGTCCAAAGTCTTAATAATCAAGGAATACAGCATTTGGATTAAATATGGACCCAAGGAATAAAAACCCCAGGGTTAAACTCCAACACATTCAAGATGCTAGAGAGCAAAGAGGGTTCAAGTCAGCTTGTGGAAATAGAAGCAGATTAAATATCTAGAAATAGTTTAATGAGCCATTATAGACATGTGGAAGTGTTTCCATTAAATATTTATCTTTAACCACAAGCCAATCTCTGCAATGTGTGCACCCTACTTCTGGTTGGTTATGAAAATAATTTTTTGATGCTTCTTGAACTATAATTTGCTGGGGTGGGGAGAGGTATAAGATTCCAAGTTCATCTTCATGCTGTTTTAAAACCCTAACCTTCAAGCAAGAGCTTGATCTATGGGAAACAGCTGCAGAAGAGTAAATCTCCCTTTGAAAAAGGCCAGAATGTATTTTTGTTAAGTATGTTTTGAAGTCATGGTAGGAAAATTAGTGAAAATTGTAAATCTGCTTGCAAATCTGGTCATGTCTAACTCAAAGATCAGGGGAAAGATTCCAATTTAATAGTAAGACCATGACAACCCTAGTTAAGCATGCTCTATGACAGAGCAGATGGGGCCCTTTGCTCACCTCCACGCGTTTTGGATTTATTGCACGCACCCAACACGTTTCATATTAGACACCCCTTGACTGTGTACTTGAGACAGCAGGGTTCAGTACGCACTTCCTCTGCAGACCAATATATTATTCTAAATTGAGCTAAAGTGTTTCCGTTTCATGAGTGATATAAAGGTCAGATTTGAGTCTTTAGGCAGCAGATTTGCAGTCATTCAGCAGATCTTTTTTCCTGGTGTAAGGAAAAGTAGGCCTTAAAAAAAAAATCAGTCTTACTGGGAGCAATTTTGGATTTTGTTTGGGTTTTTCTTAAACAAAATGCATCTATATTACTGTAATAGTTTATTGGAAGGGTGGGTTTGAGCACATCATGTTTAGTACTAATATTTAAATTATGGCTAATTACTTCATCTAAGGACAACTGCTGAGAATGTGGATGTCAACTTCTATGATAAGATTGGCTTTTACTAAAATTCTACCGCCAGAATCACAAAAAAATTAAATAACCAGTGAGGTGAGGAGCATAAACATTACTAAATGTCTACCAGAAATGCTAAAACCCACTCCCAATCTTTTTGTTCCTTTGTTACCCATTGTTCAGGATTTGCAAGTTACTGTACTTGCAATAGAAATATCAAGTTACCATGTTTTCATATCTAAGATTTTTCAGTACAGTATTAGGAAATAGTTGGGGCATTAAAGTTACAGGAATTTATAGGACCTGACTTTTTAATTAAAAAGTATTTTACAATATCCATATGAAGCAAGTAAGCCCTATACCATTTCAACAATCGGAAGAGCAGACCTACAGAGTTTTTTTGCGAGTCAATGGTAGTCAGAAACAGCACACAGTCCTACCAGTCAATCCCTGTACACCAACAGCTACTACTAGCTGCCATACTCTTATCTTACAGTTATATTTTCTAGATGCCTTGCCACTGCTTTTCAAATAAAGTCAGCAAGAGGACTCTGCATACCAAAATGAGGTTCTGGAACATGTGAAATATAAAGGCACAAGATAAATTAATCTAAAATCGGCTTCGTTATTGTCAAGTTGCTCTATATTACAAAGTTTGCCATTTTTTAGATGGCATCCTCAGGATACCTCCTCTTAAAAAACAGTTTTAAAAAAAATCTGAACAGTTAAAAAAAATACACTAAAACTGTACATGTCCACTTATATTGTCTTTGCACTTTAAGTGAAAATGATAAAGGCAGTTCTGCTGTACATAGAAACCTAATAAAAGGGTCAGTTTGAAAATACTCTCTCAGACTGTATAAAGTAATAATTTAATTTTTTTTAGAAAAAATTTACAAAGCCTACGGAAATGCAGAAGAGATTATAAAACACCTGGGCTACAGAGCTGAAATCTTTAGCTCTGTATTAATAAGAAAGTGATTTACACATCATCTTCAAAAGAATGTTTAATATATCCTCTGCTTCCATCTAAACATGATCATGATGTTACATCTTAAATAAACTAACTTTCTGACCTGCCCTCAATATAGCATCCCTGATATTACTTAAGTGACTGTTTATAAATTCCATCAGGGAATAAAAAATGTCCTTATGATCTGCTAACGCAGTCAATTACAGTCTAGAGTATTTTGCAATAAAAATACTGAAGTTAGACCCCTTTTTTTATTACTCGCCTTCTGAATCTGCTGCCCAGCAAAGCTGTGAATACACAAACTTTACAGTTAGGAAAGATTAGATAAGACGTTTACTTGTCACCCAAACTGCTACTGCACAAAAATGGATAAATAATCGCCCTTTGAGGAATGTTTAGCTGCCACTTAAGCTTCACTGTCATGTAAGAAATGTCTCCATTTCCCTCCAGGCTGCTATTCTACACCCTCAAAAACACAGAAAAGGAAGGCACAACCACACCACCATGCCAAAGGATCTCCCATCTTAACACTCGATCTCTACGTGCCTGAACATACTAAAAGAGCACAGACAGTCCAGTTCTTTCATACAAGATACTTCACTGATGACAGCACACAGGATTTGATGAGATACCCAAGAATGAGGAATGGTATATATTTGTTAAGACTGCCCACAAATTTATTGCTTGTAGTAGTTAAACCTTTCATATTGTTGAAGGATAAAAGAACAAGGTATAAGTGAAATGATTGTTTGGTCTGACAAGTTGGCGGTGGGACAGGCCATTCTGGGCATGTTCCATGGTGTCTACCTTCCCAGTCACAAACACAAACAGGGAATGCTGCAAGTGCTCTTACCCTTCAAAGATGATGTCTGTCATGCTTAGTCACCAAACAAGTAAACATGGTGATGTCAGAAGCCTTATTGAGGATTTGAGTTGTGTGATTTATAACTGAATTTGTTCAAACAAATAAGATAACTAAGAGAAATGCAAGGCAAGAGAAAGCAACAGATTTTGCATCAACAAACCTCAGTGACTGTTCTTTCCTTGTTGCTTTCAATGGAAAAGCCTTAGTGTGTGAGCTCAGCCGGTCAAGTAACTGAACTCAATTTTCTTTTCC
This sequence comes from Laterallus jamaicensis coturniculus, assembly GCA_022605575.1. Lineage (NCBI taxonomy): Eukaryota > Metazoa > Chordata > Aves > Gruiformes > Rallidae > Laterallus > Laterallus jamaicensis. The sequence continues at coordinate 14,933,568 of JAKCOX010000017.1, read as the reverse complement.
TTTTTTTAATCCTCTACACTCAAGACAGAGAGACTCACTCTTGGGAGTATGACAGCTCTGTTCATTATGATCTTAGGATAATCCCACTACCAGAAGGTACTATGTTTGAATAGACACACGGAAAAACATAGCAGAATGAGAGAAGTGTCACATCTGAAACACCCGCAGATTGGCATAATGGTTGACACTTCAAGAACCACAATACCAGAACCCTTTAGGACTGCTAGAGTCACAGTTTACATAATACACAGTCACACTATAAACCAAACTGAAGAACAGAATTTCTTTTTTATTGAACCCAAGAGACAGGGATGCTCACAGTTACTCAGTAAAATTGCATTAAGAATAGTAAAAGGAACCAGCATTGACAAACACATGGATTGGATGGATACAGCTCAAATTCTCACAGGATCTGGGGAATTCTGCTTTGGCTGAAAGCTTGACTCAGTCTTGCAATTCTGACTGTACAGCAGACAGAAAAAGCTCAAAAAGACTCTTCTTATTTTAGCTGTGAAGTGAAACACTAGGGAAAAAATAAGTTCTCCAAAGCGCACTGAAAGTGGGCAAGGTTGGAGGAATTTATTATATACTCTAACCAGATTTTATGGCTTTGTACATAAGGGAAGTCCTAACTGAACAGGAGGTATGGTAAGTTACATTAAAACAAGTGTCATTTTCTCTGTTTTCAACAGACAGTTCACCTTCTTAGCCCTTGAAAATTACCAAGCATCAAGTAGAAGTCTCCTTGGTGAAGCGGTATTGCTAATCCAGGTGTCTCTATGTCCCATGCTACCTTCAAGCCTACGTGCCAAACAGCTGGGTCTCTTCCTTTCAGTTTTTGTTCATTACTTCCTTCCACGGCTGACCCTTTAAAAAGAGAGTGAGAAAAACACCACAGAGACAACACACAAGGTGAGAATCACAAAATACTAAATCTGGTCTAACAATACAGACTTAATGATATCCCACATTGATAAAATCTTGATAGGCTTAAACTTTCTATAATGTCCATTTGATATAATCACCATCTCCAAATTTAAAAGCACATAATTAGTTGTTTGGTTTTTTTTAAAGCCCTAAGCAATCAAGAATTTTTTTACAACCAACATTACCAAGGTGAAAACTTCACATTAATTTTCTGGCTTTGGTTGTGATAGAGTTAATTTTCTCACCAGCAGCTAGTAGAGTGCTGTGGTTTAAATCCAGAATGACAATAATGTTGATAACGCAGTAATTTTTTAGTTGTTGCCAAGGAGTCAAGGTCTTTCCTGCTTCTCAGGCCTCCTGCCAGAGAAGAGGCTGGCGGGGCACAGGAAGTTGGAGGGGACAGGGCCAGAACTGTTGACCAATGGGACATTTCACACCATATGACATCATACTCCAATATAACTGGGGGCTGGGCTGGGACTTGCTCAGGAACTAGCTTAGCATTTGCTCTAGGTGGTGAGATTGTGCTGTGCATCACTTGCTCTGCATATTATTTTATCATTATTATTTATTATTATTTTCTGTCCTATTAAACTGTCTTTATCTCAACCCATGGCTTACAATTTTTTTCTTTTTTGATTCTCTCCCCATCCCACTGAGGGGAAGAGAGGGAGCAAATGGCTGTGGGGCTGTTTTAGCTGCCAGCTGAATTAAACCAGAAGAATTACTAAAGTAAAGGCAAACCAAGGCAAAGTTTGTAATGAATTTGTTTTTTTCTGAAGTTCTCAAGTACACATAATGGGAGCTGCAATTAACAACTTTCTTTTTTACATTGGTAATACTATAAACAAAGAAAAAAATTCAGTAATGCTGATAGAAAACCAGGTAACTTCTGAAAAAAATACAAATGCCAACATATTTTATGAAGAATTTAATTTGTTTACATACTTGTAATTTCATGAAATCATCAGCTGAGGCAAAGTAAGGTGAAATGATGGGCACAAACACAGTCTAGACCAAATAAGTTGACCAAATCTTGGAATCCTATCTGTCATTCTTTACTCAAAATTATTAGTCAAACACACTAGATAACATGTGCAAGAGCCAATGAAGCTTCAATACATTTGTCACAACATTTTCCTTATCATTAAGCAACATGAATGTGTTGAGCTTGGGGAAAAATAATCCACTGCATAGAAATAGTATTTAGAGCTTAATCCCTCAGAACTATTTTCATAAGCTTACTTCACTGCAGTATAAATTGAAAGATACAGTCAGCATTTATAACAAGGTATTTGGGAGCTATGGTATAACAGTTTCATGGCTAAAGTAACAGTGCATTTTGACAGAGGGAGGATGAAGTTTTAATAAGCAGTTGGCAGAGAACGGCAGTTGAACGGTTAGAAATCGTCAGCTATGGAGCATGCCTCGTTACTGCTGATAAGTTAGTAATTGTGTGTGTCCATTTCACTGTCCTTTTCAAACGTGCTTTCATGTAATCACTTTTAAAACTTCTGTCTTCATTTAATTCTAGAATAAAAATACCAAGATAAAGATTTCTCTTATTATAATATGCAGACATAAAAAGCAACCCTGAACTTGCGCTTTCAAAATATTCAAGTCATTTCTCTCACATGATTACTCTGATGTTTGTTTAGCTAGGAGTAGCTTTTCATAATTAAGGAATTGTCTTAGTTTTCTACGTCCATTAAATATTGCCTAAATTGAGGAAGCAGAGAGCCAAAACCTTTAAAAAAGCCAAAGTTCTTCATTAAGGCTCCTACTGTAAATTCAGTCCCCACATTCCCTCCCTTGACCGCTGCAGTTCTCATCCAGCTGGAGCTCTGGCTCCAGAGCAGCTCTAGGCCTTTCTATCAAGGAGCACACAAATGAGAAAACAAGAGCTAGCAAATACTCAGAAAAATCAATACTAAAGTCTTCAAGGGGCTTTCATATTTTCTGCCCTGCTCAGATAAATCGTAACTTAATTTAAGAAAAATGTTTTCTGAAAACTGCAAATAGGATGACTTTCAAGGCATTTTTAATGCAATAAATCACAGATATTATAAAAAGAGGTAACCTTTCTGGGTTAACTCTCTCTATTATGCTGCTTTCCCATTCACTTTGGCAGCAGCACTGTTCACAATATGGCACCAATAAAATATAGAACTACAATCAGAGACAGCAATTTCAATCAAAGTTTCCTGGGGTCTCCTCATAAATCCAGCACCTTTGGAATGTGCTCATTAAAATGACTTATTTTTTGCAGTTTGATAAATTTTTTATTGCTTAAGTACAGAGTTCAAGTGTAGCTCACAGTCTCCTTTTCTCTATATTCTCAATTATTGCACCTTATAATTATCAGCAGCAATTGAAACTGATTGCTCCTACCATGTTATTATAGTAACAAATGGAAGCAAGCTGCTACTAGCTTTTAAATGCAAGCTATTTTAAAAGTGAGAGAAGAAAAAAGATACCTTAACATAGGTGGAATATCTCCAGGTAGAACTGACAGACTTTTACATACAAAGAAGTTGCTATTGAATTCTGCATGTCAGACCTCAAGCATGACTGAATGCTGTATATTCAGTGATATAATTACAGTTCCCCTTTTAAGTGAAAACATTTGGATGAATCTAAACCATAGGTATTGGGTGTAAATCATGTGGATCTTGCACATACACAGCAGCTTCAGAACACGTATTTATTTTGGAGCAGACCATACAGAAACAGTAAGCGTAGCAGTATTCAATGGAAATATAATAAAACTGTCTGCAAATTTGAATGCTGTTCATTACAGATTTATAAAATTTGGCCTGCAAGAAACACTTGCATCCCAAATGAAACGGTGCATCTAGGTAACAAGCTTACCACAACATAACAACAGTACCTCAACCCTCTAATTAAGGCAGAGCTATGAGAGAGAAAACATTGTTGCAGAAAATTGGCCACAACATTATGTTTGTAACTAGACAGCTCAAATTTCAGAGATGTTCCAGGTCTAAGACCTGATTTTACCAGGTGTGGGCCACAGCTAGGTTCAGAACAACCTGAAACTTGCTTTCTTGGATCTAGTTTGGCTATTGTTCCACAGCACAGAAAGCAGAAGTAGTTTTCAAAGATTCCTGTGCACTCAAATCCTCAAGAAGAGTTAGGGAGGTTTTTTGACACTCAGAATCCTAAATTCTGTCTATTAAAGTCAAATTGTAATGCTAAGATGTATCCTAAATCAAACATCACTTCTTGGACAATGGAATCACTGCCAACACATTGCTGAAAACATGCAAGACTGCAAACATCTACTTTGCCATTAAATCCAACTGCTCACTGCTACATAGTTATAGAAAAAAAGCATTATTTTATTTTTTGATTGATTTTTTTCAGAATTCAAATGAACTTGGTTATATATTCAGTGATTAATAGAATATATAGCAATTTATATGTTATAGACAAAAAGCAAACACAGCAGAGTATGCTTTGCTTTTCAGTACCTGGTAGGAAAGAATGAGTATCTACTCAAGGTTACTTCTGCCTTATTATTAAAAAAACACAGCATAAGAGGTTAATTAAACTGTACCAACTAACACTCAAAAAGGATCAGAAGCTTTGCCAACATTGTTCTTATCAATTTGCATTTGGAATACTGTGCCCAAATATATCAAGAACAAAAGCACTAAAATAAGAAGTAAGAATATTCTGTCATCTCTTCACTCTTGAAGGAGAAACTCTGAGCAAATCACTGAGAGAGTGGTTAAAAATAAAAGAGAATGCCAACCCACAGCAGTTTTAATTCAAATTATTTCATTTTTGAAGAAAGGTATTGCAAACGGTTATTCAAAGAGTAATCAAATCGTTACAAATTTGTGATTCTCTCAAAAAATAATCCCAACTGGCCAGAACCGACAAGTTACAGACGTGACCACTTCAGTCACATGCTCATTTCTTAAGTAGTAATATATATTTTTCTACAAACCATTTGACTCTTTGAACAAACAATATTTCTACATTATCAGATTTAGAAATCACCTAATGAAATTGTTCTCATCCTGTACCAATGTCTATTCCATGACTTTATACATTGCTTGAATGTATAGAAGAGGATTATTAGTCAACTACAACAAATACAACAAATTCAACAAATGGCAAGGGTTGGAAGGGACTCCAAGGATCATAGAGCTCCAACCCCCCTGCCACAGGCAGGGCCACCACCCTCAGGCCTGGAGCTACACAAGGTTGCCCAGGGCCCCATCCAACCTGGCCTTGAACACTTCCAGGGATGGGGCATCCACCACCTCTCTGGGCAGCCTGTTCCAGGACCTCACCACTCTTTCTGTCAAAAACTTCCCCCTAATATCCAATGTAAACCTTCAGATTGACTTCAATTCCAAACAACTTCTGTAGTTTGAGGATTTTTTGGAATACCTAATAATGATATATCTGTAGTGAATCTCACTTTATCTGCAATTACTGTCCAAAGGAAGCAGCCATCATTAGTTTGAGTTCTGGGATATTGCTACCAGTATCACAGTGTGAAAAAATACAAACAGCATTTTACAAAAGAAACAAGTATAAAAGCTCCTTCAACATCAGTCACTGCCACAAAAAAGTCTGTGAAACCTTTCAACATTACCTTATCAGTTGGTTAGTGCTTCAAGAGATTTAGGCAGCAAGGAGGCCTTACAGCATAAGGCAAAGAAGATATTGTGCAAACCTAGAGAAAACTACTTAGCTAATTTCAAATACAGTTTGTGGAAAATCCAGGTATGAAAACAGTGGACACTTACACTACAGTATTGGACAACATTATTTTGGTAACTGAACCAAGTCTCTACTTCAAAGAACATCTTTAGAATGAACTAGTGCTCTGCAAAGCAATAAAACTCCCTACAAAACTTACAAAGACCTGAGGGAAAACCGTTCATTAGGAAATTTTCATGGATAAAATCCAATTTTTGAAAATGCCCTTATTCCACCAGTATTTGGATTGCAATTTGCTTTTATAAATAGAGCAGGAAATAAAAATGGGTTATTGGCTTACTATATTACATTTCTGAACAAGTTCTTACCTTAATGCTCTCATGTGATAGGATATTTGTAAGCTAATGTGTCATTAAAAATCCTGAATTGGTCAAAATTCAGAATTCCTGTTCTATGGTAAATGAATTCCAAATAGTGTTAGTGGCAGTATAATTGAACACACATTCTGTGACACAGTCATTTCTGCATCTGCACCACGCTACCACTCAGGCACTTTCATGAAGTATATGCACATTAAAAGGAAACCTTTCCCCAATTTTTATGGGGGCTTGCTCTTAGACCTTGATAACCTACTTTCAACCTTGTGTAAACAAAAGCTTTTAAAATAAAATTTATCTTAATGTAAAGAAAAGCAAATGCTATTCAGATGAATATTAAGCAAAACATCTATCTTACAGTGTTGTTAGAAATGCACCTCATTTGAAGATGCTTTGAAACAGTTTGGCACTGGCAACAGGAAAATAAACAGCGATGCTAATTAGAATATCTGCTTGTTCCAATACCTTCACATTGGCTCTCAAATTTCCTTCCTGGCATGTTAAAAACGGCTTCTACTCTAATTAATACTGATCAAAGTTTCAAACATTAAATTTTCATTATGGCTCAAACACTGAACAAGCGAACATGAAAAAAAAGTTGTTTCAATTACAGTAGTATCTGGTTTAATATTATTTAATCAAATAAGTAGGCAGCAAACAAATAATGATATAAAAATGCAAATTGAAGTAAAAAGAAAACTCTATAACCAGAGCTGTGCACTGCTGAAGAGACTGACAAAGCGCTGCCACGAGGCAGGAGGATTGCCTGACTCCTAGGGCTCCTGCTGTTCAAAATCTGGAAGCCTTGGGCTCCCACCCTTGCAGCAGGAGGAACTGGTACTAGCCACAGAGCACTGCAAGCCATGCTAAGGGGCTCCTGCAGACAGTCATGCTCAGGAGCCATGAGGGCTCCTGAAACCCCCTCTAAACAGCCATGAAACTAGCTATGAGCTAGTAAATGGAATTCCATCCAGATCAGATCTCATCAATAATTTTCTTCCCCCAAAATTGTCTTTTACACTACCTCCAGCTACACTGAGGTTTTAGTATCAGCCACCTCCTGCCAAGATATCCCCCTTCCCTTGGCAATGTAAAATCAAATAGCAAGTGGATCAAAAACTTTTAGAATCATTGAAAAAAATACAAAAATATGAAGCAGTAGTTTGGGGTGGTTTTTTAATGGTAAATGTAAAATGATAGAATGGCTGATTTAGTCACCAGTAAAGTCTTAGTTTTAAGTTTCCATGCTTATTTTTAAACCCTTCAAAAAAACCAAACCAGCACAAACTTTTAAGTGCATTTATGAAAAAAAACTTTTATGTGACAAGACCATTGATTACATACAGATATATATGCAATTTCCTTCATATACATGATTTATGTATCCACATTAATTATAGGCACATATAATAGAGCTATATTAGATATATGTAATATAGACACAGATACATATTTTTGGTCTAAATGTACCAAATATTTCCTTCTACCCTTGTCAGTCAAATCTTGCACAGAATGTGCAGTGGTTTTAAAACAGTGTCATTTTTACTTAACTTGCTGACTGTGAAGAAATAAAATCAAATGAGAAATTAGGAATAAGCATAGCAGCTTTCTTTTTTGTTAATTTACAGCACTCTGAATTTGAAGGGACTTATTTTTTCCCCTGCACAAGCAAGTTTTACGTTAAACAGGTTTTAAGCATATTAGAACAAATCCTCACACTTATTATTATTACTTGTAGTTCATGCTTAAGTTTCTTTAACTTACAATGTTACTGAAAAAGTATTTTTCTACAGTAACATTGAAAAAATACTTTTAGTGGACATAGAATATAAAAATCTTTGGCAAACAGGACAAACATTAATGAACTAAACGACACTTCTGCTGGTGTCGATGTGCTAAGCCAGCTGATATTTTATGGCCAGGAAAATGTAAATGTATTTTTTTCAGCTGAGTGTTAAGTTACAAAGTGACCCAGACTTTCAAAACTAATAACAAAACAGGAGAACACACATGAAAGTATAAGTTATTATTTTTACATCATAGTAGCCAAAGCCTACTGAAGTCAACTGAGTTCTTCCCACGTTTTGAAGCAAGCATCAAAGGAATTTTGGAAGGACCAAAAGTCAGTTGTGGATTATGAAATGTAACAGAGCATTTGCAAATTCAAATCAAGTGTCTAAATTCTAATCTTACATTTGCAAACCTTGAAGCCATTAAAAATCATCCATGGCTTTTTGTTTGGAAAAATTCTTAGGAAAAAAATTCCTCAGGTCTGTTCTTAAAGACAAAATGGGAAGCGTACTTTAAAAATAAAATATTTAATGACTCAACTACACTTCCCCCCCCCCCCCCAACACGGTATTTAAATGGGGTTTTCTTATATAACGAAGAGCCTGCAAAGCCTGTCAGACAACAGGTCTTTTAATGAAAAACTTCCACCCTTCCCAACTACAGAAATGTTGGCAAGTCCTCCACAAAACACACATTAGCACGATAGCATGCCTGGACGAAATGTTTATACTTCCAAGTAAATACAGTAATACTTTCACACAAAACCAACCTAAAAGGATCCTTCCAAAGAAAGAAGGGTAGCAAAATCAGCATAAACCAGAAGCAAGTCTGTATATGAGAAATAACACAGTAAAGACTGACATCTCAACTACAATAAAAGACTTTACAGGATGGAAAATTTGCATGTGTGTTACCCTGAAACAGGTATTTAGATATTGATTTCCTGGCTCTTAGTCAGGAAGTTCATCATACCAATTTTAAAATCTACTTAGAGAACCACCAACAAGCCAGCTGCAGTAAATGCAGGTATATTTTGTACAGGTTTTAACAGAAATAAAAACAGGGCTTAAATACAAGAAGTACCAGCCATAAGCAAGTGACAAAGCTGGACTGGCATGCAGCTGTGCTTATGTATGTACACTCAAGGGAACCTGAAAGAGCTTCAGGAACTTAAGGTATTTATATCACTGGTCCAATCATACCTCCCATCACTCACCTTCACAGCTATAGCTGTACACAGCAACCGTTGACCTTTCCACCAGATTCTCATCATGATGCCAGCTCACTGCCATGTTCCCCATTCCAAAATAAGGTTCTTGTTTTAAGTACAGCATTTGCAGTGGATCCATGTAATTTAATAAAGTCAAGTTATAAGATGTTCTGTTCTTCAGAGTTAACTGGTCATCCTCTTGTACACAACAACTGCTTTGATCTTTTGAAACAGACTCTTCCTCTGTAAGAGAAGCAGCAGTATTTTGCTCCCTATCTATTACAGTAGTGTCTTGAGCTTCTTTAGTCTCAAACAAATTTTGTCCTTGCAACGCTTTGACTGCTTCAATATGCAAGTAGTCATTAAGTCTGATTAATGCTTTACAAGCGTCACGTATTTCAGGACTGCAATATTTTATATCATAACCTTCAGTAGGCCAAGGAACTGTAAATAATCTCGTGTTCAGGTACTTGTAAGTGTATCCTGGGTTTCCAATTAGTATACGAGACACTGGGGTAACAAAATCTTTTCCTTTGATCCTTACAAGATCTTGAAAGAAACAATCGTGTTTTCGCAAGGTCAGAAAGCCCTCCTGTACTGCTTGATGGAGCTCTTCAGGTACTGTATCAGATTTTCTGAATATCAGCTTGGAGTATTTGGTCTTCCACTAAAAAAGGGGAAAAAACAACCATCAAAAACCAACAGAATTATTCTTTTTATAGAACCCAAAGTATTTCAAATATTCAAGAACATCAAGGCTAACTTCACAAGTTATCAAGCACTGAGTCCACAATACAGTGAAGAAACAGATGCTGGTATCAGTACTTTATTTTCCTGTTCCATTATATTGCACAAGCTGTGGCTATGTACCAGTGGCCTGTTACCAGAGAGCATCACCAGGGCAAATTGCTAAATAAATAAATAAATCTTGGGATTCTGGCAGAAATCAATACAACATATAAGCTCCCTGATGGATCTGTAGATAATGCTACCTGTAAGTATATAAACAATACTGAGCAGTAACAAAGTACCTCTGCTTTTTGCAATAGTTACGGAGACCCTTCTGTCTCGTTCTGATGGACAGAATTCTAGAGGGCTACATGATAAACTGAAATAGTTTTAAATAACATTTTTTAGAAAAAAAAACCCAAAATGAACATATAATTTTTCAAAAAAAGACCAGGATTCTGCTGTACTGCACCTCCATCTTCAAAATAGTCCCTGGCATACTGGGCCTTTGTATTTCCACATTCCTCAATGCAGGCCAATTAGCTCTCATTTCACGTAAAAGTTTCCTTTTTAAATAAAATGTGATTTCCAAACTTATTTCCCTCCCCATCTCCCCACCTGTAAAACCCTTTTTCCTTATATCCTCTTCTGACCACACCAGCTCTGGTACCAGCTGGAGTTCAGTATCCAGCAGCGTGTGGATGGAGCAGCTCCCAGCGAGGTATAACTCCACTAATCAGCAGTATATTGCTTTGTATGCAAAACACTGCTTCCCACTCCAGGAGGCCTTGGATGGTTTTATTTTGTTAATCTGGTTTTCTAAGGAAGTGAGAATCACATAATCACACCTTTTATTGGTTGCCCATAAATCTGCTTTAACTACTGCTGGGACTGTTTGGCGAACTGGACAAAGGCTAGAAACTAAGTTCTTATAGAGACCAGGTTCCTACGTATTCCATTAGAATGTATAGGTAAATAAAAGAAACGGATGCAAACTAGGGCTCTTAGTGAGGCAAAGGCTATAATGTGAGCCTGACAGGTATCAATTTAGCATGACAGTTATTCAATTAGCTTGAACAACTCAACACCTATTTCCTTTTGGCCAGAAGTTACTGACTCTTCTGGGGAAAAGGTCGATAATAATGGAGTTGGGGGGGGGAACTGAAATCTGAAGCATTAGGCAGTGGGGCAATAACACATGGATGGACAAACCTGATCTAGCAAAACTTCCAACATAAGCTATGACACTAGTAAAAGTGCTTTTAGAAAACAAATGAAAGCCACCATCACAAAAGCATCACACTGGCCTACGATCCAGCTGTGGGCTCCTGCTACAACTCAAAACTACTTTACTAGTACTATCTACTTACAAGTCAGGTTTGAACCTGCCTTTAAGGAAATGAATCTTAAAATCCAGAAAAGGTGTCTTGAAAAGACACAAATACAAGAAAGACAGTATGCATGTTTTCTACTGGATGAAAACAGACTTCTGTATCGTGACAGGTTGCTATCCTACATACAAAGCCACCTGGCTTTGTAGGATCCATTGTTTCTACTAAAAAGGGGCACATAAAAGGAAGCCTATTTTTAAAGTAATGATCATTCATCATAAATCTGAGTTTATCTATAAACCTTGCCATTTCTTGTGATTTTTTTACAGTGAAACTATCTCCCTTTCTTTATGCATTCTTATAGCTTCCAAAAACTAGCTTCCTAGAGAGAGGGGAAACCCCCGCAACAGTATCTACAGATAATAATTTCTGATTAAGTATTTACATGCTTAACTTTTCCAAAGCTTGAAAACAGTCCTAGCTATCTGTTTGAAGGTGCCTGTACAATCCCCAGCACTGACCACCGGATCCCAGCTTTCACTGAAAGAACTGAATATAAAACTGATAAATGCAATTTGCCTGAGCTTGCCAAAAGCCTGAAGCGATTCCTTTAGGGGTCCTGAACTGTCCCCCTTTGTTTCAATCAGTGCTGTGCACCTGTAGCCTTTCAACAGTACAGTGGAGAAACACTGATAAAAAGTAACTACAAATTTTAAGGATTTACAGCTATAGGCTGCAGTTGAATGGGTGGGTGTAGGTTGAAGGAATCATATATATTCCTTCACAATAATGTCTGAACATTCTACATTGTGACATATAAAGATTATTACTGCATTATTTGCTTTATTATGAAAATGATATATAAAAATGTGCTAAGAGTTCTATATCCCACTATTTCTTGAAAAAATCCTGTATATTGATGTACTCAGGTCAGACTAACTGACAATTACCACAATACATATGCTATTATGGCATATTTCAAAAGTCATAATTATTGCATATTTTTAACCCATTTAACATACTGAATTTCTGACATGAGTCTCACACATGAAGCTCTAAATGATTATTAATTACAAACAGGAGGAGGGAAATTGCAATGCAACATAAAGCAACTAAATTGCCTGGAAACATGCAGTAGAAAGGACAGGCACAGATTTTACAGAGGTGACAACATTGTATTCCACTCCTGAACTGCAGACCTAATGTCTTCAACATTTTGTTGCCAGCCATTTGTTGAAGCACATTAGCCTTGGGTTCTGCTTTAAAATTACATGCTTGAGAACTATTTTATCATTATGTTTTAAACAGTATACTTGGGATTCTATCCTAAAAACCCCACACTGATACCTCTGAAGAAACCAAGAAGTGGAAACACATTTCCAACACATTACATGAAAACCGTTTGGTCTTCTTTAAATCTCCACCAGTCACTATGCTATGTCCTACATAAGGAAAGGATTAAGGGATCAGAACACAGGGTGAATGCTGGGTTCACATTGGACACCTTGTTTTGGGGGATGGGGAAGGGGAGTAGGCATGTACTCTGTGTTGTAAATTGCAAGTATTAAAGTTCAATTCACTGCTCACTCTGAAAGAAGCAGGTACATTACAGTCCACCAAAAAAGCAAAACATCTGATGCTCAAATCTTCATATAAATGTCAAACACATGACTTTAAATATACATGTGCCTTCACATTTAATGGTGGCACTCACCACAGAGAATCACCCTACAGGATGATTCAAGGGACAGAATAAAGTCAGAAATCAGGAATAAGGACCTGAGATAACCAAACTGCCACTTAAATCATTAGATGACAGCTTGTACTTCAGGTATTTGTGAACTGCCTTGTTAAGAGATGACTTGTTCACTGGCTTTAAACATTACATTGTATCAGCTGATGGTTTGGGGACCTTTACTGAAATGCTTCAGCAGGCAAGACACACTGAAAGAGTTTCCCAGTGAAGTTGTGCTTGTGAGGTAATGTTTTAGCTCTGTTCAAACTGTACGTTTCCATCCCTTACAGAACATGGTAGCATGTTTTGTTGTTTGTTTTTTCTCTTGCATCCTGCCAAACCTTTCCAACTCATTCCAAGAATACTGCTTTATCACGGGTGCACCCTTAAAGGAGTAAGGCAGGTCTCTATAGGAAAGATGGATTATAAAACTCAACTAACTGTATGACATGTTTTGTTTTGTCAGCTTGCTGTCTTCAAGCTCACTCTTCTTTTCCTCTTCACCTGTAGTACACTTAAGTGTCACTGAACGTGCAATATCTACATGTCAGATAAAATAACATTTCATAGCCACCATAAGAATTCAAGGTGCTTGTGACGCTTACTATTATCACATATACTTAAAAATACCTAGCATGAACCCAAACTCTACACAGAAGCCTGATTTTATATGATGCAACAAGAATGTAAACTCTATTACAGCTTGAACAGGTCTGTTTTCACTGCTTGTTGCCATTGTCGTCTGTATTTGACTTACTGATACCAAGGAAATCAGATGCCACTGGGGCAACCTTGACTCCATCTTCTCTTAAGGACTACTTACTGGTTGAAAGTAGAATTAACTGAAAAATTTCCAAATTTATATGTTAATATTTCCCCTATTTTGCCAAAGCTGAGCTATTAATAGTTCTCTTAACTTGGGGGGGTGGGTGTGGGCAAGGAGAAATAACAAAAAAACAAACAACTTAAAAACCAGTGACATGTATTTTAGCAAAACATAATTAACTGCACTTCATGGTTATATATGTTACCTGGTACTCATGTACTGATACTCAGGGCAGAATCTTAAAAATAAATCAAGTTCACTAAGTTTTTCTTCTTGAATACCCCGACTCTAGAGGTCTTACTTTGCACCACCTGTATGTACATCATCAGCCATCAGCATACCTTCATCATATCAGATTTCACAGTGTCTTTTTGAAGAAAGATTTGTTTTTCAGTGCAAAGAGCCATTTTAGTTTTAAACAAACACAGTTAAAATAAATATATTACCAAATGATGAAAATCAGCATCGTCTGGTGTCACATATGGAAGCCTTTTCTCTGCAAGTTCTTCAAGAAGCTTTTTTTTCTATTTTGGAAGAGTAAAATTGAAAGAGAAATTTTAGACTAGAAAGCAAGATAAAGCCAGCCAAGTATAAAATTAGTTGTACTTAAAAAATACAAAGATTTGCAGGTATCTCTTTTACTATATTTAACTCTGGAAAATTAAATAAGGAAAAATGGATAAAAAAAAAAAAATCAGTATAGCTTTTCCAGTGACAAAGCAGTAATTTGGGTTAGGTGGGATCAGAGCATGTGAGTATTTTTCCTCCTAACATCTTTTTCGTTTAGATAACCATTCCTTATTAAACTGATGAAAATCCATCTTAGCCTAGTGTTCTATGTTACTATGTATCTATGCCTACTCTGTATCTTGATACTAATGTCTCCTTTAAAATTTTATTTGCTACTTCATTTTGTGTAGCCAAGGGGTACAAAGCTTATGTTCCACTAAATGGCTCAATAATATACTTTATTAAAACAATGGGCACAAGACAGGTGTATGAAGGGTACACTGAGGTTGATATTGGGGGTGTGGTAAGAACCAGCTGGCTGGGAAGAGCAGAACCCCTCTCCCCCTTCTCTTAACTCCCTTTTTACTTGTTTCAGACTGAGAGTATTGCCACCAATATTTAGTCAACATGACCACTAAGAGTTTCCTAATATAAAAGCCTGTTTTTCCCCGATTTTCCAGGGGTTTATTAATAAAAATAGAATTTATGGACCCATTACATAATTAATTGTGCAGCTAAAGATTTGGAAAGTGGAAAAGATGCTTGAAACGTGCCATGAGATTTTTTTTTTAATCTAACAATGCCAATCCATGACAAGTCCATCCATATTTATCTACCCAGAGTTCTAACTCAACATGGTCTAAAGTCCATACTGATAGCAGCATAAAGCAGTGGAAGAATCAGCCTAGAACATAAATATGCTGCTTCTTTTATTTCTTGTTTCTTTTAGCTGGCAAGCATTGTTTCTTTACAAACTTTGATCATTTACAAATAATTGCTAATAAAAATGCAACTCAAAGATCATTAAGCTACACTGCCATAATGCTTAAATATTTCTGGTAACAGGAGACAAATTCTCATTTTTTGGGCAATATTTTAAACTATAGAAACACTACCACAAGAGATAATTGAAGTTGTGGCTCCCTCCAAGTAGCAAGAGCAACACCTGATGGTAACAGAATACTACATTTCAAAGAGCAATATGGGTGTAATGCAAATGAAAACAGGCTATCACTGACACCTTCATAAAACCAAATTACATGAGGACTACACACTTCATCACCTAAACATCACTGCAAATTGATTATTTCATTGACAAGAGAATCCACTGTGTTAAAAATAAAATAATCCTTTTTTTCTTCTAAATTCACCTTTTCACAATCTTTTTGGATGCATACAGACATCAAGAGAGACTTTCCCAATTCTGGTAATGCTATTTCGAAATGGAAGACAGTCTACATATAGTAATTAACTCCTGGCTTACAGCAAACACATAAGCAAGGAAAGCTGAACTATGAAGGGTCGCTCTCTATTTTATTCTATGACGAGTTTCATTTATTTAAATTTAAGCATCAAAGATAACAAATGAGGCTTAAAATCATAAGGACATGCAGAAGATAACAGTTATAGCCAACAGACCAGTCAAACTAAAATAAGAGCAGGTAGCTCTCACTTATCTCCACAATTAATCTGCTGATCACCTATGGAGAAGAGCAGCACTGAAGTTGCAATCTAGCTCTGGAATTTCTCTAGATCCCTGCTTTTCTTCGGGAACAGGTTGTTCTTATGTTGGGTGAAACAGAGCATAATGGAACTTCAGCATAAGTTGGCAAAAAATAACATGCTAATTTGCTGCATATTCTAAAATAGTAACACTTCTCTATTACAAAGAACTTGCTACAATTTTATTACATGAAATCACAGAAAACATTAGATTGCCTTTATTATCTGTGAGATAAACCATATTAAACTGCAGGGAAAAAATCCTCATATATTTTAACATGGACTCAATCTGGAGGTGGGGGGGGGAAGAGGTGGGAAGAAAAGAGATTCTGACAATTTCTCTGTCAAGTACCAGCCTCTTGGCAAAAAGCACACAACATTAAAATGCACTCTTGTGTATAGGTAGTACTAGTTCACATTTGATTGTCAGATCTGGCTAAGTGCCGCTCTTCAGCTTGATGTACAGACTAATACACACAGCTGGGTGGTATAACACACTGCTCATCTCTTATGCAAGAAGCTGTCACACAGATGTCAAAAACATCAAGCTATTCACGAATACCTCCAAAAAATAAAAAAAACCCCCACAAACGTGAAGATCTGGCTATACCAGCTGGCTGATGTGTATAGTCTAAGCACTCTTACATAAGCACTTCTTAGATGCTCTTCCAACATAGGAAAAAACCCCAATAATTGCCTTCACTTAAAGGTGCCAGGCATCTGAAAAAGCACTTCTCTAAATCTGATTTTACATCTTAAAAAATATTAACAGCGTAACAGTTTACGCAGGTATGACTTATTTTTCTTAACTAGTAAAAAATGTGATTGTTATATACGTTAGTGATGCTGTTACACAAAATAATCCTGCGTGCACCATTTCAATGTCATCATGCACTGTGTAATGCTCAAGAAACCTTGCAATTATTGCACTCAGGCCTTCAGAAAGGAGAAAATCTCTGCAAATATCCTACCCATGGGCTGCTGTGAGTGTCAATGGACTTACAATATCCAATTCTGGTAACTGGAATGAACACCAGAAGCACTAAGTGCCCGATTTTAGTGCGTGAGGAACTTCCTGCAGACCTTGCCAATCTCTGCTCATTTCTAAGTAGTAAATGGGCTTATTGATGAGACGGTTGCAAAAGCGAGCAAATGCAATAGCAGTAACTGGAATAGCTTAATGTACATAGAGATATTATTTTTTTCTAAGTTTTTTCATGGGAATATAAGTAATATATTGTAAGTTACGGAGCAGAAGTAACAAACACTACTATACACAAAGTCACAGGCCAAGCTGCAGTAATGTTAGACTCACATGGTTTGCTATTTTCAAATTAAGTGGTATAAAAGAAAGATGGGACTTAATGACATTTTCTGGCCAAGCAGCAAAACAGTATAAAAATTTCTACAGCTAACATATTTCCCTGCAGGGTGTCAATACCGTTCTCAAAAGGTTTCATTTCTTTCTTAATTGTAAGAGAAAAGTTCAATATCTAAGCTATAAACACTTGTGAAGGCCTTAGCGTTTCAAACATACAATCCCACGTCGTTTCATCATCAAACAAGTCAGAAGACAATAGTAATTTTCCAATGTACGGATCATTGTCTTGATTGAAACAATATATTCTAAAAACTACTTTTATTGAAATCACATTGAAATATTATTGAAATTAGATCTGACAAAAACTTAAGGCTGCAATGTCACAATAACTTTTAATACATAAAATCACTGAAAAGATTAAGCACCAAAAGTTTTCCCCCCCATTTTATCCACCCTTGGCATAAAACACACTGAAGAATTTATTGAAGAAGTTGCATTTGTTCACATAAGGAGACGTAAGTCACCACTAGTAATATTCACCTCTGAAAAGATAACCCTGTTACTAGGGTTAGCAAGGTGCTCTGAAAACGCTTATTGCCATGAAAGAAAGACCCGAATCAAAAGTTCGTATGCAAACTTTTGGTTTTCCAAAAATCTCTCCTTTCTATTAGCTTCTTCCCCACATAAGAAAGTACATTAGGACCTGTGTTTCTTTTTTTTTAATTTTTAATTCAACTACAATAAAATGTGGATTTCTTTCAAGTCATACATGAAGGACTACAGCTCTGAAGTTTTAGTTCAATGGCTTTATAAGGGAGGAAGATTAAACACTACATATAGTAAAAATTTTGTGACAACACCAAGACCCCATATATATAAAAGATCCACCACTTTACAGGAACTTCCACAACTTTGCTTCCTAACACTCTTTCACATTTTAAAATAAACAAACCAACCAATGACACCAAGTCTGGGATAGTTTCTTAAAGCAGGAACGTGATTTTGAAGTTGATGTTTGTTTAAAGGACCAGGCTTTCCAAGTGTTAGCTGCTACATCTTCATAGCAACCAAGATCATTCAAGTAGCTCGCTAAAATCAGCTGTGTCAGAAATGACTATCCAGTAATGAAAAATACATTCTAAATATACTATTACAGCTTTTATTTCTCCATTATCACATATATTAGATTTGAGAAATATTTTTCTTCAAATTAATTCTGTGAACTCCACTCATCAAAAGATTTTAAGGGACTGGCCAATTCTGTAGCACCATTTACTCAAATGAAAAAGTTATATTTACAGGTTACCCTTCACTGCACTCAAGTCTTACAAAAGTCCTGTCTCTGCTATATTCTTGCAATAATCTAGCCTGTCAAAAATATTTGCCATATGACCATACTGTACCATGCTTTACATACCACAGTTCCCCCCCCTCATAATACTGTACGCAAGATTTTTTTGACATTAAGGACAAAAACTTGTATAATCATCAATATATAAACTCATGCTAAAATTTTCTGAGACTCTTGAATGATATTTAACAGTCCATAAACCCATTTTCTAACTATACTGCAACAAAGCATGCTGTTTATTTAATATAACCATCGTACATCTTGCTCTCCCACTGAACAAACCTGCCCAGTTACAGAAGTATCAAGGTGCATTTCAAGTGCAATAACTACATAATGAACAAGCTACTGTAGAGCAAAGACCTCGGATCTAACACCAGCATTTGTAACTAAGCGGCTGTCTAAAAGACTGTCTCACATTCTTTCCTGCAAAGGTACTGTTTGGCTTTGCTTACTAATTTCAACCTCTCCTACCCTTTCTCATAAATCAACAGGCCCCGAGTTTGGTACACACACGCTCACAAGCCCAGTCATGCATACCCACAACATACTTGGCTAATGTAACTGAACTAACAGTTAATTTATACATTGAAGCAGCTTAGCAATGTGTGAAAAATGTCTTTGCTACCCGTTTCCCCTTTCTCCCCACCCTGATGTGTTAAGGGCCCCTTAATTGTTGTTTTAACCTACAGGAACATTGTTCCTTTGGCCAGTGGCTGTTAATGAAACAGAACCGGCAATTTTCTTACCCAGCTGAGTGCAGATTTGTCACACATGGATTAGCCCTTTAAGTAATCATAAAACTTTGAAGTGATAAATTGTTCAAACATAGCCACTTTTTGCTGACAAAATGCCCCTAAGTCTCCTCAGTATACCCATCAATAAACTTCTCCCAATACTGCAAGCATCTTGACACCATCACCCATTTCTTGTATCATTTGTGGATCCTCTTCCAGCAGGTAACAGTTGGTAATTGGATCCCTTGGATTAGGTGAGAAGTAAGAGCATCCAAACTTTGAAAAAAACGGATCAAGTTTCAACCAGATCTCAAGTTCATCAGTTTTCCTCATATACAGATGGACACAAGAGCATACGTGTACCTAAGAAAATGCTTAAAAAAGTGGACACAGAGATCAACACGTTTGTGAATCACAAGGAATAGATAAGGACACTGTGTCATTTCTGCATGCCATTCTTTGCACAGTTCCACTGAAAAATAGCCAATAGCTGCTAAAAAACTAGATTCCTTAATCAAGCAGTTCTTAACTAGCTCACCTCCACAGAATAGCAGACAGAAACCTTGGTGACTCTTACCAATAATTGATTCTGCAACATAATAGAAATACCTCTATACACCCAGGCTGAGGAAACCAAGTGGATTTGAGTAGCTGTGAAATGCTAGGCACTGGTCTTTTAACAGAGAACAGATTCAATAAGGATTAAAAACAGATTAAGTAAACCCATAGATTATAACAAGTGTTAATGGTGAAACAAGGATGCATTCGGCACTGCTGTATGTAGACCTCTCATGTTCTAATGGCACTAACAACTTATTGATGTTGCCAACAACTTCTGAAGTCTATTGCCAGAATGTAGGGCACTGTAGTGCCCAGTAGCTACATACTACACATATGAATGGGAAGTACACTGACATGGTGCTGTTTGCCCTTGAGTGGCCCAGGGAAACAGAAAGAAACACTGAGAATCACTACCACATACCTTCACTGGGGTATAATCTCATTAGTGTAGCAAAGCAAGAGCAGACACGCTGACCAAGGATCTCCAGAATGAAAGCCAAGGGCTGACACAGCTTGGATACATATTCAGAACCTTTGCAACAGATTTATAACTTCTGCTTATAACACACGAGCAGGTCACACTAACACAGTTTTCCAGAACCACCAACAAGATCAAAGATGCAATTCATTTTCCTGCAGCTTTTCTTCATCACCAGAAAAATACTGAGTCCTGCAGTATTTCTGATCTATGTGCATTTTGACAGGTAGTGGTAGAAGTATCCACTGTGCTATTATCACAAAGATACTTCAAAATTGGGGGTGGGCAAAGGATTTTAACCATTGAAACATCACCCAGAAGGAAACACAAGTCAAAAGTAAAGTGAAAATAAAATGGACACTCGAAAAAAAAGATTAAATAACGATATTTCCTTAAATATATATATATATAAAGTGTGGTTTTCAAAGTCCCCTTGATAACACTGCTGAAGATAGTGTAAATGTAGAAAGAGCAGGTGCTAAGTGCAAATGCTTGTGCCATGCAATTGGCTACAAGGAAGATCAATAAGGAGCTAGAGCATTAAATTTCACACACTGTAACTGTCATACCCATTACATACTATTTGAACATCTTTGTAGGCCATTACAAAATTGTTGACTCTTGATATTTCTAAAAGAACTAAATTGTTTCCCAGAGATTTTATTAGCACAATAAGCACTACGGAAGTATAAAACCCACTTAAAAACTTGGTGAAACCTGAAGATCTTTACAGCCTTCCAAGACATCATATTTGATTATTTAACTATATTCTTCACTCCGGAATGAAGAGACAGGAAGATGGTTGAAAGCCTTAAAGATAAAAGGAAACACTTTTCTTTTGTGTTAAGTCACATTTCACCAGATACAGAGCTGATGTATTTTAGAGGAGATATTTAAAAGACAATTCTTGAGTGTATATGCCAAAATTAACAAAATCACTGCAGACTGAATACATAGAAGGGGTATGCCAGGTCCTCTGGGGTCCGGCAGCAGAAGCAGCACCCTGCTTCCTGCCTCTACACTTCAATCTTTGTGATTTGTCCTTTTCAAGGACACGATAAACACAGATTTTCCTTCAAACATTTCTCACACTAGAGGAGCCTTTGAGCAATAGCTTTGTGCAATTCCCCCTTCTCTCCCCAAAACAATTTCAAGGCAACCATCACTGATGCTTCATCATGGTTACAATAAATTTGTGTCATACAAATTGTCAATACATTTCCAAACCAGCACAACCAACAAGATGTTATTTTTGAAGCTACACACGAGTACAGTATTAATAAAACTGCATAAATTTTGACAAATTATTTTCAAAGACAAACGTTACAGGCCACATTATGTAGGTAAGTTTAACATATGCACTGATATTTGTACAAAACTATTCAGCTGCAGAAAGTGCAATTTGAAACATTTTCTCATTTATAAGACTAACCTGAGAAATAAACACACAGGCTTCTCTTGTATTTAGAGACTAATATCCTAATTTTATATAACTACATCACTGGTCAAACAATAACAATGTTTGCCTAGGAAACCCATGAACTTCCCAAGACAGTTATTAATGAAGCACCATTGATTTTTGCCATACAAGTTCAAGGAGTACATTGCCAGTCTAGGGCTTGCTGAAAGAAAAGGGGGCTTTCTTAAAAAAAAAATAAATTAAAGAAAAACCTTCATAGCAAACAATGCAAATGTAGTGAACAATCCCAACCTAGCTTTTCTTAAGTTTGCAGGCTTTGCTTTGTTCACAGCCTCTGGAAGAAACCACACAGGGAACAAAAAACTAACATTTAACAATTCAGCTGGCAGACAGCGATTAGCAAATTTCAGGGTCTGAAAGAAGGTTAGGCAAGTTCAGACCAGAAACAGGGAGCACAATTTAACAGACAGGATAATTAACCATTGGAGCAGATCACTGTTCTGGGAGATGATTTCTCCCTCATGGGAATTCTTTTTGTATCAAGTTTGGGTGTTTTTCTAAATGGTACATTTTAGTACAGCAGTTCCCAAGCTGTTTAGACCAGTCCTCTGCAATGATTCATCCATATGCATATACAGCCTAACTAAATAAACTGAAGGCCATAGAGTCACACTGACTGAAAATTGGTGCATCTTATTCCTCAATTTGGTTTTGATTCATCTCTTCACCAGTCACTAGTGGTCAGTGAATCAGGAGACTTTGGCCTACTTCTGTAACAATGTATTTTGCTGATGTCCTAAAGCTGGTGTTAGAAATTCTCTTCTGCCCCATGACTCATACAGGCTGAGACAAGAGTTTGTTGGGATCTGTATTTCACAGTACTTGGAACATTTACAGTACTATCACAAGGTTAAAGAGCTACAGCTGAAGGAACGACTTGCAATTCAATGATCCTTCACTCTCATCTTATTCTTAAACTGACTGCATAATTTAAAGAACACGCTTAGGGTATACTAAGTGACAAAATACAAGAGTAGATCTACTTTAATCTTAGTACTTATCAAAGTAGATCTGCTACACCCCTTGCTTTGTACCAAACCAAGGCAAATTTCATAATGCAAATCAAAATTTTGTTTAAGAAAACATTTGCTGAGCAAACTTAAGAACTGTTACTCTTTCAAATAACATTGGTTCAGTAAAGCAATCATAACCATTACAAAGGCTAATACTTAATAGTTCAGGAAAACTTCTGTCTGTCCTTCCTCTCCATATGCTTACACTCCTAACTGTGCTAAGAGTCTAGGTTGTCCCTTTGGTCCTGCTGCTATCACTGGCTCTGCTTTTTGAGTATGTAGTACAGTAGCGATAAGTCTTTTTAAAAATCACCTCTTTCCTTCTCCACAGTATTCTCATTCTGAAATGCAGGATGGAATTCTGAGGGTGAAAAACAGAGAACCATTCCAGTTTTCACCACTTTAATCTTATCTGCTCCCTTCTGCAGAAAAAAAAAAAAAAGAGAAAAAAAAAAAGAAAAAAAGACTTAAAGACCTAGACTCTCCTACTGCATATTCATACTGCCAAACTACAAAGAGCATTAACTCATTCTAGAATGGTTTGGATTTGTTCTCTAAACAGAGGAAGAGCCATACTGATGCCCAAGAGATACTAGAGCTGTACCAGGCTAATAGGAAATTACAGGCATGTTTCATCAATGAGGACATTCAAAACTGAACCCATGAAATGGCCCAATAAAGAAGCACCGAATAGTCTCAGACTCTATTTTTAAGTAAATACGTAAATGTGTTATAGAAGAACATCATCAAAAAGCCCATAGGTAAACTAGTACAAAGGAAGGAGCAAGGATGGTGAGAAGAGGTAGAAACCCTTTATAGAGACACTCTCACACACACACAAATCCTAACATGGAAGTACAACTTGACAGAAAGAGATTGTTCTCAACTATCATAAAATTAAAGACACAGTCAAGTCTCTGTCCAAGTGAAAATATTGTGGACACCTTAATATTCTAAACTCTCTTCCTTCCTTATATGATATGTCAAAGACAAGAATAAATAAATGTAGTTTCCTTCAGAATGCATACAATGACTAGACTCAACCATTTCATAATTTGATACAGTGACTGTACACATTGGGGTACTCTCAACCTGAAATTCAAAGATCTAAGCACCCTTTTTGACACATAGTATGCATGTTTATGTTAAAACCATGAGTGACAGCAGCTCAGATGCTTTAACAGAGGAGGCTGAGGGCAAGGGACTGACATTAAGAGAAAGATACCCAAGCCACCTTTGCTCTTATTTGCTGCCTTAACACACTGTATTACTTCCCTTTCTCAAATGGAATGGCTCCAGTGGCAACTAGAATTTGAGAAGGGCTAGGTTAAAAAAAAAAAGTAGGATAAAAAAATATTATTGGAAGGGAAGATTTAATAATTAAATTTCTCAGAAAACTGCAATGTTTAACATTACGTCTGCTGCAATTCCCACCTAAACTAGAAGTGAACAAAGTTTGATGGTCTCCATGCAGAGCTGAGCTTCTATATGACAAATACCTCAAAGCACTGTTATTTTAATTAACTCATTATATAGATTTTCATTAGAATTTTGCTTTAGTTAAACTAAAAAAGACTACCTTCACCTAATAATTTTGAGAACCCTTAGCACGATCTGTCTTTGCCACCAACATGATTGGAATCCCTACCACCTTTATTCAAGCATCTTTTTGTTGCCAGTGAATAAAGTGCATATAAAGCAAGAGATGTTGAACTGGGGGTTCCCAACTCTGTTTTCACACTAAGCAGAGTAACTGAACATCATGGCAGCAGCAGGATCACCTCTAACCCAATCATGAGCACTGTCGCTCTAGAACGAAGTACAGCAATCGGTACCACACTTCATTGAGCATTACAAGAGGCTACTGATGCCTGCCCCTGCTAACAGACCGGGCACTCTAATTTCTAGAGCTCCTCCTTCAATTTCTTCTCTTCTTAGTTGAGAAGTTAACTGTTCTGTGCTCACAAGTTTTCAATAGCCTATTACAAAAAGGCTCAAATTTGTTAGCATTACACACCACAGAGATTAAAAAAAGAGTTAATATATATCTATTCAAAACTATTGTGCAGAAAATAGCCGTGTTGTACAGGGCTTAGGCTGTGACCCGCTTAACTTTATTCATAGAATGCACAATCCATCACGTACAAAAACACAGAGGAAAATGTGAGGTGTTAGTAAGTACTGCTGTTAGTGAGAAATTCTGCTAATTATTACACCAAATAAGCATAGTCAACAGGCCAGAGCTGCGAGAGGGCATGTTTCAGGGCATTAAATGGCTGCCTTGGATGGAGATGAATATATTACACTATGCCCTTTAACAATAAAACAATTTCCCTGACACTTACAAATCCAGGCAGCATTGGTACAGCAGATGAAGAGCTCGAGACTGTACTTGGCATACAGCGATGTTTCAGTGCCACCTAGTGACGTGCACTTTAACTTTATTGTCTCTTAAGATTTATAGTACATGAAAAGTTCAAAAGCTAATTCAGCTCAAGTGTGGAGCCTACACAGTATGGAAGAGAAGCCTCACTCTCTGCCAAGACAAGGCAGACAAAGCGAGGTCACGATGAGACAAACTCCTCCCTTTTCTTTATAGCTAAAACATACGCTTCCTTAAATAACTGATAAAGCTTTACTTTGTAATTATAACCTGCTCTTACAGTCAGAAAGAAGAGAGAAAAGCCTAGCAGGACAGGACAAACCCCAGTGTGTTTTAAAGCCTACATTGTGCACAAGAAGGTTCAGATCACTTGCATGTCTTATGAAATGGATTTCAGGAAAATATTCCATCAACATAATTTTCAAGTTATTTTCCATTCCGTTTGGGTAGACTTTATTATTTCTGTCTGGAGTGCTTTCATTGTAAATCTGTTTTAGAAGCTGTAAATCTTGAACACTCATTCTTTCTTTGCATTTTGGCAGTTTGTATACTACTTATTATTATCATTACAGTGGTGATTACAGGCATTTCACATCCCTGCTCTCCCTTCACACTGATGCCAATTAGCACTCCAACTGAATGAGTAGACGCAAGCTTACTAAAGTCTGCAGCTCAACCTATCGCAAGAAAACCTGGAGAGGCTGAAATATGTATTATGCTGAATACAAATTAATGTGTATTGACTATCAGCACAACCGCTTACCAAAGGAAAAGAATTTAAATGCTTCAATCAAGTTAAAAGCATAGATTGCAAAACAGTTGCTAATATAACACCTGATATTAGTTTCTACACTTCTCTTTCACAGTATTTTTACAGGAAAAGGCAAGTAAAAAAAACTTAATGATCGCTAGCCATTTAGCACATGGGCACCATTTAATTATGGACACTTTACATGTAAACTAAAAATTTCACATCGCAGCCCCGTATCTACTGTCATGAAACACACAGCAACATATCAGGATTTTATAGTACTAATTTCAGTTGAAGCCACCCTCAACAAAACTGCTTCCTGTTACTGACATCAAATAGTCACTCAAAACACTTAATGACTAAATTTTGCGCTCTCAGCTTTACTAGGGTAAGTGCCATGAATATATTGGAGGGTACATTTCTGAACTGCATGCTAGAGAAGAAGGAAACAAAATGGAAAAGTAATCTAGCATTCCCACAAGGCAGACTTACTACCACAGAAGGACACTGAATGCCTGTTCTGATTGAAATATAACCTCTGTCATAATATTTACAGAAAGAAGCTTGGAGATTGCTTTCAAAATATTTTCTCCAAATTCTGAAGCAAGAAAGGAAAAGCGTAAGGAGGGAAAATGAAGAAGAGCAGTGGCTTTTAAAGAACTCGACTTGTAAAAGGAGTTTGTCTAATGTAATTTCCTTACTCCAAACTCAGTGAAATCAGAATATAAGACTTTTAAGCAAGGTTTTGCTTGGTTCTGGATCTTGAAGATTACATGATGAAGAAAGAATCTTCTTCATTTATGTATCTGAATCAAAAAGTCCCACTGAAATTGGTGCAATGAAAAATTCTCAAGTTAAAATTCTCACCTTGACGGATAGATTAAGGCAACAACAGTTTGGATTAAATTTTCTACTGTATTAGATCAATAGCTACAATGTAAAGTTCCTAGGTACTGCAGGACTCAAAAGCTCTTAGAAATCCAACTGGGAAAAGCTTCACCCAGTGAGTGGGCAGGACACTAAACTGAGAAACTTCTACTGGAAATACACTTTAGATGTTTTAATCTATACCCTGCCTTAGGGCCTAAACTGCTACCCTGAGAATCAATATTGTCCCTACTTTAAATACCATATTAAAAAAGTAAGATAATCTTGTTCCTTACATGCCATACAGAATTCTACTCATGACTTCTTAAATTACAAGTACTTTCTTTGAAGTTGGAAGCGTACTTTCTGGAGTATTTTCACTGCTAGGAAAGCACATCTTCAGAAAGCTTAAATGAGGAGACCACAGGAAAGATGCTGTGATACCAAGCAATGAATAACTGTAGAACAATTAAGAAACTGTAGAATCCACAAGAGATGGAAGGCAGTATTAACAGCAACAACCAACTGTAACTCCCTGTTTACCAAAGCAATAAACAGGAAAAAAATAATTGAATGTCTGATGATCTCTCAATTATATTATTGTCCAAGCTTTTAAGTATGTATCATTTCCTTGCTTTTGCAAGAATATTTCATTTTATCTACCAGCAGTTGTGTTAAAACGAAAGAAGCATCTTGGAAATTTTAACCCAAAGAAATCCCCAATTACTAGTTGCCCTGAAGAAATACTTGGAATTTCTTCTCCAGAATGGGTATCTTTTCTTAAGGATCCTGAGACCCACAGCACTCTGACACCGGGGTATGAGTTAAGTGCTGCATAATTTCCAATTCTTGATGTCCAAGAAGCAAACAAAGAATATGGGACCAGTTTTAGACAGTGGATCAAGCCACTTGGGCTTCTCTTCAGTTTGGTCCCCCATCTCACATCCACTAGCACCAAGCCATCAACATTCTAGCTCTGTACTCCACATCAATTTT
Source organism: Laterallus jamaicensis coturniculus (assembly GCA_022605575.1). Taxonomy (NCBI): domain Eukaryota; kingdom Metazoa; phylum Chordata; class Aves; order Gruiformes; family Rallidae; genus Laterallus; species Laterallus jamaicensis. Next base: position 14,905,777 of record JAKCOX010000017.1, on the reverse strand, counting down.
ACAGCCACAAAGAAATGCTTCTCAGAACAGTTATCACCTGCAAACTTTTAACCCCAAAGTAGAACTCATCCAAGAAGAGACCATGTCACATTAAATTTCTGTCACATTCCTTTCGTAAAACAGATCATTCACATATTTGCAGGAATGTGATATTTTCCCCTTTACAGTATACCAGTCCTTTCCTCCAAAGGATTAAAATTCTTTCCTTAACCGCTGGAAAAATCTCTTTGTCCTTATACCTCAATAGAGGCTTGACTGACCAATGCTCAACCATATGCCTTGGATATTTCACAACCAAAATCATTCATAGTCTCATGGATGCCGGTTGTTTACAAACACTGAACAGCTACCGGTGCTCAAGCCATCCCTCTCCCTAACCATCTTTCCAACAGAAGCAGTAAAAGCAGGGGAAGAATTGTAATCAAGTGAAACAAAGTTTCCAGTATCCACTTCCAATTATCTCCGCCACAAAATATTATAACAAACCAAAAAAACCCTCCATTAATTACTTAAAGCAACAAATTCTGTATTTATTGTGAATGCTCTTGTGCTATTACAAGAAAACAAAAATACATAAAAGTAGCTTGATAACATTTCATTTTACTTTGTTTTCAATATTAATTTTAACTGCATGACTGATCATTAAATATCAATGGGTTTATCACAACAATACAACCTTGCTAGAGTATTTAAACAAAAAAAAAATTGCTGCCACCTTTTTTATCTTTCCTATAACTAAAACCTTTTGGAATGCATTAAAAACCTTCAACAAAATTTATCTACTCTTCATGTAAAAACTAAGTTATCCTCTGCTTCTGATACAGCATTTTAATTTTAAAATTACGTGGAAAATCCAGTGCACTTTCTAAAAAGTGGAAAATCCACTTTCTAAAAAGTGCAGTGCAAACAATAACTGTTTTGCAGTCATAGTTTACAAGTTTAAAAAAAACCAAAACAAAAAGAAGGAGACAAACAAGTATCACACACTTCAAGGACTCTGGACATCAATAAACGGGATTTACTCCTATAAAACTGCTCAGCCATGGATAAGGCAGGAGGAAGAAGGATCTTGCTCCTTGCTTTCATGAATCCTTTAGAGAAATGCCTCAGTACAACTTTCTTTTGGACACAATTCTCAAGACAGCTGCCATGTCAGAAAATCCATTGCAAAACTAAGGTAAAGCAAAGCAGAGTGATTCTGAGCTTCTAGTAACTTACAGGTCAACGTGTGCTTTTGGTTAGTACAAAACATTTGATTATTATACAATTATTAACTCTTATTCTTGAACTGAGTAATCTTTTTTACATTATAGCAGGTATGGAGCAGTATCAACACCACAAGACTATACCAATGAAGTTTTGAAAATTGTCTTGTATGACAGTAAAGATTCACAGATTTTGAAATGTTCCAAAAAATAGGTAGACTGAAACACAGTAGTTGTGAACCCCAAACAACTACTTTTATAACATGTGTCTTAGAAACACTACTAGATACTAACAGAAAGTTGTCCTATAGAAAGCTATATTACAGAGGGGTTTATCCCCCTTACTGCAGTCACTCTCTTTCCTGCTGTCAGATGCTTTTGCTATACGTAAATATTTAATGTTATTACCATCATTCACTCAGCACTCATATTGTCTGTTCAAGCATCTATTACTGTCTGCTAGATACACTTGAGGATAACATTTTTTCATGTCTACTGCTCAGTCACATGCAGGCCCTACACTCAAAGGTTCTTCAAAGTTCAATAATTTATTAAACACCATGCTCAAAGGTCTGTATCATTTGCAAAAACCCCTAGCTGTAAAGTATGCAAAACTAGGATCTTACTTGTGCAAGGATATGCACTAAGTACATGGAATAGGCTACAGCAGCCCAATACCAAGACGATACTTTTACTCAGGGTTCTATAAGCAATATAAATTACAGAAATTCATTATATATTACCAAAACTCCCAGGTAAGAAATACAGATTTTAATAGGAGTATACCAAGTGCACCTTAGTTAACATGATGCTCTAAAAACAAGTCAAAATACGCATCAGCAGTCAGTTTTACCCCTAGTTGTAGCTGCATATGTCACAATGTTTTTGTGCTTACCTAAATTCGCACAGATATATCACATGTATATACAAGATTTTTCTCATCAGGATTATCACTTGGTACACCTTCCAATAAAATATCTTAGAACTAAGTTTTCCAAGACACTGAAGTCCCATTAAGACAGACAAGACAAACGCCAGAGTCTTCCAAAGGCTTGCCAGGGATTAGACAGGTCTCTTCAAATCAATCGTTCACTTTGTATGTAAAAGAGAAATCTGCATATCAAATATATAAAATCAAGCATAATGTTCATCATTAACACAATTTTGCCTGCATAGAAGACAATACAGGAACAACTGGGTTTTCAAGGTGATTAAAGCTGGTCTTTTTTTTCCCCATCTTTTAAAACTTCAGCAGAAGCACCTGAGCAGGGACAGCTTATAAAAGTCTCATTCAAAAGAAGAAAGGATAAGCTTTTAACAGGCTATTTGAAATACATTGCTGCCATACCATTTACAAAGAATGTTGTTTGCAAAAATAATTATTTCTCATTATATGAAAATCTCTCCAAAGGTCTGAAATAAGTTCTCATTTCAAGTCTCAGTTTTAGTTTAAACCAAAAAAAAGAACTGTTAGCTTTCTTTTTAGGAAACAGTAAGCATCGCAAACAGACCATCATAGAAAGTGGAAGACAGTACCATTATTCCTTCTATCAAAAAAAGAACTGTTAGCTTTCTTTTTAGGAAACAGTAAGCATCGCAAACAGACCATCATAGAAAGTGGAAGACAGTACCATTATTCCTTCTATCCCAGTGGACCATCACCCTTTATGAACATATGACAAGAGCCAGCTATTCATCAATGAGGCTAGAAGGAAATGAAAACACTGAATTCAAAAGATCTGCCTTTCAGTTAACATCCTTAATGTAAATTAGGGTTAAATGTGAATAAAATTAATATTTAATCACTCAAAAAACTTCCTTTCCTTTCTTCTCTTTAAACACTAAAACTTAATTATAAAATAATGTAAAACAAGTGTAAATTTAAAAGAATCATTTTGAAGATTTGCATTAGTAGTTCAAGACCTATTGACACTGAAGAAAAAAAGGGGAATCCCAACATTATGTTGCTTCAAAGTAATGTGTGATTCTCTTCCTTGCACATAGACAGCAGGAGCCCCAGGACACAGGGGCGTGCCGCAGTAGGAAGAAGGGAGACAGCAGCTTGGTGTTGCAGGAGGACAGTGCAGCGAGGCTGAGCTCGGTTAAAGAGGCAGTTGAGTATGACTGCACGAGGTGGGGGTCTTGGGGAGAAGCAGCCCAACTACTAGAACAGGGTCTTCATATATTGCTTCACATTTCACCATGAAATAAAATGGTCATGTCATATGGGGGCACAATCCAGTATTTAATTATGATGCAGCATAATACACAGAAAATAATGCAAAAATCGGGGAAAAGGAGCATCTGACATCAGCCCAGTAGCCCTCCAAAGTCTGGCAGCTGTTACATAACCTAAACTGCTGGTCCCTCGACTTTTGCTACCAAATCCCACACAGAGTGAATCCTATATGCCTTAAGGCTTTGCTCAGCGGTTACTGTTATATGCAGTCCACATTCACCACCACTTACCATGCTGTCGTAAGGGAAAGCTAACACTTCTCTAACACTAAACTTTATAGGTTGTAAAAAAGCAACAGAGAAAAGCTCAGGTTTTGATACTTTTTATCTCCATGGAAGGCAATTTGGCTGTAAAACACTGAAGAAGTTCACTCCACCTTTCTTCTCTGCACAAACTTTTACCTAAACCCCGGTTAGAAGTTGCTTTCACAAATGGTAATGAAATTCAAAATCTCTGGAGTTCTTCCCATTCATCTGGGGGTTGGACCCAATGATCTCTTGAGGTCAACACCTATGATCCTATAATTTGAGGAACATAACTGAATCAATTTGTCACTTGCAAGAAACACACACAAAAATGAAAGACAAGAGCGAGCTTTCATGAGAAGCAGCAGTCACACAGACTATGTATTTGTATACCAAAAACCCAAATCTAAGAACTTCTTTCAAATCAGCTTTTGACTCCTCCAAGTTGAAAAAGTTTATAGTCCCCTCTCACACCCCAAAACTTCCCCCTGCACCTGCCAGACTTCATTTAACTAGAATTCACTGGAAGTTATAACCTATTTTAAAACATTTTGGCTTCTGTGAGGCAAAAATGTAAAACGCTTTGGTAAGGGACACTGAATTCTAACATTAACATCAGCAGCAAATCAATCCAGCAGCCCTATCACTAAAGCATACTGCTCTCAAAAGCCCAGTTTTAGTGACCACATCACTAGTAGACACCATTACTCAATCTCATAAACTGTACTTGAACATAATGTAACTTTTCCTTTCTAAAGGGAAAACTCAAAACCAGTTGAGGACTGTACAGCAGATTTTTCCCTGCAACAAGCACCGGTGGTTATTTCATTTCTGCCCTGATCAACTCAAAGGTAAGTTGGTTTTAGCAAACTGGATCAAAGGAAGAAAGAGGAAATGGATTATCTTCGAAATGTTTTTTCAGTACAAAGAACACAACACTCCAATGAAACTAAGCGTTTGGCTTGACCATCACAATGTCAGTATATCGTTAAATCCCTTTTCCTAGTTAGTTAGTTTGTACTAATGATACTTTACTAATGCCTGGTTAAACAAAGCAGTCTTATTTCCTGACAAATAATAGGTTTTCCTGCCCCTTTCTGCAATCCCTTTGTTTATATGGACTTTGTTGACTGTACTCTACCACACAACATTTTAAAACCTGAATCCCAATCAGGGCTACCCTCATTAAAAATATGACCTTTCACCTCCTATGAAGCACCGCTAACATAAATTACATTTTGTTGTAGCCCAAAGGTGACAGAGATGAGAGCAGGATAAACAAGGTATAATACGAAAGCCAGTTGGGTCAGCCTTTCATTACAGCTCTTTCAAAAGCTATTAATCTCGCCTGTAGTCAGTAGGCTGAAAATAATTACTTCATCTAACCTATGTTGTACTCAAAAGTAGCAATAAGGACAGGTCATGCAAGACGCAAATAACTCTTGATCCTCATAAAACCACTTCAAATGGTATTACGTGAACATCACAGCACATTACAAGTCTCACCAACAGGAGGAATCTCAACAGTATCAGTTGTATATGACACTAAGTCATATCAGCTGCGTTGCCATAATATAGCATGAAGAACAGATAAGAACTGATCATGGAAAATCCAAAGCAACTATAAAATAGTTCTCGAGCTCTTGAAATGCAAATAGAAAGTGCTATTCATCAAGTTCATCTTAAATTATGTTTCAAGTCAGGGTCTACACTTACAACAATGTAGAAAAAACCCTATTTATCTTCAGTCTACTTGTAAGTCAGGAGGCAACTAACACACACTAAGAATTTACACTGACCCTTATCACATCAAAAGGAAAAAAAAGATTCTGATGTTGGTAGGGAACATGATATTCCTGGGAATTGCATATTATTGGACAGCAGGTCAGTAAAAAAATCAACTTGGTAACTCAATGATAGTTGTAACGATTGCCTGGAGAGTGGCTAATTACTTCAAAATTACATGTTAATAAAAGCTTGCTGACCATAACCAGGCCTTAAGCAAATTTGTGATGAAATGGATACACAAAACCTAGTATTCCCCCAAACAAAATACTTGCTTTAAAAATATTTTAGGTCACATGGGGACAGTTCTAGAATAAAGTGAATTTAAATACTGCTTGAGAGTCCTGACATCTAACAGCAGCCTAGTGCTTACACATCTGAACTAAATAGCTGTTACAACAAGGAGGGAAAAAACCACCTCAGAAATTTGGGGTTATGCAATATGAACAGAACTTCTATGCCAAAATTAACCACATAAGCATTTTACATAGAACTGAGAGAACCACATGCATAGTATGTAGAAAAACATATGCACTCCCATGTCACTTAGGGCCTCTTAATGCTACTGTAGGGTGTAGAATGCTGTGGACAACTAATTGAAACTTCAGTGCTCCTTTTTTAAAATCTACTGGTCAACTTTCAGTTACACTTCAAAGTTCCAGACAATTCTTATCAAAGCCCATTACAAAATTTCCACTGAAATCTTTGAAAAGACACACAGTGATAACAGAGTACCTTATTGACTGACGACAACAGAGCACTGCATGATGAGAGGGCTGACCCGAAGCCCCAGCCACATTCTGATTGCCCTGGAGGCACCCAGGAGCACCCCTCCCTGACCAGCCCCTTTTATGGGGGTGTGATGTCAGGTGGTGTGGAATACAGACTGGGAAAACTCAGCTCACCTGGGCTGGATGCTTGGGGAGGGTAATTGTGGCCTGGCCAGAACCAAGATAACTGGTGACGTATGACTGGAGAGGATAAACCCAACAAAACCATCCCCCAAGCAAAAACACACTTTCCTTTATATTTTTGTGAGGATAGCCTAGATTTCCTTTTTTATTTTTTTTGGAGGGTTGTCACTGCTACTATTATAATAAAGCACTAACCAGACAGATATGCTGTTATTACAGACCTTGAGTCAGAAGAACCTTTTATTTCCAGTGTAATTCTGCTTTGAATATGACCAAATCAGTGAGTTTTCCTAAGGCTTATTTTTCCAGTCCTCTGTCCTCCTCCAAGATTGTTTCAAGACTTAAAAATCATCAAGGAATCGTCACATTGATAATTTCAAATATTCATTTTGTTTCTAAAGTAGCATATATGCAAAACCAGTCCATTGTAAAATAATGGCATCTGCAGATGGTAAGAGGAAGTGATAACATCTCTTAAATTTGAATCCAACTGAAGAGAGTACAATGCCAGCAACTTCAGCACAGCTACATCACCCCACATCAGACCTACCTTTAATGATCAAGAAAATCAAGATGATGAAAGCAAGTTCAATACCTAGCTATACAACTATCAAGCAGCTCAGAAATCTGCCCAAGGAGATAGGTAGATATAACCAAAAAAGCACGTAACTGAAACATTCACTAACATTCAATAAAACAAAAGTCATTCTGAAAGAGATTAATGTAACTGCAGACATTTTAGCATATAACCCTCACTAGAGCAGTGTGAAAGGACCTAGAGAAAGGGCAATGCTTTGGAAAACTATCCCTTCCCTCTTCCAAACAAAAGTAGGCATTCCTACATTTCAAAGAATCAGGCAGAAACCCAGGTACAAGCCAGTCTGTATGAAATACAATGAGGGATTTTAGTAGGAGGATTTTAGTAGTAGGCAACAATGATTTTGTCTATGTGCATCTTTCTGTTGGTACTTCATGGCCAATTACAGTAAAAGTTGCTCAACAGGATGCATACATAAGAAAATTCCTGTCACAGAGCAGATGCAAATTTAATTACTTTAAGTTAAACCTTCCATCTCATCTAGAGGTCCTTCAAAAATGCAACTGTAAACAAGCACTACATTGCAATCAGGTGTCAAGGGCTTATTTGATCTCATACAAAATATGTCACAAATCACTGGCAGAAAGTGGGTCGAGAGGGAGAACAAAGGAAAAAACTGTCAATGGACTAGGTAGCTCATGTGAGCGTGCCTATTAGTGCACTGGATCTTTCTGCTCCTGTCTAATGCTGTCCATATAAAACCTTCTTAGTTTGACAGTGTTCTATTATCCTGCATTTGATGTAATTTTTCTGTAGTAAGAAAAAAAAATAATCTGCGAAAGGAACTGGTAGAGTAACCACAGAAAACACTGAAGAGACCAAAATGATTCTGCTAAAGTACCAGGTTTGTGCTATTCTTCATCTATATTACATAACTTCTAAAAAGCTTTACATATCTGGGAAAATGATCACATAAAGGCTGGAAGTAAATTAACTTACTTTGCAATAACATTATAGACCCCAACAAATAACAAGCAACACGTTCTCAGAAGAAAGAAAAATGACATCGTACCAGTGGCTGGAAGCAAAGCATATACATGTATGTGGTGTGCACATTTTACCTTTCACTGAAACATCAGGTGCCTTTTGGGACTAGAGACAAAATACCAGCTCTCTGCAGCCTTCTGGTGGCCCTGAAGTTCTAGTAGATCACTGCTTCTTAGGAATCCCTGCACTACAATGTAGGTCAGAACAGAGAGAATTCAAAAGACAAAGTATTTGTAATGTTAAGAAATTTGTGAATACACAAGTAAGAAAACAGACCTCTTACTGCAGGGAGGCTGGGTAGATATTTTATTGTGTAGAAGAATCCACTAGATTTACCTAAGTGTACAGGCAGCTCCTTCCACACAGAGTTAAGGCACATTGTACAGAGAAGCTGTGGCTGCCCCCTCCCTGGCAGTGTTCAAGGCCAGGTTAGATCAGGCTTTGGGCATCCTAGAGTGGTGGAGGGTATCCCTGCCAATAGCAGCAGAGTGGGACTAGATGGGCTTTAAGGTCCCTTCTAACCCAAACCAGTCTGGGATTTATCATACAGCTAAAATACAATATGCCAAACATATTTTATATAAACACAATTCTTTTGAGATCTGGGGAGTTCTCAAACAACAATAGCTGAATCGTGCAACAAAGACTAACTGGTCTTCTATAGCCCAGCTTGTCTGATTCTGCACTGTGCTGAATCAGCCATGACAGTCAGACGCAAGGTAACGGCTGTAGTGATCTTTTATAAGATCACCCAGAATCAACAGGCAAAGTCCGACTAGTTTTAGGGCACACCAGACCTTCTTCAGCCTGGTCTGACAAGCTGGTCTAATACCTGATAGGTCTCTACCAATCAAATGTGACTTCAAAAAGCAAGGAAAATATCAGAAATGCTCTTATTCTTAAATTACATACTTAAATACCGCTGACAGAAACGTAAACTTCATTTTCTCTGACTCAAGCAGCAAAACTACATATTAGTTGGAGATTTTCTATTTAAATACCTATGTATTCTGAAAAAATAACATAAAACCGCCTCAATTTTAGTTATTAATTGCGCATCCTATTGAATATTCCAGTGCACTTTCACATAACCGAAGTATATCCTTACTACCTGTAATGCAATGACTTTTTCAAAACCAGTATCTTGAAGAGTCCACTTAGAGAAACCCTACTTAATCAGGCAAAACAGGCTAAGGAGTTTCTCCTTCATACAATCAGAATTACCCAAAACCAGAAAACAGAAGGGCAGAGGAAGAATTTTTCTCTTAGAAAAATTCCCTTACAAAACCAAGCCTTCCCATGTTGATCTAAGCCTAAAGAACAGATAAAGAACAAGAGCAGCTAGCAACCTGACTGCCTGAAAGTAATTTACACTTACCAAAGTTTGGTAAATGCCCACCTTTTGTTTCTGATCAGTCTCTTTCATCAGAAGTAACTTGCACTTCAGTAACACACAGATATTCTCTAGTCTTAGAAACAAAAGGCAAATCAAAGGTTGGAGAAATGTTTAAATGTGAAGAGACCCAAAGCTGCTTATTTATCATGTTCCTCCAGTATTAATGGCAACTAGACAATCTAAGCATAAAAGGGAATTTTATAATCTGATATATTTCCATATGAAAATCTTCAACTGAAGCTTTAAAAAGGCGGTCCATTTAAAAAGACAATGCTACTTTTACTATAGTTTAAGGCTTGGTTTTGTTGGGTTTTTTTAGTTCAGGGAATCATTCAAGTGCTGGACTTAAGGTGGTTAACTTCATTGCACTGGCAAACCCAAACAACAAGAGGCAAGTCTCATCTTGAAGTACACAATCCTACCACCATGAACTAGCAGGGGGAGAAAAAAGCAAACAATTAGAGTTAACAAAACTGTGACAACGGATCATCACTGCTGTGTGGGCTCCTCAAGTCTGTATTTAAGAAAAATCGCACAAGTAAGAAACCATCAAAATTCCTAAACTGAGCAAGGACAGTACATTGGACAAGGCCTTACTTCATTTTCTGTACTGACTGCTATTTTTCCTATTTAAGCAGAGTCATATTTACTAAACTGGTAAATTTAGTTTATGATGTTTCATATAAAATACGCATCTCATGCACACTTTCATTCTACTGGGCAAAGAAACCAAACTGCTCAAGTTTTCCCACGCAGTTCCCTGTACTAGAAGAATGCACCCCTTTAAAAAAGGGCAGAACAGCTGACACCCACACTTCTTCCTTTTAAAAAGGAATTTTTTCTCTTGGTTAAAAAAAGAAACAACAACCACCATGACCAACTCCACAAACAGTTTTAAGTCTATGTTATTTTATATGTATATTAGATAACAGAGTAGTTGCAATCACTTTGCTTTGAACTGACTTTTTAATTCACCAGAGGACTTTACCACTGCATTCACCAACAAAAATCCACTAGATCTATTTATCTCATTCAAATAAAACTTAAATAGTTCAACACATTATTTATCTCTCCATATTATAAACTGTTATGTACATTAAGTGGAAAATATTATTAACACTAATGTTTCTGTAGGCTATTCACAAAATAAATGGTGGACAAAGTAATTCCATCTATTACACATGGAACTCAATAACAGCTGTAAATGAGAAAATTGCAATAGACATACTGAGTAATAATCAGAACTAAAACGACAACTGTAACAATATATCCATTGTGTAAATGTCCTGATTATAGAAACACATGTTAATCTGTAATTTTTCATCACTGATAAACATTGGTAACCAGCCAGAATTCAGATCATATATTATCCGGTTACTGCCTAAAACACAGCTGCAAAGCCTACTTGATTTATTAATTTAATGAGATAGATACCATAAATATTTTGTTTACTATGGTACAGAAATATGTGCAGCACAGCATCAAATCACTATACCTGCCTAAAAACTACAGGTAGCAAAACGCACTCTTCCTTTCCACGCATGTAGCTACAAATACGACACACAGAGCTTTGCCAGCATAGTGTCACGAAGCCATACCAGCTTGTCAGTAGAAGTTCTCTAAGGCTTCTTGTTAACATTTACAGGCACCACGTGATCCCAGTTTAGAGCTTGCAAGAACAACAGCTCATGTCAGAAGAGAGATTGAGGTAGTATTCCAGTTTGAGAGCTTCAGTGGTCTTAGTTGAAAGTAGTCTAATTACCTCCAATATCTTAAAATTTTTAATCCTGTATGTATAATATTGTCTAAAACTTACCTGTAGAAGCACAAAAAACTACATGCCGTGCTACAAACACAATCGAGAAACGCTATCAAGTTAGCCAAGAAGAGTCTGGCTCATTTCTAAGAATGATGACAATGAAAGCCCTAGTATTTGGGATACGAGGCACTAAGTCATCTGATACAAAATTGCTGCAGTCAAAACACCAGGCATGATTTTCTGTAAACAGTGTCATCTGTTATCAGGAAAAGACTCAATGTGACAAACACGGTGGATTATTGCATAAAGGCTCCTCAGGAAAATGCCATCTATCTTGCGTTTTCTCTATCTTTACCAACAGTTACACAAACTTGCCAGCCAGAGATGAAAGAGGTTGAGGGGCAGTGCTGCTCCGGTACTGACCAGATGGGAAAGATGCTGCAACTGGCATAGAGCCCAAGGAGAAAGATCTGTGGGGACTTCGGAAGAGGTGAACATATTTGACAGCAAGACAAGAGCCCTTTCCCAGACATCATCGATGGGGATCCTTTATTCCCCTTTGCTTATATTGTCACTGCATATACACAGGATGACTGAATATATTATGCATGGGAATTAATCATGCCACTGGCACTGTCAAGAAGTCACCGAGTGTTTATTATGCATGCAGAGCTCTGCCATTTTGCATACACAGACAAAATTTGGAAATCTCAAACAAAGAATTCCAAATCTAAATTAGAAAGGAGAGAAGATTAGGCCCAGGTTCACAAGAGCAGAGAAGATTCAACATGCAAAGGAGCTAAAACTAAGTGAGGAGGTCCTAAATTTCCTCTCCTCTGACAGAGTATTCCAAGATTTTCAGCCAGGTACCTCTCTAGAGGTCTCAATGGCACACCCCAGCAAGCACCCATGCACAAGCAGGCTGCATGTTCTCCCAAACTGTTTGGATTTATTTTTTTATAATTTTTATTGTAGCTGTGTTTGCATTCACTCCTTAAAAAAAACAAACCCTTCAATTTTTCCCCTTCAGTGTCAATTCATTACACTTCCTTACTATTTTTCATAAACCAAGAGCTGGCAAATGCCCAAATGAATAAATTAATTGGGCTTTTAAAAAAAATAATAAAAATTGATGCACTTACATTCACAAACAGCCTCACCTGAACTCATCTGAAAACAGAAACCAGCATAACAACTTCTTTTTCTAAAATTCAGTTCCAATCTCACTTCAAGTGAGTGAAACGAGGGGGGCGACCAGGAGCATTCTCCTCCTGTTCAAGCTGTTGGCTTTGGAAAAGGCTTGTTTTCCCCCATCCCGTTTGGTACAGCAGTGACAACCTAATCCAGGCATTTGTGTAAGGGTTGGATAGTGTTAGCCCTTTGCATGCCCTTACACTAACAGCTCCTTTGCAGAAAATGACAGTAAATCTTTTAAACAGCCAAACACACATGTAAATTCATTTATGTACAGTTTACACAAATGTCATTGATTACAGCCCAGTCAAATAAATGCTGGGATATTACACTGGAATCCACTAGGCATCTGGATTTTTAATTCACATTTTATTGATTCTTCATCACTCAATTTTGTGTCACCTTCCTGCTTATTTATTCTTCCCCCCCCCAAAAAAATAATTACATTGCCTTAATATTTTATTACCTTCCAGCAAGTCCCTATTTGCTGAGTTCTTAATTTCCGAGTTCCTTCATCACTCATTGCCTGCTTCTACTACAATCTTCATTCCCTGATTTATTATTCTTAAGAACTGGATTATCTCCAGTTCCTGACTTAAAGTCCTTGGAATAAAAGTATTAAAAAACCTAAAACAACCTACAGATTGTGAAACAAACAGAAAAGATAAATAATGGGCTTGGTAATGCAAATTTCTAAACACTTTATATTATAAGCTCATGGAAGATGAGGGTCAGCCAAGTATTAGCCAGTGTAATGCCGAATTCTATATACACCTACAGATTGAAAGAGGCAAGTTCTGTAAAGCAATAGGTCTTTATATTACATCTAGCTATATTACTACCTTTCTAGGATATCGTTAGAAATAAACTACAACAGTTCATAAATCCAGATTCTTAGGACTTAACCGTTCTTTCACTTTTAAATCTATATATCAGTTTACTATAACCATACCAAAATATATAAAGATTAAATTTGCTATTTCCACAGGTAATGCTATACTTCAAATTGTTTAAAATACATTTTATTTAATTCATTAGATGGTCACACTCAATTCCTTCCACTGGAAGTGAACTTTATAGCACTTGATACCAAGGAATAGCACAAACTTTGAGGAAAGTGTGGACTTTTGAGGCAAAATCTTCCCAGCATCAGTACCAATTCAACAAGTTGAAAACAATTCTCTGCTTATAGTCCTTTTTCAGGACAGTCTGACAGCTATCTCATCTTTTTCATGCTCAAAAAAAAATTTGAAACAATTGAGAAAAATGGAAGCTAAACTGTTTAGGCATCAGAAGAATATAATGCCAGAATTTTCAGGATCTAGCAACACATAATGCTTTCTTTAAAAAGTTTCCATGCGTTCTAAAGAAAGGTTTTCACCTTCTCTTATGGATATCATAGCTTTGCTTAATTCATCAAAAACACACACATTTTGGTGACAGAAGTTAACATAACAAAAAATAAAGTAGCAGTTTGGCAACAGGAAATTCACTTTACTCTGGAGTCTCAATCCTGTAACACCAAAACTTTTCTCGTGGACACTAGTCAGCAAGTACCAAATGAGTCCACTGAAGGGGAAAGATTTTAAATTCATCATTCGTTTTTCAATTTTCAGAAGTTATACTATATCAAAGTAGCTTTAAGTATTTCAACAAACTACTAATTCATCCTTGGGCTTTTTTAACTGATAAGGAATAAATGACAGAAGTGACTGATTAAGGCACAGGGCCCATAAAGCTCCCAGTAAAGCACTGGTAAAAGATGCTGCGCTTATCTTCTAAGAATATGTTGTAAACAAATCTAACTTACAGGCCTGTTTCACTGTATCTCAGCAAGAAATCTCTGAGCTTTCAAACTAAGTACAACATTATTATGCAAGGGACTCTCACAAGAATAATCTTCTGCATTTTGTTGCCATCTTGCAAAGTGTGAATGAACTCTGAAACACAATCTGTTCTTTAATATTAATAAAGAACATAAGAAATCTTCCCTTCATCCTTAAATCCAGTTTCTGATTAACATGAAAAGCACCTTCATTTAATTTACAGAATACCATAGAACAGCTTAAAGTACATTTAACAGTTTGAGATGTTCCAGCTCCACAGTTTAAATCAATTTTTGAAGTGATTGATACATCTATTTCACCACTCACAGTTATAGTAAATGACTTACCACAGTGACTGTTAAATTGTTTCAAAACTGTATGGGCTTTGGAATGCTGCAGAGAAAGGGTCTTGAACAGGACACCAATTACTTCCAGTAGAAAAGAAATATTGTTACTCGTATTACCTAAGAGCACGATTAAAGTCCCTAAGTCACACAGTACATGAGTCATGTCTTGAAATTCTGATGTACCTAAGAGATGTCTGCTTTTTGTGTACCAAAAGGCCACTGACAAGCAGAAAGCAGGGTTAAATGCAGAACTTGAACCTTGAGCGTCTGAAGTCATCAGAAGGAATCTCTTGATACATATCATGTGTCCTGTGATACCAAGGGCTCACACAATAAAGAATCTCTGCATTTCTTCACAACCTTGTTTAGCAGCATAAACCAGTTCCTTCTTTCTACCCCTGAGTATATTTTATCAGTAGCCAGAAATGTCAAATACTTCTATGGTAAACAGAAATATCCTGGCCTTTTTTATTTTTCTACACACCAATACTAAAGAAGGTGACAATATAATCTGCCCCAGGCAACTCTATCACCATCCACAGTAGACAGGTCATTTTCCTTTTTATCAAAGAGGAGAGTAGGTCATCACATTTTAGTACATGTTGACACCACTGCTAGTAAAAAGAGATAAGAATTCAGTGCCCTTAAGGTGCCTTAACCTCTATTTTACCTAATACAGATATTTCACAGCTACTGCATTAAAGCCAGAAGAGAGACAGATCTGTACCCTGAAAGAATGCACTACAAAGGTCTCAACCTTTGTGACAAGCTGATATTTGTACTGTGGAGAGTATAGGTGACAACAAAGCACTTCCCTTAAGGTATCTACCTCTCTTATTTTGGGTAATAGGATTTATTTTTCTCCTATAACACCACAGAGGATCACTGATGTTTCACCTCTCAAGTACACGTACGCAGGTTTGGTACACTTGTGGAAGTTAAAATAAAAAGAACCTGCCATCCTGAAAACAACTTAAGATTCTTTGCTCGATTAAAACATTTTGCATTGGCAGGATACACTTAATTCAGAACATAAAACAAAACAGTGACACTTCACTGCTATTGTCTTTATTAGCTGTGTTTTCCCTTTCAGGCATTTGGTTCTAATGTCTAAAGGAAGTTGGAAAACCCTTTATGGCAATGTTCCTTCTATCTTTAAAGACAATGTTAATATTAATACTCAATTATTAATTAACTAATTGCTAATGCACAACCATCTCTACATGTGAACCAACTTTTTATTGCATTTTATGTTAAAAAACCTGGCTCCTCCACATCCTTTTAAACTGTGATAAGATTTGCAGGACAAGAGCAAGAACATCAACACAAACTGGTGGCTTATTACACAGACTGGACATCACTCACAAAAGGACATTTCCTATTTTGAAAAATCTAAAGATATGAATATGCTTGTAATAAACTGCATCACAATGCCTAGTTTCTTCTGCACATAACTAAAATGTTACTTCAAAACGGGCAAAAGAGCAATCTCTGGTAAGAGGAAGAAAAGCTATTCCATACGTCAACTGAAACAGCAGATCTGTGCTTGAAGATTCTCAACCTTTTTTCAACCCCAGGAACACAATGACACATCTACAACTACAAAATTAACTCCCACTGAAAATGAAACCTTGATTTGTACAGTAAAAGCAACTTCCTTCTAAAACGGAAAATAGCATTCCTTTGTTTTAGACATAATCTGGTCCATTATTCTATTTGTTTCAAAACATTTTCTTTAAACTGTGGAAGCCAAGAAAGTAATTCTGAGTTCAGAGGCCATATCAACAAATGCAATGGCTAATTAATTATTTGAAAACTTGAAGAATAGTATTTTAATCATCTATCATCAGACTGCTTTCTTTGCTAGAAGAATCTTTGCACATTTATGACACACAGTTACAGGTCCATACACAAACACACCCCTGAAGGCATTTTATACTCCATTTCAGACTAGGTACCTACTAGTGCCTTAGCAAAGGCTGAAATCAAGGAACTAAACTGTTATTAAACAGTAATGGCAGGTAAGATTAAGAGAAAGACCACCAAAGAATAAGAGATGTCCATAATGCAATCTAATTTTTCAGATCAGTGCATCTGAACTGTCTTACAAATGACATTGTAAGGAGATAAAAAACCCCCAAAACCTAGTAAATCCACAAAGGCAAAAAATATCATGACAAAGCATTATTTTTGTTTCTAAGCAATCTAACCACTAAACACTATTATTTTTATTCTTTTTACTAAACTAGCATGAAGATTTTTTTTAAATATGAAGGAAAAAATTATAGCCACTTAGCAACATAATGCTATTTTTATGCTTTGGATAAAAGTCATCATGAACAAGCTCGAGCGAATCTCCATTTTTTTAAAGTCAATATTCATTTTTCATTATGTCATATTGATACACCATTGCAAATGGAAAGGACTTGGGATATTTTGAGAGAAGAGGAGACATGTTTGAAATTCAATGAAATAAATTGCAGTTACAGATGGCTTTTGCCCAAGTGAATAGCAAATATTACACTAAAGCAGGATATGACTCTTCCAAGCATGATGCAATTCGAAGTATTTATATGATAGTTTGTGTAAGTGATTTACCTACACACCAAACTTGTGTTCATAATTAACCCAGGGGTACAATTCCTATTTGTTAAATTAAGTATGAGGTTCAGCCCCAAATGTCTTTGGCATTCATTATCAGAAGATACAAATACATCCGCCTGTTAAATATTTTCAGCATCAAGCATTTATTACTTAGTGCATTTCAGCGTTACTGACTCTTCATATTGAATTCTGATACTCTTTTATATGCAGTCTTCTGCATTCAACAAAAAAATGGCCATTTTACACTGCCTTAGGTTTCTTAGTTTGCAATGATAAATTCTATCTTCTCTTCAACACTTTGAAGAGAAAAAAAAAGTACCTGAAATAAACAACATTTCAGTCATTTTAAGTTGGCAAAACTGCTTTACAAATCACACAGCCTGACCTCCTTCTATATTATTACATTACAGCAAGATCCAAAATAACATTCCAGTTTGACAGCTAACCTCAGGCACCACTGGTCTAGTATCTCGCTGCTTATACTGCTGGCTGAAAAGCTGATAGGATACGCAAGACAAGCTGAGAGTTTAACTGGCAGAGCTGTTCAAATCTAAATTGTGCTATTTGAAACTTAGACCACAGGAGACAACAGTTCACTTTTTACCATGGCAGCAGATTCAACCTCTTGGCCCTGTGAAAGTCATATGAATACATTTCGCACACACACAAAATATCTCCCTATATTATGATCAAAGCTGTATTCAACACGCATTTTTTATGCACATTTGATCATCCTGTTGACAGTCTTCGAAGCTACGTAATATGGACTGCTGCACATAGGTTTCAAACCTTGATGGAGCCCAATGGCAGGCTACTTCTGACAGTCAAATAATGACAAGCACGTTGCAGGCCGATGCCCGTCATTCATGAACATCCTGGCCTGCTCCAACCGTTGCGCAGCGACTAAGTGGACGGTCAAAGGTTAAGTTCGAAGAAGACAGCAATGAAGGGCAACTGTCATGCACCACTGAATACTGTGAGGCAGCAAGGAGTGGTTGTCTTCTGAAGAACATGCAAAATGTTCTCATTCTGTCCAGGCAGACACATATTTGAAGGTCCTAAATGAGACCACTGCCAATTCATGAAGAGCCAAACTGACAGCATGCCACTCAAACTGTCTCTCTCAAATTTGGTTTGCTTTTTTTTTCTTTTATTTGAAATCACAAATGCATGCAAAGTACAGCGCTAAACAGAACTCCTAGAAATTTTTTTAAGCAAGCCAGATTTGGCAGGGTAGGAAGGGTGAAGGGAAAGACAGCCAAACTTCTTCCCTTCTTCTTTTAATATTCAAGAGAAGTTAAATTATTTAACATTTAAAGTCTTCCATTTTCTGTAACGGCATGCATTTACATCCAAAATTACATCTGTCACGCCCCTTTTCCTAAATACTCAGGTTTCTTCCAGTATTGAAAAGCAGAGCCCAGCACCTTATAATTATGGCTAATACAATCACCTGGATTTTTATTTCTGCATTTGTATATTAATACTGCAATAGAAGCATACATTAAAGCATGCAAATAAATACTTTGCATCAGTCTCTAAATATCTTAAGCATTTCTATTATAAATGGTACAATAACAGTATTTTCTATTTGTTTAAAAGCACTGTTATGTGGGGAGTTATGGCTTGAACAGCATGATTAACAATGAAATTGCATTATTTTGCATAAAACATATACATCTTACTTTTAACCCATTGCCAGTAAAGATGTATATTTTTTACTTACACATTTAAATTATGTGATCACATTCACATTTGCCTCTATTAACATATAAAAGACTTCAGGAAAAATAGAAATACTTTTTTTTTATTAGATAAACAGTGATGCCGCTCATCTTTCATATAAACGGATGCTTGACACTAAATTTAATCAGGCTGACAAAGGATCATATAGGTTAGCTTTGTATGCCCTTTTCATGAACAGACCATCTCTCCTGCACTTACAGGGCCAAATTCTGCCCTTTAACAAAACAGATCAACATGCAAAGTGCTTGTTTCTTTTTGCTGGGTCACTGGTATCATCTCACTTGTGACATTACTGCTCTGTACCAATTTCTGTCATGATACCAACACATTAAAGACCCAATTCACAAACTGTGCTTTGCAAACTAAAGAGAAAATGGTCATTATTTATGAGGAATACGTTTGGATCACGAAGCATAAAACCACTTGTCTGTCACATACACAGACACACACACAGAGCACACAAACTCTTGAAGGCAGGAACTACATTAATTTTTCATTGCACAAGTCCTGCTATCAACACTTTTTAAAATCATAGATAATGACTGGCCTATTGTCCTGACCACAGTGAATGGCTCCTCAGGAAGCCAGAAGCATAACACCGTAATTCAATGTGTTTCCAACAGCAAGACAAATTTCAGGAATTAGGAAAAACGGTCTAGTGTAGAAATTTGGAGGAAGTTCATCAACATGTTTCACACTCTGTGGGCGTGGCAGAATGAGAAACTATGCATTTATTGTTAGAGGACTTGCATGGTTAACACATCCACTTTGCCCAGTTGCTTCCTCTCTTGCAGTCTTATAATGAGGTCCAAAGAATTTCAGAAGATCTCCTCTATTTGTCTGGGATTTCCAGACCTTAAATTCTGGATGTCCTGACTTCACCCTTTGTTGTTGAAGCATGTAAAGCTACAGCACACACACTGTACTTCCTGACTCCTTCATCGAGAGCTGCACAGAGGACACCCCCTCTCCCCAGCTATTCCATGTAGCCAAACCCTGTCCAAATAAACCACACACTAACTGCACACTTACCGCACAATTACTGCACACCCCCCTCCTGTCACAAGGAAGCATATCATACACCACTGATTTACTTGTGATAATCACAGAATCACAGAATTGTAGGGAATGGAAGGGACCTCAAGAGATCATCGGGTCCAACCCCCCTGCCAAAGCAGCTCCCCAGCTCATACTGCACAGATAGGCGTCCAGATGGGTCTTGAATATCTCCAGAGGAGACTCCACCACCTCCCTGGGCAGCCTGTCCCAGGGCTCCCTCACCCTCACTGGGAAAAAGCTTTTCCACATGTTGGTGTGGAACTCCCTGTGTTCTAACTTGCAGCCATTGCCCCTCGTCCTGCCTCCACAGACCAAAGAAAAGGGGCTGGCTAATTCCCCCTGCATCCCATGCTTAAAATAATTGTAAACACCAATTAGGTCTCCCCTGAATCTTTTCTCTAGACTGAACAGTCCCAGCTTATTCAGCCTCTCCTCACAGGGGAGATGCTCCAGGCCCTTAATCACCTTCATAGCCCTTCTCTGGACTCTCTCCAGGAGATCCCTGTCTTTTTTATCCCAGGGAGCCCAGAACTGGACACAATACTCCAGGTGGGGCCTGACCAGGGCAGAGTAGAGGGGGAGGATCACCTCCTTCCACCTGCTGGCCACACTCCTCCTGATGCACCCCAGGATCCCATTGAGTCTCAGCCACATATAATGAGAAAACAAAGTTTCTTTGCACTTTAATTTTCATTTGAAGAGGGAAAAATACCTCCCAGTGACACAGATGTTTTGTGATGATAAACTTATGAAATAACATGAGATGATAGACTGAGGAGCCACAAGTAATCACACTGTATAATACCAATACTTCAGTACCACGAGATTTCTAAACGGTTCAATGAAGGCTGACCAAGATGTACAGTTTATTGTAAGAAATCTGTTACAGACTGTTATCAAGCACCACAACTTGCAAGAGCCAAATGATGATGAGATGTTTCCTAAAGTATCATTTCCTGAAGTCAAGAAATCTCATACAGGTTTCAACTCCTATTTGCTGCAATACTAGAGAAAAGCTCATGAAAGATAACTTGAAAAAAATTAATACTAATAACGCAAAGAAACCCAGAACAAAGCTGATTTTAAAAAATAACCTGTCTTGATTGTTGTGGTTTGTTTTGTGGTTTGACTGTGTGGGTTTTTTGGGTTATTTTTTTCTAACATTAGGAGAAGGCAATACTGGCCAGAGGAATAAGAAAAAAACAAAATAAGAGAAAACAAAACTGTGTTAGATGACAGTAACATTGCCTGTTACTGTTACCTAAGGAGTACGGAGAATATCACACAGATATAATATAGAATACGAAATCGCTCTATTCACAATTATACTGAAATTCCTCATGACACATTCAAGCAAAATTGTTTATAAAGGAAGTCACCCAGCAGTAGGAGTTTCTACTAATACAAGTAAAAGACTAAGTCCTTTAAAGTGGAATCATAGGTAGGAAATAAAAATTTTGGTAGCACTCAGAGTCTGCTATAATCTCATTTTTGTCTATGTATAAATGCTGCCATAAACACTTTCCATTGAACCAAGATCAACAGTGTTCATATGAACTAATGACAGAAGTTCCAGAAATTACCTTTTGGATCCTACCTGGACAGAAGACAGAAGTGGATTTTTAAAATTTAGTAATAGCTGCAATATTTTTTTCTTTTCTTTTCTTTCTTCTACACTTCAGAAAAACTCCCGGCATTAAAAAAACCCTTGGTGTATATCCTTGGTTATTTCCAGTGGTTTTATAATGTATACTAAAATATTCCACTTATGTAGTCTCAGAATACAGAATTGAAATACTCTACTATAAATCTATCTATTTGGAACACCCTTCCACAATTTTTCTGTGTAAATGTCTTGCAAAAACATTACATTTGACAAACACTCATTTTCTTTAAAAAACTTTATTAGAAATGTCTATCTGAACTCTGACTTTAAATAAGCTTTCCAACCCAGAAAGATGGTCATTTCACTGTTGTTTATATGCATGGTTTATGATGAAGGTCCCAAATAACTTTCTCCTCCATAGTTTCTTTGGGTTAAATGATTTGTTCTGTTTTCATTCTGCGATTAGGTACATACATATGCATCACAGTGCACTGCTCAATATTTTACCATCTGCAGTGGTTTCCCATCACATGATTAAGATGCAAGACAATGAAGTATTTCCTTTAAACACAAGACCATCATTACCTGCTGCAATGACATCATTTACATTGGAAGGGAATTTATAAGAAAATCAGAAGAGAATACAGCCAAATACAAATGGTCTCCAGACCTACAAGCTGTTCAATTAATTTGCATATGCCTATCCTTTTGTACGCAGTCTCCAGTCAGTGCTTTCAAATACAGGAGGCCTACTGCTTTGAGACAACAGTCAAGTTCTTGAAAGCTTCCTGCCCAACTCGAGCACACATTCAGTATTAAGAGGATTGAGCTACTGAAGTCTCTTAAATACCTGTGAAAACCCTACCTATCTGCATTCTGAGTTTAAAAAAAAAAAATCGATTCAATGTGTATTTGAGCATGAATTTTACCAGTTAAACTGCTAGTAGCAGACACAAGGTGTACGATTCTACAGCGCAGTAATAGCAATGCTTTCCAATCCCACAGTGGCTTAAACAGACCGGTTGCTTTTTGGAGATTAAAACCTTACCTGACCTTTCCCTCCATGTTTCCCCTACAAGCACACACAGTGTAACATTCATGGTCTTTCACTGGCCAGATCCAGCGAATGACAGTTTTGCACTCCAAACAGAGGGCACAGTACGCATCAGAAGCAGGAGGTTTTGCTCCAAGTAAAATCTTTTGCAGTTACAGACTGGAGTCTCTCTGATGAATCAGACAGAAGTCTTAGTAATTTTAGTATCTGCGCAGAAATATGCAAATCAGACCCAGAATTTAGTATTACAGGATATTTGACAGAAAGACAATTTTAAACCTCAGAACAGTACCATCAGCACATTTTAATCAGGTACCTTTTCAAGTATTCACTGCATGAAGTACCAGTTGCCTGGGGGTTATGAAATAATACTAAAAACTTTATAATCATTCATTGATTTAGTTTTGAGTATAGTATATCATTTGAATCCAATGGGAACATAAAGAACTATTTGTGAGGTCAACCACAGTACAGACAGAGGCTGACATGATATCGATGGCAAGGTGGAAAGAAATTGCCAAATACAGCAGATCAATACCTCGTTTCACTGCTACAGCCTTTTGGAGACATAAAATATATATCTTTACAGCTACGAAAATAATAATAATGAAAGTGGGAGATAAATGCTTCCCCCAAGGTAAACTATTTGATTAGCTGAGGGCAAAGGTGACAATAGCAGTTACACTAAAGTAACTTTACAGTCTTAAATAAAAATGGTGGGATGAGCAGCAGATAAAAGGGCAAAATGAAACTGAGTGAGTTCTAGGAGATAAAGATGTAATTCTTTCAGAAAGTGGTGTACCATGTATACAAAGGCAAACAAAAAAAAAAATTAAGCTAAACAAGGCAGAGCAGTTTCCTCCCATAGTAAGTTTCCAGTAACTAAAAAAACAAGTGGTCTGAAATTACAGCACTATCATTTTCTATCCAGAAGACTTCAAAGATGAATTTAATGTGTCCCATGCTTTAAATGCAAATAGATATTCATAACCATGTTTTACACTTCACTAGTGAACCTAACAGAATACACTACAGTGCTTTTTAGTCTCTACTGAAGGGAAGAGGATCATCTGATATTTCAGAAGCTCTTGGTGATTAATGGTTAATCAGATAATTTCAGAAATGGATGCACTATCAAAAGCATGAGAGCCCAGTCCTGTTCCAGATGAAGGCTGCTTAAGTTTGATCACCAATTGCACTAGGAACAGAAATGAGTTTAAGTGATCCACTATGTGACCTGACTAGCTTTCAGTAAGTTGAATCTAGATCAAGCTGAACCCTACCTGCTATAAAGGGAAAAAATACAGTAATCATTCCATATTTTCCAAATCTCTAAATAAGAGTGAAAGTAGGCCAAATAATATAGGTCCAGCAGGGACACTCCACTATAGCGTCACTTCAAAAATTCGAGTTTCCATCTGAAACTTCTAAGACTATAAACTAAGTTCAGAATAAAAACACAACAGGGTCTGAGCAACTTACATCGAAGACTACCTAGCCTTCTGAAATTGAATCACCTGCCAACAACTCCCAAAATACTTCTATTCAGAAGGATGTTCATTGAAAGCCAAAAAGGAAGGATTTCTACAATTTCCTCTCCTTCGTTTGAATAAATTTAACTTTTCCAGAATACCACAAGTTATATAAATATTTGAAAAAGAAGGTAAACAACTGTCCTCATGTTTTTAAACACTGCACATCTAACACTGGATCCGTGGTTGTTGTCTGAATCAGTGTTGCTGCTTATGAATATGGGTATGTTTAATAACATTACTAAGACAAGAGCTAAGAAGTGAACTCCTCTGCATCACCACAAAAAATGCTTTGCTGTATGCATTTCTAGTTTGCTGTCTTGAAAATTACAAAATTACAGCGAAGAGGCTGTTCAATAGGAAAACCAGAGTTAAGAAAGCAACATACACTCTGCTCATACTATTTATTAGGGGGTGGTAGGAGGTGGGGGCACAGAGACTTAGCGTTCCAAGGCAATTAAGGCATCAAAATCCTTGTAAAGGTACTGGTACTCCAGTACCTCTTAGGATATAAGTCATCTCTCTAAATAACACAAATTGAACCAATTAAGTCATGACAAAAGAAGAAAGTAGAAGGTTAATTAAGTACACACACATGCTGTTCATCTAGCCAGAGCAAAAATCTAATTGCCATTACAACAATTTCCTAAAAATGCATGGAACACTATCAAATTCTTTAAAATAAGCAGCCAGTTCTGCATCTTGTACCCCTCCTAGGACACTTCTTGTCCCCATAAGCTAGCAAGATAGCAATGGCTGTCACATGGTAGGAGCCCATATAGATAAGCCTAATGAAGGGTCAGGGTTAATGGAACCATTTCATGCAGCCATGTCCCACAAGGTATTGTGTACCTGTAGCAGCTATCATACATGTGCATGCAACTGACCTAAAATTTAGTTGGCTAGAGGCTACACAAGCCACAGACATGAGCTTACAACCTTAACATACAAGACTGTGAAAAAGTAGAGGAGGCAGAGGAAAGAATAAAAGAGGAAAAGCCTTCCCAAGAGTGCACACATGGATATGGTATATGCACAGCTCCCATACCACTGCCTAATGTAATGGATCACTAGGATCAAAGTAACCTGGAGACTTTCAGAGCCCTGGCATTTGACTTCTACATTACTCTCAAACAATAGCCTTACAGGCCACAATCAGCCAAACACAAACTGATGTTTAGTATCCATGCTCCTTGCATCCTTAGCTCCACGATGTTAGAAGATTCTCATATGTGAAGCAAAGATCTGTTCTTATTTACAGGAAAAACATGGGGCTGAATGTAAAACAACACATTTAATAAATCTGCAGAGCCTAAAGTGCCAATATAATTCAGAGCAGCAAGATAGACACGCACTTCTTAATTAAGTTGGTGATGTTCTAGTTAAAACAAAAAGACAACCCAGGGCCATAGTTAAGATTAAGCACGAGTTCTTGCAAAGGAAGCTCCAACTATTATCAATATAAAGGCTTTAAATCACAAAAAATAAACCATCTAATAGTCTGTATTCAATAGTAAGTAGAAGTCAGGACACAGACTGATTTGGATTAACACATTTTCAGTTATAACAAGTAATTTTACAGAGGATTAGTATCTTGATGGTCTGATCAATACTAGGCACTGCTGCTATTACAGATGAAGAGGAAATTACCCCTCCAGTAATAAAGTGTGTATGTCTTGGTTCTCCTTCATTTGCTGAGTCCATTACTGTAATGGTTCCAGCATTAGCAGCTGAGGCAATTTAAGCAGCAGGAATGTGATGAATTTAAAAGCAAGAAACATTTGCCACTCATTCTTTCTTGAGTTTTATTCTGCATATGCAAGGCATCTACCTTACCATTTCCAATATACAAATCACGTGTTATGTGACTATCAACACTATTTCTTAATTATTGTCTCATTAATAATAGGAAGGGCCAATAATGTGATTGCCACAAAAATTGCTACTGGCATATTGGCTGCTGATTCTGCTAAAACCTGCACACCATTTACCTAAGCAGAAATATGACATGACAAGAAGCTTATTTAACCGAATCTAAGCTGTTTCATTAATTTTCCTAAATCCAACTTCGAAAACAATCTATTTAATCCATCAATTAGAAAATTTTCTATGTTTTTGTACCTTATGAGGCAGATCAGAAAACAAGAAATTAATATATTTGAAAAAATGATAATGCCAAAAACGTCACTGCATTGCATGTGTGACCTTTTAGCATTAATCCTAAAATCATGCCCCTGCTCAAGAACTTTGAGAATATTTCTCCCTGAGTATTAATATACTGAAGCAACATATCTTGTATCATGAATATATTTTCCAGTCACCAAAAATTAGGATGATGCCAGAATAAGACTTTTCATTGAAGTCTCAGACAAAACACTGCATATTCCCTTTTCCTCCTTGTAAATAAAATGCATGCAAAGCTTTGTGTTACTTAAAGCTTTATATTTCCTTTCCACTTTGTCTAGCATGTCTCACAAATGTGAAATTGCACATGAATACCTTTGTAAAAGCCCTTGTGAATATTCAGATATGTGCATATTGATGCATTTATTATTTGTATAGCAATAACTTTATTGGATTGGGGTCCCAGCTGTGCTGGGAGCTGTACTAGCATAACAGTAATGTCTGTGGAATACATTCTCTGTAGTCAGTTCTGGTTTCACAGTAATGTGAATTAGCATAAGCAGCTACATAAGGTAATTGTGAACTGGGCTTAGCAGTTTATTCCAAAAACCCGTTGATGTAATCCTTTTAAGGTAAAAGAAAAAAACACTCCAGACTAGCTGAGCATCTTATCATTCACACAGTCATGATGCAGGGTCTTAATATGCAAAGGTTGGCAAGAGGAAGCATACAAAGAAATTGACATCTGTCACACAGAAACTTACATAAAAAAACCTGCCACTAAGTCTTGAGAACATGAACTTAACTTTAACTAACCTGTGAATATTAATCAAAATGATAAACATTCTAAAAACAAAACAGCTTTCTTCCCAAGTTTCAAAGAACACAGTCTAAGTAGACTGCCAAATAAGAGGTTTATGCTTTATAGTTAGTTTTAGTTTGTGTGGTACCCTTTCTTCACCCTGCAAAAGAAGGTTTACTGCAAGCTGGCCAAAAAACTCTGGTCAACAGAGTAAAGGGAAAAGAAAAAAAAAAAGAAGGGAAGTAACTATAAACTGTACTAATTAAAATTGAATTACCGCTTAAAAAAAAAACCCCAAACATAATGCACTCCTAAGGGACTGTTTCATTCAAATGCTTTTCTAGCTAACAGCTAGAAGTAATATTTGCTATGGAGAAAACCAGAGAAGCTGAGGGCATGCAACATTTCTAAAGATGCCTTTAGAAACGTAAGAATAATCACATTTTGCTGTCCGCGTAAGACTTGGAGAAACATTTCAGGACACTAACATCCCCAACATGGTGCTTAAGACAGCTGAGTAATTCATTTCTGGCTATTGTTTCCCAACTTTTTTCAGGCCCTCTTCCCAGGAATGAATTTTGATCCTCCTCCTCTTGGGCTTGGAACACCAAATACCAGCATAAACAATTTCATTTCTGCTACACATTCCATATTACTCAATCGAACTGAGTGATCTGCAAAGTGGAAATCTCTGTACGACAGCACTGTGCTCTAAAGAAATTCTACCACATGTACTTGGAACATGTTCCTCTGGAACAGAGTAAATCAATGAAAATTTGAGAGAGAGAACAGCTTATCACAAATAAGAAACATACTGCATAATTACAAAGCAAAAGTCAACCAATGGGGCTTCTGATAGACAGCATTTAACCATACACAATTATAGCAAAGCAAGAACTTCTATTCAGGATTTAATGCTCCAGAACAATGACATTGCCAGGAGATACATAATCCAAACCAGCTCCCCTATCCAACCACTTCCCTCTCATTAGCAGGCCTCATAAATCTTACTCTCCAGAAGAGGTCGGTTTAACCTCACTAATATTTGGTTTGCAAGGAAATATTTTGATCAGGACCTAAATGGAAGTCTTGGCAGAACTGCTACATCAAATACAGACTTCAGTATTTTTCAGGTGAGCAACTTAAGTGAACAAGGTTTTAACTTAGGGGATGATGGGTGAACTGGCATAGTGCCACCAGGAGCCCAAAGGCTGTATTTTTAATCAAACTGTATAAAATAATACCAGCACGCTGATGCGCCTATGAAAAGAAAGTCTTCTTGTATAACCCCTCCTCTTCACATTGCTGCCTTCTCCTTTGGCACACTTCATTCTCAGAGCATCTACAAGCTTCTTTGTTTCACTTTCAATACACTCAAAGCTTCGAGCAGTACCCAACTTACAGTATGTCCCTAAGGCACCCTGTAAGCATTCACATCTTTAAGTTCTCTATAAGGATGTCTGTTTTCATCCTTCTCTCTCTGTGCACATATACAGGTGTGTCTAAGGTACTACTCTTTCACTCTAGCTTCCTTGTATTTCTTACCCATTGCTCCTCCAATAACTCAAGTGCTTTGTCCTCATATAACCTTTCACAGTGTAGTTCACAGTCTGTACTCCTACTCCCTCACAGATATTCTTGAATGATTATCACATCAATGGCAGCTTTTCTCCAAATGGAAAAGATTCACAAATATGTTCAGGATATATTGCATAGACAAACCCAGCCTTGGATGGATAATGTAAATGTAGAGGCCCAAAACAGGTATAGGTTGGTCTTCTTTCTGCAGTGTAATTGGATGGGGCAGCTTTCATCTCCACGCATTTTCACATATAGAGAAAGAGCAGAACGTAAACGAAACACTGAAGTTACTGTCCTTCTAATTACTAATGACTAGTTACAAAATGACCAGGTTGGCATCAAATAGTTAAGAGCCTTACTATTGTGAATAGTTACTTTCCTATCCAAACATTTAGTTACCAACTTAATTCAGACCTTTTCCCTACCTCATAGTGAAATAACTTCTAATCATAATCAGTAAATTAACAGCAATATATGTCCTGTATGTAAAGACAGGTGAGCCAGATTACTGCCTTAGAAAGCTTTTTCCAAATCTATAATGGAATTAGGCTTCCTGTCAGCAACACCACTAAAATCAGTATTACGCTTTGAAACAAGTAACCAACTTCTTCTCTGTACCACTGTTTTGTAAAAAAATAACTCAGCAGAGGTTCAACAACCCGCAGCAGCTGCAGTCAAGCTGGGTCAGTGCAGCAGAAACAAGCCCTTCGAAGGCACCTGCAACAGCGAAACATTCCCCGCTGCTGGCTGCACACACAGTGCAATCAGCTACTGTATAAGCACGTATTATCAAGGAAAAACGTTACTTAAAAAGTTTATTTAGTTCAAAGCGAGAATACTTTTAAGTGTGAACTGCGGCCACCTAACGCATCGCCACCCTTATCTGCTTCTGTGAATTTCTCTCAGGACGCCGCAGAGCACCTTCCTACCTGAAAATATCCAAGCCCAGACAGTGAAAAAACTTTATTATGAGCTACTGCTGGAGCTGTACGAAGTTCCCCGTTTAAGGGGGGAGAGGAATCCTAACGCTTCGAGCACCACAGCCTAGGCAGCTCAACCCCAGCCCTCCGGGCCGCCCACAGCCCCCGGCGCAGACCCCGCGTCGCCTCCTCCGGCCCCTCGCCCCGCGGCACAGGGACCACTTCCCACGGGGCGCCTCAACCAGAGCCGCCTTCAACCGCGCGGGAAAGAAAGGACGGGAAGGGCCTCACGCCCGGGCCGTGCCCTGTGCGGGCTCCGGCCCGGAAAGCTGCAGCCACCGGCCCTCCGAAGCCGCCGCTGAAACCCGCGGAGGAGCCGGCGGCCGCCCGCCCGCAGCGCTCCGTCCGGGCGGCGAAGGGAGGCAGTGTCCGGCAGCCCCTGGCTAGGTATCCGCGGCAGGCAGCTCGGCGCTCAGGCTGCTTCCCTTTCACAATAAACTTCACGGCGACCTCGCAGTCCGCTCCCTCTGAGCGACCACGGAGCCCGCTCCAGCGCCGGAGCCCGCTCCAGCGCCGGAGCCCGGCGGGATGGCTTTGCCCCTTGCAGCCCCACAAGCCGCGCAGCAGCAGCCGCGCGAAAGGCGGCTCGCCGCGGGCAGACTCCTCGGGGCTGAAGGGGAGCAGGAAGCAAAGACAAGGTACCTTCAGTTCTTCCTCCCGCTCCCCTGCTCTCCTCTTCATGGTGCCGCCTCAGCCAGCCACCCACAGCGGGAGCGGACAGCACGAACCACCCGCAGCCACCCCGCGCAGCTCCCGCCTGACGCGCAGCTGCCGAGCGACTACAACCCCCAGCACGCACCGCGGCGCGGCCCGGAGAAGCAGGTGGCCAAAACGAGCCGTACTCCCATGCCTGAAACAGCGGCAATCCCCCGCCCCTGCCCGAACTACAGGCTCCGGCAGGCTGCAGGGCTCCGCCGACCCGGAAGTGGAAGGGCTCGGTTAGCAACAGGGGCAGCTGGTAACGGAACGCTGAGAGAAGACATAGGGCTGGCAGGGAGCTGTGAGTAAGGGGGAGTTTTTTCTCCTCTGGGGCACGGCGGGGGGAGGACAGCCGTGCTGGAGCCGGTCCGGGGGTGTGGCGCCACGTCCCTAAGCGGGGGCGCCCGCAGCCCGGGGAGTCTCTGAGGAGCGGGGCTGGTGGGGCTCAGTGCTCTCCCGCGCTGAGGGGGGGCTCGGCCTGAGGCCGCGCTCCTGAAGCGGTTCAGACCTGTGAAGCTCCCTCACTCGCTGCTCAGTGCTCGTGGGACAAGGCGAGGTGGCTCGCCGCTTTTTAAGAGCGTACTCCGTAGCTCTCCTCAGCTGTGGCCCCTGCGCAGTGTGTAAAGCAGCTGCTGGGCTCAAGCGGGAGTTGCGCTCTGTGTGTGGCCGGGAGCGGGAAAACCCGGGGAGTGCAGGTGTTGCTTTGTGAGGCAAGCCGTACCTTTCCTCCTTGCCCCTTCCAGGCGTGTAAGCTATTACCGGAGCTGAAGAACAATTTGGAAAGCACTTGTGAAATATGTTGAAGGCAAGACACGGTTGTTTTGAATTTTTTTTGTGTGTTGCAGTAGGACTTACAGGTCTTGAGAGATGTTCCTTCCCTCAGACTAAAGCAGGGTGGGGTGATCTCATTTCCTAATATATTCTCTCTCTCTTTCCATCCCCCTCCCCTTTCCTTCTAAAATTCACTATATTGCAACAGATTATGTTTGAAAGATGATAATGTGTATACTCCTACCAAGTAATACATGAGATTATTTTAGATGGCGGGCCCAATAGAGTGCAAACATCTTTAAGGAATCAATAAAGGAAGAATGTAGGCTGGAAATACTTTGTGATAGGTTAAGATAAGTGGGTGGTCTGTTTTTCCTCCTTTTTATTATTATTGTTATTCCCTCTAACAGAGAAGTGAGGTAGGATTTTTGTAAGAAAAGCGTCACCTTGGCTGTGGCCAAGACTCGTCATATTCTAAATCCATGTTGAAACAATTACCAGACATAATTTTTAAGATTTCACTAGAAACTGTTCCTTTGATCCCCACTGACTGAGAACTTTTGGAAACTTCAGTAATCCCTCCTCAGCTTGAATGATGTTGGAAGAGTAGTCTTCCATAAGTTAGATAAGAATATGGACCTAAAGTTTTGATATAAGTGTTTATGCTTACTACTGTCTGGTCGTGCATAACACTGCCAACTTGTATGCAGTTTGTTTGTAGTAATTGGTGAGATAACAGTGCTACTAGCACTAGTTTTTTAAGTAGCACTGTGTGTAAGTTAGTTACTTTAGCTTCAGTAACTATATCTAAAATTCTTCTTTATATCAATCTTGAAATTCTTATATCCAGAGTTATGGAGAATGGTTCTCTGTTTTGTATGTTAAGTTCTTTTTCGGGGTTGTTTTTTTTTTAGGCACAGGCAGTGCTGAAGTGGCTATAGTGCAAGACTGTAGCAACATATACAATTTTTATTAGATGTAGTTGCTTTGGAAGTGCTTTCTGAAGAAGTAATAAGGAACTCTGTGGAGAAATCTCATATGTTTTTAGAAATATTGCTGAAGCTGTTAACTGCAAGGAAAGTAATTTGCTTTAAACGTTTGTGAATGACATTGAGGTAGTATTCAGAAAGTAACTGTAACATATAGCAGGTGAATTGCTGTTTGAAGTCCCTTCTGTGAAAAGAAGTATAAATGGTGGGTTTTACTGATTATTAAAAACACACGTGGTTCTTATGTTAGGAATAAGGCAAACAAGTTGCCAGGACAAATAATGAGTCTGTAATTATATTCTGCCTTCCTAAAATCAGGAGGCATGTTTGAACAGTTTCTATCTAAGCCCACCCCTTCTTTTCATAAGAACAGTTAGTCTCTTTTTTTTCCCCTTTTCCTGCGGTCCAGGAGAAATGAAAGCAGAATACTTAACTTTTCTCATTTTATAATGAAAATTGAATAACTAATTCTTCCTCTTCTGAAAGTTCACCTTTCAAAGTTGTGGGGACTTCAGATTTATAGCAGCTTTGATACTTGTCTTCAAATCATGTCATGTTGCCAGTAAAACTGGCTTTTGTATATAGCTTTGCTCTGTTTGTTTGCTTACACATTAAATATATGTGTGGTTTTGCTGCAGCCAGTAGTAGATTACTACTGACAGGAAGGGGCTGGTTTGGTTGTTTGAGGGACAAGTATGTGTTGCCTTTGTTTTGTAATTGCATGTGTTTCTTTCACTCTGGAAATAACAGGCAGATATCCATAGCAGAGTTTCTTTAGCAAATGGCAGAGAGTGAAAAAACAGTAATGTTTTCCTGTACTTATTATTGTGTTAGAGATTTTTAAGCTTGTTTTTTTGATAGATCACAAACATTGCAGACTGGTGCTGATAAAACATTTCTTTAGCTCTTGATCTCTCTGAAATTTCTCAAAAAAAGCTGTCATTTTTGATTTGTGAAGACCACCTCATTCTAGAAAGATGTATAAGGGTGGCATCTTCTCCTTGCTACCGTCATGAACCAAATTTGGATCAACTGTGTAAAAGTAAAGGTTTCTGTTTGACTTTAATCTCAGGTGCTGTAATGATATTTATACAGTGACATATAATAATGGCTGAAATAACGATCCTAGAATTGAGTGAAGTCAATGACTGCAGATAGTGCTAATTTAATAAATTGAAAAAAAAATATTTCAGGGTTTATGTGAATGATGCAAAAAGAGCTAAGAACACTGAGGAGCTGTGTTCTAGTTGATGTCTATCTTTCATTAGAATTGTGCCATTGGCTTCAATGGCTGCATGCCATGGATATGGCATCATGAAGTATCATTCTCCGTTTCTGTGAAACTGCAACCTTAGTGCTAATCAATGAGTGTAGATAGATTCAGGCATTTCAACAGTCATAAAAAACAAACATTTGTTCCACATGAAAGAAGTGTGTCTTCAGGTTGTTGTAAACATTGAAAGCTAGAAATAATGTTTTATCTTAAA
Source organism: Laterallus jamaicensis coturniculus (assembly GCA_022605575.1). Lineage (NCBI taxonomy): Eukaryota > Metazoa > Chordata > Aves > Gruiformes > Rallidae > Laterallus > Laterallus jamaicensis. The sequence continues at coordinate 14,872,248 of JAKCOX010000017.1, read as the reverse complement.
TTTTAATGATGAAGAGAACCCAGAAAGACTGATTTATTGGAAACTAAACTTATATTAATCCTTTTCATTCTTAGACAAAGCCATAAGGAGACTTGTTTATAATAGAAAACTCCACTGGTAGAAGAGAGGCATATCTTTAGCAGCAATTTTAGTTATGACAGAAGTAACAGATGCTTCATGGAATGTCTGTGGGTGATGCTGTGTCACTTTTGTGATCTGATGCTGGCTTTTAGTAATATCACTGTTAATTTCCTAATGTCTTTCTATATGTTTTTGGATTCACTAAGGTGTTATATCACCTTGAGGGTGTAACGGGGCAGGGGGAGAGGGGGCAGGGAAAGACTGTCCAAAGGACTTCATATCTCTCTCTTTGTGCTGTTTCAGCCTTACTTGTCTCTATGGCCAACATCTAATTTTCTGCACTGGAAGAGAAGAAAGGAACAGTAGTTAACAAATGTTCTACTTTCTCACATTAATACTTTACTAATCTCACTTTGTCATGTACCTAAGCTTTCTGTTGCCTCAAGAAATAAATGTGTTCAGATTTATGAGAATCATTCATAGGAGAGTCTCTATCTTAGAAAGTAATTTCTCTTATGACAATGATTGAAAGAAGACAAAGGGAATGGTAGGCAACACTGAAATGACTTCATAACCCCCAGCACCTCTGTTTCAGAGAGCCCCATTCAGAATGTGGAAGATCGCATTACTCATCTACCAGTTGATGCCTTAAGCTTTGACCTGTCTTAAAATGAACAAACAATTAAAATAAACGAACAACCCCCCATGTTCCCCTCCCACATGCACTTAGAGTTATGGCCTTAGCCCAAAGATTGCTGAAAACAACAGAACTAGAACATAAGAATTCTGCTTCTAATACCTTAAATGAAATTGGAGCTATTGCAAAACAAAGGAGCTGTACTTCATGTGCAGATTAAAACTGGCATAAGGTTAAATTCGAAAGTTTAGATTGAGCAATACAATTGAGATGGGAACATTTACACTAATGTATGAGTCTGTCATCTCAGTGAATCTATCATTACTTTTTCCTTCATTTTATATGATGTATTGGAGTTTGTTACAGATAGAAAAGAATTTCATTTGAATTTTGTTATCCATAGATAAGCCATGTCTGTTCCAGCTTATGAAACTCTGTGGGACCCGCCTGTGAGAGATGTAGGTCTGACTCTAGCTGGAAATGGAGGATTACAAGGTTTGTACCAGCTGCTATTTATTACAGTTACAGACTTTGATCAGTGGCTTCTTTAGTTTCTTTCAAAAAATGTTTCTGACATTCCCACTCACAAAATTATATTCACATACCACTCAAAATCTGGGTTAAATTCTGAATGATACTATGACCATTTCTGTTTTCATGTTGCTTTTTGTAAGAGGGGATTTGCTGTGAGATGGTAAAAACTGTAAATCTCATTGAGCTTTAATATTCATCCTTCCAGAAGAAAAGAGGACTGCTTTTCTGAATTGAGGACAAGGCAATATCCATTTAACAAAATAGGAAGCAAAAGCACTATGTGATTCTGATAAGATACTCAGCTGCTGTTAGAATGGTACTACTGGGCTTAGTCTTGCATCTGAGTAAATGTACAGAATTGTCAGTTAACGTTTTCAAGCTTCAAGAGGGTATGTTAACATTGAAACAGATTAGAAAGGAAGTCTGTGGTAATTATCCATCTTATTTTAGAATTATGTTTGACAGTAGTTGTTACTTTCTCAACTGTTCCCTTTTTGTTGCCTAGTAGGTGTCAGTGTAAGATATCATTAGAATTACTTTTTTATCTGTAAGAGGAAAGGAAAAGAAAAAGGAAGTAACATGCTAATAAATCTGAAAAAAATAACCAACAGCCTCATACAAGTGTAAACTATCAAATTACATGAACTTTTTTTCCTTCAATATTTCAAAATGAGCTAGAGTTTGGATTACATGTTCCTGAGTGTATTGAAGGTAATTTGAAGTTGTATTGGTTTGGGTAGAATCATCAGTGAAACAGAATGTAAAAGATCGACAAGCTATATCACGAATCAGTCGAGAGGAACTGGAGGACAGATTTCTTCGTTTACATGATGACAACATCTTACTCAAACAGCATGCAAATAAGCAAGAGGAGAAGATTAAAAGGTATGGAGTTTAATGTTTTTATTTTAGCTCACAGTAACAATTTTGCCCTTGATGGTAATATCAATTATTTAAAAATCCTGAAGATTTCTCTCAGAGGATTTTTAAAGCAGTAGCAAAAACCTCTTATTAGAACTCACTTTTATTTTGATTTCTGGTGGTCTCTGTGCTATGCAAGATATTTTTTTCAGTAGACAGTATTGGACCTCCCATGTAGAAAGGTACAACTACTATCCACCACTTTGGAGTAGGTACGTTGAGTTTGTAATTACATTGCCTAAGAACGAGTATAATAGGTGTTCTGGGAACTGACAAAGAGGCTATAGAAGTCTAATTACTCATTCATCAAGGATTGCATCCTAGAATCAGATTGACTTGATACTGCCCCTTTTTGTCCTTTTCTGCTCTCCAAGAAGTTGACTAGCATCTAGCTTTTTATCTACTTAACCTGATACATGTTTATAATTAAGATATGCTCTGCTTTATTCAGGGTAATACATAGAGAACTTCGTTGAAGAAGTCTCAAGTGGTGTGGAGACCACAGTACCTAGTATACCCAAACACATGCAAACCAAGCTATCTGAGCTCAGCAGAACTGTTCATGGTATTCCTATGTTCCAGAAAGGCTAATTAATCTAGCAGCAACTGTGTTCACATTGTGCTGTACTTGGGCTGATAAAATCTTGCTGCATCAAAGCCAGCTTCTGGTCAGAAGTTAAGCAATTAAAGGATATCTGAAGATACTGTAGTCCCCTCTGTAGATGGGAATGTTTCATACTTTTCTAAAGTCCAGAATATTCTTTCATTTTCACTCAGTATTCAGTGAGTCAGAATCAAATTGACCAACATGTGTAACTTCTCTTTTCTTTCAAGCTACTGCATGTTACAAGATGGTGGAACAAATTGTTTCTTCCAAATGGCATTTCTTGTGGTTCTGTTAGATCATAGAATGGTCTGGGTTGGAACTGGGACGTTAAAGCCCATCTAGTCCCACCTCCCTGCCAGGAATACCCTCCACTAGACCAGGTTGCCCAAAATCCCATCCAACCTGGCCTTGAACACTGCCAGGAAAGGGGCATCCACAGCTTTTCTGGGCAGCCTGTGCCTCCATACCCTCACAGGGAAGAATTTCTTCCTCATATCCAATCTAAATCTACCCTCCTTCAGTTCAAGGCCATTCCCCCTCTTCCTATCACTCCATGCCCTGATAAACAGACCCACTCCACCTTTCCTCTAGGCCGTTTCAGGTACTGGAAGGCTGCTCTAAGATCTCCCCAGAGCCTTCTGTTCTCCAAGCTGAACAAGCCCAACTCTCTCAGCCTCTCTTTGTAGGAGAGGTGCTCCAGCCTTCTGATCATCTTTACTCCTCTTGACTTGCTCCGACATTTCCACATCTATCTTGTACTGGTGATCCTAGGTCTGGACATGGTTCTCCAGGTGAGGGTCTCACAAGAGCAGACAAAACGGGGAGAATCCCATCTCTCGATGTGCTGGTTATGATTTTTTTGACACAGCCCAGGATACAATTGGCTTTCTGGGCTGCAAGCATGCGTTGCTAGGTGATGCTGAGCTTCTCATCTACCAACACCTCCAATTCCTCCTCCTCCTCAGGACTGCTCAACCCCTTCTGTGCCCAGCCTGTAGTTGTGCTTGGGATTACCGTGACCCACATGCAGGACCTTATACTTGGCTTTATTGAACTTGGTCTTGTCAAATGTGCACATCAGTTCAGCAGAATTACACAGAATGTCCAGATTGGATTACCTGGATTAATATTTTAAGGCACAGAAAATGTGAAATGCAGTGTTTGTCTAGATTGCCAGAGAAAAATCATAACTCCTCAAGCTGAATTTCTTTCCCAGCATCCCTCATGTCAAAACTTTTGTAACTAAAAGTTTGGAATGAATTTGCAGTAGAAGTACATTTGAAAAAACCCCACAAATAAACAAAAAAACCTGCTTACAGGCAAGTAACATTATGTGACAATCTAAAGTTATTACAGATTTTTTTTGTTTCACTTTTGTTCTTTTAAGTAGAAGCTTCTGTCCACAAGTATACAAAAATAAAACAAGCCCCTTTAAACAAATGAAGTGTGTCCTTATTTTCTTTTTTTTTTTTTCCTGGCCCTGCAAAAATAGATTCCCTGTAAACTAGATACAGGTCTTGAAGATGTGCGACCAATTTTGTAAAGTCTTGAACTTGTCTCTCTCATCAAAGCCACCTTTTCTTTCTTTATATGCCAAGTTTTTTCAATTCACTGCTGGGTATGTTTTCTGTTCTTGTATATTACATCACCTCCATGTGCCCTCTCTGCCTTTTGTTCTAGCTTACCAATGTTTATCAAAACTAAAGGAAATCAACGGTACAACTCTCAAGATGCCAAAAGCAAAATTTGTGTCCTTTTAAAGATAGATGAAAACCATACCCTCTGTATCTAATTATATTCCTCAGCTAACCGTTCCTCTGCTGAAGCACGTTGCTAATATTTACCAAGTATGAAATTGAGTATGGTAATTAGATCTATTAAGTCTCTTTTTCCAGAATACCTTCTTAAATATTTCCACCTATATATTTTAGCCACTTTAGAACTGAAATATTTAAATCCTAAAATACTAGAAATTATATATCCTTGGAATGTTGCATATTGTTAGCGTTCTTTCAATAGTTGAATGTTTTGTGGAACTGTAGCTTTTATATTGTGCCCCACCACATCCCAAATCTGTAACTTCACTTAACAGCATGCAGAGGTTCCTATATAAGGTCATGCGTTAAAAATTACATTTAAACAGCATATGGAGTAAATATGTGTCCTCCCTTTACTAACCTTAAATGATAAGCCTTAGGAAACTGTTATTTGTCAGTGCTATAAAGCAGATTGCTGCACAGTGGTTTCAATTATCTTCAAAGAGTTCTTCACAGGCAGTAATAGTTATATCAAAACCTGAAATTTATTATTCAGGTTCTATACTGAAGTCTTCACAGTGATTACGTTCCTTTCAACAGAATGCTTTTTATGCTGACTTTTCACATTCTTTTTCATCTTTTTTTATTATTTTCCCCAGAATGGCCACCAAGTTAATACGGCTTGTTAATGATAAAAAAAGGTCTGGACAGGTTGGTGGCGGCCCCAAGCGGCTGGGTCAGGCTGTGGAGCTGGAGGAAATGATTGAACACTTGCAAGAGCGAGTTCGTGAGCTTGAGAAACAAAACGAGAGCCTCCGCAGCAGACTCATTTCAACTAAACAGCAGCTCCAGATTCAAGGGCATAAACCTTGTCAGTACAGCAATGTTCAGTCTCGTATTGACACTGGTCTCAGAAAAGGGCATGAGACCTCTGGCATACCGGAGCACACAAAGAAAGGTATAATGCATCTTTCTTGTAAAGAGTAGGTTATATAGGTACCGATGATTCTTGCTTCGCTGTAGCAAGTATGTACTCTTTTCTCTTTATCAGTGGGCAGTAGTACCTGCAGGAAGAAAGATTGTTCTTCATCCTTTCCCTTTATCTTGTATTTATTCATAGCAGTGATAGTAACCAGTTTGCTTTTGAAGTCCTTATTTTGAGAATCCACAGTGGTAAGGATAAAACAAAAGTACAGTTTGGAAAATATAGTAGTACTCAAGCGAGTTTTCTGATAGTTAGTACCACTTCCTTACATGTTAAAGGCCTATAAAAGAAGTATATGAAAAAAGTTTAGCATTATCATGTTATAACAAAGTTTTACATCTGTAGTTTGTTTACACATGTTTCTCCTTTTTAATTTCAAGGATTGTTCTAGTCTCTTGATACATGTGTGCACAACACTGCAGACTTGAAAAATCTATTACATGTGTGGACTTTCGAAAGCAAATACCATGATGCAGCCTTCTTTAATGAGGCTTTTTATTGCCAAGACTTAGTGCATAAGGCAGTCTTACTCTCAATCCTTTATTTCTGGTAGCTACCTTTGGAAATTACACTTTAAAACCTTTCTATTGTCATATGAACATTCGTAGCAGTAGTTGTGCGCAGGTAATATATTCTCTGTATAGATGATGTGTTTAAAGAAAGAAAGGACAGCGATGTTGGCCTTGATTCAAATCTGAGTCAGCAGAATTGTTGTCTTGCTATGGATCAGGCTGGTGGCTAGTTATATTGTGTTTTTTCTCCGTCTTGCACTCCCAGCATTCTTTATTTTGATTACATTGATTATTCAGGTACATGAAAACAGAAACACTTCACATGTTTTTAGACATGTGATAAAAAGCAGCTGGCTCTACCACTTTGCTGCTTTAATTTGAATATATTGCAAGCTTTTACATTTTCAAATGCATCTACATTTTCACACAGTTTTATTTCCAAAATCATTCTTTTGTTTGTTTTAACAAGGCGAAAATAGGGTAGAAGCACAATACATTTTTTCAGGGCCAGTTCCAGCAGAGAGAAAAAGCCAACTTGGTTCAAGGATTTAAAGATCAAATGGTGAGATGGCATGTTGTGAAGAATTCCTTTGGCGTTAGAATAGATCCAGATCAAAGATGTCATGTGCAAAGCTAGCACTGGGGCCTTGTTGGTTGTGGCAGTGATTCTTAAACTGAAAAGAAGAAGTTGTCCACAGAACATCTAGTTCAGATAACAGTCAGAAATTTCACAGAATTTCTAGTGTGGCCCTCTCAGTTCTAAGACCTTGTTCAAATGAAAAGGGATTCTGATGATTTCAGCACTATGAACATGTGCATTCCTGAGCACGCTTTTCTAGGTTGAAGTCTTAAAAACTAGATGTGTCTCCTGTCCTTAAAGACTGCTGGATTCCTAGATTGCTCTTGGAACTGAGAGACTGAATCTCAAGACACATTTAGTGCAGATGAGAAAATATTCAGAGCAAGTCTCCAAAACCAAAATGAGTGCCTGGAAAAATTTGGGAGACCTTAGCTGCCTCCATGGTATGAAGAGGCAGGAAGTATCCACAGATAATAAGTACACCTTGCTCCTATTGGCTTTGTGTTTGGCTGAATTATAAATACTGTAGCAAGTCAAGCCAAAAGATGTTATCCATTATGAATGTTCTATAAATACTCACTGATTTCTCTCATTGCTTTCTTTATTCAGTACAATAATCTAAGATATATCACAATTGGAACAAAACAAAATTAAAATATATATACATTAGGCATATGTATATATACGTATACATTATATAGCATAATTACCAATATCTTAAGATTTAAAGATCAAAATTCAAAATCTATAAATAAATCAAGTTTTTTCAAGTCAATTTGTCACAAATACCAAGTAGGTAAATGTTTTTTCAGATTTGTCAATCTGCTTGTATAGTACCTTGAACCTAAATGACTCACTTTTGAGGACTGAGGGATGGCAGCTGTAATGCTTTATTTGAAATTTAATGCATAGTTTAGTCTCACTTCAAGTTTTCTTTAATTTCTTCTTGTTGAAGAAAGAGAAAGGGATAAGATTTGGAGAAACATGAACTAGCATTTGGTCCTTAATTAATTTTGTAGGGTTTTTTTCTTCACCAATGACTTAATATCCTTCTAAAGAACATAAGGAAATTATTTGCACTGCTGCTAAAAATGGTGCTGTCGTTGCTTGTCTAGATAAATGACACTCATGGCATTGTAAAGAAAGTGCTATGAGAGAAAAAAATATCACAAGTCCATGTTCTTGTTTAGTAATATTGATGTTGTTGTTCCTTGAAGACAGTTTCTGTTCTGTCTTTAAAATCTTCTAAGAAAAACCTTTCAAGACATATTCTTAACACTTGTCTTTAACAGTGCATGCTGTACTGCCCATAGTTCAAATTTTACAGCAGTTACGTTGTAGATAGTCTGATTAATCAAGTTCTCTCCATGTGAATTTGATATAAAAATACTTTTTATGGCATTTATATGGAAGTTTTGCTTCTACTGTGTAGAGATTCTTGCTTTAACTGCTTTTTCATTTAGCATGACAAAAATTTATGCTTTTTGTTTTCAGGAATGAGAGTACAGGATTTAGAAATGAGATTACCTAATATTGTGCTCTCAAGATATGGACAGAGTCTGCTTGAGGATCCAAAGCCTGAAATAAAAAATCTGTATGATTTTCATATTTCTTAATTTTTGTCATTATAATGGTTGGTGGTTTTCTTGAAGGAAAAAAAAATTCAGAAGATTTTACATAAGAAAATATATTGAAACTAGTGAAATTGTTGGGTCTGGTAACAAAGTAAGACTGGCAGCAATGCAGAAGTGTTTTATGATAAGGAAAACAGGATCAGGAATTCAGAATGCAAAACGTAGGTACATAAGAATTTGCCTGGAAATTAAGGTTGCTCTTCAGTGGTGAGCCTCTCTCTTTTTGCTGGGATGCAACAGTGCCTAGCTGCTGGAAAAAGCTGGCAAAAGGAGAAAAATTTCTTTGCTGCAAAGTTATTACCAACAAACTCCTAAACCGTGTGGGATAACCCATGCACGTGTTGACTGTATTGAATGCGTTAATGCTGACCCATTTAAGCTTTGTTTCTAGAGGTGGTCAGATTTTATGCATAAGCTGCAAAAAGTGCAGCATAGGATAGTAATGCAAAATGATTTTGATTGACTTCTACATCTTGAAAGGTGGGTGTAGCCCAGTTGCAACTTTAACAGCAATTGAAGCTCAGGAAGGTCTTGGTAACATCCTTGATAGTGAGGCTGCGCAAGAAGAGAGTGGTGTTACGTAGGTTGGAGAAAAAAGGTAGTCAGTATCTAAAAGATGTTGATGTCTGATCAAAACACATTTCTTCTCTAAAGTATGTTAGAACCTATGATGCTTTTTAGACATCTGGTTTTCCAAAACCTGCGTTCAGTATGTGTGCTTCTTTCTATAATGTTTTACCTGGATCAGATTTACTGCAATATCCATAAATGTTAAATTTTCCATAAATGAGCACGCTAAGTATGCAAACATATTACTTAATGTGCAGCATTTTGTACTTGAAGTTTTGTAAACACAAAGACTTGGTGTGGTCGTAGGAAATAATTATTTAACAATTTTAACATTGCACTCACAAGCATTGTCTGAATTTAACTTTGCCCAACAGTTAACAATTTTTAAAAATAGTTTGCATGATAATAGACTGTTGTAATTGAAAAATGAAATGTTTAGTAATTTTATAGTCATGGGCCTAGAAAGGGCTATTTGTCCTATACTTACCACTTCTGAATACGGAAAATAAGAGCATTCTGTTGACTGCCAGGAATTTTTATGTTCACGATAGTTTTTCTCCTAATACTGATCAAAAACATTATGTTAAAATGCAGAAGACATTTCAGTAGCATTTATTTCAGAGATTTCTGTTTTCATAAAGGAAAGGTGGAAAAAAAAAATAACCACAGTTGCACAGAATGGTGCACTTGGGTACAAAAGTAAACACATGGCAAAAATATTCATGGTACTTTTAAGCCTAGGATAGGTGTTGGAAGTAATGACAACTGTATCTTATGCATCAAAAGCTTTAGAGTGGATAAAATATACATAAACTGTTGTTTATTCGTACTAGGAAAAATGTTGCTGGAAAGTATATCAGATTAACAGGTCAGGAAAATCAAAATTGCAAACTTGTGGCCTAACAAAAAGTATTTGGACTCTGAACTCTATAGTTTTCTGCCATTCCTTTTAAAATTACATTTACTGAATGAAGTCTGCTGTTAAAGACACATAATCTGAATTTTTTGGTGTAAAGTTACCTACTAAGAACAAAAGCTTAAAAATTACTTTCAATACTCCATCCATTGAAGATCTCACACTCTTTTGATATCTAGTAATGATGTTTTTCTTTTCAGAAAACACTTGGTACTATTGGATTAGGAGGAGGGTATGTTTAATATAGAGTATAATAAACAATGAATGATGTTTTTTAGCTAGCTTCTAAACATTATTCAGTCCATATAAGCTTTTATTTTGATAGTATTATGTTGTTTGTGTTATGTTTTATAATGTTTGAATTATTTATCTATTTATTGTGCTGTTCATGCCTTTTCATATGGTGACCTCTATTTTCATAGTAAGATGCTGTGATTCATGTCATTAAGGAATACAAATTTTGCTGAACTGTTTTAAAATTTGTCTCTCTTGAACATTCTTTTTTTTGTTTCTTTTTCCTTTAATAAATACTTAATTGGTTTTGGAACATAAGATGCTTGTACTTGCAGAGAGACTGTCATTGAGTCCCAAAGAGAACATATTGAGGAACTAGAACGTGCCAGAGACGTATTTGTGAATCAGCTAAAAATGAAGGACAAGGAAATTGAAGAATCCATCTTACGGATGAAACAGCAAGAAACAAAAAGCCAAAGGTATTGTGAAAAATAGAAATCTCCAGGGTAGAAGCATCAGAAAACCTGTCTCACATATAACTGTGAAAATTAGTTGTTAAGGAATGTGTTCCTTATTAATTTTTTTTCCTTTCTTGAATCTAAGTCATAAAATGTTTCACCAAATAGCCATGGATAATTTGAAGCAAGGAGATTGTTATGATAATAGGTTATTATTTTTTTTCAGAGAGGTTCATAATTACCATTTTAGAGAATTAATTTCCAACGGATTCAGATTAAATTGAAGTTCAACTCATGACATTTTAATTGTGCATTGTTTCTTCAATATAATTCTTAGAAAGTTTTGGATATAGGTTCATCATGGATAATTTAATGTTCATTAATACTTGTGGATAGTGTGGAGTCTATAAATAGAAAAATAATGGTCATAGAAGGGTAGATTAGAAAATTTTTGAAGGAATATGCTATAGTGAAAACAAGCATTCTTGTAAAATGTGTTTCACAGTGAAGCCTCTAATCTCTCTTCTCATTCTTTCTTCATTCGCTTGGAAAAATATATGCAAACTTATTTAATTTTGCATAGATCTCCCAGTTTTCACTGTTTCCATTTCTGCCTGTTAGTTTTAATTGCATTAAGGACCTAACATCCTGCATTCCTGACTTGTTCGCTTTACTTGGATGAGAAATATGTGGTCAGTTCTTTAACTTCCTTTTAAGAGAGGGACCCCGTTATTATGTGTGAGCACTCTTTTGTGCATCAGTGGTGCTAGATAAATAATACATTATAATGATTGCTATTAAATTATTCACAAAGTCACGTCTCCCCTATTCACAATTTTCTTTATATAAATAGGTTAAAGAAGTATCGTAAATAATTTCTCAGTCTGAGCCTACAGTGAATTTGGAAAATATTTTCAAGCTTTTTTCCATTATTTGAAAATAATCTGATGCAAATTTCTGTGCTTCATTTTCTCTGTAGATTAGCATGGTTCTTTAAGTACAGCAGTCAGAAACCGAACATAATTTCTAAATTCAATGTCAGCTGCCATGTTTCTGTGAAATTTTTAAGGACTTTTCAAGTCAAGCTACCCATTAAATTCAGCTAAAAATTCTTAAAGTCAGGCCTCAAAAAGTACTGCAGTTCTGTTCATGTATTTAGGAGTTCCTCTGTTTGGCTGAAGACACTGGGAAGGAAATTGAAGAATTTGCATATTAAGAATAGTATGAGATCCTAAAATTTGCCACTAGAATATTTTATGGAAGACTGTTAAACCCAGTGTTCTTCAATGTTTGGGTTCTGGGAGGTAGGGTAGGTGGGTGGGGTCTTTTTTTCAATGCTGAATGAACCAGAACTTACAGGGTTACTATTGTATGGTTCTATGAGTTTTATCTAGGTTTAACTGTACCCATAAGTACTTAAACATTATCTTTAGGAGATCATCATTAGCTTGCTTTCTTGGAAATTTGAAATTGCTCTCTAGAACAGTCTGTATTAGCTGCTTTACTACACAAAGAGATTTATATGTTCTATGTAAGTCTTATTTTTCATCATCTTTGTGTTGGAGAAGGAGCTGTCAATACCAGAATATTGGAGGAAAAATTGGAAATTTCAGACTGATAAGGTCATTTTATTTCACCTCTGCAGTTTGCTTTTTGTTACATTTGGCAGCTCTTACTTATGTTATTAAGAATACACTTGGCTGTCATCTAGTTATGTTACTACCCAAAGACAGTTAATCTCTTGAAATCATTTAGCAACTGTATGGTGCCAGAAGTACATAATAAACGTGCTTCATTTTGTAGGACCATTTGATTGCAGCCTTGTGTTATCAAAATAAGGTTTCTTTCAATCTTTAGGAAAACATTGCTTATTCTGCTACACAATTAAGAAATTCTTGTGATTGAAAGAACAGTAATTTCAAAGTAGTGAAGCAGCCACAGTTAATAATCATCACTCTGTCATTGGTAGGGATGGAGGTTATCCTGTATCTGGTACCCACAAGAACTCCAGCTACATTTTTCAAGTTGGTTTTGCAGCTTCACTATGGTTCCTGTGTAACACAAGAGTTACACTGTATATGAACTCAGCTTTGTTATGTGTTGTGATGTGGCTGCAGTCCATGTTTTTTTCACTGTTTCACTAGAGATTATTTGGGTGTTTTTTTTCTTTCAGAAATTTTTTCTGACATAATTCTAATTTTAGGGGGAAATTTGACCTGTGGGTTGTTAGACTAAACACATTTTCTTAAGTACAAAACTTAACTGCATTTAGCTTCTTTTTAATGTAAAGATGGCCAAAACCATAACAACCTCATGGTTTGATATCTACAGTGCACAAGTTAAAACATTAGGTCTAAACAATCACATTTTGCAAGCAGCTAGCTTCAGAGAAATTCACTATGTACCATACTTTCCAAAAATGTTTTTAAAGCCACCCCAAAATGCATTTGTTAAAGAATTACTTGGGTTTTGCACATGCTTGGGGGAAGGTTGTGTTTTGGTTTTTTAATGAAAAAGCTTATTTGCAAGAAAGTTTTAATTCCTTTGGTATTTTTTTCTGCAACCTATTAAACTTGTGAATTTTTGGACAGGAGTACCACATTTGAGAGACAGCTAAACTTGCTAAATCATGTCTGGTATAAAAAAACCAACTCCCACCACATATTGCCATTTCCATATCTGATTTTTTGTTTTTAACCAATTTCTGTAAACACCATGACTGTCTTTCATTTGTAGATAGCTCTTCAACCAGGTAAACAAATCTAGAATTTTATATTGGTATTTAAATAATCTTAAAAACTTACATTCTAGAGCTAAACTGTTTGGTTTATTGCTAATATTCTATCAATTACGATGTAAGGGTGCTACTAGAAGATAGACATTATTGAGGTTTATGGGCTTTTTTACCCTTTATATGTGATTTCCATCAAGGAATAAGAGGTAAAGAACCTAATGTATATCAATATGTAATCCTGTTAGTTCCTAAACATTGTAATATTAAAGTACTGCACACTGATATTCTGTTCTTAACTTCCCTGATTGGGAGTGTGTGTATATCTCTTGCCTATCAATGCATTTATGTTTGAGACCTATTAGCCTAGAAAACTGGAGTTTATTTTCCCAGGCAGAGGGTAAGTGATCTGAGAAGTATGGTGGTGATGTTTTTTACTTGCTTGTTTTGCTTGTTCTGAATGTGAATGGGGAAAGTTTGTGAGCCACAGTTCCAGTTGATAGAATAGTCAGCACTCTTAAGAGAAGCCTCAGCGTTGTATCCATGTCTTGCTCATATGGAAGTAAAGACAAGATGCAAGGGATGTGGTTTAATTAGACCTCAATTTTATTAGCTTAGCCATCTGGGATTTACTGGCATAGATTTGTACAGTGCAGGTCAAGAACCTTTATTTAATCATTTCCTTCTGGTGTAGGTTGCTATCAGTCCCCTGTTCCCACACAGCTGGTCCCCAGCCTGTTATTGGGACCCTACTCTATATGCTTTTAATCCAAATGATAAGAGGTCTGGAAAAGAGAATCTTTCTTTGGTGTGCTTTAGACATTAACCCAGATATATTTCTTAGGTTTTTAGAGTCTCCTAACTTCATTTCCAATTTCAGACTTTTTAATCCAGCTATAACATGAGATTTAGAGTGGATAGAGTTAATGTTCCTTATTTCTGCACTTGGTGCAGAAGGCTTGCTAGACCTAAATCTGTATTCCCATTAATGCCCCAGGTACTGCCTCAAAAGGAGTATTAGTTCTTCTTATTTTCCATTAACTTCTGTCCTAGGTGTGCCTTCGAGTTTTCGGGTTCTCTGGCAGAATTTTTGGGGTGTTCTTGGCAAAAGAGGCAATATTAAATAAATTATCTTAGCACAGCTTTATTCTTATACATTATTTTGTTATTCTTTGAGCAAAATACTGTATCTGTATTATATATAAGTGAAAGGTGGCATTGACTTTTCTATCAAATCTGTGTGTGACCCCTGTTTTCAAGTTCCAGCAGAATAACTGGGCTGATGTTCTGGGAGCAGTACCTGGCAGGGGAAAAAGCTGTGTAGATAACCAAATTCTATTCTGTCCTACTGTTTTGTGACTTCATTTATGGAAAAAAATAATCTTTCCATCAGAATCTTCAGATTTTGTGGGCAAGGTAAACTTAGGAAATGATGGGTTTTTTCTTCAACAGAAAGCTCCTTGTCAGGTAGCTAGATGCATTGGACATTTCTTAGACATACTTTATTTAAAGAAGTAAAAGTATTGCAGAAAGTACTGTGGAGAAATAATTTCTTTGCTCTAGTCTAATGAGAGCTGAGATTGTGATGATGTAATGTGCTAATAAGAAACTAATGGCACAGGCTTTCGGTAGCTAGAAACTACTGAATTAATCTTAAAATGTGAGAATTGAAATAATCCCAATAACAAAATACTTTTTCACTTCAGAATTTGAACAATTTACTTCATAATGTCAGTACCCCAAACCTGTTTAAATCAAATGCTATTCTATTCACTGTTGAAAAAATAGTTAATGTTGATTGTCAGGAGCCATAGGGTTTTCATCTGTACATCATAAATTTCACTATTGTCTGCTCCTTTTTCTACTTAAAAAGAGGAGAAAAAAAACCCCGACAACCCAGCTTCGGAGGGGGGAGGGGAGAAAGCAGCCTCATCCTTAAAAAAGAAGTGGGGGACGGGACAGGGAAGAAAAAGAAAAGGCCTTTGAAGGCATCAGAGCCTTTTGTTTGATGTGTGGAACAAGATTAATAAAAACGTGCCACTACATTAGCTTTTAAATAGCTAGCATGAGACAGTGCTGCTGTCTATACTCACCACAACTTTAATTTATGTAGATAACATGTTTTAGACACATGATAATCTTTGCACTGTGTTAGGGCTGTTACTTGTGGAAGATCTCAAGCTTGTGAGTGTGTTTATCCTCTGAGGAAGGACAATTAACTGGGCACTGCCAAAACACAATAGGCTTTGATATTTTACAGAATAAAAGAAAAGTATTTCACATACTCAGCTGGTTTACAGATGTGTGAGCTTTGTAGTCCATTTTCTTGCTTCAGCATGGCATTGTGACAATTCCTCCAATATGTGTAATGTAGATAAACACTGAAAGAGAAATTACCTTTATGAATGTTAAAGATTTATTCTGATTTTATTATATTTTATATTAATACAAATAAGAATTGGTTTCTCTTCCTGTACTTGAAGCTGTGAAAATACAGGGGTATAGTTTCACTATGTCACTGTTTGAAATAAGGGAAAACATATATATATTGATTTAAATTTAGAATTGTTTTAAACATCGTACTACATTCTCAAATTAATCTTAGAATTGTAACAATATAGAGCTTCTACATGGATATTAAGACTTCCATGAAGTTAAGACAAACCCACAGCTTATTTGAAAGCCTGCCATTAGGTGTAATAGTAGAACTTGCTAAGTTACTTTTTTTAAGCAATAGTTGCTAGGTTTGAACTCTAAGAGGAAACGCCATAAAATAGTCATCTGCAGGCACCAAATACTTTGGAAGGTGGAGAAGTGAATGGAAAACAAATAATTTCTTTATGTATTGGGTTGTTTTCCTGTCATGTGTAGTTTGATACAATAAACAACAATGTATGTGTATTGATTGAAGCTGTTACTTCATCATGCAGTAGAATGTCTACTAAATTGTGCAATGTGGATTATAGAAGAAGAAATTAATGTGGGTATTACACACTAAATCTTCTTCCAACTGTGGTGTAGAAAGCTAATTTTCAAAGGATTTCAACATTTCAAGAGAAAAGTAATACTTTTATATCTTTAAGCTTATGATGCATTTCTTTTTGATACAATTTTGAAGGCTAAACATTCAGGACAATGTGGAAATGATCAAGATCCGTAAACAGCTGGTTGAGAAAAGCAATGCTCTTTCAGCAGTGGAAGGAAAACTTCTCCAGCTTCAAGAGGTAATTGCAGTTTGGTCAGTAACATTCCTTTAGTCTTGTCACATAAGTATGTGTAAATGGAAAATAAACACACTCAATTCTTGAGTCAGAGTCAGTGCTGAGTACATGAAAATGAACCACATAATACATTGCACCCAAGCTACTCCAAATGTGTAGGGCTTTTTAGTCTTAAAATGATTTTTTTCAGAAGGGTATGTCAGGTCTTAAAGACTTTTATCTGCATAACCATCACAGGCGTATTGTGGAAAATTATTTAAGTTCTCTGGCTTAGTTCTGATTCCTGATCGTTTAAAAAGTGGACTTTGACTGAAATGTACTGATTTACTAAAGAAGCAGTACCAGATCTCCCTTGCTTTGTCAGTCTTTGATAAAGTTGGGGAGGTTTGACGTTGTAGAGTTCTGACATTAGGACTTGTATTCATAAATTCACAGAATTTATTTTAGAGGACTATTGTAAGCAATAGATTTTCTTTATAAAAAGAGAGCAGTTCTATGAAAATATCACCAGAACATGCAACTGCGTGGTAGATTCCTTATAAGCTTTACTTACACATCATTTTTCTACTTTCTTACTGTATTTGGTGAAGTGCATGTTATGTACAGACAGTACTAGTTTGATAATAGCTCAGAAATGGTAGAGTTCCCATGATTTAGGAAGCCTACATGCAATCGAGCTTTAGAAGTATCCTAGCCTTACAAGGTAGAAGCACTAGATGTTGTTGTAAACTCTGATTGCCGCTGGCTTCTTGTTGGTTTAGCATACTAAATACCACTTGTGCCAGAAGACTTTTGTTACGTACTTCGTTTCCTTGTGTTCTTCAGGTTTTTTTCACTTTCTTTGCCTCCCCACTCTCATCTAACACCTTTATCTTCCTTGCCAAAGCAGCTCTTCTGTTGGTAGCTCAAATCATAATTTTTCACAGGATGAGCTATGTAGATTGTAAATTCCAGGGCAGACAGGTTTCACATGGCTTTACGTGGTCTTAAATAGAAAGCGATAAGTGAGCTGTTCCATTTTAAATCACAGGCAACTTTTTGGTAATTTTCAGCAAACATCAAGTACTTATGCCTCTATCTTGGCAACCGTTGAATAGAAACACATGCCCAGGATTCAGGCTGGTATTTGAAGACATTGTTTCTAATATTCATGGTGAAAGCTGTGTTTTTGTAAGGGATGAGTGTGTTTTCTCTTTTTTTTTTTTTTTTTTTTTAAACAAGATAATGGATACAATAGTTTTCCCATTTCCCATCGTTTGAATGTTTGAAATGTTTCTAGTAAATACCTGCAAAATCCAACATTCCTATCAACTGGATTTTAGTTATTTTTATGTTTATCATAATGATTTTTATTACCATTGAGTTCATTATCATTTTACTTTCAGTTTTTGTGAATTGAAACCCATGTAATTCCTCCATCTTCATCTTTGAGTTTGAGTCAGCCCAAAATGTGAACCACAGAATGATGAGCCCAAATAATTTGGCTCTACTAGGAACAGAGCTTGCTACCAAATATTCACAGGACAGTTTTGTTGATAAAGGATTTTAATGTAGCTAGTTGATTGAATTGTGCAATCTGCTTAGAACAACAAAGTAACCTGAAGCTGTTTGGATCGTTATTTGATCCTATTGGTATATTTGTTTGCTTAATTACAGACTGAAGATTCAGGATTTCATAATTTGTAAGGTGAAATAGGCTAACCTGTGCTGCTACATTTTAAAATATAGAGAGTTGGTGCTTCGCTTGTGATGTTGATACAACAATTTCACGATTTTAATTGAGAGCAGTTTATGTTCATTTGTGCAGTATTTCCAGGAGCTGTATATCTGTTTTCTTTAAATAATTCTTTCTAATTGAGAACTATATAAAGACATGTTTTGCAAAGAAATAAAATTCCAGAGTAGGGTTATGAAATTAAAATAATCATCTCAATTGTTGCCATGACCCAAGTCTTGGAATACTCCAGGGAGAGCAGGATAGAAAACCAGTTTGAGCATAATGGGCAAAAAAGCGCTGACAGAGCTCTTGGATATAGAGGAATATTCAGGTGAAGAATTCATTTGATTTTGAAAAAATAAAGTAGTAAGAAAGGTGAAGTCATGGTCCTCTTAATGAGGAAAGTTAATCCAAACTGGTTAGGAGAGTAGCAGAGTCATTGAAGCATCTAGAATGAAGTTATAACAAGGAGTTTTTCTAGGAGGATATTTTTAATTCTTGAAATGAGATGGTACAGTAGAATAAACAAAAATGAATTTGTTTTCTGCTGATTTGGAAATTTAGGAAAGAGATGGGGTGAAATGGTCTATGAAAGGCACCTTTGCCAGGGTGGGTTGTGGGTTTTTTACTTTATTTTTCTTAATATATTGTGGGTTGATGGGACACAAGGTATTGAAATGGAAAAGAACTTCAGAAAATAATCAAAGCTGAGAGATGGGAAAGAAAAGATGAGTTGGCCTAAACAGTTTCACAGAGTTTGTCACAGAATTTTAGGGGTTGGAAAGGACCTACAGAAATCAAGTCCACCCCCCCTGCCAAAGCAGGTTCCCTAGGACAGGTCATACAGGTTGATGTCCAGGTGGGTCTTGAATATCTCCAGAGAAGGAGATTCCACAACCCCCTGGGCAACCTGTTTCAGGGCTTCCTCACCCTTACTGTGGAAAAAGTTCTTCCACATATTGGAATGGTTAGAGACTGTAAGGGCTCTGATTTTGTGGAGGAAGAAAAAGAAATCTGGAGAGAAATGAAGAGTCTAAAAATTATTTTTAAGGTGTAAATTTTTGAAGTTACTGGAATACAGTTCAGATGGAGGACAGAGCAAGAGCAGCATTGAAGAAAGGCTTAAAAAATTGATGGGTAATATACTTCATTATGTCTCTGAAAAAAGACTGACTGCTGATATTATTTATTCTCCATGATACTTTTCTTATAGTGACATGAAAACCTGAAGGTCAGGTCGGTGATTGGGTTTTCTGTGGATTTCTATTTGTTTCTCGGATTTTTGGACTGTGTGTGAACTTGAACAATTTGTACAGGTTTCACATTCAACTTCTCTATTTAACTGCTCTGCAGGCATATTATGAAGCTAACTTTTTTCTGTCTGCAGTCACTAAAAATTATCTGTATGCATACAAGTATTTGACATAAATGTCTATATAGTCAGTATATTAAACAGGATATTGTTTTTTGGGCAGTTTTGTTTCAAGTTATACTTTGAATGTGATTTACTTTGAAATTCTTAATGAATGAAGCCTTAATAAATCATTGTGGAGTGTAGAGAGTGTAATAGCAACTAATACTCTGGAAATAGAGGTTCTGTCAGCAGCCTCCATTTAATATTAAAATTAGTTAAATGTGCCTTAATATAACCCATTGAAGTAAATTAAAATGTAAAAGTAATTGTAAGTCCTTCATTATATTACTACTAGCAGAGAAATAGAACTGAGTGCGTTTGGATTATGAAACAATTATATATATACACACACACACACAAGGGTTAACAGGGCTGCAGCAAATTCTGTGATTAACATAACTGTGGTCAACATTCATTTTTGCTTGCTACTCCAGTGTTTTTGGTCAGCATGTCTAACCACTGTAACCACAGCAGAATCTTTTAATTGCTTAACAGATGGTCGTTTTCATCATGACTGAACTGAGGGGTTGATGTTCATGAGAGCAACAAGAATGCTACCTTCTTCTGGCCATGTGTAATGAAAGTTGATTTCAGTTACTTAGTTCAAGAGTGTCTCCTGTTGACCACATCGAGAATATAAAATACTGCCATGAGAGACTGCTGGTTGAACATGCAGGGTGCTGTAACATTGTAGAAAGCATGGTTTATTGTCACTTTTTTTCTGGATTTTTCCTTCCTTTTCATAGAACCAAAGAAACTTAAAGATGAGCCATGACACTTTGATAGCAAAAGGTGATGAACTGAATCTGCAGCTGAAAGAGGAGAAGTTAAAGCGTTACCATCTTGAAAAAGAATTACAGTCAGTGACTGTTTCAAACCAAAGGACTGCGGAGGTGAGATTGTATTTGAGAGCTCGAATCTGCTTTAGGTAGTACATATAGATAAGGGAAAAGTTAATGACAGGATACCTTTTAATGGCACAGATGTGAAAAAACATTTCAAACACATTTAGAAGACTGACCTCCTAATATATGTAATTTTATGCCATTAAAAAGAAAAATCCCGTGGCTGCTGTTTCATAGAATCATGGACCATAAGTGATCCCAATGCCACATAACACTGCACCAGTGATTGGACAATATTTGAGGTTAGAGCATAGGATTTCCTGTCAATTCTGATACAAGAAAAGTACTTTGTGAACCAGAAAAAAAATCACAATGCTTTATTTATTGATCACATGTTACTATTTTTTTAATATTATTTCAAGTGGTATTTATTATTTAATCGTGGTACTGTGTAGTATCACATCTTACTCAACAGTTCAAATAAATTGCTTCTTTTTCTTTGCCTAGTGGCTCAAATGTCATCAGTAGCAGTCATCCAGGTATAGGGCTAAAAACAAGTGGATTATTCCTCAGTCTCTTCAACATATGTACAAAATATTAACTAATTGAATTTCTACATTTGTGCTGTGCATTGCTTGAAACTTCCTTGTTCATTTTAGTTACAGGAAAAAATACATGATCTTGAAAAAGAGAAAGAAGTCTTGAAGGAAAACTATGATAAGCTGTATGACAGGTAAGTTATGGTTTGATTACTTTCCTGTCTAATAAGTCTTGAGGTTGTGGAGAGGTGGGTGATGGTCTCTTCAGCCAGGTGACAGGAGATAGGACAAGGGGAAATGGCCTCAAGCTGTGCCAGGGCAGGTTTAGATTAGACATTAGAAAAAAAATTTTTACTGAAAGCGTTGTCAGGGCCTGGAACAGGCTGCCCAGGGAGGGGGCTGAGTCACCTTCCCTGAATGTGTTCAAAAAAAGGGTAGATGAGGTACTTAGGGATATAGTTTAGCTTAGGATGGGATTGGTTGGACTTGATGATCTTCAAAGGTCTTTTCCAACTTTGTGATTCTGTCTTCATATACTGTGTGCTTGAATATCCATCTGCATATTATGTGTTTGTTCACGTAGGTATATACGTTTGTGACACAGTTGTCTGCTTAGATGTGATATGATCATGTATTCCTTTGGGTTTATTTTATTTGAGGGAAAAAAAGGTGTTTGAACTTTTTGTATAAGTTCTTCCCACACTTCTGAGTGGAGCTATATGAAGTCTGATAATTGACAGTTTCTCCAATGTTTGTTTATGAGGGATGATTTGTTTGTTTTACTAATAGTTACCATTTCACTTGTACTGGTTCTGCTTGAAGTTTTGATACAGGCTTATGTAAACTTTTATAAAGGTTTCTATGCATACCAAGTTGTATAAATTGTATCAGCAGTGCTTACAATGAAAATAGATTGCCAGATATGATACTACTTTTGTGTGTTGGAGAATTTCTCTAATTATAGTCAATTGACATAAGCATATGAAAGGAAAAATATTACCTTCAAATGAACTTTTCCTTTAGTGTGAAACCACATGGTGTTTTACACTGAAGATGGTTAGAAAATAAGAGAAACTTCCTAGAGCTAGTAATTGCCTCAGAAAATAGGTTAAATGCTTGAAGTCTTTCCTCATATTAAAATTATTTATCCTGTCATGTTTGTTTAGTTTCTGGGTATGATACCTGTGTAAAAAAAAAAACAAAACAACCAAACCAAACAACCAAACCCCAATGAGTAAAAACAATGTGAGATAAAATGTTGCTTATAGTATTCATATAATAGTTATTGTACTTTTTGTAATTTCTATGGTGAAATTATGGTAGTTAAAAAAAATAGTGAGTATAAATAGCTTAAATTTTTTTTTTACATATGAGAGATATAACGGTTGTATAATCACAATATTTAGAGTTTGGTATAGGGCAGTCAGTCACTTGCCTCTCACTTAAGTTCACTGTAGATTCCTCCAAAGTCTGGTCATGTTATAAATATGATTTTCTTCCTAATCTATCAGTATGCAGAGAAATAACTCTTACTAACAAATCATCTTGAAATCTTGGCTTGAATTTTCCTGTCCTATTTAACTGGATACATTTACATGTGGTTCTCTCATAACCCAGTGATTTACAATACGGTTTTTCTCTAAAATGAACTGTCTTCATATACTCCTGTTTAGACTTGGATTCTTGTTACTGTATAGGTAATAAGGTTAGAAAGAGAACTGGATCATTTCATTGTAACTGCTGTTTAATGGCCAACTTCTTCAGTTGCCCATATGAACCTTTACTGCAGTTTACCTGTTGCTAGCAGTGGATAGGCTAGTGTCCACAAGTACCAGATAATTAATGAATATTTCTTTTTAATGGAGGAAATTAGGCTTAAACACATTCTTTGCTCTTTTTTGCTGGTTTGTTTTTTTTTTTTAATTCATTTGAAGTAGATGGAAGCTTTGCCAAAGCCAAGGCTCGATCCAGAAAGTTTGCAAAGAGCAAGTATGAATTTTTCAGTTGAGTCTTACTATTTAGTATCCAAGAAAACAATTCAATTTGATAGAAGGTTTGGAGGAATTGTTTTCATATGACCTTGTCATGCAAATCTAGCAATGCTTAAACCCCCTCCAAAGGAAACAGTGCCAGATGTGGTTGACCATTTATAGTTACCCAGATGGCTCCAACTCCAGTGACATACAGTAAATGTGAAAGAAATTCCACACAAATTTGAGTAAAAGTAAACTTAAAATTCAAAGGAAGAAAGTGACAGAAGTGGGCTATGTTCAAACTGACATGACCATTAGTGTTATATAGGCTTGGACAAAAGCTTTCTTTTCAATTGTTCTTCATTAAACCATCTAAATTCTCAATTACTACCATAGTAACAGTGGATGATTTTTCTGCCAGCCTTGTTTTTAAAAAATAACGTGTACATATATGTGAAGTAATTGTACCTAAAGATAACGAATGTACATATAACTAGATAATATGGTTAGGTAAACTTGAAAATGTTTTCATAGTGTGAAAACTAAGGATATTTAATATATTTCTTGCTAAGATTTAGTCTTTCCTTACATGATCCAATCACATTTTGAAGAGTGGTAAATCTAAGCAATAGCAATCTAAGCACCTATGCAATATTATGGAAATTATTGTGGGTTCCATGCATTACATTCACTGTCTGTTATCTGCAAAACTATAATGGAGTGAAGTACATACTCCTGCAGGCTTAAAAACGTTACTTTAAACTGGTGCATACTATGAAAGACAGTTAATCACACTGTAAGATGGTATATGCCTGGAGAACTTTCTAAATAGGTGAGATAGGTACGGCATGAGAGAAAGACAATATACATAGATGAACTGTTTTTATGAAGATCACAAATCAAGAATATAAACTTTTGCCATATACTTTAGAGTCTGCAATTAATGGTACTTTTTCTTTAATCGTAAAGTCATTTTTAAAATATATATAAATACACTTAGACATACTCAGAAGTGCTTTGCATAGTCATAGGCAGCAAAACAGGCAATTCTCTTTCAGTCAGCATGTACAGCATTAGCAGCTGTGTCGCTGTCCCTTTTGTGATATTTCTTTCTTCACCTTCCTGTTTTTTTGGGTTGAGGATTGTTACATAGACCTCTGGAAGACAGAATTTGATAAAGAGACAGATCTCAGAAGATGGGTTGTTTTTTTTTTAATACACTTACATATGTAAAAATAATTTTTTTAACTGCTGAGCTTCACCGAAGGGAAAGTTGAGACATAAACTCGTTTGTTTAAAACTGCCTGCAATTTCTGATTTTTCACAGAACAAAAAAGTGAATAATGTGATTTATGATTAGTTAAGACAGATGTTTTCCCAATCAGTAAGAATGAAAGTGTTGAATAAGAAGACAATGACCATAGTACTCGCTATCTAAATTATGTGGAAGCACAATTGCTTTGCTTTGTCTTTTTACCTACTGGGAATTTTGCTGCAAATTATATAATGTGCTTAATTTTATTTCAATCTCAGTTACACATTTTGTGGTGGCTTCAGCAGTTTTGAGTCTGTGTCCGTGCAACCCTTATTGCACATAGTTCAGTGGTTTACAAGTAAATATTATGTTAGAGGCAAAATAGTTACTC
This sequence comes from Laterallus jamaicensis coturniculus, assembly GCA_022605575.1. Taxonomy (NCBI): domain Eukaryota; kingdom Metazoa; phylum Chordata; class Aves; order Gruiformes; family Rallidae; genus Laterallus; species Laterallus jamaicensis. Next base: position 14,847,736 of record JAKCOX010000017.1, on the reverse strand, counting down.
TGATTTCTATGCCCACCTCTGTTTTATATTTCTTAAAGTAGGAGAAATACTACTTTATGTGTGCTTCTTAATCAGTATCAGAATTGTTATTTTACAGTATGAGAAAACTGTTGTCACTTTGTGGTCAACATTTCTTTGAACAGGCAACTGACTTTAGGCTCTGGCTGTTTCACAGATTTAAAAGAAATCAGGTGGGTGATCCCCGTTCTCTACATTAAGAGGTTTTGTATGCGGAAAGAATGGTTTTGTCAGTTGTCATTTGCTGAGGTTTGGAGTTGTGGATTAGCCCAGGATATGCATCTGAATTCCTTTTCTAGTCCCACAAATGTTGTGTGCTGCCAACTTCTCTGAATTTGGAGCTCTAAATTAAGGCCAGTTCCTTTGCTCATCCCACAAACTCTTTCATGTTTTTTAACCGCAGCCTGAGAAAGGCGCCTTGGTTTCAACAGCAGCAGACCAGCATATGTTTACTTAATTCCTAAGACATGATGACAGTGGTCTCTCTGCCACTAAAAGCTTTTTTCTTTTATTATTTTCTGTTGAATCTGATTTCTAAAAGTTTTTCACATGCCACATGTTTTATTGCAGTGTCTTCAGTATGACCCATCAACAGCAATGGATATTAAAGGAACAGCAACTGAAGCTGGAAATTGCTAAACTAGAGACTGCCATCAAATCTCATTTAGCTGACAAAAATGAAATCCTGGAGAAGATCAAAGTAGAAAGAGGTATATTTCTGAAATAATTATCATGTCTTAATGATGTGAGGTTCTCCTGTGTTGGAAGTTCAGGTATGTAGCCCAGAAAAGTATTGTTTCTGATGTTGGTGATTTCAGAGCTGCCTTTTAAGTATACTTTTGAGCAATACACTTAAGTTAGAACCAGCTATTAAGTACAAAATTTGGCCTAGTACTGGTATTGTGCTGAATGAGGATCAAATAACTCCAGCCACCTTCGTTCTTCATATGCTGGGTTAATACTTACTCTTCATACATGGAAAACTTATGGAAAAGAGGGGCTTCTGACAATCCATCTCAAATTATAAACTGCTATTCTAATTCCATATACTGTGCAAAGTTACATGAAGCCTATATAGGCCTTTGAAGATGGTTAATTGTCTTTCAACTTTGTGAAGGCTTTTGCTGATTAAGATTCTACTTATTTTCACGCTTTGCGAAAGTATAGAAATACTTGATGTGAAAGACACCCATGCAGGTTTATTCAAATTCTGATTTTTGCAAGGGGTTGCATGTATTGACATAATATGTATTTTGATTACAGCTGAGAAAAGTGTTATTGCAGAATCCCTTAGGTGTTTTATAAGGCCCTTCTCAACAGAAGTCTATCTGCAATGGTAGTCTGCTTCCACTCGTGGCTGTGTAGCCTTCCACGCAAAGCCCCCGGGGCAGTGTTTCTCCCTTTGTTGTGCTGCTATTGTCATAGTATTGCTACTGAAAACCCTTATACTGTTGTGATGATGTGTTCTTGTGGGATGCTGTCACCAATGGTGTCGGAATTGCTCTTCTTTCACCCCTCTTCTCCTTCAGTTGCAGCTTTTGGGTTAAATTAGGGGAAGCAAGCTGAGCTGCAGCCAGCATGCAGCACCAACCCTGAGCCAAGTGTGCTCTGATCAGTGCTGATAGTATTCTAAGTGGAAACAACCCATAGGGAGTTTGAGTGGCTCTTGATGAAACAGACTAGTTACATGGGAAAACTGAGTGGCAGGACCCTTCCAGCCCTTCTGTTCCCTAAAGGCTCTTGCAGAATTCCCCTTACCTCCTGCTTCTTTCCCTGCATGTCTTGCATATTTATCTTTAGTTGGGATCACAGAAACACAACCTGTTGAGGATCTGAAGAGACAACATGGACAGCGCCAGGGTAGACTGAGCCGTGCTATTGACAGATTGGTGTATTTTGGTTCAAAAAGCTGTTTAAATAGCACCAATTTGAACAAAAGCTGGTTTCCTTTCCATGTATAGTTTACAGTTTTCAAGTTAAATTTTTAAGCAGCAAGTGTGAATGAATGCTAAAAATGTGTACAAAGATGTCACTGGGGTTTGTGGTAGAAAAAGATTGGGCTGAATGTGCTGTTTTTGTCAAAAAAGTAATGAGAGCAAGATAGAATTACTTGAGGAGGAATATCTTATCTCCTTTTCCCTGGAAAAAATGCTAGTTCAGATTTCAGTTTGTATTGTAGGATAAAGAAAGCACATCAACATGAGGGGCCTTTTTTCTCTGTGGTAGACCTCCCAACAGGTATAAAGTCTTTTGAGTATATTACTTTAGAGAGTCCAGAGGACTCAATTGCTGATGGTTCACCACTTCTGTGAAGGCCTGCCTTCTGTGCCCATTCACAAGGTTTTTTAAATTATTTTCTTATTTGCTTTCTAATTTTTATCCCTTAGTGTTTTCGATTATATTTTCCTCTCAATTGCACAAATGTATTACATTTTCATTGTAACTGCAGAGAATTAAAACCTTACTGTTGATTATATGTTTGAATTGAAAGTGACTCTTGTGGAGTCCCAACACATGTATGAGTCAGGCTACTGACTGTATAGGAGCATGGCATTACAGATTATTTATTTTTAGTGAAGATGTCATTTGATATATAAACTCTGCAAAATTAAAACTGACCTGATGCCAATTCTTGAAATATTTCAAAGCCCTTGAGACAAGCATCTCCACCACCTGTTTCCTGATGAGTTTAAGCCTCTCAGCTGAAAAACTATTCTGTAAAAATAGTTAAGTTGTGCATCGTGACCTGAGTTTAAACAAAGAAAAAATTCCAGTGTTAAAAAGATAGTGTGGACTGTTTTATTGAAAGCAGTAGAATATATTCTCAACCACGTATGTAACGTTTTACCAGTCAGCTCCCGGAGTGCAGATGGGAATTACAAAGGCTAATACTTGCACATCAGGTTGACAGTTAACATTTGTATCACTCTGATCTAAATTAGGAATTCATGGTATTTAAGGATGTGGCATGAGAATATGATTTTGAGACTTGAAAAAAGCACAGGAAAACGTGGAACTAGAAACGTTGTTATCAAGAGCTAAGGAGCTTGTCCAGCAAAGGAGAGTGAGGGAGGTCTTTCATTCCTCCGAAACCTCGATGATTTTGAGAAAAGCATACTTTTAAAACTTTGCCATTTGAAAGTGTGCAGTTATGGCTAAATTATTTCACCTAATACTTAAGGCTTTTTTTGGCGTGCTACTGAGAAGTGATTGTGAATGCAGCTATGCATTAGTGGGTATTTGTGTAAAATCTGTGTAACCTTCTACTGATAAGTTTAATACTGTTTAGTCATTCAGATTGGCAGAGTGGTTTATATCCTCTCTGCTCCCCCTCTCCCCTCAATTTCCCCAAAACAGAGAGCTGTGCTTACTTGGACATATCTTGCTATTTAGAAGTGTACCTAGTGTGGATTTTTGATGCAGTAGATTCCCTTTTAATGAAAGTAAGAATGCTCTGCTTTTTTTAATCCTTACACCTTACAGATCAAAGATGAGTAGTTTCCTGTTCCACTTTTTCTATTTGTCAGTACCAAAGATTTCCTTATTAAAAAGAAATTAGCTTCTACACTTTAAAACAACATTGTCATACACAAATTCATATGAAAAAGGAAGTTTATCACTTTTAAAAGTATGTTGAATTAAATAGAATATTTTATTCCTTTTGTATATAAGACCAAAAGGAAAACCTGATGCAAGAGAACAAAGACCTGATGCAAGAGAACAAAGACCTGCAGTTATGCTACCTAGAACATAAGCAACAACTAGATGAACTGAAAAATCATGTGAAGGATTTGACAGAGGTGAACTCCTATTTCTGTTTAGAATATGAGCAAAACCTACATACTGTGTTTTAGGCATAGTGCAAATACTTCTTGAAAGTAAAAGAATGTTGATATATAACAGTGCTTGTTTATTCATGATCTCAAGCAAGATGTCATATCTAGTGATACTGCATCTTGTTACTTTGAGTGTATTTCTTTGATATTCATTCACATCTGAGCAGTCTTTTCATTAAGTATTTCTCTTTCAAGAAAGTGAGAGCACTGGGGCAGAGCTCAGCAAAGCCCTCTTGCTTATAACGGTAAAATGCAAGAAATGAGTGTGTGTGGGTTGGAATTAGATGATTTTTAAAATACCCTTCAGCCCAAACCATTCTATGGTTCTTTTCATTTTCAGGAGCTGAATTATTTGTGCATTTTCTAGTTGTTAATGTTTCAAGTTCATATGAGTGCTTTTGTCACTTTTCAGTTACAGTGAAACAGAAGGGAAGATTAAAAAAAAAATTGCCAGGATGAACTCTAGAGTTGTGTAGATAACTGACAAAAAGTAAATTAAGCAAGTTAACTGATTTATCATGCCATCTCGTTTTTCCTGTAATGTTTATTAAAAAGAATTTTTGGTTTAATTCTGTAATTTATTACAGTGTACCAGAAATGTGGAATTTCTAAGATACAACACAGTGATTTTTTTAGCAAATTCTCTTTGTTTATTAAAACAGAAAACCAAAAATTATTTTTTTTTTGCACATAGGTTGTAATTTTAGTGTTTATAGCAGAATTTAAAATTGAGTTGGGGGTGGGGTGGGGGAAGAAATCAGTGGAAAAAATAAGTTTGCATTATGTTTCCACTGTTCTGGTGTCTTACGTCTTATTTTCTCAAGTAGGTGCTTACTGTAAATAAAATATTTTTCTGCTACTGAAATGCAAATCTATAATAAAAACTAAAAAAGGAAAGGGGGGGAAAAAACCCCCTCAGTGTTAGTAGCATAAGCAATAGAGATTTGACAATAACGACTCAGGTTTTAATTGGTTACTGTTAATCATGAGATGGCATTATTGAATATGGTCCTTCCTGGTCTACATTCATGTTTGTTGTGTTTCTACGTGCTTAAAATTTCTGAAGTTCCACTTACTGTCTTCTTGTTGTTCCAAAATTATATCCTAGTGTTACATTAACCAGGCACAAATACATCCAGATGTTTTGTAGTAGCTTGCCCTAGTAATTTTTCAAATTTGCTACAGGTTCAAAAGCAGCAGAACAATGGCAACCCTGCATGTTTGGAAAACGCCCATGAAAATTTAAAATGTTCCGTACAGGAGCTGCAATTAAGACACGCAGAAACTGTGCAAGAACTTGAAAAGACAAGGAGTATGTTAATCGTGCAGCACAAAATTAACAAAAACTACCAGGTACTAAACTCTACTCACAGTGAAAGATAACCTGATAATAACACTTAAACATTTCTTGCACTGGAATTTGTCATAATTATAACTTAGAAATTCAGCATCAAAGCCAGTCTGTTTATATGTAACCTGACCAAAGCTTTGCTGTTGTTGAAACTACTGTTTAAAAATGTGAGATCCAAATAACTAACTCTAGTCTTTTAACTCATGCTGATCAGAGCCCACATCTCATGGCTTCTTGGGATTATATCTGAGCCCTTGTCATCCTCACAGGAAAAATAGTTGGGTACTTATCAAATAAGCTTCCTTTCCCACAAGACTGCTTTTACTTTATTGTACTGGATTACTGCTGACCATGTTTTGATTGTTTGCTGCATTGCTGAATTAAAAATTGCTATTTTTGTGCACTCTAAATGTTCTTTCCTCAACTCTAACTGCATTTTAACTTGTGGCCAAAAGCACGTGCAGCATTGGTGCAGACAAGCCTCAAAAACCCCTTTTACATGGAAATTTTTTTCAGGCTGAGGTAGAAGCAGTGACACAAAAGATGGAATTTCTACAGAAAGACTGTGAGTTAAAGCTGGAAAAGTATGTCCATCTTCTCGATATCAGAGCTGCACGCATCAGAAAACTAGAAGGTATCTTTAAAGTATATTCATCTCTTTTTTTTTTTCTATTTTTATCTCTTCAAATTATTGTAGATTTGTTCTTCTGTTGAAATACTTTTCCATTCCTAAAAGTAGCAGAAAGGTCATTTCATTCACAGAAAATAATGTGTGCTGTTTCATTGACTTAAATGATAAAGTTGGTAATCAAGCAAAATTCAACAAAGCAGTTTATGCTGCAGCTATTGCTGATTAAGAATAACTGCCAAACTTAATTGTTTAGTTCTTTTACTAAATCATACAATTATGGTCAATCTTTTTTTTTTTCTGTCCTTTCATTACATAATCATTTTGGGTGTTGCTAAAAATCCCAAAGTCATGGTATCCTATACCTACAAAGTATTTCAATGCGTTGAATTTAAAATGCTTGTTTAATGGCTTCAGTGTGTAGAAGGTGCATAGGAAGCCTGAAATAGGACACCTTACAAGCCCCGATGTCATAACAATTTTCATGTTTTGTCTCCCAGTTGTATCCCACATACCAACGGGCTGTGGGATGATTTATGCCCTAGTTCTGTAAGCATGCATTTTGATGTGTTCACTGTTTATCACCTGTGAGGCTGGGCAGTATGTGAAGGTCTTTGCTGATAGTTCTCTCCACTGAAGATATTACAGAAGTTATGTCAAATGTGTTCTTTCTTTCTCTGGTAAATTTAGTTGACACCCACAGAAATAAGTATCTTAAGTCTCTGCTACATCTTATACTTTTTTGATCATTGCATGTGACTTCTGAATTTTTGCTTGTTAACTACTTTGTAATCTGTTATAAATTGTTAGAGGCCTGTGTCTACTCTTACATATATTGAAGCTGCTCTGTTTTGGAGGTATTGATTGTTGTCAGTGTGCTAAATGAGCAGTACAAGCATGATTTTAAGTGTGTGATTCCTTTTTTGGTAGTATCTTTAAGAAAATAAAATAGTTAATATAATTGAATTGTGCTTTTATTCTCTATACTCAGTTGTTAATTATATTTGATGTTTAAATAGGATGGTCATATCTTATTTTATTTATTGCAGCCCAACTGAGAGACAATGCCTATGGTACAAAACCATATAAATCCAGACAAGAAATATTGCCAAATGATCCAGTGGATGAATTTGATGATGCTTTGCATTTAAAAAGAGGAGAGAACCTTTTTGAAATTCATATCAGCAAAGCTGTCTTCACATCTGAAGTTATGCATGCTTTTGGTGACCATGAACCTGCAACTTTTTGTACTTATGCATTCTATGACTTCGAACTTCAGACAACCCCAATAGCTTATGGGCGTACTCCATCCTATGACTTCACTTCTCAATATCTTGTACAGGCTGATGACTGCTTCTTCCACTACATACAGCAAAACAGTGTCACGCTTGAGGTTCATCTTGCATGTGGCATAGATTATGAAACAGTTGCTACATGTCAACTGAAGTTCCATGAAATCTTGGAAAACAAGGAGACAATCTACAACACAGCAAATTTAGTTGGTAATTAACATATCAAAAACTATTCTCTCTGATGCAGTATTGTGACAAGTAATGTGTGTTTGGCCAACAACTAATTAGTGCATTGCTATTTCCAAAGGAAAAATAAAAGGTCTGCAGAATATGATAGTTCCTGTTGGATGTGCAGTTTGTTCTGGTAATTCTACCAGCAACTATGGGAAAGCTCTGACAGGTGCAATTTTAGCCATAATGATGACAACAAAGATGGCATTAATATAGTGATCCTGAAGTATGTGACAATAGAAGCAAGCAAAGTGCTGGACATGACGTTAGAGAATCTTATCTGATTCTTTGTCTTGTATAAACTTTACTTGCAAAGTGTTACTACTATGCATGTAAAGAATTTTAATAAATTATAGTAACCCCTTACCCAGGAGAATCATACAAAAACAACATGGAGAAAAGTGGCAGAGCTGAGTACTTGATTGCATTGTAGTACTCTTCATATGTTAGAATTTCTGTAGAGAAGATATTTTAAAATAAGTGGTGTTCTTTTTCATTTTGCTTTGTTTTGTATATTTTTCATTGTGTTGTAATTGTTTAATGCATCTTGCTTTCATCATCTGAGACTACTGTTGATAGAAGGGGGCCCTGCTTCAGCTGTGAAAATGTCATTTCAGTTAAGTCTTGTAAAATATTTAAATACTTGCTTTTGCATATGCAGTTTCTCTGTTGGGCAGAATATAGATTGAAAATGAAAATATTTCTGCCCTGTAACATTATCAAGTATCAGTGCTTTATATCTGGCCCAATTGTCATAAATACATCCCCGTGTTCCTTATTGATTTAAAAAAAAAAGAAGAGATGATTGCAGGGATTTCAACTGTTAAGTCAGAGGTCTACATGTAATAGTCATAAGGCATGCAAAAGGTGTAAATGATAGCAATTATAGTTAATGTTTCATATAGTAACATAATCCATTGGGAAGTTGGGTTAGGTTTTCTGCATTTTTTTCTTTTACTGTAATACACTGTTTTGAAATAATTTAAAGATTACCTGAACAAGCCTTTTTAAAGAAGAACTTAGTATTCTGTACTGTTAACTTTTTTCTTTTAGAAGTATTTTGTTAGATGAGTTTATTCAGAGACCTCTAACTGCCCGCTTCTGTCAAAATCTAGTTTAATAAGCTATTATAAAGTGGGTTTTTTGACAGTAATGCAGAAAACAGCATACTATTTCTATGGGACACTTCTCACCATTGACATACAAAAGGGTCCTAAGTTTTATTTGCCTTAAAGGGATTAAAATAATGAGATTGACTCTGTGGCTTGCACAGTGCATATTGCAATATGAAAAAATGGCTGTGTGTTGATCTTTGGGTAACCCATGGAGAGCCAGAGCAGTGGTTGTTTCTGTTTGTAATGTAAACTCCACATCTCATGTCTCAAACACTCTAATAATGCATAGTCACAAGGTAATGAATCTTTAATTAGTGATGTTTTCTAGCTTTTGACATGAGTACTTCAATGCTGAAAAGAAATTTACTGCAATCCCGTATGTATTTATTCCCTAGGAGCCAAAGGAAACATTCAAAATTACGGTACCATAGAATACTGGATCAGGTTACGTGTTCCTATGGAACAAGCTATTAGTCTCTACAAAGAGAGGTCAAAGGCTCTGGGGTATATAACATCCAATTTTGGAAAACACCAACAACCATCTCAGGTATGTTTGGATTTGTACTTCATAGTTTGGATAGAACAAACTGTTCCAAATTAATTTTTAAGTACAAATAGTTTACTTCAAATCTTGATATGTTCAAGGTTAACAAAAGTTCTTGAATTAGAAAATATCTTTAGCAATTGAATGACATGTTTTTCATATGGAGTTGAATTAGGACTTTCCTGAAGAGACAAAGTCTTAAACTTCAGTTATTTTTTTCTACTGAAATTGTCAGTAGGATATTTGAAATTATTGTATTTCATTTTCTTAACCTGTGTCAGGTTTTGTTAACATTCTGTTCTAGTGCAGTATTCAGGAATGTTAAACCAACCAGGTGTCAGATAGGTCAAACAATTGTTCTGAAAGGTCTCAAATTTCTCAATGTTTGAGAATTATGATACTGAGATTATTTCACATTTGGGTTTTGGGGTTTGGTTTGTTTGGTGGTTTGTTCATTTTTTAGCTGGATTACTGCACAGTATAATCATGTTTAGATAATGGGTTACGGATAGAGGAAGGGACTTTCAGACATCTTTAACAACTGTTTAAGAAATTAAAGCAATCAGATTGATAAATTAAACCACTTGAGATATATTTTTTTTACTTATAGCTGTTTAAATTACTCTGTCTGGAGTAACTATAATGTTTTCTATTATATCATAATGTAAATTTGTATTATAATAGAATCTCAATGGATTCTGTGATGTAATCTGAGAAGTATATTTGGTGTATGAATTCCATTACAGGTTAGTGTAGGCATTTTCAGAATAACTGATAACATTGTAACGGCTGCTTTAAATCTGAGTTTTAAAAGAGTCAAAGGAAATTTTAGCTATACTCACGAAATCTGGCCATTGTTAAATATCAAAATCTGTTTAACTTTCTTTATTTTGTTATTTCGAGCTGTGTTACCAATCCAAAACTAGTTGACAGTTAAGGCATGTGGAACAGAGTGTTTTGCTCTAGTCATTGTTGCAAAATTGCAAACTCAAACATGGTAGCTGAAATATTCTGATTATACAGGACAATATAAACCAGGAAAAATGGAAGAAATGAAGAACAGCTTCTACTGAGCTGTTTGAAACACACAGTTTTCAGAAATGTTTCATGGCAGAAACTAGAAGTCACAGCAGATGGTTACATTATGTTGAGGATTCTGTCCATCTGCAGCTGCAAAAGTAGCTTCAGTTGTGTGTTCCAGAGTTTAAGCTTTCAGTAGTTAGATGTGTATATATAAAATTTTCTGTCCCGTATATCAGCAGAAAGCATGGAAACATGACCTGTACATAAACAGCTGCTTTTTTCTTATCTTCTCCAGTTCTGTATGTAGCCAGAAACAGTAGTCTTTTAAGGCTGCATATTAAGGATTTAAACTGTCACGTTTAGTTCTTTTATTAACTATTTTGTTATGAATTATTTAATCAAATATTTAACATTTTATCACGCAAAATCAAATCAATACATGGTTCCCCATATAGCAGAAGACTGAACTCTGACTTCCATAATAAAGATGATTATGTACAATTAATGAAAATAGCAGTAACATATTACAGTAAAAAAGGCATCTTTTGAGATCAATATACATGGAGATTACTCATTTAAGATAATAGTGTTGTTTGGTTTTTATTAAAATGAATTTCCCAGTTTCCAGCTATGGGTTCCACAGTATGTAGAAGCCATGCTATAGGTAATGCAAAAAATTTTTGATGTGATATTGAGGCTTTTAATTTGATTCAAGTGTTTATTAGCCTTCACATGTCAATGTGTGGTGGTTTGGCCCTGGCTGGAGGCGAGATACCCACCAAAGCTGCTCTATCACTCCCCTTTTCAGATGGGCAGGAGAGAAAATGTATACTGAGATGCTTAGGAGTCAAGAAAAGGCCAGGGAGAGATCATTCCACAGTCAGCATTGTGGCAAAACAGACTCAACACGGAATAAAGAAAGGAAAACTCTCTAATTTATTACACCACACTACACACAGTGACACCAGAGTCAGACAGTGAGAAGTGTGACCAGATCTTAAAAAACCTCCCCCCACCCATCCCTTAGCAGACTTCACTTTAGTCATGATTTCGTTCCCTTCCTCCCCTCCACATTGTGGCATGGGCAGGGACTGGGGAATGGGGGTTTCAGTCAGTTCCCCATGAGTTGTGTTTCTTAGTTGGGGTGGGGCAGGGGGGGAAGCAGGAAGTATTTCTCACACCCTGCCCCTGCCGCACTGTGGGGTCTCACCCACAGGAGACAGTCCTTCACAAACTTCTCCAACATGAGTCTTTTCCCATGGGGCTTCAGCTCTTCCCCAGCTGCCCCAGCATGGGTCACAGCTATGAGGTGCAGTCATAAATCGTAGAATGTCTCTCAGGCCCAGACTGCTCCAGTCTGGTCCCCTACGGAGTCACAAGCTTCCCCTCAGCAAACCTGCTCTGGCACGGATCTCTCTCTTGCTCATCTCTGTGTCTCTGTCTCTCCATGGGCTGCAAGTGCTGGCAGGAGCTTGCTCCAGTGTGGGTCATAGTGGTCTATATGTCTCCACCCACTCCACCATGGGTTTCTCCATGGGCCACAGAGGCATCTTTCTCTCTAGCACTTGGGGCACCTCCTCCCCCTCCTCTTCCCTGACCTTGGTGTCTGTACAGTTTCTTCCATCTTCTCATTCACTTTTCTGGTGGCAAAAAGCAGCTGCTTGTGGGAGTTTTTTCCTCCTAAATGTGATTCCCAGAGGTGCTGTGACCATCGCTGATTAGCTTGGCCTTGGTCAACAATGACTCCAGCCTTGAGCCAGCTGGTGTTTACAGGCCCACAGAAGGCTTCTAGCTACTTCTTGCAGGAGCCACCCCTGCAGCCCCCCGCCCTTCACGCAAAACTATGACACAATGTCCTTTTATCTTTTTTCAATTGTCTATGTAGGTAAAAGTTCTGGTGGGGAAAAAAACCCACAGGAATTTGCAGTGCAATTTTAATTATTGGAAAAGTATATAAACTTTTGAAGTCAAGCGGCAAGTAGATCATAAAACTCTGGAAGGATAAAGCAAACAATCAGAGACCTGAAAGGATTAACCTCTTATTTCCATATACCAACAATCCAAGGAAGATGTCATTCTATTTATAGAACAAGTAATATTTTGACATATAAGATTAAACAGTAGTTGGAGTGTCACTGAAATAATCAGTTACTTGTTATATAGTTCTTAAAGCTTGCCAACATAAGAATACTAATGTTTTTTAATTTAACTTGTTTTTCATTTGCAGCAGGAGATACTCAGAACTGCCCAATTCAGCATGTCAACTGATGGCAATTTAAATGAACTCCACATTACAATAAAATGTTGTAACAATCTACAATCCCCAAGAAAACCTCATCTGCCAAATCCTTATGTTGTCTACAAGTTCTTTGATTTTGCAGACCATGACACTCCCATCATTCCTAGCAGCAGCAACCCACAAATGGATGACCATATGTGTTTCCAAGTGCCAATGAATGCAGATTTAGACCATTACTTAAAATCAGAATCTTTAACTTTTTATGTATTTGATGATGGTGAAAAGGAAGAAGGTACTTACATAGGGAAAGCCACCGTGCCTCTAATTTCTCTAGCACACGAAAGATCTATCTCAGGTAAGAATTAGACCTCTTTAACCTTAACAAGACCTTTACTTCCTGTTTTGTATCTCTTCAAATCTCTTTAAGAACCAAGCTAAAGAAAAGCTCTTCAGAGGGATCTGGACAGTGTAGATATATGGGCCAACTGTATGAGGTTCAACAAGGCTCAGTGCTGGGTCCTGCACTTAGGTCACAACAACCTCAGGAAACTACTGTAGGCATAAAGTGAGCTGGGGTATTGGTATTGCAATGAATCTGAATAGGATGCCAGCACCTTACTGCATGAATTTGCAGTAGTAGGACTTTTTTTTTCTCCTCATGACAGTTTCTGAGATAGTAGTCAGTATTTTCTTTAAAATCCACAAGTAAAAAAATAAAAAAGGATCCTGGTGTCCAAACATTCATTTATTATAGTCCTAACAAGGCTCAAAAGACTCTTTAAATCCTTTTTTGTTCTCTGTACTGGCCCAGCTATGGAATAATTAGAATTTGATAAATTATTAGAATTGAATGATATGTCACTCTAGCATAGACTGAATTTAATTGATGTTTTGTTTTTTGTTAGCATTTCAGTAATCTGTTTGCAGCTGTCTTTGCCACTGTTTGTTGCCTTGAGAAGCTTACCAAATTTACCAGCTATATTTCTTACATTACTATATAATATCTTTCATTATTAGGGAGAAAGGCCCTGTTAGCCTTCACACCAGGTAGGAAGAGATGGCTGAAAACTGACTTTGAAAATTTACTGCTTTCATAACTGACAAGATATCTGTGAAAGAAAAATAGCAGGTGTCTTGAAATAACTCCCAGAAAAAAAAAACCATTACTTGTTTCTCTCTGGTTTAAAAGTATCCTGGAAATATTTGATATCTTATTTTACTGATCCTCTTTTAAGTTCTAATTATAAAAAAACCCTCAGAATTCTTAACATATACATAGTTTCTTTCACCTCCTTTTCTTCTGGTGTTGCTGTTCTTTTTCAGGACTGATATGCTCAGTTGTAACATCATTTCATTCTCTGCATGGCTCAATTATTTTTTTTCAACAGGTTCCTTTTCTAGTTTAGGCTTATGTGCATTTAAAATAAATTGGAAAATTGATAGCTTAGGCAAGATTTGCATTTTGTGTTCAGGTATTTTTGAACTAACAGATCCTGGAAGACATGTTACTGGTACCATCACAGTTGAATTAAAATGGAATTTTGTTTACCTGCCACCAAGTGGATCAACAGTGGCTGCAGACTTAGCGAATTACATTCAAACTGAGGAATCGATGGCAGCTGAATTAGTAGCAGAGGAAAAAACACAAACTCCAACTCTGTCTCCTTCTTTTACTTCATCAGTAACAGTAAGTAATATCACAAACTCACAGAAGAGATAAAAAAGACCTGTTACAGCAGGTCATTTAGTTCTTCCCTGTTGGCCAGGGTTTGTCCTTACTGTAAAATAATGTGTAGTACAAATACTTAGTATAACCACTAACTTCAGCTTCCTTTGGAAAGTGAAACATTTCTGCTGTGCAAAACTTTAAGTCTTTTATAATGGTAGATGACTGGTGGAGAGGAAAGTGAGAAATAACAAATTAAATATCTTCCAATTAGATCTAGTGTTCATTACTTCTCTTTCTAGTGCAGACATCCTACATAGAACATCACATGCTTATGCAACTATGGTTGAAATTTGTGAGTCATGAAATGAGCTATGAGTTCTGTGGTCTCATCAACTCAGAACTCAGTTGGTTGGGGTAGCCTTGACCCAATGGAATTCTGAAGAAGCCAGACCAAAACCGTATGTGCAGATAAGTAGGTATATCTGCCCTACACTCTGTTATTTTGGTGCCTGGAGCATGGTGCTGAGATACTTAATAGCTTCTTTAAAAGTCACTCATAAGTTAAAAGTAGTGCAAGGATTTTTTTGTGTGTATAAGATCAGTGGAAATGGAGGAAGATTTCTACCTTCATCAAGAGAGTAAAACATGAAGAGTAAGAGCACACATTTTCTTTATCATTTTTGTCTTCTGTATTATAACATCAGGACAGAAATATTTCTAGATCATTTTATTAATTTTGTAACTATTATCAGCCTCTTTTCTATTTCTGTGTTAAAATTTTCTAAAGGGAGAGGGATGAGGAAGAATGTCAGTCATGGTAAGCCTGCAGAACAAGAAAAGGGATTGAGCACTACATAAACATTAGTAATAAATTAATCTGCCTCACATATAATGCCATTAACTTCAGTCTGACAATTTTATTTCTCACCTGGAACTCCCGTTGCCTTTCATAGATGTTCAGTAGTGGTTTATTTGTGACAGAATTCAGAAAGGTATCTGCACTTGGGCAGGGGGATTGCTTATTCAAACATCATATACATCATTTAGAATTTAATACAGTACAGTTAGATTTGGCTTAGAGAAAAATTCGTATTATATATGAATATATATACATATACTATATTTGGTTTATTACAGAAACCAACACCAAAACCAAGGCGGCATGCAGCTCAAGCAGGCAAGAAGGTATCATTTCTGGGTCTCAGTACAATGCAGATGGCAGTAAGTTTTGACTTTTTTGCTTGTGCATATTGAAGCAAGATTACTTATATCTTGGTATGGACAATGTGTTCAACCTAATAATCAAGAGCATTTTAGCAATAGAGGACTGGGGTGTCCAGGACTGTGAACGACTCTCTCTAAGGAGAGTCTGCATGGAACTAACTCACACGCATCTGTTGTATGATGTAAATTTTTATTTGATCTTAAATAATCTGCCTCCAGACAACTGTGTTTACTTGGTTAGTTTAAATCCTGTAAGTTAAGGTAGGTTTTTTAATAGCAAATTGTAGAAGGTTATGAGTATTATTATTTTAAATTTTAACATCAGTTTTTAACTCGCATATCCTTCTGATATTGCTTAGTTTACCATAACCAGGACTTTGGTTTGAGCCATACAGTCTGAACTGGAAATAAGAGTTAAGTCTATTGTACTTAACATTTTTTATTTACTAAAATAGTCAAATGTTGGTGAAATCAAATCTGTTGAGAATGTAGATAAACTGGACAGTTATCCATATAGTTACACACAGAACATATTAACAGCTGTACAAACAGCAACTTGTCAAAGTTTGATTTTAGTTTTTTTTTAGTTTTTTTTTTTTTTAAGAAAAAATCATTGTTTATTATCAGAGACACCGACTTGGTCTTCATCAGAAGCCTTCATTCCTGTGTGGGCTGCTCCCCTAGCTGTTTTCAAAATCCCAGCATTGCTGTCTGGTTAGAAACAAAAGTACTGTTAGAACCAAATAATTTAATAGCTGGAGCTTTTCTGGTGTCTAAATCTTGTGATGAAACGGCAAGAGTCTCCATGCAAAAGAATCAGAAGTTCAGATAAAAATTGAACAGGAACAGTCTGATAAATTTTCCTGTTCATTTTCTGAATAGCAGAGGATGTAGATTTTGGATATGAATCTACAACTATTTTCCCAAAGCAAATAGTTGTTTTGGGAAAAATGCAGTGCACTAAAAGATGGGAATGACTCTCCCAAACCATTTGTAAATTGCCCAACCTCATAGGTAGAAGCTGTAGCAAAGGGTAGCAGCAGTAACGCAAATGCAGGGAAGCAAGAGAGGACATATTTTCCTGTCCAAATGCTTCTCCACAAGTAAATTTATACCTGTTTTTGTCTGTTGTCTACTCTGTATTAAAGGCTTCTCCTCATTTTATGCATAACTCAGGGCTCTGCTGTTGAAAGTGACATGGAACTTCCACAGAAGATGAAGGCTTCAGTAGTTCCAAGTGTTTCACAGGTATGAGTTTATACAGGTTTTTCAGTTTTATATAATATATTGCATTTGAAAACCACATGTATGTTATATTTTCAGAATCATGTATCACAAGTCAAATTATGGTAAAGTAAGATCTCAAAAAGTCACTGAAATAAGAAAATTATTCTTTGTCATGGCAGTCACCTTGTTTTGGTCATTAGAAAGGGAGTAATAAATCTACTTATGTCCTCCTATGTTTGGATAAAGTTTATTTTGTCTTCCCTCTAAAACTTAACATTGTATAGCAGGGGGAAATGAAGAAATGGAGTAACTGGAATACTGCTAAATGCAGTGTTCCAAGGAGAAAAAAAAGTTAAATATTGTGATTCATAATGGGCCAATGGCTTGTGAAATTAAGTTGTTGCAACCTGGCAAACTGTAGTTTCTAGTGGTGTAACAAAACCGAATCACTAGCTCTTGCTTTCCTTTCACTTTTCTACTTGAAAACTTAATTGGGGCTTTAAGAAGTTGTCTCCCTTCCACCATATCAGGTGGTATTGGTCAAGTAGAATAATGAGTAAGTATTGTGTCTGCAAATTTTATCCACAAAATGCAACTCTGTCACTGAAAGAGTTTAACAACATCTAAGCGTTGCCTAAAACACAGTGTTTATGATGCATCATCTGTGCCAAGGAGAAGCATAAGAAACAGTCAGATTCCTATGGCTTGAAAACTTTAGGATTAATCTTTATTTATAAAATAAAGCTCTTCAGTGTTTAACACTGCTTTGCTTTGTGTGGCTCCAGGTGTGTTAAAACTAACCCATTCATGTCCAGTTTTGAAAACTGGGAAGTTGTGTGGCCAGCTGAAAGTTATCTCATTGGCTTTGAGGGATGGAGATGAGGCATCAGTGTCTCTGTGGAAAATTCAGTCCTAAAGGAGAACTGTTGGATATTAAAAAATGTATAGGTCTCCTGAAAATTTCCATGGAAGATGGCACATCTATGATGTTATATCCATTGGCGAGGAATTATTCTATGTAGTTGTACTCAGAGAGAAAGAAGGGAATAACATCATTTCAGAGTATGTTGTGTGCTGAAGGTACTAAATGTACTTTAACTTGGAAAGCATGTTTGTATTTTGTAGCAGAGCTGATTCTTACTTGAATTTAGCTTGCTTTTGAAACAGAAAATACTGTACAATTTAAGTTAAAAAAAGTCCCAACTGAGTAAGGTGTTGGTTGTTTGTTTTGTGGGAGTTTTTTGTAGGTTCTTTTGTTTGTTTGTTTTTAAATTGACTCTTGTAGAATTGAAGGAGCTGAAATAGAAATGAATATGAAAATCTAACAGGCTGGTATATATGTTGACAGGTACCAAATGATTATAATAGTCATGTTTTCACAAATATACATCGTTAGAGAATTGTCTTCCCACTGTATCAATTATTTGTTACTGCAGTTGACAACTTCTCATTGTTTGCTGCACTGCATAAGCAATATAGTGGTTTAAAGGCTATGTATAATGAATGTCAGCCAGAACACTCCAAGTTTTGAATTTTAGTACCTTACTATTCAAGGAGTGTTACAAAGACTGTAAGTTTATCTCTTTTTCTGTAGCATGTGGTACATGAGGTTACACAAGAAAGGCTAGCAGATGATAAAGTCAAGGAGGTGGCTGAAGAAATTCAACGGGAAACCGAAGATCGCTCACAACTATCAGGGGGTCATTTGTCTTACCAAGGCTCAGTTACGTCTGGAGATGAGAAAGAAAAAACAACTGAAGAATTCAAACCAGAAGGTAGAATTCACTTTTATTAATAAGTAACTGTATTTTGTTAAATATATGTCTCTTTCCATTTTCTTAAGCAATTCTTCCTAGCAGTAGGAGCTGCCTCATTATCAGAAGCTTCATGACAGAAATGACATTCTGGTGTACGTTATAGCTGAAGCTGGATGGTGGATATGGTAGTGTTATTTTCTACCCAAATGGAAACTCTATTGTAATTGAATACAAAAATCTGGTATCTGACCTAGATTCATAAAATATTAAAGGAAACCTGGCTTCTATTTTAAATGTCTTCATATTCTCCCTTAGAACTGTGCTGTTTTAATGACTGTTTTAATGAATAGGCTCTGTTTGTCTGCAGATAGCAGCCAATACTGATAGAAATCCTCTCAGACAGTGAGGGGAGTAGTGCATCTTACCACATCTTTGGCATAAAGTTGTTAAAGGCAGATGTATTTAAAGCTAGGTCATCCTGTTCCACCTCCAAGGTAAAACTATTTATCAATAAAATAACCCCTGATACCGAGCTTAAAGTAAAAGTGCAAGCAGGGTGGGAAAATTGTATGTTCAGTTGTTTGCAGCTGAACATAAAATTCATTAGAAACTGAATTAGCTGAATTCTTATTATATTAGCTGAACTTAAGAATTCATTAGAAAAAAATGGAATAACATGATTTTTCATCTCTGAGTTTAAGTGATTTGCTTCAGAAACAAAAAAAAGCCTGAAAGGCCTAAATGCTTTTGGAAACAACCCACCTGAGAACGGAAATACCTTTTTTTTTTAATGAAAAACTGCATTCTTTGCATGTTCATCGTGTTAAATGTAGTCAGCAGAAAGCCACAATTCATGTTCTTGTATAAAATGAACTATTGTTGGTGCCTCAGTTTATCACAGGACTTCTATCATTCCAGTCATCAACTTTCATCTGGAAAAAATACCATTTTTTTTCCTTTAGCAAATCAGAAAAATACCATTTAGACAACTTTTAAGGTCATTGATTTGACAGTGTTAATCTTCTGCAAGGAGGAGATTTACCTGGCACTTGTACTTTATTTATTAGAAAAGCAAGGATATTGCTCTCAGGTTTCTCAGCAAGTCTCAGACAGGCTACAAATACAGAGGGTTTTAACTACATTGATTTCTTTTTCATTATTTTTTTTTTCCCCAGATCAAGCTGATAGACAAGAAAATGGTGACATTGAATCAATAATAACTGACAGCGATGACTGTATTATTTCAAGTCCAATATTCAAGAACACTATACAGGTGAGTCAGAGTATTTATAGCAATTATCTGGTAAGTCTAAGGGAAACATTTTAAGCCTGATGTCCTTTAAAAGAAGCTTTGCAGCTTTTCAGGCATTTTCAATGAATATATGTTTTCATTTCTTGTTCAAGTAGACAACTTTTGACAGAAAAAAGTTAATCTGATGGTATTGTGCATGTGATTTATAGGTGGGGTTTTCTAATGGAGAAATTGTTTGTAATCTTTTTCATTACTGTCGTATGCACATAGAAATAGGCATTTCTAACTAGTTTCAATGTAAATTGAAATTTTACTCCTGCACAAGATCTTCCTAATGAAAGATAGGCATAGAATTGCCAAAGAATTTAGTCTCGTTCAGTCATACCTGGAGCTTTCCTGTGGGAAAACTGTGTTTTTCTGCTTCTTCCAGTGCTTTCTGAGGAAGGAAAGGATGATTTCACTTGTAAAGGCCTGTAGTAAATCTACAGTGCCTACAGTAACTGTACACTGTGTTTCATCCTCTTATGTTGACTTCATAGAATGTTCTTGAAATGGTAATTGCATAAGCTTGAGATTGTTGATAACATACAAATCGTGCATAGATTTTTCTAGTTCATCCACCTAGATTTCTCTTTGTTCCTGACTTACTCAGTTCTAAAACTGTTGGGATCAGTTTTCAGTTACACTTGCACATGTACTGTGTCCAGTCACATCAGTGTGCTGCTCTTTTGTTATTTGTGGGTGTATACGATAATGAAATTCTCTTGACTTGTTCTTGAAACCAGCAATTAATAAACATAAATTCATATATACAAAGTAACACAGCATAATACAAATTTGGAAAACTTACTCTGATAGTATTATTCTCTAAAAAATAAGGATATTTCATACTTTTAGATCTAACATCGAGTGAAAAATCTTAAAAAATATAAAACTAGCACTTAAAATTGATTATATTTGTAAGAGTTAATATTTCTCTGGTCCATCTTAGGCCCCTTCTAAAGGGCCAGGGGTATGCTGGTGTATCCTATAAGTCCTAACTTCTTTTAATGTTCTACAGCACGATAACCTAGAGGTAATTTGAAGACTTTGGGGTGGGGGGAAGCATGTAATCCTTTTTTCAAGGCTATGTGACATCTTACAAAGTAACTGGCTACAAGAAGCAATGCTTTGTGTGAGAAATATTGCTCCTTTTTTTAAGTTGTAGAAGGGATTTAGAAATGCTATCACTTATAGATGCTGCAGAAAGATACAGGAGGTACTTTTGAAGGTGGAACTGCATTGTTTCTGTAAAAAATGTTAAAAACTTTTCACCTGTCATTTTGAGAACTAAAATGACTGCTACTCATTACCATTAAGTCAAACTACAATATGATTGATCTATAGTCATCCTGTATCTTGGCCAAGAAGACTTCTGAGAGGATTTAGTGTGTAGATTCAGTTCAGGTTTATTAATTTCTATCTCTCCATTGATCTGTTCCTGTGTTAAAAAGGCTCATGTTCGAGAAGGGTAAGTAACACAGCAAAAGCTATAAACTATTAAGGAAACGTGTTTGATACAAATTGTATTTTCAAAACAGGCATTGGTATATTTGAAATCTTGAGTTAATTATATGATGCAACGTGTGAAAATTGTGATTGCATTTGTATGTTTTCAAGATTAAAAGTCAGTGCCTTTTATCTTTTGATATCCTGCTGGTAATCAAACACTGTAAATAAGACTTGTGATTTTTAGAGATCGTTATGCTAATTATCCCATAAATCTGAGTTGTATGCCAAACTGTTTAAGCCATTTAAGATCATACTGTTTCTTTTTTGCATGTTGCAAATTAGACAGTTCATGGTTATTTCTTAGATATGTTGATCATAAAAGGTATCTAGCAGATTTTCCAGTACTTAGCTGTACCACTTGCTTCTTTCTCTTTTCTTCTTGTCTATGATGTATAATTAATCATAGATTACTTCATTTTGTTTCATTTCATTTACAACATTTATGAGCTTCACTTTGTCGGTATGAAATGCTTGTCCCCTTCTTTCCTTTCCAAAGTGGCGTAATTAGTGTTAGCATCTTTTTTAACAGGCTACATAAAGTTTAGTGGCTGGATTAAATCAAGTCATTAACATAATGTGCTATACAATTTGCCCCTATCTCTTTTCGTTTCCAGTACATCAAAGTGCCATGGAGTGCCAGTGTAATTGGGCCTTGCTAGCTTGTCAGGTTCAGTCAGGCTGACGGCTGCTGCTTTTACTAAAAAGCTTCCAGGCATGATAATTAATAGAGAAAAGAAGTCTGAGAAATGTAAAAGTTTGGACAGTTCTCTATGAATATTTCATACATTTGAATAATCAGAAGTTAACATTATCAATTTGATGTATAATACATTGATTAAAAGCCTTGTTTCAGATCCTCAAAATAGACATCAAAACTGGGAATTTGCATTTTCTTTGGCATGGTCTTTATATTTAAAAAACATATTTTAAAAAAATCTTTTGTCTTCCATCTCCTCCTCCCCTTCACCCCCATGTCTACACTTTATTCTTATAGGAGATAATACAGCATTCAGTTATCACAATAAAATTTACTCCTGTCAGCTTCCAAGTTGTCTTAAAATGTGCCCATTAGACAATTACTGGTAAAAATAATTTATTCAGTGGTGGTTCAGTTTTTTCTGTAGGTGTGTTCATGTGTCTGTGTTGTTGCAGGTACTGTGAATGCATTATCTAGCACTAATAGCAGTTTGTGGCAAACTGGCATTATCAGTTCTTGTAAATTAAGATCTCGGGGTCCAATTAATTTTGACATGAAAATTTCTCTTAAACATGACTGAAAAGCAATACCAACTGCTTGTGGCTCTGCTGGTCAATGAAAGTATTTGTGCAAAGGTGGGGAGGTGGAAAGCATAAAGCTTTATATGTAGCAAAGGAATAAATATGTTTCCTTTTATTATGCAAATCAGTTGAATAGTGCATTTCCTCCTATGAGACATCTGCATTTGGTGAAGTAAAAGTGCTGCACCAGCATATTTAATAAAACAAGAAATAAAATTTATGAAGTAGTTCTATCCTATCAGAGTTAGATAAAAGTCCTTTATTAAAACTTTATAGTCAATATTTTCACAGACTACTGATGGGTCTGAGATGAAAAAAGAGCATTTGCCTCTGTCTTCAGGAGGTCATTTGCTCTTGTGGTCACTGTTACACAAGAACTAAAGTAAAAAGAAATTTGGAAGAATCTGGGAAAAATCTGTATTTTTCTTTTGCCACTGATGAAGATTAAGATGACAGTAGTTTGAATAGACAATAAACTTGAAGCAGTGGATTTACAACTTCTAGTGTTTATCAAATATATTTTAAATTAATAATTAGAAGCATGTACTACAAGCTACTCTTCCTGAAAGAAGAGGTAGAAATAATACCAAAAAACCCAAAACCTCAAACACCAGCTTATAGTGTGATTCAAAACAAGCGAGAATTAAGTAATGAGAGAACCCACTACTACTTAGGTAACAGATAAAGCTATTTAGTCCAAATACTAAGTAAAAAGTCAGATATAAGGCAGCATAAGGTCACAGGACAAGCATCAACAGGAGCTATTTTTAACCTAGCTGGTAATATTTTTTTTTTGTGCTTCTGAACATGAATGATCCTCAGTTACTTACTTGAGAGGTACTTATCAGAGCTCACTGACATGAAACTAAGTTATGGTGATTCTGCAGATAGAAAGGAGTATTTTTCTAACTGGAGTTCTAAAAAAGCAAAGAATGGGATTTGAAAATACTGAGTTTTAATTAACTATGATACATATCACCCAGCTTTTTTTTTTTTTTTCCCCCACACTGTGGGTAATATGAGAGAGCCAAATTCCATTGATCTTTGCATGTCTATATAGTCCCTACACAGGACCATAATGTCAGTGGGGTGGGGTTCCAAATGGATTAACTTTCAAATGCAGATTCTTTTTTTTAATTATTTTTTTTTATCAGACCCGAACTCTAAGATGTACATATGGAAAGATACAGCCATAGATACATACAAAAGTAGAAATGCTGTTATATTTGTCTGTGGATAGTATTTTACATAATACTGATACTGATTTAATCTTTTCTCTGTAACAAAACTTGATGTATATTGGCAAACCAAAACCATAGAGTAAGACATCTTTTTATCAAGAAATTTTCTGTCTTTTGTACTTGTATATTTAAGGATCATGCTTTCTTTTGAATTTAAAAGTAATTGTAGGTTTATGGAACATTTGAATTATTGAATTGTGTCACTAGTTCTTACTGATGTAAGATTTTATTAAATTGGTATTTGGTTTTTGTTTACATCAATGGTGAGTGTTTCAACACTAAAAAATTGGAGTCTCCTTTTTGAGATAATCTGCAGTCAAGAGGGTATAGCTTAGTTCAGAACTGTAACAATATTGCTTGTATAGCCTTCCCCACTTCTTGCAGAGAAAATAAAACTCCAGAGTTAAAGAAGTTTGCATCTCACCAGTCAAACAGCTCCAGATAAATCTGCTTTTCTCTATTTATTCACCCTTGGAAGCAGTTTATGTTTAAAAGCTGTTACTGAGGCAATGCCACAGGCAAGTTGCAGCCCAAATCTTTAAAAGCAGCTCAACTTCAGGAGAAACACTGAACTATTTTATGTTTATTCTTCAGAAAGGGTACAGGAGGCAAGCCATTTCAAGGGAAGAAAGTATGCTATTCAGGGGATCAAGAGTTGTATTATGAGCAAAGTACAAACGTGACTTGAAGTTCAGGTTTATAGTTGTCATGGTAAGAAAGCTTCAGGTCCCTCAAGAACTTAGTATTTTCTAAAGCACTTTGTGATGTATACTGAATTAGAAATTGACTTTTCTGAAAAAAAAGTTGTGTACATTGCAGATTTGCAAAGAAGAGACAATACCTAATCATTGAATTCCTCAAGGTGTAGCAAGTAATTCATGCTTTTGAAGATTCTAAAGATGAATTCATGCTCTGAAAATTATTCATTTGGACTCTATGCTAGATAAAATGGCAGCAACCAGAGACATACTTATTGTCACAAATAGATTTTTATTTTTTTTTTTAGTTTATTCTTCATTCTAGACAGAGCTGAAGGGTTTGCACTGAACCCGGTATGATACCAGCCTTGCACCATTGTATTCCCTTCCTAGCACATGGCAGAGAACGGTGATGTTGGGGAAGATTATATGGGCCTTTCCTTCATGGTAAATTCAGCTTCAAGAAAGCTGTTGAACAAGGAGAGATCTTTCCATCCATTTGGAGAGGAGCCAGGAGCATTTTTGTTTCTGTCTTTCTATTCTTGCATCCACATTATTATGGGGAAAGTCTAAATATAGATGTTCTTCCCAACATGAAAAGTCACTGCACACAGTTAAGGGCTAAAATAACTTGTAATGTGTATTTTTTAGGTGTATATGTAAGGCACAGTCCTGTTAATCGTAATTACTTAACAAGCAATGTTTGTGTCTCTGAAAAGTTAAATTATATGAATGTTCCTGTGAAAGGATTCTTTTGCATATCTGTTCTAAATTGTGAATACGATGAGCACAGGAATTTGGGACTCATTAGAGCAAGAGGAGAATTTCTCTTGCTGTATTTGTCAATCAAGTAACATTGATAGCAATTGAAATATTGGTATCAAATGGATGATTACTTGTGATTACTGGACAATAGCTTAGTTTTTCTGATATGCTCCCTGCTTGAAATGGAAAGTAACGTGTGAATAAAATAAACATAAAATAAAGGAAAACAGCATAAATATTTTTTGAGCATTAGTATAGGTAGGATTCATGTTGGTCTTACGGTTGTTTCCCTTACTTTAATTTTTGCAAGGGCAATATATTAGTTAAGATGATCTAAAAAATTGAACGCTATTTATATCATTCCTATAAACAAGGCTCTTTCTGTGCTGCTGTTTTGTGCAGAAAGCAAACACTCTTCTTAAACACTTGATTCTGTGAGGGACTTGTGGACCGTTTGAACCAATTGGTACGTTATTATTCTTTGCATTTTATCATGACCAAAAAGGAATTTGAAATATGGAACGCGCAGTTTGTTGAGTATAGCAGTCAAGACTTTTTATGGAAATATAAAAGTCTTTTTTTCATCTCAGACATCAGAAAGATTGGAAGAGTTAGGTTGTGACTTCAAATTCTAATGTAAAACTTGTTGAAGGTGTTCAGTGATTCTTCCAAGTCTCTGGGTGGTGTTAATTGCAAAGAGTTAATACTAGATGGTTAGGAAAGAGTATTGCCATAGACTAAGATTCTTGCCCATGTTTTGTTTCCTCACTTGAAATGAAAACCTTGAACCAGCTTCTCAGAGACAGTCTTTAAAAGCATTTAGTATACTTAAATATGCGTGCAGTCTTTCTGATAGAGGAAATTTCATACTGTATTTTGTTTTAAACAATAAATTTAAAGACTAATTTTATTTCCCTTAAAGTAGAAGGATTTGTGGGAAGTAATTAGTCAAGACAAATTATCCATTTTTCACTTGAATAGTATGTAGTAAGTGAGAGCAAGGCTTTGAAAAAAACAACTCCAGGAAAAGGTGGCAATAATGTACTTCACTCTGCATCATAGGAATATAAATAGTTATTTAAAAATTAATTTCTATCTTATTAGATGCTACATACATTTTCAGCATGGCTATGTGATATGAGCATTTTCATATTAGCAGTGAAATATGTCACGCTAGTTATGCTGTTCTTAAGCAGTTCTATATGGTTTTTTATTTGCAAATTTTTTTTTAAATCAACTTGTGCTCTCCTTTGTATTCATGTTGAATAAAACAGGCTGTAACGTATTCTTGACTGATAAACTCTAAAGTGATTTATTGGTTATTTTCCTTACAATTCTCCAATGGTACAACTGAGTTATTTGCTTTCTTTTAAGTTTGAAATCAGAATACCTGCATTTGCCCTGCTGTCCTTGGAAAAACTGCTGTATTCTTTGCTTCATTATGCAATTACATGTGTTAAATATGTCAAACAAATTTTAAGATATGCAACAGGAATACTTTATAGTGCAGGATATTGTCTTTGGACTTGATTCATAAACTACTAGCTGTGTACAAACTACTTTGACATAGCTGCTAAATACTTTGGGGTGAACAAAACCACTCAGCATATCACTTTAAATACGGATGATAATACATCTGTTCAGTGCAAGAAGAAAAGAGTTGTTTCTGAAGTAAAATTAGACAATAGAGCCAATTTCATTTTTAATGCATGTGAATGTAGAGTGCTTGAGGTTATTAGTTGAAACTGAGTAACCTTTCCAGGCTTTCATCTCTTTCCTTTAAAATTTGAATATGAAAAGCATATTCAAGTCAAAGACCATCACTTTAATGACATTTGGCAGTCATTTGATTTATTAGATTTTAGAAAAAAAAATTCCTTTAAATATTTCATCATTCTATGCTAATCCCAGTAATATTGCCAGCTGAAGCCATGTACCTGTATTAGTGGAGACAGAATGGTGTGGAATTTTCTGTCATCCTAGTAAAATTTCCATGAATCTACTGAATAATAAAACAACCTTATTGAAATATTCAGATTTGGGGTTTTAGTTAAAGTGTCTTAGGGTACATAATAAAAGGAAATGTCTTTTGAAAGGAGGGAGTAAAATTACTTCATCAAATATTGAAAGGGCTTGACAGCAATGGAAATCATTCTATATGATGGTTATTTTTACAATAGGATACACCTGCTTTTCAGTTTGATTAATTATATAATTTGCTTGTAAAAATGTAAACTATCTCCATAATAAATTAGAATAGTGACTTGCAGTTCTAACACTGAATCTAGAAAGCTAATCTTTTGAACATAATTTATTACTTCAAGTGACTTGAGCTTACAATCAAAAATTGTCAAAATATTTCTACGTAGGGGAAATAATGCCAATGAAGTTATAAACTTGAAAAGAAAGTAGAAAAAAAAATTATTTGATGTTTCTAAACTCCAGCATGTTCTCTTTCCTCTTTGGAGTGCTTCATCTTTGAATGCTCACCCGTGTACTCCAGTTAATTAGATGAAGCTTCTTAAAATTTATCTGTATGCAAATCATACAGACCTTGCCAGCCAACCAGTATGGAACAATTTCATACTGGCAACAGAAAAATGTAATTTTGTTAAAGATAGTAGGAAAAGACTCTAGTGAGGAACAATTGGGATGTTACTTCTATCATCATGCTGTTAATATTAAATGTTTATTTCAGGAAGAAAAGTTCGGTCAATGAAGTTGAACTCCATATAAGTGCAGTGTTACTTTACATGCCTAACTACTCTGTGAGTTAATGGATTTTTATTGAACTGTTTGTATTCTGCAGTAGGTGCTGAGTCTAACAATCCTCTTCTATTTGGAAAACTTTGGTACCTAATATTATTTAAAGTAGTTACAGGATCAGGATACAGATAATTTTACTGTATAACTAAAAATGGCAGCTGGAATTTGTGGTTCAGCTATTGTTTGTATGTGGCAATAACCTTAACCTAATCTTCCCCAGCAGAGTATGACTATTGCAAAAATATTTTCAACACCAAATGTAAATTACTATCTGTTGCAACAGCATCTTAACTACAAACCCTGAAGCCTTGAAGTCTCATTGTTTCTCTGTCAAAATCAATCAGTGCTAATCATACAAAATATGAAATGATTTACATGTATGTATGTATGTATGTTTGGTTTGTGTTAACACTTCAAGCAGCACAAAGTGATTTATATTATGTTTGTGCTTCGTTTTTTAAATAGGCAACTGAAAAAATCCGGATTGAGATTTTATCGTTCTGCCTTACGGAGTCACGGATTGTGGCAGATGAGACAGTGCAGCAGCTGTTTGTAGAATGCAGACTGGACAATTTTCTTGCAGAGGAGACCCCACTGTCACTTCGAAAACCAACAGGTGGTCAGAGGATTCACTATAACTATAGCAATGGTAAGTGTGTTGTATTCCTGAGTAGGCTCCTTCCTTCTCTTCAATTTTGTCTTACGAAAATGTCTAACAATAAAACCTACTTCTTCTTTATATGATAGTTGCATTTCCTTTGTACTGATTCTATTTGTCTGTTTCTCTAATGCTTTGGGAAATATTACAGGTTGCTTTTAAGCAATGAGGTAAGTAGACAGTTATCAGGTATAAAATGAGTTATTGAACAAGGCTTGTGTAAGAAATGGTAATACTACAGTATATTTAAACTTACTGCTAGATTTTAATATTAGGCTATAAGTATCTAAAACCTAGATTGTAAAAGAGGTGGTGAAGCAATTCCTCCATCGGTTTGTGGTAATACAGCAAAAGAAAAACATTCTGTGCAACCATGGGCACCTAAAATATAGTGAAAAGAAAAAATACAGAATTGGACTTAATCATCACTTGGGAATACTCAGTGTTCCCTTTAATAAGCATTTTTTGAAATGGGAAATTTTTCAGCCATGTTTTATACTAATGCATTGCTAATTTATTTCATAATACCTAATCCTGCATGTTCCATGTGCTATTCTCTAATAAATGAACATTTGAAAATACTTCATGCTGGTATACCATGTAATTTACACCAATAGCATACACAGGACTATTGTAATAATTGATAATTCTCTTAATTATTTTTCTAGCTATTTCATAGTATTTCAGTTACTCATTAACCTATTCTCCCCCCTGCCCTTAAAGTCTGTTTCATTTGTGATTCAGTTTGTGTTTCACTAAGTATTGCATTTTTAGTTGAGAGTATCCCAGAGCAGGTGAATCAGTGTGGTATTTGTGACACATCGTGGATACAGACAAATTAGGCAGTCTTTTAAAAACAATTTTGTATAAGGAGCTTTGCAAAAGTGGTGTTACAGTCAGATATTAGCAATGGCTATCATCTAGAAACCTGATTTTAAGGACGGTTTCCAAAGAATTTAATAATTTATATTCTCCTAATACGCAAACTGTTGGGTTACCCTAGCAGGAAACTGGAATCTGTGATAGATGTCACATCAACCATGGCTAGAGTGGGGCTGTTCATTTGAGAGAGCATGTAGAGGACAGGGCACAATGTCTTGACCTTTGTGACTCTGAGAAAGACCATCTTTGTAAGGCTTTAGAAAAAGAACCCCCAACACACAAAAACTAGCAGCACTTCAAACTCTCTCTCATTCACTGTTTACGTCCATTGAAACAGATGGGATTTGGGGCGTCAAATGCTAAATAAGGCATCAGATAAGTAAGAAATCATAAAAAGTGTTTTTATGAGTGGTAGAAAGTTATTAGAATATCCAAGAACGCTTCCAAACACTGCAGTTCCATAAATTCAAAAAAGTGCTACTTGCCAAACTGAGCTCACACCATGACTCTGTCCTGTCATTTGGTAAGAAGGAAGGATTACGATTTTTTTGATAAGGTTTGTTTTGGTGTGGTTTGGTTTTGATATTAGAATGTGTTACAGATCGTATTAAGCAATGAATTCCTCAGTGTAACTCAGATGAGAGTGTTAAGGCCTTGTATGAGAAAACGTTCTTATACTACTTTGTGGTTATTCTTTTTCTCCACTAAGACTCAGCCATGTATAAGGCATATTTTCTTCATCGTCGTGATGAAACTCTGCTTCATCATGTTGTCATTTAGTTTTTTAGAAAGTGAACTAGGAAGAAATATGCTGTAATAGAACTGACTGTGAATGTTTGGAATTGCAGTGATTTTTTTAATGAGGCTCCAGGGTCAGTCTAATCTTCAGGTTTTAGTTCTTTAGGAAAAACTTTTAAAATCTAATTTTAGATGCACACTGTCACAAAGTTAATTTTGAATTATTTTTGCAATTAATTGGATAGCAATAGGAGACATTCCATGCCTTGGAGCAATGTTATAATACAATTCAAGCAGTACTAAGGGGTGATATGAAAGCATGTTATTCATCAGGACCTAAAAATACATTTTTGCTTTAGTTAATCATTTTCCCCAGACTTGAATGGAGTTCTTTTGCTGAATGTTTTACTTTTTAGTCTGGTTTTTTTTCCATTCAGTGAAATGAATCTAATCTCTTTAGGTTTGTAAATAATTGTTTTAGATATAGAATTAGTAAACTTAGGAAATTCCATTTGGGGTGCTTATGGGGAAGGGAAGAATCTGTTGATGTGGCAGCTTCTTTGAAGTTCTTTGGCTGTCCATCTGTCTCCCTGCTGCCTCCCCATCACTTCCTGTGGTGGCCCCAGGAGCAGTTGGCCATGAGAGCAGCACATGTGGGAAGTCATCCACATGCCCAAAAGACTAGCAGATGGCAGTAACAGCTTCTTTTAACCTGTCTAAGAAAGTAAGAATGTTGTGAGTGGAAACAGGATTCCAAGATTCCAAAGCTTTGCTTTTTGTTCATAGAGAAAAAGGTGTTAAATTTGCAGATTCCTTTGGCTGAATGATTCAGATAACAATTGTAATGATTCTTTCCTGGAAGTAACTCATTTCTGGTAGCAATTCTGTTGTTCAGGTAAGACCTGAGGAGCAATTTTGGAGAAAACCAGTGACTCAGTAGGTCTGGACGCATGCTTCCTAGAAAGACTTCAAGAGATATATATGTCTGTCAGTAAATCCCTCTACAAGGAATTAATTCTTATCTCTCTCTTATACTCCTGTATTCCAATACTCTCTGCTGTTTTCCAGTGCTCTCTGCCTCTTTGTAGAACTGGCAATTTCTGTTGGTACAAATAAATTTATTTTGGGCAGTAGAAGGGAGTACAAAACACAGTAAGGATTTCTGTTCAGCACATAGGAAAAGAAAACCTTAATGTGATGTAGACATTACAGTGAAAAAGAGTGGTTTGGAGTACAGTGGCAGAGTAGAAGAGACTGAAGCATGTAAATATGAAAGATGTTGGAATTTTAAGACAGACAAATTTCTAGTTCTTCTTCCTGCCATCAAAAGAAAGTTAGTTCTTTTAGAGCTATGCTTGCTTCTCAGAGGGTTATATTCATTATAGCTCTGTCCTCATTTTTTTTTCAGATGCCTGTAAAAAAACTCCACCAAAATTTCTCTAGTAATATTTCAATTTTTGCATTCAGTTTTTATAAACCTTCACAGCAGTTTCTGATACTTGTAGGCTGATACAATTTGCAAGAAAGAAGCTACTCTCCTAGATACCCAAAAACTTCTTAAAAGATTTCCTGAAAGCTTTTTGCTTATTCTTTTTTTTTTCCCAAACCAAGGCTATTTTTCACTCAAGGTCATATTAATAGTGCAAAAATTAAAAGCTGGTCCTTGTGTTTGTATTTTAAATTAAAACAATAAAAGACTTTCAGGGTGCTCATATGCGCTCCCCAGGCTGTGGATTTTCTCCAGTCCATTGGTCTAGATGCTTCTCTTATGGAAATATTGTGGCAGGAAAGGAGGATTAAATTACTGAGGCTGTCAAAAAGGACAAGCACTCTGCCATACATTATCATTATCACTAGCTTCCTCAGTGGAAGAAAATGCAGTAAATCACTTCAAATACAAAGCAATAAAGACCACTGGCTCTTAAAATCATGACTGCTATTGCCATTAACAGAATATGACAGCTATGTGGCATGCTTAGATGCTGCTTGTATCTTTTTTTGACAGTGTGCACATAAACCTGCCAGTGACACGCCATTAGATCACATGACCTTTCAAATCTGATTCAAACATTGTTGCTTTTCCTTAGGAAAGACAAGGGAAAGAAATGTTTAGTTTTCTTTGTTCTTTTCTTCATGATCTTTCTTCTAAAAGATGAAAAACTGTTGAGAGCTAATTGTTTTATGCCAATTTGCTTTGCAGTGATACATGTGGATAAGGCAAATAATCGAGCAAGAAGAGAGTATCTCAAGTCTATGCTTCTAGAGCCAGATCTACATACTGACAGGTACATGTTAGTGCTGAAAAAGCCTATAAAAGGTCTTTTTATATAATGGTTATGGTTTGCCTTGATTTTATTGGGATGGTATCCCTGAGAAGGTAATGCATAGTTAACTAGAGAAAAATTTCAGCTAGGAATCACACCTACATTCTGATGTGGCAATTGACGTACCTTTCTTCCTTGAGTAGGTTTGTGTGGCATGGAATACTGCAACCTGTCTTAATGTTGCTTCTGTGCTGTGTTTAACTTCTTTTAACAAGCTCGTTTTGCAAAAGAGAGATTCCACTGTCAGCACTCTATCAATAATGGTTTTGAAAAGCACATATCTACTTGATGGTAGAGTAATACATCTGTTGTTTTCTGAACTCAGAGTACTAAAAGGAATGTAAAAGCTTCAGTAAGTGTTCCTTGGCCCTAGAATTTCCAAAAACCTATGTATACAGATGTAGCAGGCAGCTATTATGTGTACCTTTTAGAGTATAAATTAGTCTTGTCCAAGGTCATACTAATAAATGTATTCTTATTCAAATGTTTTGATTGAGATAACACTCACATTACATTAGAGAATGAATGACATCTTTTGATTTGCTTTCCTCTTGAATATGTATCTTCATTAAAATGGAACAATTATTAATTTAAAGATCATTTAATTTGCAGAAGAGAATCCTGCTGATGGTATTTCAAGTGTAGCAGTTACTTGTAAATCTTTTAAATACGTATTTATTCACAAATCACTCAGCAGTAAGAGAGAGAGTGATTTCTCCTCATTCAATTTTTCTTCTAAAGCTGCATTTCATGTCTTGGCCAGACAGCAGGTTTTACTGGAACAGATGAGGGAACACCATGAAATGGTTAATTGTTGGGATGGATGTACCTTACCAAAACATTGTTAGCTTTGGAGATTTTAAAAAAAAAGTCATTGTCTTCACTTACTAGGGACGCAGAAGACTTACTATACTGTATAGATTAGGAAAGTGGGCATCAATAATACCAAGGGCAAAATATTCTTTTTCTGAGGGATAATTCAGTGAAGGAAAATAGCATAGTCTGTGGGCTACGATTTCAGCTGTAAATACTTAGATGTCTATACTAAATATTTAACAAACCCAAGGTAAAAATAACAGGACTATGCTTTTTCCTGCAACAGAAGCATTCATCTTTTATGTGTACTGTCCTGGTACTGTCCTCTGTGTTACTAGGTAGCTGGTTCGGTGCATTTATCAGTGTGCCTCGTTTGGTCTGAGGTGAAATTCCAACTCAGTGTTGACTAAATAGCAAGGCAGGAAGTTCATCAGGAGTCGAGTTCCCCACTTCATCCCAGCAAGAGGACCACCAAGAAGCAAAATTTATGGAAAGATTCTGCCTATACACCAAATGTTTTCTCTTGAATTTTAAACCTGGCCTGGTTATATCTTCAACACATGTTTTCTATCACAAGCCTTACAAACTAATATCAGAGCTTTTTCAGCTGAAACAGGAACTGAATTAAACTAATGCTTTAAAGCTCAGGAAACCAAATTATCAGGGATATAAATATCATTGGAAAATTGCCTGCACATGGTTTAGCCTGACACTTTATTGGTGTTCGTGCTAGGCCAGATTATAGGAGCATAGATAGTGTATAATATATATTCAGGGGTGTTTTAAGTTCCCAGGAGAACTTTCTACATCACATTAAATGTAGTTGGAAATTATATTCATAATATTGGTCCATATTAAAACATAAATTAATAAATTTTGCTATTTTTGCTTTCCAAAAAGAATCACTTTAACGAAGGTCCCTTGAAAAAGATAGATACTCTCAGGTGTTAAGACATATTAATATAATACAGAAAACCACTGTTAACCCAGAGTTACAAATATAGCCTAATCCTATTGTTGAAACAGGAGCCAACTTAGCCCTTTATATGTTTTAGTTTATACTTACAAATAAAGAAATGTAGATTGACATAGCATTTATATGGGAAACTATGTTTATTTCATAGAATCACAGGCTTGTTTAAGTTGGAGAAGACCTTTAAGATCATCAAATCCACCACTACACCATGTCCCTAAGCACCACATCTATGTGTCTTTGAAATACCACCAGTGATGGTGACTCCACCACTTCCTTGGGCAGCCAGTTCCAATGCCTGACAACCCTTTGGTTTGTTGAGAAGGGGTTTACTGTTCATTAAAAGATAAGATTTCAAAACAAAACTTTCTCTTCTTCAGTGTAATTTCTTGTTAAGGAATCATTGTGTTATTAGAAATGCTGATTGTAGTTCCACATTTTAATAAAGGTTCTAGTGGCAGAAAACACAAGAATTTTCAGTATTCAAGAAAATATGCTGCTAAATAGAGTAATATAAAATATTTGAACACGAGGTAGTAGGAGACTAGGAAGACTGAAATCCTGTTCAGGTTAGTAATTGTCGCACACCACAAAGATGGTTCTTCTCTTTTGACAAGCATCTTTGTCTTTATGTTTTCAGACAGACAATGTTTCTATCATTATCATGGAAATTTTGTCAGAACAGTTGCTTTTTTATAGCTGTATTGTATGACATGAGTAGCCTTTTTATTTTCTTTTTCTGCATAGTAGGGATTTAAATTACATTCCATATTCCTATTATGAATCTCTACTTACAAATGCTTGTAAAACTGAAGGAAAAATGATACAGAATTATTATTTTATTTTATTATATGATATCATCCATAGTTATTTACTTACATATTCAAGTCTTTAGATCAGTTAATAACCAGAGACATTTGTGGCAAACCATTTAAATTACTGGAACTGCATCACCATCCTGTTTGTATTCTACTGTTGCCTTTCAGCATTCTAAGAGTGTACAAATATGGGTCATATAGAGGAACTTACCTCATTTCTCATGCCAGATTGTACTTGCGGTGCCTGCAGATCTGGTGGTAGAGTGTGTGCTTTTCTGACAAATGTCAAGAGAGACATATGTGAAGAATGGAGGAATCCATTCTTCTAAGAGTCACCCTGCTGTGATAACAAGAGTGAACAGGTTTATGCAAGAGGTTTGCAGGCTAATCCTGACAGGTGCATCATTTCTTGGTTCGAAATGATTGTTACTCCTAGGAACTGATGATAAGAACTCATTGTTCTCCCAAGTAACCAAATCTATGCATCCATGTTATAGAAGTATAAAGTGTGGGTAGAGTGTTAGCTGCACACTAATATACTGCATTAATGCACAAGCTTTTCTCCTTGCTGCTTAACTGTGACTGATCTTTGGAATAAAGAATTAGAAGTAAATTTGCCTACATCACAGCTTTGTCCAGGCACACTGAATTCCCAGCTAGTGCTAACATCTTTTAGTGTTATCATAAGAACAACGACAAGTATTTCTCCATTGCTTCATTGTTAGGCAAATTTTAAGCTTCAGGCAATTATTGTTTTTTTTAATTCTCTTTTGGCCTTTTATTAGAAACTAGATGTCAAGATTTCTTCTTATCCTGTCAGTGGCCATGGGGTTCCTTCAAGGAAGTGAATGCTGATGCCTGATGTGAAAATAAGCTAGGGAGGAAATCTAGGTTCCTAGAGAGAAGTATGGGAGAGGAGCACTATACGTAGATTTATGTAAGAAATTCTAGAATGAATTCATATTCCAAATTCCATCAAAGTTTCTCATGTCAGTGAGGCAGTTACTGTTAAGGTAAGGTGAACTTACAGCTAAGGTAAGATGGGACACTAGCTGTGCGTTTGTATGCTCTGTGCTGAAGCAGAGTGAGGACTCTGCTTATGCACAGTATGTTCCAAGGCAACGTAAACTGTTCAACCTGAAAACAAAACTCTTGCAATTTTTGGTAAGTGGAGAAAATAAATCTCCTCCTTGCCGATTAGCAAGGAAGATTTAATCCAATAATACAATATTTAGGCATATTGGAGCTGTATGGTGTGAGATCTGTTTGATCTGTGTTGTTGAAGTTTGCCCTATGCATGTAAAATACTTGCATAGGATTTGAACGAGAAAATGAGCCAGTAGGAATGACTCCCTTCTTTGGCTATAAGGAAGCGTCCCAAATGTTACCAAGCCTGATTTTAGTTTATGCTTTAGTCTAAATTTTATAGTAGTTGGTATTCTTAAGTGATTAAAAAACTATCCAGCACTAATCTCCTCTTCTGTCACTGTCTTAACTGATAAGCTGGTTTATCCAATTGATTTGATTTAACATTGACAGTGAATCTTAACAAAATGGACCTGTTCTCACTATCTACCAGTTTTATCATTTATTCTTACAATTTTTATTTCACTTAAGAAATACATAGATGTGTAAGAAAAACACGTTTTTTGATTGAGTTTTGGCTGGTTTGCTGCTGCTTAGCTCTGTGCCAAAATCTTGTTAGATGCATGGTATTCAGTCAAGCGACCTACTCTTGGAAATTGTTGTCATATTTTTCTTTTTTGTCTCCACAAATATTTTTTTAAGACACATATTTTTGATAGGCATCTAGCTTCACTGACAAACAAATATTTATGTATCTATTTTCTATTATAAGTATTTGCTTGTAAAAGCCAAGCACAAAGCTGAATTACTATAAAAGCATATTGCATTTGTTGTTACATTTACAGTCTTTTAGGAAGACTTGATTATATTTTGTCTAACATATCCTTTCCTGCAGACTTGGATTTTACGCTATTTGATTATTGCTCATTTGGAATTACACTTTAATGTAAAATTTTTAGACTGTAAAGCTTACAAGCATTCAATGTTTAAACAGCATTGCCAAGGCATACCAAAAAAGTAGTTAGCTCTGAATTCCTGTCATTTTGTCAGTCTCAGTGTTTTTGGCCAGAGCACAAGCCACTAACTCAAGTCAGCTCCAGCACAATACTGGAATTAAGTGTTGAAAAGAAAAGCCATACTTGGATCCAATGAGTGTAATTTAAGCTCATGGAAGAAATGCCAATATTTTGTTTAGTTGTTGGCCTGGACAAACAGACTGTGTTTAGTCAGCACAGTAGATGATCAGAGGCCTTTGTATCCAGACTGTACTCCCAGGTAGCTTTTTCCTGTGTAAATGAGGAACAGAATAATGAAAATAAAAGGAAATTTATTGGTCAGAGGGAACAAGTGCAGGATAATTGCTGTGTAAGGTCCAACTTTAAATAATGAATACACAGGACAATGTTACAAAGATAATACTTTGAGAGAGCTTACTTTGTGGAGTGCATTCTTGGCTAGGATATGTTCTCTAAGTATCATAATGAAGTGTGAAAATTCTCCATAAGTTTCAGCTGAATATTTTACACTTGGTGTTTGGAAATACTTACTTCATTGAATATGGCTAGTATTTCTGTTATCAGGAAAATGTTTGATATGGTTTCTATTTCTTAATTATTTATCTCATGCCTCCCATATCACACAATGTAAAGCCAAGGAATTTCATGGCTTAAAACTTAGTAAGGCTAGATTTACATTATCAAGGGATGCAGACCAGAGAATCTAATGCAAAGAAGTTGCTGCTAATGGTCTGATGTTCACAGTACATAGATTTTTAGGATGGTTTTGAGAATTGAAAATCCTAGTTGATCATATGGGCTATAGCAGTGGAGTGCATTAGAGGTAGGTACCTCTGGAGCACATCTTTAGTTTCATTTCGTCCTGTCCAACAGGAATCCAATTAATGTGTTCCAAGACTACTGTGCAAATAAAGCACCATAACTGGGTACAATGGGGCAGTTTTATTTATAATCATGCTCCACATCAAAGCTGAAATAATCATACTGAGTCATCTAATGTGGTCTGACTGAATTAAAGCTGTTGAAGTGTTTTTACATGTTTATGGTATTGAAAGATTTTAATGAAGAATATAATATAATTGCATTTAATCTAATATTTCTGTTATTGCTTATGCATTGCTTTAATTTCTTTATATCAAATAACTTGCATGGAATGGTCACCAGGTAAAAATTTTTAAAAGCCCCCAAACCCTAACTATATTTTTAGATAACTTAGAAATGAGTTTTGCTGGAAGTCTCAAAGTTCATAGGTGCTGTTGTGATTTTTACCTAGAATGGCTTGAACAGTTGATTCAGCTAAAAACACCTTAAAATTTTCAAATGAGAAAAAGCCTTTTATCCTTAAACTACTCTGCCTGTCTCTAGTATATGAACAAGAATTGTGCCACAGGAATAGGAGCTAAAGAGGGAGAGACAGTTTAAAGGTAGGGGTCCCAGACTTTTCTTGTCATGGAAAATTATTAATATAATTGATAAAGAGCTCTGGTTTATACTGTACTGGTAAGAGTCTGCTATTATTAGCTTCCTTTTTTTTTTTTTTAATTTTTGAGTTAATTTTCAAGCTTTATTGAAGGTATCTATCCATTTTGGTTTTTTATGCCTAGCCTACGATTTACAGTGGTCAGTGATCCTCCAGAATATGAACAGGATCTCGAATGTGAAGATATTGGTTTTGCTTGTGTTCATTTGAGAGAGATATTCCAGAATCAGAGAGATATCATTGAGCAAGATGTTGATGGTAAGTGTTAGAGATTACTTTGTTGTAACCTTTTGTAACCTAAAAATTATTTTTGTTGAATTTCTGCTTTTCTCTGTAAGCTTCACTGTGCAAGTAATTGTCTGATATTGTTTCAGTATTCTTCAATATTAACTAATGGCTTCCACGTTTGTTTGCAGACATCTGTAAAACCAGTCTACTATTTTTATTCCTTAAAATCTGTTTAAAAAAACAAAACCAAAGAGCTTTCCCAGCTCATAGTAATTAGTTTATAAAGATTAAGAATTTTTAGGATGTGCCCAGTTACTGTAATTCTCTATTTTGCACAACGTAATTGATGCTAGTAAAACAATAAATATGTTGTTAAAATTTTTATCAGTAATTCTGTGTTGCAAATGTCTATATCTTGTTTGAAATTCAGTTATAACCTCAAGCTTGTGCCCTCTGTATGAAACCTGTATCTGAGACAATTCAAACTGCTGGTGGCTTTGGTTAGGTATCAGTTTAGAGTAAGCATCCTTCTGTAACAAACTGTGACCGAACATTCACTGTGACTCATTAAAGCAAGGTGAGGTGAGCAGGATGTATGGAATCTTCCATTTCCTTCTTCCTAAGCCATTTTTTAAATGCTGATAAGACTTAAGAAGGTCACTCAGTCGTATCATAGACAGTGAAGAAAATCTTCTCCTTGCTTAGACTTTCCTGTTCCCCAAAGTAGGAAGGACATGGTTATCAGTGTTGTATTTTCCCCTTACATGTTCCTCTCCACCCTTGTGGTAAAGCTCAGTGAAGGAACTGGGAGTGCATCTCTTACCTAACATTTGCTCTCCTGTAAAGGAAAGTGAATCAGCTTGATTGCTAGACACAGCGTGCTCTTTGCAATAGCAAGAATTCTGGTTAGCCTTAGTAGAATGCCAAGCTAATGGGACTTTGCTACTTCAACTTCTGTGTCTAATTACCATACCTTGAGTGATGGCTGGGCTGAGTAGTGAGGGAAAGAAATAGGCTTTCTTATCCATTTCCATTATCATGCATGATTAGCATCCATGCTGTAGCTAAAGAACTCTAAGTATGCATCAAAGTTCCAGGAACACGATAAGGGAAATTCTAAGAAGAATCAAATTTCCATATCCTGGAAAAATAATACACAGATTTGAATCACTTCTTACTGTAGTTGAACCACTTAATCTTTTTCCACCAATAATTTTTCTCTGAGTAGTTGTATGAAAGCATATCTCTTCCAAAAAAATATTTCTTAGTCTCCTCCCTGGAAAATTGTTTTGGTTCTGGATTTTATGGCCATAATTCCTATTTTTTCATAATTCCTATTTTATAAGATTGATTCGTGCTTTAGGTGTAATTTTGTACTCTTGAAAGTCAGCTCTTAAGACTCTTAGTTGTCTCCTGAGATAATTGTTGTGATAGGAAGGACTAATTTTTTTTTACTTGTGGTTGTTCTGTCAAAAGATAATAATTACTATGCAGTGGCAACTATTTCAGTATTGTGAGGAGCATTTTCCCCCCAAATCATAATACGTTTGAACCTATTTTTGCTTTATGCACATTATATCTGTGAAAGTGACAGTAATAGAAATACTTTTTTTTCTATCCACACTTCTTCTTTTCCCTGCAGATGCTCTACAGTTTCATGGTGGTTTTTTTAATTGCATCCATAACCATGTTTTCTGAAAATTTAGAACTTTCAGAAAATCAAAATGAATTTTACATGAATTTGACAGATCATGGCAAAAGCAGAAGGTAGCAATATATTGTTATATTATTCCTTCTCTGAAGTGGAAACTGGTTTGAGAGGAAAAGAATAAGCCTAGACACAGGGAAATTCATGGGACACTACCACACAAAGATCTAATAATTCTTAAGTGAGATAGCATAAACTTCCTTCATTCTTTTTGAGGACAGCAAGCATATATCTTTTTATGTCTTGTTCCTTTCATTGCTGATTGTGTGAGAGCGGCCTACATGAAATTTGAAGCAGTTAAGTCAATGGCTAAGCAAAAGACTGCATGAAAAAGAGTATAGACAAGATGTATGACAGTGTGTCTCAGAGATAATATGACGATATTTAAACTGAGAAAATAGAATTCATGTTATCTTCTGATATCATTAATTACAGTTATCCTACTGTTGTAATTAAAAGAATGATGTCCTCTGAAATCTGCTCTTTAAGTTGACAGTCCACTAAATGATTTGTCCTGCACAGAATGGCTTGGAACGCTAAGAATATCATCCAAACTGCCCTGTAATAGTTCTATCAACAGTGTAAATGATGGAAAGCTTATCCTATGGTTTTCCTTCTCCAAACCTTTTCTGAGCTGTCCCAGCAGCATAGAAGTTGTAGCATGGAGTACTGCATGTCTCAGGGTATTTATCCCAATTTATATAGTAAATATGTAACCTTGCCATTTGTCAGAGGTATAATTTGCTTTGAAAAGATACACCATCAAGATTATTTAGTTTTATTCAAATTCCTTCTAGACTCATGTGAGGCAGCCTCATCGCCTTTTATGCAGGACTAGGAAAGAGCCTCAATTTTGACTGTTAGCAGAATGTTTTTAATCACAGCAGCAGAGATTGTGGCCCTCTGGGCTTACTTAAATACTGTAAAAGACTGCAATTTTAAATCATGTTAGCTAATTTCTGTAAAATAGAAGTTTTAAATACTATAAAACTCACATACACAAAGATGAAGGTAGTTAAATAGTTTAGTCTAGGGGAAGCACCTTTTTTTTTTCTACGCTTCGCTGTTTTACAGCACGTAGTCTGGAATTAAACCAGTGTTGCAGTGCACCAACTAGAAAGAGCAATTAACTATTTAAATACTAATAACTGTCCTGGATGGCTTAATGACTCAGACCAGTCATACACATAGTGCAGAAAATGCATAAATTGGTGGTTTTTTTTTTTTTACTTAATACTACTTATAAGTATGCATATGTCTTAATAGAGTTTGGAAATCTCTATGTCTTGTGAATAATAGTTAATATATATAGGCAATTACCATACCAATAGTTTCCTGTATTTAAAAGTTCATTTTATTGAAGTACTTTCTAGTTCTTAGAGTGGTCAGTTTCCACTAGGCTAAGGGCCCGAACTGGGAGATTTCTTTTTTATTTATTATTTTTTTCTCTCTTTTAAGCATATGCTAGGTGCCTTTTAATCTGTCCAAGTGCTAAGGAAAATTATTAGAACAAAAGCGACACCTTAAATGAAATTGCTAAAGCTGTTTTCTGATGTTTCCTTTCCAGTGTTCGATGCACAAGATGATAGCACGGTAATTGGAAAGCTCAAAGTAACAGTGGAAGCCCTCCATGTGCTGCGTGCAGTCTATGAGGAATGCAGAGATGACTAGGAGGCATGAAAGGGAAGTTTGCCTACAGAAGTTCCTTCTTGCAGTGTAAATACATGCTTGATAGTGCTTCAAAGATGAGATCTTTGTAATTCTTACAGTACATTTAATGTATAATTTATATGAAAAGGATGCTTGATTTGTAGTTGTAAAGTTTTGTATACTTTTCAGTCTGTTTGTTTTTTTATTTCCCCCCTAAGGCTAAGAAGCTCTCCACAATGGACAACGTCTTGTAAATAATTAATACCTACATGATTGAACGATGTGCTTTATTTGCATTTTCAAGATTTTTGCCTACATAAAACAGTAATAAAAATGCAAGTCAAACTTTTAATTTTTAATAAAAAAACCCATAAGCCTTAGAAAACTGATTGAAAATACTTTTATGTTATCCCTAATCACCCCACTAAATGGAATGCCTGTGATTAGCCTCATTAAGAATTTTATACTGTGAAGATTTTATTAAAAGCAATATATGAAAATTACTTGGATTAATGTGTTAATCTGCCTCTTTAAAATGCTAATATCCATTTTATGCACATTAAATCTCAGTATGTGTTTTCTTTGATGCATGCAGTTCCTATCAATTAAATATAAAAAATGAGGCTAGTTGCAGGACTTATTAAATTACTGCAACCTTTTTTTTTAAATAAGTTTTACCCTTCTACTAACATCATAATCAGCTGTTTATGATTATCATGATTTGAAGTAGGGGGAGGGCAGGCACAACCCTTTTCTGTCCAGTAAAAGATTTACTTTCAGAATACATCTGTCAAAGCACAAAAAGAAGCCATGGAGTTTCACATTTTGCTTTACGTGGTTTGAGCTGTGGAAAAAGGCAACTGTGTTTTCATTTGGTTATTGTCATTTCCAGAACTTATATCAAACATATACAATAAAATGTTGTATTTCAATAACCAGCATCTAGCTTGGAAAGTTAATTTTCCACCTTTTAACCGATCTCAGTGAAGGATTTAATTGATATTTTTAATGGAGCTGTGAATCAATGCTGCAGTAGGATTGTCTCTTGAGAACAAGGATATAATACATTTCATTTTTTAATTTTCTTTTTTATTTGTCATTTTCTTCAAAGGATTTTATAGGCTGTGGATTTCCACTGTTTGCAAACAGGCTATGTTTCTTCATAAGCATATGTAAAGTATGCAGAGAGATAAGTAATTTATTAAAATCTACCTAATTTGCCGTGATATATTAAATCTCTGCTTCAGTGATCACAGACCATTTCATTTAGAGAATTAGGCATTCCCTCTTTGTGTGATTAAAGCTCTGGAAAATGAGTTCTTTGCTCCTATTTGTGAACATTCAAAGCCTGCTAATGGCAAGAAGATGGAATAGATTATGAGACAATTCATTACAGTTCAACAGAAAAAAAAGCCCCAGCTATAATGCAGAAATGCAAGTATGAATATCTGCATATAGTTTGAACCATCTGTGCTCTAATGGTTTCAATAATGGCTCGTCGTCTTCAGTAGGCTTTGAAATGACATCCATGCAATATTAATTTGTTGATGTACATTACGAGGCCAATGGAATGAATATATTCTGACCACAGACATCTCTGAATTCCAACTTCAACCCATGGTTGACTCCGTTTTAGGACCTACCGTCTTCAGTAGTACTTCTCATCAAGACTTTGCCAATCCTCACAGCATTTCATTCCTCTGGAACTTTTAGGAGACCACAGACAGCTGCATTCCTAAACCCCTCCATTCTCCAGTTAATGGCCATATGTTTGTTGTCGTTTGGGCTGGCGCTTAGTTCATCATTTTGGCCACTATTTCTAGCTTTTTTTTGGCTCTGTGCATCTATATTGTCAATAAGACTCTTATTATACATTACAATAATTTGAAACAGCCAGATTCAACACGGAGATTAACTGAGTGGCTTTTTGGAAATTCAGTTGCGGTATTCTGTCAGAAGGTTCTTATTATTCTTCTAATACTTTGCAAACCAAACTAAATATGCTGCACATAAACAAAGAAGCAGATCGCACTGAGTTGGTGTGTGTGACTGTTTACTGACTTGCAGGAAAACTATGTAAGTGGTGCTTGTTTTCTTCTGAAATAAACCATGTGGTAAAATTAGAAAATCGGTGATGTTCATCTTGCTTAAACGTTTACAGTAACACTCTTAGCACTTAATCTTCCCCATCTGAAGTTGAAAACTTAGAAACCAGGCGTTTGTATATTCATTAAAGGCAGACCTCTTCAGTAAGTTACTGCAAAATATGCCAGTTGACATTTGGTTACATTGTGTTAACTGTTTTCAGTGACTGCAACATTAACATGTATCATCTGCCTCAGGTTCCTAAACATATTTCTTGGTAAGGCTCATTATTACACAGTGTTAGATTTGAATAGAAATCAAGATTTTAATTTTTTTTATGTCCAGTACTAAGACAAAATATTCAATGAGGATTTTTCGAACAGATGGGGACAGAAGCCATGTTAATGCTGAGTAGTGCCATACTTTAAAATATTACTTACTTTTTGTGGATGATATAGGGTTGGGTTTTTTGCGTGGTGTAACTTGTGTGCAAGTGATTCTGCAGAAAATTAATTGGGAAAGAGCAGATGATCAGTTTTATTATTTTGTATTTGTTCCTGTTAATTGTTACAGCTTATAGCTAAACTGTGATACCTTCTTATGTGATATAATAGCTGCTCTTCTCGAGG
This sequence comes from Laterallus jamaicensis coturniculus, assembly GCA_022605575.1. Lineage (NCBI taxonomy): Eukaryota > Metazoa > Chordata > Aves > Gruiformes > Rallidae > Laterallus > Laterallus jamaicensis. The sequence continues at coordinate 14,802,940 of JAKCOX010000017.1, read as the reverse complement.
TGTCCCAGGTATGTTTATCAAGATGGAAACTTAAATTTAGCTCAAGAAACTGGTTTTGGGGTTTTTTAAATGTTGCTTTTAACCTGTTATAACCTTAACTTAGGGATGGAAGTTATTAGAGCAAATACATCATGAACCAAGGTAACGTCTGTGTCAACTCGATCAATTTTGCTATACAGTAAGTCCCAGCTTACCTCGTATGTTTGTAAGAGTAGATATACTATGACAAAAAATATAACTTGCCTCGCACAACTTCTACGACTGAAGATCAGCAGTCAAGTTAATATTAATTGCTTATTTCATGAAAGTCTTCACTGTAACTCCAGAAGTCACTAAATACATCAAAACTAAATTTAGTTTTCTTGTTTTATGTTAGAACTGAGGATGAAATTAAAATACAGATGTATAATTGTGGAACAAACTTTATTGCGTGTTGTGGAGCCAGAGAAATGCTTTATATTGCAGCTGCATAGAGATGTCTTCTTGCAAGTGATGATAATGATTTATCCATTAGTTTTTTGAAACATTCCACAAGAGTAAGTATTTTTTTAATAAGATTTTCTTAACATTACTGTTTATGATATAGGTCTTAGTAACTGGACTAGATCCCAGTCCTGCAACTAATACTGAAATGACTGCATTATGTTGCCTGTCTGAAATTAATTGCTGAATATAAGTTCAAGTCAATGCATTTGTATGCATGTGATAAACGTTTGCTTTTGGCATAGTATGGTACAGGTGTACAGCTCTCTGCTTTTCCTTAGTTTCTTTTTTGTATCTATGACAAGTTTTAATTACTTTACATCTTTTAAAATGGGATGAGGTAACTTTTGAAGAACTTGATTTCATCAGAATAATTTCTCAAGGGAAGAATTTGATCGATGTTTTGTTTCTTTTTAGAGGATAATCTTAGCACTCACAGGACTTGACCTTGAAAGTCACATATAATACAGAGACGTCAGTCTTAATTTGGAAGCATCAAGCTCCTTCTAAAGCATGCGTTTGTGGGCTTTAGAGGTATTTAAAAGCGTTTCTTATTTCTGAGGTCCTTGCTGAATCATACTTCAAACTCTCAACACTTGGTGGGATCAAGGTCTGTCTCAGTCCTAGCAAAGTTTCATTTCAAATGAAAGCTGCTTTTAAATTATCAGATACTAGCTGAAGAGATTTTGTCTAAGAAAATAAGTTATTATGAACCTTCAAACAGAAATGCCTATTGGTTTTTAATAGTAATAGTTCTCCCACAGTAGGAAATCAGAATAGGACCATTCAGGTTAGAAGGGACTGCAGGTGGTCTCTAGTCCAGCCTGCTGCAGGTTTAGCTGTAGGGTTAAGCCACGTTGCTCAGGGCTGTATCCAGTCTGGTCTTGAAAACCTCTGAGGATAGAGACTGCATAACTTCTCTGAGCAACCTTTTCCAATGCCTGACGGTCCTCCTGGTGAAGGAGAGAGGTACATTCCTAAACACAAATTCCATCCAAACAGAAGCCAAGTCTAGATCTAAGCATGTGAAAACCGCTTTTGCACTTCTCGATGCCTAATTTATTTATTTTTTTAATTCCATGGATTACAGAAGCATGGCCTTGTTTGTCATTAACCTGTTGCACAGAAATAAAAATAGGTAAGTTATGGAGTTTCATGCCTGCTGCCTTGCCGTGTGCCATCAACCTTGACAAAAAGTAGCTATGTTATTGTTAAAAGTATTAGTAAATATTTATTAACATAGCAAATGCTATATAAATAATAACATTTTCTTATGCATTAAAGTATAAAGCAAGAACTCAAATTTCCTTGAAAAAGCATTGGAAGAATGTCCTTCTACTCAAAAAAATAATCAAGTGAATGTTTCTTTCGCTTGAAGAACTATCATGCAACCAGCGATTATTCTGATTGCCTACTCATAAGTATAAATAGCTACAACAACTGATAGCCTTTGACTTCAATGATAATGAAAACCCAAAAATGTTACTGTATATAGGGCAATTTTCCCAGATAAATGAAAGGAGGAAACCAATCAGCATCTGACTCCAAACACACAGCACAGAGATAGTAAATAAACCACAGCAAAGTTGAGCAGAGAATGTATTAGAAAAATCTTTCTACATTTTGAAAACATTCTTTAACTGTATTTCCTCTATAATAAGCAGTTATTGTAGCATACCAAAACCAGGCCCATTTGGAAACTTGACAGTGGTTGGCACTGTCAATGGTATCATTTACATCTTAGATGAAATGCACAAAAATTGAACTATTTATAAAGTGGTGTTAGTAGTGTATCAGCATACAGTAAATATAATCTGGACAAGAACTTACGGGGAGAAGGGAGTGTGTGTTTGTAGCCTATCCATGTTTAAGTCAAGCAAGTTAGTGTGACTTGTAATCTATCTTAGAATGGAATTTACATTTATCTACTCCAAGTCTTTAGTAATGAAGGATTACATTTCCACTCACAATGCAACAGAGGCCTGGACCCCTGTACAGTTATTAATGAATCCTACAAGAGCATACATGTTGTGGAAATCACTGATAACTGTAGCTTTGTTAAATTGCTCTTCAGTATCTTCTCTTGTTGAGGTGGCCTGTTTAGAGAAAGTGCAGAAGTTCACTGTTACAAAGTCTATAGGGGGTGAGATGTGCTGTTTAACATCTTCATTCTCTGTGGGACAGGTTCCCTAGAGCAGGTAAGTGGAAGAACAACTTTTTTTACTCTATGTGATTTTTGTTTTGTGTTTTGTTGTGGGTTTTTTCCATGTATAGCAAGGCTTTGGGGAAGATTGACAAGAACCCCTTAGATGCTACAAATCAAAACAATTTTTGTGTTTGACTTGCATGTCAGTAAGCAGGAAGTCTGTATCCTATCATGCTCATAGCCTTAATTCTTTTACTTGGTTGGTTTTGAATTTTGTTGAACTTTTGGCATTTGGAATATTGGTGAAACAGAGGCTTTATTAAAATAAGGTAGTAAGTTAATTAGCTGTGTTCTGGAAGCTCCCCTACTATCTTTATGTTTACAGAGTGAGGAAACACGGCTCTACAACTCGTGAGAGAAGAAACAAAAAAATCTTGTGACTGCTCCATTGTATTTAAGCTAATTCTGCACATTAGTGCCCATCTGGGAGAAAGCAGAACAGGCTAGCATTCTTCTGGAACATTTCTGGCTTCTACTTAGGCTGTTTGAAGCGAAGCGCTGCAATCACAGCCCTCCTGGAGGGAGGCCAGCTGGGTGCTGCCCTCTGGCCACTCTGCTGTCCCTCTGCTGCCCGCTGCCCTGCCTCACCGGCCCACACAGCAGCCCATCAGCAGGTGGTAAAGAAGAAAGGAAAAGTAGAACATGTGAAATTTAAGAGTTATAGCTACCTAAAGCAGCTGCTGAGACGGCAAATGTTTCAGCGCTTGAGGTATATGGGCTCCTCGTTTCCATTGCTGTGCGTCAGTGAGGAAATGGAGGGGAAAGGTGGGTTTGAGGTGGAGGAAGTTACACAGGATATTCTGGGAGATGAAGGGAAAAAAATAGGAAAAGGAAATGAAAAAGATAATGGAGAGAGGAGTAAATACTGTAAAGTAGTGCTGTACTAAGTGAGCTTTCACACTGAGTTTCTCCTGAGCAGGTATGAGGAGCCTGGTTTCAGATGCAGAGGAGAGGGAAGGCTGCAGGCATTTACACTGAAGGGACAGCAGGCAGAGGATGGCCCAAGTCTGGCTTTGTCTCCATTCATGTACCTGTTTTAGCACTGAGGCTCTTTTGTTGAAGTCATTATGTTAGGAAAAAGGAGGTTTCCAAATCCTCCAGGGCTGTTTTGCCTTTGGGTACACTTAGATTTTTCACAGAAACAAGTCATCACACGCAGGTTACTTTGTACCGAGGGGAGAGGAAGGACACAACTGAACTAACTGCACAGTCCGTTTGGTGGTCTCTCCAGGATGACCCTCCTCAGCCTGAGAAGTCACATCTCCTGAAACCAAACCTGGCTACCAGTCAGGAGGCAAATGAACTGAAAGTTGAGTCCTGGCACACAACTCATGAAGGGGCACTTGGAGATTAAATCACCAGAGGGAGAAAAAGGGAGTGGAAAACGAATGTTTTGTTTCACCTGGAGTTCAGTCCTATCAAAACACAGCAATAAAACAGGATGATGTTTCTCTGCCATAGGTTAAAAGACAAAAACCCAACCAAACAACAAAAAATCCCCACCCAGTAATTTGTAAAACAGCACAAATTATGGGATCATGAGGTAATCTCAAGTAATCTCTTGTGGTAAAATGTCTGCTCTGCTGTTTTTACTATGCTTTTTATGATCAGCTTTGCTTATAAAGTAGTACTGTTGATACCAGTTACACACATGCTTTTTGAAAATGTAAGTTCCTTTCAGGAACTGCTGGAGGGTGGATGTTTTTCACATCTTGTAATCCTTGCTTATGTTATGCTCTGTCTATTAAGTAAAATACAGTTTAACTACTCTAACTGGAACAGGAGGTTGGTATTTGAAGGTAGGTTTATGTTCAGAGAAATAATCGTTAGCTACATCCCTGAGAAAAACATCTTGTGCTTTCTTTGGGTTTAAAGCCAGGCAAGACATTCATAATTTACTCTGATCCCCTAACAAAGGCTGTTGCATTTAGTTACCTTCCTGAAGCATTGAAGTATTTTAGGATGCTTTAGAAAGAAGTTCTGCAGTCAGTCTCTCACTTTGTTACTGCAATTTGACATCTAGTGTATTTCATTCTCAAATTTGAAGCTTCAGAGGGGCTTGAAGTTCCCTATGGTTTGGTTCTCATGATTCAACATCCTTCACCAGAAATCATGGTTCTGCCTAAAGGTCCTAAAAACTCATCCTCGGCCTCACCACTTCAGTCTGTGAACCCTGTAGCAAGACTAGCCCTAGTTTTTTGGGTTTATTACAAGTATTATTGTTTTACTTGACTAGGTTTAGTGTGAAAATACTGTTGGTGTTACCCTTCTTCCTTCTTCCTTACTTTCACCAATTTTAAAAATAAATATAAATTTTAAAGGGAAATCAGTAAGTTGCTACTTAAATTATATGAATTATGCATTTTAATCCACAAACCATAGTTCTATAATATAGTTAAGGACACTTGTAAAATATACTACTTTGTCTGGCTGGTTTTTGCTCTGATGGCATGCCTGGTTTTAGCACTTGCTGGCATGGGAAATTCATGGCAAAACTTAGATTTTTCAACTGATACAAAATTTGACACACAATACAGAACGTCAACTTATTCTTAAATATGGTTTCATTTTTAAGCATAGTCTATGAATTTTAATATCATTAATGGATATTTTTCTATTGATACCAACTTTTACAATAGCCATTCTGGTGTTTAGAGTGTTAAATTACTGGTTTTATAAATTGCTTATTCGGGGAAGAATTACCTGTAAATAATATGTGGAAAAATAATCTTTTTGAGATTGGTTTCTCACAAATCATATGACAGTGAACTAGAAGGAATATAATTGTTCTGCTCTTTCATTTTTCAACAGCTTTGAAACTGTAGTTTGTTATTTTATCTTGCAGCATTTCTCTAGTATATAAACCAGATATTTCCTCATTTACTGCCTGGAGAACAAAAGGGGAGTTAAAAATGAAACCTTCCATTTTTACAAAATTGATACAGACCACACAATAAACTTAGGTAAGTACTGCACTTCGTGTCCTTACACTGTGTAGCTGTATGCATGAAGTACAACTTGTGGGTGGAAGTTGCCCCCTGCTGTCTGATACAACATTTGCATGCAGAGCAGCAATTCAGAAACGAGATTAATTTGCCTACTGCTTCTTTAAAGCACGTATTTTAATTCTGCCTGGTAGAATTTCATATGGATGTGTGGTACATACAAGATCAGATGTTCCAGGAAGAAAATTACTTCAAAGAGCACACTGGTGAAAGCCAACAGGTAGCATGGCAAAGCTAACGTACTAAAATTAAGTCATCTGTTTGGTTTTATTTAGGACTGTATATGAGTGTGAAGCAGATCTGACATTTAATTTACATATATACGTATATATTTGATGGATTTCTACATTGTGTGATTTTACCATTCAGCACATACAATGTTAGAGAAAAGGTGAAAAGCCAGTTTAGGGGGGGGGAAACAGAGATTACAGACACATAAAAATAAACATGTAAGTACTCATTTTCAGTGTCTAGATAGATTCTGCAAACTACCCCTTTCTCTCCTGTTATTTCAATTATACAGTGATAGAATATCCTTCTGATATACCCATCAGGAACTTTTTTGTTTGCTCAAATTGTTGTGGACATTAAAAAAGAAACAAACAGGCAAGATTTTAAGTATTTAAAACTCACCTTTTCAGAAGACTGTAAATTAAGTTTTTGTTTATCCCTAAAATAGTATTAATTTAGCTTAACTATCTACAAAGAATTTGTCAGCAATGTGAGTTAGCAGTTCAAAATCATTACATGCATAAATAATTTAGAGACTGAGAAATTAATCTCAAATGCCAAACCTCTGGGAAGCTTGTAAAGCATTGTCCTAGTCACAATGTGAATATGTGTTCCTATTTATACTGCACAAATGTTACTTGAAAACAGCTATGGTGGTGACAAAACAAGTGCCAATGTTTATGCTTTCAAATTATGTCTGTCAGAACAATTTGCATGTAAGGATCTTAAATGATTTAGTAATAAACGCCAAACATAGCATTGGAGCAGATGACAACTGATATCACACTGTTGTTAAGACCTATTACACTGTTATATTAAGTTTCAGATACCATTTTTATTGGTTGTTTTTATGCAATAACAGTTCTCCCAAATCTAGTCTTTGCAGTTTCCAGTAAGGAATCCTCTCAAGCATTGTACAAACCGTGAAGCACGTAGAAAGTGTTCTGAAAAGAGAAAAAATAGGGGAAAAACCAGCTGGAGGCCGGACTGGGAACTGAGGATGTGTCACTGGCAGTGGCAACACAACTGTACAAGGAGTGAGACTGCAGGGGTAAAGGTGTGCTTTTGAAGGTAACACACATTACTTTCCTCTCAGTTCCAGTACCTGTTGCTCCTGCCTGTACTACTTAATTTCTGTAGAAGCACTGATTTTTGTTCTGAGGATTCGTTGGAACTGTTGGGGAGATACCAAGCAGGAGCACAGCTTCTCCTTGGATGTCCATCTAAATGTCAGGGTTGCCCTGCCTATAGGGGACAAAAGGACAAGTTTAAGGAACAGAAGTCCAAGGAGGCTTTCAAAATATTTAGAAAGTGCTTGTAGCTCACAATTCGACAAGCAGAAAATGGGTAGAAGATGAGAGAGTGTTAGGAGAATGTGTTAGGTTGTCTGTTTTGTATAGTGCTTCCCTGTTTAGTCGCTCAGACTTTGCAGCCATCAGGATAGTAGGCTAGATGGACCTTTGATCTGACTCAACAATATCAAATTTAAGTCATTTATATTGGAACATGAATTTAAGCTTTATATGTTAGCCTTTTGGTGGTTACACTTTCTACTCTATTGCTTGGAAGAGCTCTTCAAGAGCTCTGTATTCAGTTTAGCCCTGCTTGGGAAAACAGTGTAGCATATGCTTTTAAACTGGAAAAAACCAAAAAGCTACTGGGAACTGATGTAATGAAAGCTGAAGCACAACACAGGTCATGTATTCTACTTGCTCGGGTTCTTTTCTTAAATTCCTTGCGTACCAGAGGTGGTGAACTGAACACAGTTTTAAGTTTGGGGTCACAGTGAACTTAAGTGTTCTGTAACCCAGCAATCAAATTATCACTCTGTGGCTTGCTGACTTGCCACTATCTCTGTTCTTCCAGATACTTTTATGATTTCAAGAATGTAGGGTTTAGTACATATGCTTTGAAGTCATTAGTATATGTGAAAATACATGCTTGAACAAGCAACCACTGTGTTGCACAAGTTTGAACTTCCTCTCATCTCAACTGTGATGTGGTCCCAAAATGTTCAGTTTAACAAGGTTTCACTGTAACCCAGACATACACTGTATATTTATCTGCATTAAATTACGACCAAAAATAACAACATGCAATCATATTTGTAAGCATTCACTAACAAGGTTAGACCAGACAGATCTTATTCAGTATTTATGAAAGGAGGTAGAATCATCAACTGAAAAAGTAGACCTCAGAAAAAAGAAAAGAAAAAAAAAGTCTTTTAATCCTAGAAACTTAAAGAAAGGTTGAACAAGTATTTGAACAGGAGATTTTTCAAAAGTTCCAGGGTTTGCTTTTTGATATTTATTACTGTTGTTCAGATTTTATCTTATGTAGGAATGTTGAATCACCCTTAATTTTACTTTTATATTGTTACCTTTACATCAAATGCTACTGAATTCATCACTTTCTTGTGGCACGAGCTTCATTACCAGCATGTGTATTTTGCTATACCTACTGTGTTCCTGCTGATCAAAGTGACCAGGAGTGAAATCCTACCATTAGTTGCATATGTTATTGTGTGTATTGGAGATGGTAGGTTATATAAATTTAAATGCATGTACTAACATGCATGTACTAACATGCACTAAGTATGAATGCAGATGTGATATAGAATATTGACTTTTTGTAACTTTCCCTGTATATTTTCACCCTGTATGTAAGTAATCTTAACATGTTTTAGCTGGTATAGCCCAGAATCTGACTAAAATCTTCTACTGATTGTGCCTTGGATCAGCATAAAAGCAGCAAAAAAGAATTATAGAATGTGTTTGGTTTGGAAGGGCTGTTTAAACCCATCTAGTTTCCACCCCCTGCCATGGGCAGGGACACCCTTTACCAGATCAGGTTACCCAAAGCCTCATCCAGCCTGGCCTTGATCACTGCCAGGGAAGGGGCAGCCACAGCTTCTCTGGGCAGCCTGGGCCCGGGCCTTACCACCCTCATATAGAAGAGTTTCTTCCTACTATCAAATCTAAATCTACCCTCCTTCAGTTCAAGGCCATTCCCCCTTTTCCTATCACTCCATGCCCTGATAAACAGTCCCACTCCACCTTTCTTCTAGGCCCTTTCAGGTACTGGAAGGCTGCTCTAAGATCTCCCCAGAGCCTTCTGTTCTCCAAGCTGAACAAGCCCAAGTCTCTCAGCCTCTCTTTGTAGGAGAGGTGCTCCAGCCCTCCGATGACCTCCACGGCCTCCTCTTAGACTTGCTATGGTAGGTCTACATCCGTCTTGTTATCTCAGAGCTGGTGGACGTGGTTCTCCAGGTGAGGGTCTCATGAGAGCAGACAAAACGGGGAGAATCCCATCTCTCGACGTGCTGGTCATGATCTTTTTGACACAGCCCAGGATATGGTTGGCTCTCTGGGCTGCAAGCATGCATTGCTGGGTCATGTTGAACTTCTCATCCACCAACACCCCCAATTCCTCCTCCTCAGGACTGCTCAACCCCTTCTGTGCCCAGCCTGTAGTTGTGCTTGGGATTACTCTGACCTGTACATGTCCCATTTTCTTCAGAAAGAGATAGTGCACTGAGCTCTGGGAAGTATCCCAGTGCAAAAGCTGATTTTTATTTCGTTTTCTAGTGTATAAACAAGGCAAAAGTCCATCTGTCAAGTTAATAACAAGGTCCTGTTTAAAGAAATAAATTCCTACTTGTGTCAATACATTTACTGTAGTTTCCCATTAAACCTTGTTGCAATTTATTTCCTTCTTCAGTAGATGCAACATATTTGACTGAAAAGTAGTTGCAATAATGTGAAGTTTTCTAGAAAGTCATGAATACCTTATGTGAGTGAAAATGTGTTCAGTTGCCTGTTGCTCCACAGCCATTAATCTGATGAATAAAGACTTTGCACATGGGTTCACTCAGAGAGTTAACATCTGATTTTACATGGAAATATTTGAAAGAAAAAGTACAGCGTAGCCTGAAACCTGTTAGAAAGATTTTTAGAGCTTTATTTAATGCAGTTTCTTGCCTTGATTCCTATTGTCTACTTAGAGCAGAATGTTGGGGGGTTTTTAATATAAAATGAAATAAGGGGAAACAATTGAAACAATGTTTTTACTGGACAAAAAAAAACCCCTCTTACCTCAAAGACACACAAAACCTATCAGTTTTCATTACTCATCTGTCATTCTGCTCTTTTATTATCATCTACATTAAATCAGATGATTCCCCACATTTACACTGATGCTTTGGAGCTAAAATAAATGGGCAGGAGCTACCTCCATTTATCAAGATGAAATAACATCAGCATTTGTCCTGGAATAATATTTATGTCAATAATTCATTTTTTGAACAAAGAATGATAAATATTAGTAGTTACAGTTTCTCTCTGTGGAGATAAATGCTGGATGCAGGAGCTACTTGGCAGCTGAACATCTTAAGTTACAGGACAATACTGAATCTCAACTTGATCGTCACATGGATTGGAATTTCCTGGTGAATTCAGGAAATCTTCAAACATTAATTGTGTCCCTGTTCACTGCTTCTGTGATTACCTTCAAATATAGTGATTGTGGGATATTTTAATTGGAGAGAATGTGCAATAGGTGGGACATCTGTATTAATTAGGTGATTATACTGAATAACCCATTACTAGTGAGATCTAGAGTACTCAGCCTCTGACAGTTACCCTGCTTTTTCCTTATTACAGTGCACTGGCTGTGGATGACTGGAATAACACTTGACTGGAATTTCCCTTGCTTCTTCCTATAGTGTTTTTTTTAATTACATTAAAGAGACTTAAGACTCAAAGCCAACTCTGATGCAATCAGAAATTGCATTGCTTTGGCAAAGAATATTTTGGTTTGGGTTCATATTATGTACCTGGATTTAAAAGAAAGACCAGAAGTGCCACTTGAAAATACTTCTGTCCTCTCCAAAATGCTATTTAAGGTACTCTTTGCTTTTTTTTTTTTTAAATCTAATTTTAGAATCTTTTCTGACCTGAATTAGTAAATTGACTGAGGCTTGTTTTGCTACAAAAGACTGCATTAAATTATCTCTTCTTTGTCTAACGTCTTTGGTCTTAAATATCTGATGCTCGCTCATTTCTAAGTGAATTAAAATCCTTAATATAGTTGTACAAAGTTTTGGGTTGAGTGATTGTTGTTGTTAGAGTTAATTCCTCTGACTTCTACAGATTTTTTAATCACAAGTAACTAAACTATACTGAAATGACAGTAAAGTCTCCTTAGATTATAACATAACATTCACATTCTGATCTGTGCTCTGCTGCATATATGGGGTTGCCCATAGAGACCAGCTGGTCCATATGCCTGCAAGATAAGCCAGAATTGTTTAAATAGTTTGTGACCAAATGCAGAGCTCCAAAGGCAAGAAAATAAAGCTTATTTCTTTACTTTTAGCTGCCCCTATAGATAGCAAACATAGATTTTGCACAAAAGCCTTAGATCCCTCAGACACCCCTTGGCATGTTTGCCTGTCATTTGTCTTCTAAGAAGCTTCCACAGAAACACTTGCTTTTCTTTCCAGATCTTCATGTATTGGAACAAAGCTTGTTTCAGAGCAGGCTTTTGCCTTCATTAAGCTTGATTATTAACTTTGGAAGAATATAAAAAGATGCAGATACAGGCTGTGCAAAAGTGGATGGGTTTATTTAGTCTGCCAAAGAGTGGATAAAGCCACAGGTTTCATAAGAGTGGAAAGTAAAATAACGCTGTGAAATGAAATGTCAATAGGGGAGATTTTTAAGTGTGAGCTGTGGCCACATGTTACAGTGCAATCTTTTATAAGGTGATGTCTCCAGAGGTGAGTTATTCCAAATGGGCCATCACTGAACAGAGATGAAATTGGAACTGTTACATTTCTTTACCTGATGTCTGAGACAAATCTAATAGATACATAGGTAGCTATACAGAGTATCTTTTTTTAATGGGATATTGGCACCTATCAGCTGCTTGTGAAAACTTCTATCTGTGCTCCTGTGATTGATAAGAAAATGTGCTGTTTGCAGATTGTATCCTCTTGTTCTGTTATGAAATTGAACTGACTTAAACTTGCCTTTCCAGAAGAAGTCTAATGCTCTTGAAGATAAAAACACTGTATTGAAAGAGTAAGTAAATTCTGTAACATCTTAGTATATATTGTCCAGAACAATAGAAGCATATATGCACTGGAGTTAATACGTGGATGTGTGTGGCAGATGCAAGACCTCCATATGGATGTTCAAATCCACATCAAGGCTTGTATCAACTCAGCATCATTCAGCAATTGAGACTAGCTGTTTGTAGAGCTCTGGCCAGCATTAGCACCAAAAAAAAAAAAAAAAAAGAGAAGTAGGCTTTGCATTCCAGAGTGGTGGTGTAAGTCAGCCTCTGTAAGCCTGCCTTCATGTGGGTGCACATCATTCTTCAGGCACATCCTCAGTTTAGACTGACTGTGACTCACATGGATAATGTGCTAATCTGACAGCTAATCTTACTAAAAAATGGATTAACTACTATGTACACATGACAGAAAATATCTAGCAAGAGGCATGATTTTGCTTTTCAAATACTCTATTCCAGTGGTATTCTCCTTTTGTTTAAGGAGGCCATCTGCTCATTGAAAATGGCTTATGCTTGCCTGTGCTTCTTGAAGAAAGATGGCTCCTTATTGCCATTTAACCTCAGAAAACTTTTTGAGTTTTTACTCCCTGATAATTCTTCTTGACATTTTCATATCATCAAAGTTAACTATCTTGCCTATAAATCCATTGAGGATGCAAAAACATCTGTGAACCATGCCCTGCCGTTAAATACTTCCCAAATCAGGATTAGCGGTCACTGTTTTGTTTTGTTAGTTTTTTCCCAAAAGGTAAAAAACCTGTCAGAGTCCTTAAACAGAGGATGGATTTCTGATTAAATCGAGTGTCACCTTCTAGTTGTTTGTTTTGTCTGTAATAAAATTTTATTATTAAAACTTACTTTTAGAAGACACTAACTGTTCCTAATAGGCTCTGAAATAACTTGACAAGAATCTCACAAAACACGTTGTAAAATAGGAGTGGGGTAAAGGTTATTCCACCTGCTGTGGTGATACTAAAACTTGCCTTGCTGGCCTAACTGAAATCTCAAAAAAGACTTTAGGAAAGCCAACTGAAAGCAAGACTGAAGTAGAGTATTCACCTTTTAGTCTTGGAAGCAGTGATGTGGGTACCTGCAGTGTGCCACCCAAAAGAATAAATGGAAATAAAAATATTTAATTGATATCTGAACACTCCTCTTCATGACTAACCCTCAAAACTAGAGTGTAACATCATCTCAAATTATGAAATACAAGAAAAAGTTCCCAAGATGTTACCACGTAGATAAATTGTAAAGACCAAAACCTATTATACAAAATATTGGAGATAGATGTTGCAACATCTTTATTCGATTTTATTGCAGTTGTTTTGGTTGCAGTAGATTCTGAAATGAAAATAAATCTCAATTTAAACTTTCCATTATTTTTGCCTGGTAAATGCTGCAGTGTATTGGTTTGTACTTTGACTATCAGAAGCTTTCTTGCACAAGGCTGCACGCATCCATGTGTTAGGAAATTTGCTTATGTAGTCACTGCCAAGTGTGGTTTTGCTTCTTCAATAGTGATCAGATAGTAGTTTGACTGTGTGTGGAAATGTGCAGTAAATCAGTGATGAATTTTTCCATATGTCTTGCATCACATTATCTAACGTAAGCCACAACACCAGAAAACTAATGCTGCTGCCATCTATTAAAAAAGGTCTTAGTAGAGTTATGAAGTAAGTAACATAACCTGTTGATCTTAATAAAATTAATTGCTATAGCTGTTTTAGTTAAAGGATTCTTTTATTTGTCTGGTGAATCTCTTGAAATATGAGAGTATCTTGTTAGATCTAATTATGTAATGTGTTTGCTCCAAGGTTTAGAAGCTGCAGATACATGATTCAGTCTGTGGGTCAATGGGTACCCAAGGAGGCTGCAGTTCAGTTTCCTTACTGGTCCAATGTGATCCAAGTCGTGAAGTAGAAGCTCAAATAAGTGTTTGCAAACACAGGAGCTCTGAGGGGAGTTCTCTGACCCATGTTGTGCTGGTTTAAATATATTGATTCTGGCACCATAGGACAGAACCGACCTATTTGCTTCATTTTCTCTCAGCTCATTTCTTTATCTTGGTATTGAGAGTGAATTAAATAGATCTATTTAATAGAATTGTGTAAGAGATTAAAAATTTAAACAGTAAATAGCTCACCCAAGAATTTATTTGGCATCTTATGGACAGGTTAGCTTATAAAACTAACTTACCTTTAATTTGGTAGAGTCTGAAAAACTGTATTTGAATAGAAAAGACAGACATCTACAATATTTGATACAAAGTAATTTGGAACACATTTCTGCATCTGGATAGACTAAATTTAATGTCATTCATCTGTACAGACTGCTTTTCCTTAAGTTAAAAAAATAATTTTTAAAATTTACCAAATATCTCTGTCTTGTGACTGAATAAAGAAATAACCACAGAGCCTTTTTAACCTTTAGGGACATTTTCTGAGTGATGAGAAGATAACTGCTAGATCATAGGTCTTAAGACTTTAATCTCCCCTAAAGACAATTTTGTATTCATAAATGACTACAAAATGATTGGTTTCAAAATGAGGTAAATGAACAAATTCAAGCTCCAAATCAGCAGTCTGTTCTTAACTTTAAGTTCCTTTATAGTCCAAGTTCAACTGAAGGGAACTATTTATAATAAATAGGATATATCATATTTCTCTTGTGAGAATCCATTACTGTGCAATAAACCTGGATATTCCCAAGTGCTCTTATTATTAACATAACATGTTAATTGAGTCAGCAAATAATTTTCAATCTGAAAATCATCTTCATGGCAATTACTGATATTGAATATACAATTTGTGTGAAACAGATTGGCTGTGTATTTCACCCAGCTAAACAGTAGTCTGATTTCTAGCTTATATTCTAATTTGTCTATATTCAGTGTAAATGTACTGAACCTGGAACTACAGGCTAGGTAAAATTGAGACACCTGTCTCAATTTTAAGTAATCATGTTACATCATTAAGTAATGTAACATGAATTGGTAAATGTACAACTTTTCTGTACAAGCAGAATTTACCTTCATGAATAGGGACTAAGAATTGCTTTTCTTTTTCTTTTTCTTTTTTTTTTTTTTACAGTTAGTGCAGGTAAAACTGACTTTTGCAGATGTTTACCAGAAGTTAACCTTGGTCTCAAAATAAACATATGTACCTGTTCATTTCACATAAATTAAGGTATATAGTGCATTTGCAATCGATTGCTATCTTCTACATCACCTGTGGCTCATGTGTATTTGAGTGTTGGTCAAGGAGCTGTCATGTGAGTAGAGACAGCAGTATGTGGGTTGTAATTACCTTAACTGTGAGCTTTAGGAGTGAAGTGACTCAGTCCCAACCCAGGGTGCAGTACAGGGTGCCTATTTCTAATTTCTACCTATAAGGCATGATGTTCCTTCCCTTTTTGTCTCTTTCTGTCTTGACAGTGACCTTTGGCCATGTGAGCTTTTTTGGTTTGAATCTTTTAAAACCAAAGGGATTTACCAACCATGATATAAAATTAGAGTTTTTGTTAACTATTTATAGTAATAATAGTAGTAGTAGTAGTTTTGTAAAAAAAAATAAATCTGGTTGTTACAGCTCTCCTTGTTCAGACCCCAATTCCAAACACCAACTAAATATAATTAGTGCCTGTATATATGTTTTGACTTCAGAATATTAGTGACACCATGTTTCTTAGAGACTGAAACAAACAGTATCTTGAAAATTATAAAAGAATATGTTGTTGTAACATTGCTGCTTATTTGTTTTGTGGAAGTTTGTATTTGTTTTGGTGCAAGGAATCAAGAAATATTTTGGGTTTTGAACAAATGAGTTACAGGAAGGAAAGGATTAATTATATTTATGAACTCTATTATTTGCCACAGTGATAACTGTAGACATATTTTACTCCTATAAATAGCTGCTCTTTTATCTAACATCTTTCAGTCAGATGGAGCTAAGATCCCTCCTTCCTCACTAAGATTCCTACAATCCATATTTCAGCAGAATGTTTTCTATGTAATACAATAAGATCCACAAAATGTGCCATTGCCTTGCCTTTCAGTACAGTAGCATAAAATTATGAAAGGAGTAATTGGTGTAGGGGATGAATAAGAATAGTCAGGTTTGGAATTAATTTCTCAATAAATTCAGCTGAAATGACAGCCCTAGAGGTGCCCTTAAGCAGTGAAATTGTTAGAGAAGGTTAGATTAGGTGATAATTTCAGGACAGAATAGAAGTTGAACAACTGTTTTTCTTTCTTTCTGGATTTTTGAGGATAACCAAATCAGTTTGGCATATTGAGAAATCAGGAAAACAGTGGGCTGCTTGAATTGTTTTTCCTGAAAATGAAAGCCCAATGATGTAAAAATGCTGAAAAATTTCTGAACAGCTTATACAAAATTCGGAACTTGTGTTTCCAAGAGAGTATTTACTTATGTTAGGGCTCCATCTGCAGACGTGAGGGAGAAAATCTTAACCATTGATGGCAGCTATCTGTTTTCTGGGGCCTCTCTGATTCACGATCTTTAACGTAATAAACTCTCTCCTTTTATTTGGGTCAGCATACTTCAAGCTGATTTGCAGCCACAGTCAAAGTATCTGATCTCTAGTTATTTCCAGTAAAGCAGCAAATGAGGTTATATTGACTATTTCCTTATATGCCAGCTTTCTGGTAGGGCTGGCTTGAATTTCACATAGTTTTATTATCAGAAGGCTAGCAGGCACAGAGAATCTTATCATGTAATCTCGCTCACACATTTATCAAGTTTCATTTTCTAAATGGTTAGGATTTTTGCCCCTCACTACTTCAGTTTCCACTGTTCCTCAGATGACGAGCATGTTCCAACACTCTGTCTAAATGTATTAATAGGCTTCTTGCACCCTCTTGATTTTAAGCCAATATTGGCTTTGAGTTAAAATAGATTAGATGGAATCCTCACCCTCAATTTAAGATAACATTTAGAAACGATTATAGTACTTAACTGAATAACTGAAATTATTTGGCACTTTTTGCCATCCACACATGAATTGAAATTTGACTTGGGTCTTCTGTTCCTTTGGAACAGTCAACCAGAAAACAGCTGGTTCTGAGGAAGAGGAAAGCTGGGCAATCCACGTGTGCAAGTATGTTTATTTCTTTCATTCTCTCTATATGTTAATGTATTGAATAATTTGTCATATATAAGTAAAACCAACCAAAAAAAAAATGCCCAACTCTTTTCATTCAATGGTAAAACAAGAAGAAGCAGGAAGAAAATCAGGGGAAATAGTTAAATATCAAAAATTCCAATAAAAAGGAGAGCTAACCATGGGACAGCATTGATGTGGTTACAGAAAGTCTCACACTTAAGCAAATAGTCCCATAAAATGATAGGACAAAGCTTAGAGGTACAAAGATCAAATCTTGAAATTTTTTTTGTATGAACAGTTAATCCAAGCAAATGAGAGTTTAGCTACTGACTGCATAATAGTAGCAAAGCAATGCATGGAATAATGGGCATTTGCTTGAACATGACCAGCAACTTTAAAGAGTTGTAAGAATCTACGAGTGTTGTTAAAGGATGTGACAGCTGTCTAGTAACTAAGGTTAAACACTGGACTTTCTAATTAGAAAAGAACAACTGAGGAATTGAAATAAGGGATAGACAAATACTTACTTAGGTTAGGGTTTTTTAATAGCTAGTAAATTTTCACACACCAAAAAATCCAGCTCTCCATTTTCTTTTAAAATAATGCACACACAAAGCAAATGCTTTCTCTGCATTTATTTGCAGCAGTCCTCCATGCAGTTGCAGTCTTAGCAATAGCTGCCTACTGAGGGTAAATTTAAGTCACTTAGTTCCAGTACCTCAAGAGCAGTGAGGTACATGACCTTCCTATTTTACTGGAGGGTAGAATACTGTAAGAGAATGCACTCATGATTACTGTGGAACAGATGAAGGTACCCTCTGGTAACCTGTATGTCAAATCGCTCACTTGCTAATGTTCTTGTGGGTGTGAAACTGGAACATGCTGAAACTGTGTCTGTTTCCTGAATGCTGTGATAAAAAGAAATATTAAGGAGAAAATCAAGACTTGCAAAATGAGCATAAGCAGCTCTAGCAGGTGCTGCCTTAGGAAAATATTGTAAAGAGAATGGAGTTGGATGTGGGCACAAACATATTTCTCTAGACTAGTTTCATTTCAGTGCTCCCGACTTAAATGAGGAACAGCAGCAATATTAAAAAAACAGTTGAAAATCAGGAATAGTGCTGCAAATTAACATGCCTGAGCTAACAATGCAGGTTTGAGAATACGGGATAAATAGTTGTTAGTGCCGTTATCTCACCATTTGCCAGTAGGGGAAGGGAAATTTCTTTACGATTCTTAGAGAGGCATAAAAAGTGCTCACAGCTCATCTAACAAAAAAGCTTTCACTACTAGATATTTGGGAACCTGTAGAAAATTCAGTGAAATAATCTGGAAGTGGTATTGTCTCAAGTTTTGGTTTGGTTTTTAAACAGGAGCAGGTAATACCCTTAATGTTGTGGCAAATTTTTGCTTTTCTTCTAGAGTGGATTGTCAAAAGATACCAGCAAATACAAGAAAATGTGGAAGGCAAGAAAAGAGCCTGCTTACAGAGAAGGGCAAGGTCTGTGGCCACTTAAAGCAATGGCTCTTTCTCTTGTGTTGTCATAAGTGTCACCATGTTTTAAAGGCTTACAGAACATTGTTGTACTCTTTTTTTTTCCCTTTTTTCAGTCTACTTAAAGTATATTTTGATGCATGCAGAATTTTGATGAGCAGAAACCAATACATTTAAAACCACAGTAACCTTACAGCTTGAATTTTAAATTTAATCCAAAGAAATGTGAATAGTTTTCAAAACAAGTAAATTACTTTGAGTGTACAATCAGCAAGGAGAAATTCTCACAAAGAAAAGAAAGCTGAGACTGTCCAAAACTTGCCAACTCTTTGGATGCTCACATATGTTCAGAGTTTTTAGGCCTCCTATTACAAAAAGTTCATTTGTAGGTTGGCCAGCGCAGCAAAACCACTACATAAGTTGGGTAAAGGAAACCATTTCAGTGATCAGCAGTATGTGATTTAGCATTTTGAGAGTCAAAGAGGCTCTTGTGATTGCTCCTGTTTTATTCTCCCTGTGTTTCAAAAACCCTCTCATATTGTGCACAGCTGCTAACATTTACAGTTTGGGGATCGTGTTGACACAGGAACACAAAGGGTTTGAGATATTGCTAGCTTATTACCAGGGTGGGAGGTCAGGGGGAGGACGTGAGGGGGTAGGAGTTTTCCAGAGACAAATTATTGCACAAGTAACTCATGACTGTAGTTAAAGACTGTTTTCTTAGTTGGAAATTTATGATCAGGATAGACCATGCATCTCATTCAATGATTCCATAGATTCAGGTATTCTGAGGGAAAACTGCCAGGCAGTTACATATTTATCTACCACACTGTGCCACTGACTTGAATGCAGTCATGTTGCATTCATATGGCATTTTACTTGTATGTTGCATGTATTTCTATAAACAGTAAAGAGTGAACTTTTTCTTCTTTAAAAAAAATCCCCTTTTCTATACCAGACCCCTGAGCTGCTGAAACTGAAAGTAGAATCTTCACATTTGTGCTGTATGTGAACAAGCAGCCAATAAACTGCCTTTGGTGAGGAGAAGTATCTTTTCAAGCTGGCATAATAAAAGTTTATTGTTCACAATGAGAAATGTGAAGTTTTCTCCAGGAGATGAAAAAACAGTTGGTTTTGGCAATGATGGTGTGTTGGTGTGCACAGATAGACGTGATTGGTATGTTGGACACAGCACATACGGGAAGGGAAGATGAACGGAATCTGGCCCCTCTAAGTGTGGGCTCCTTTTGGTTATGTTAGTTGGGCCTCTATAGTCATGGATACCTGTAACATCAGACTGTACTTAAACTTTTGAGAAAAAGGAGATAACATGATTTCTCAACTGCTGAACTGCAAGAACCTTGGCATTTTGCACATTATGCTTGGACCCGAGTGAGATTCTCATGGTCCAGCAGCTTTGGACAGTTTTACAAAATGGCCTATAAGAAACCAAGGAGAAGCTTGTTGCACTTGGGCTGAGGTTAAAGACTTAAATAGCTTTAGGAAGTGTGTGAGGCTGTCTAGTCTGTAGAGAAAGACATGTTGCTCGCAAAGTGACTCAGATCATGAATTTAACCAAACCTTGTTCGACCACCTTTTGGGTGGAATCATTTCTTGCTAGAGAGAAGAAATCCAGAGAGCTCAGACCACTAGGTTAAGCATAACCTACGTAACTACCCTCAAAGGATTTCATACAGTGTTTGGTAGTAAACTGAAAAAAAATACTTTTCTCGTGGATGAAGTTCTTAAAAAGGGGAAGAAAAATCTAGATGATGTAGAAAACCTGTAGATGAAAATAATATTACTGCAAAAAAACCCCAACATTCTAGTGGGTGAGAACACTTAGCTGTATTTTTTTATAATGTCTGCAAGCATGATTTTACAATCCTAGGAGAAAGGAAAGCAGGACTCCTTTGAGGGATCCAATAAAATACAGATAGGTATACAAGAAGTAATGAATGGGATACATTGGGTCCCAAGACTTCAGAGGTGTTCATAAGGAATAGATGATGTGATAACAAGGATTTCAGTAAAATTGCCTCAATATAATGATTGTATGATGTACTAACAAAGACTTTGAAGCAAGAAGCAAAGAAACAATTTCCATCTGTTCAAAAATGTTGTGCATTCTTTATAAACACACGGGATTAAAGAAAAAAAACCACCTGATTTCAGCATCTGTTTCTTTTCAAATAGAAAAAAAAAAAACCACCAAGAGCTAGTAACTTTTTGGCTCTCGGAGTGGTTTTGTTGCAGTTTTGGGGGTTTTCCCCTGTTTGTTTCATCAAAATTCAGGTTAAAAAAATGGGGTAATAGCATGTCCGATAGTAACAACTTGGTGTTGGGTTCATAGAGCAGGAATTTGGATTCCTGTCCAAACCATATGTTTTTCTGTAAAAGTCAAAAGGGTAGAAAAAAAACCCCTCCAAACTTTGAACAATTATAAAATGAACGTGTCAGTATGCTTCAAGTGGGAACAGTGAGTTGCCTGTAACCTCCAGGCTGTTCTTACACTGCATGACAGTCACTGCATAGAGCTGCAATTTCACCTGATCACTGATACAGGCAAGATCTTAAAAATTCCTTTCTTCTCCAGCTTTATTTCTGTGGAATTCTATATGCCCTAAGTTGTTGATAGCATTCTGCTTGTGATAACTCTGACTTTAATGCTCAACTATGACACCAAATTAGTTAATTTTAATGCTTACTGAAAAGTGAGAGGTTGGAGTTGAAAAAGTAGAACTTCTGTTCCTTGAGGTACTTGTGAATTTTGATGATGATTAAAATCAGCACTTTAACCAGCAGGATTTGAATCGATCTACCTTCTCACCATCAGACTACAAAGCATCAATCTGAAGGCCTTGGCACATAAGATGTTTGGACCTTCTCTCCTCTCTGCAGAGCAGTCACCAAAATGGATTCACCGAAATCTTAGGAGTAAGGTCAGTCCTTGACTTTGTCTCTTCTTTCATCGGCTTTTATGACTCATTGCCTTGAAGTGCAAATATGTCAAACACTCAAAGTTGTTTGCAGCTTTCTAGATGTTTACTAGGTAAGTTGTATTTGCCCTGCAGCAGAGTTGTGTTTGGGTCTGCAGCTGGGGACTGCACCGTTTAGCAAGTTGCCTGTTCAGCATAGTTCTTTACAAACACCTGCATCACAGTTGCTGATTAGGGGAGCTCAGTTTATTGTATGTGGCACAGAGTACAGGTATTTGCACAGGGAGCTGGACAGATATAGGTCACCTGAGGTCTGGAGGAGCCACTCCCCCATGGATTTTCTAGCTCAGGGGAAACTACAGTGGGGCCTGACTGAAGTGTGTTAAGTACTCTTTAAAGTTCCCATCCAAGTTCACTGAGTAGTGATGTTATTGCACAACAGATATAATTTGTTATAGTCCAACTAGATCATTAGTTGGGTTTTTAATTTGGATTACTTTGATTTTTAGAAGTACAAATGTTTTGCTTAGTAGTAAAATTTTACAGTTATATGTTTTAAGGTTTTTTAACTTTGTCAGAGGTTTTTAAAAATCACATTGCGTGCTATTGAGCACTTATATTGCCATAGACTAGAATGATAGCTTTCTAAGTATTTGCCTTTTTCTGTACTTTTACAGTTGCATCTTTAAAAAGGTCTAACATTACCTATCTGACAAAGTTGCATCTTCATTTTGTTAATCATAGTGCAATTAATAAGGTCCTGTGATAAACCAAATGAAGTTGTACTATGCTGTAACTGCCGTCTGACTCGAGAAAGCTTAGCTATAAAATATAATGTGAGTTGCCTAAAGCCACACAGCAAATCTTGAAGCAAGTCAGAGTGGGTTTGGATTTATTCTTTCTATCTTTTGTTTTAAACATCAGATATATTTCTTTTTCCAAAACCAGACAGACATGTGGGGAGAAATTATCATGGTTGTATTCTCTAGATTATGCAGTAGTGGACATTAGCATATATGTTTGCACTTGCCAGTTAAGATCAGTCATCAAAAATTTCATCTTAAATGGAAATTTTAATAAGTATGTGCATTTGAACAACTATACAGCTTTATTATCTGAACTGTGGCTTTCTCTAAAAATGCATAAATATGCATCTACTTGAAAGATTTCTAATATTGCTATATTAAAATTCCTATTATCAATAACATATCTGTAGAATAAGAAATTATTTTTCCATATGCAAAAATCTTTAGAACTGTGTGGTCTAAAAATGAGACATTTCCAAATAAAATTGAGCTATGCGGAAGAAATTGAGGGAAAAGTCCTTAAGGTGACTTTTAAATGAAAATGAAATGTCTTTTAGTAAGTTTCAGAGGTACAATATTACAGACTAGTAGAATTGTATCTCATTAATTTCAAACATAGATTTTATGTGAGGCTATTTGATTATAATTTGATTATCTGACCCTGTAATTAAAGTTTATTGCCAATTTCAAAGCTTATGTGTAAAATGAACTGGTTTCCTTCAAAGCAATATACAATCCATTGGACTCATTGACTTCCAGTTTTGCATTTAAATCGAAAAGTCTGTTATAACATGACAAACAGGTTCAGTTTTTGATCATTAATCCTGCTAAGCAATATTCATAAATTCAATTTTGAATCAGTTGGAATACTTTTATTAGTTTCTGTGTTATTAAATGAGATTGTTTCTGACTAATATATTTCTGGACTCAAACTGTAGCTCCAAGCTGTTATTCAAATCAAATAACATGCCCCTTACTTGTGCCTAGCACTAATAAATGCCAACTTGTGATACATTTGCTGGAGACTGTCACGAATATTAAAGGAGGCAATAATGCCACTAATGTCTCATAAGTAAGCTTATTTTTCTAAAGGGCTGAAATCAGTCATCCTACTGAGGGGGGCAAAGGGGGAAGAACCTTTAAGACTTAAAGCCTAAAGCATTATTTTACTCAGCTAAACATTATTATTGAGGAGGTAAATGACCAAGAAATTACCACTGGAGAGAATGAAAAATATAATGTGTAACTTCTGGTGCCACCCTGAGCAACAGAAAAGCATCCACTGGCTAAGCATATGCTGGGTTTAGTAGAATTGCATGTTCATTGGTTTGGAGGCATGTTTTTCTTCCTCTGAGTGTTTGAATTAAAGGAAGGGGAAAAAAATCCCTTTTACTGTTATTGTCAACCACCTACTTCAGTTCTTTTGAGATATTACTGGTAATAGTTAGGGGGTTTGGTATAGAACACAAGTTTAGCATGTTGACAGGAAATTATCTGTTATAGAAAAAAGATTAACAACTAGGAAGTCATCCCACCATCTGGACAGCTTGGGAAGGAGTGGGGGTGGGGCAGGGGGCGTTACTAGGACCGAGATGTAACATGGATGTTACCTGTATCCCTCTTGGATACAAGGTCAATGCTGAGATTGAGACACAATCATTTCAGCTATTTTGCTTTCTCCTAATCAGAATATCGCCCCCTTTTTTTGATGGAGATGGAATATTAATAAGGAATGTCCATTCTGTGCCTCTGTGTACTATTTTTATGTCACTTCAAAGAACAGATTCATCCTTTTGGTTCTCTATCTTTCCCAAAAATGTTTAAAACCTAATTTAACAAAAGAGGTAGTCGTGGTTTTTATTTTATGCATATGAATTCTTAGTTTTCCTATTTTCCCCAAAATTCTGTGCAATTAACTTTTATTTTTAAATTAAAATAAAATTTTATTTTTTAAAAATTAAAAAAACCTCATCTCTATTAAAGATCATTAGTGTCAGTATCACAGAGTGTACCAAAATAACTGATAGGTTCTAGCAGAGCAACTAATATATTTAGGTTTGGTGCACTTTTTTTTTTTAATGATTCCTACATCTCCTTTTAATTGGAAAGGATGAAAAGATTGAAACAAAATCTGATGTTCTGTTTTGTGGTTGCCTTTAGTTTTTACAAGCTGTTCTGTGTTGTGCAGGATGTATTTCAGTTGGATTGTTTACAAATTGTCGGTGACCTCTGCATTAGCTGTTTCAGAAAGGACATCACTGAGGATTTAGTAGCCTAGCTGGAATGCAGCTGCTCAGGCATTTTGCTATGGCCTCCAGCCATATCACCTCACCTCGGGCAGTGATCTTGTCAGAGTTCATAAGCTAACAGGTCACGTGAGATGAGTTATGAATGGGATACCTGTAAGGAGGCATCACTTTACCCTCTGAGCTAGCAGGGAACCCTTGACCTAGCACTTTGCTTAAAGATTTTCAATTTTTCATGTAAAACAGAACCTAATCATGACTCCATATCATTAGAGATATTACTGAGCCATCTGAATCTGAGGCAGAGCAACAGTTCACAGAACAGATAAACAATACTTACCAAAATGTCCTGTAATATAATTGATTTATTTTTTTTAATGTTAAAATGTTCCCTAGTTTACCAAATGTGATGAGTCTCATCAAAGAGGGGTTCCTATGATTACTGCCTCTGTCTGTAATATCTTGTTGTTTCTGAAGTGCAGTGGAAGTGTTTGGTTTGAATGCTTCCATGTTATTGGTTTAAATGGCAAACTTTTCTTTGGTGCTTACTATTATACATATAACACCTAGTTCTTACAATGAATGCATTTGGAGTTGAAGGGGACCTTGAAAGATCATCTAGTCTAATCCCCCTGCCAGAGCAGAATCACCCAGACTAAATCGCACAGGAGCTCATCCAGGCAGGTTTGAATGTCTCCCGAGAGGAGACTCCCCAACCTCCCTGGGCAAACTCTCATAGTAAAGTGACAGATTATGCCAATTGTGACCGATAGCATGTGATCCTAAGTTTGGATAGCATGGTGTAAATATGACTTGAAATTTATTTAAATTTCCATCTTCTTGTGACCAGGATTGGTTTTCAAATTGTGACTTAGAACAGTCTTAGCCTGCAGGGAAAGAAAAAAGCCCATTCAAAAAGGACCTTGGTATCTAACTATCTTAACTATATAGCAGTAGTTCTATCTGTTGTTAAAACTATGTTATATACTGCACTGCTGTTGATAATACCAGAGAAACTAAATCCAGGGCAGGATTTAGTGGCCAGGTCCATTTCAACATGTCGTTTTCTCTAACAGCAGAGTACTTCTTTTCCCACTACATTTTGTTTCAGATTTTTATTAAAAATAAGTTATTTTGGATGAAACCTATTTAGCTGAACAGCCATTTGATACCTGGATTTAAAAACCAACAAAATTTCACCTGCTGGTGCAGTGATATTTTATGGTGGAAGAAGAGGTATTGTGTAATCTTAAAGGTAGAGTGCTTCTGGTAACGTGTTCATCCTAAATTGAATATCTAATAACAGTATAAATTGTGTGCTATACCAAAGCACAGTTATCTTACATATATTTGGTTATAAGAGGAAACTTGCTGACTTTAGTTCCCATCTAATTGTCACTTCCTTTTTTGAAAGATAATTCAAGAATGGAGAAGCATGGTAAGACCCATATCTAGCAGAGTCAGCTATATTAACAGCAATAACAAATAGCAAATAATAGTGCATTGATTGCTAGGGATTCTCTATAAGATTTGTAAGAACTCCAGAACAATGAAAGCCTTTGCCTAATTAAAACAATAAGAATCTAGAGCCAGATGAGTTGGCAAGTTGTGGGGTTTTTTGCAGCATGTTTAGAGATGTGCAGTGATAGATGCTTTACATCTCTGTAGCCACCAATCAGTGAGTTTCTACAAACATGTAGCCCATAACACATTTTGGTTTAGCTTTCAATAGAACATATCCTTCAGGATTCTGAGAACAGTAGAGATTTCAAGTAACTTTTCACCATATGCTCATTCTTCAATAAGTGCTTAAATATCTCACTGAATAAATGTGGCAATACTGACTGTGAAAATTGACGTGTGTTCGTGTTTTCTTGAGGTAAGTCCCTAATTATTACTATTATTATTACTTCTTAAGCAAATCAGTCTAATTTTTCAAGGGAAAAAAAGGAGCAGCTGAAGATGTTTGCTGTTTGACATTTAATAAAAAAATAATTAGGCTTGGTGTGATTGTTTAAACATGGCTTAGGTTCCAATTCTGCTTTGAAGCATTATTTCAGAGAACCGCTACAGCTATCATAACATCTGGTTATCTCTCTCAAAGGATCCCTGAAAATAATTAAGGAGTAATATTTTAGAAAATAAATGTGGAATATTTTTCATATTCATATGTTAGCTCTGGAAATATTTCTTTTACAGTACTGGACTACTAGCAAAATTTTGTTCCTCTCATAAATATTGGGTTAAAATAGTAAGAGAGATAAAATGTTAATGATGCAAAAAATGTAGGATCAGTCAGTGCCGCTTGATCAACGCTTCATTTCAAGAATTTAACTCTCTTAATCTGTCTTCTGTTTGTTTGATTGATATTATTTGTTTCTTTCTTTCAAGGAAGGCCAGCCTTACTCCACGTGAAAGTCAGTTCTGGTTCCACAAAGGCAAGGAATGAAGACTGTATCCCCAGAGGACTACATAATATTTGCATACCCCGAAAGGTAGGGTTACGAAATGTGGTAACTTCATTATTTGCCCAATAATCACAACTAGGTTAGTGTCTGGGTTTGCTCAACTTACATGTTTGTATATCCATACTCATTTTGCACAGAATATAGAGGCATATGACTTGTTAAAATAAAATGAAATTGTTTCCCTACAGTGAACAAATTCATGTTGTCTTCTGCAAAGTTTTCAGGTTTTCACTATAAGAACAGTACTGTAAGTAGGTTTGCTTTTTTTCTAGGGGATCATCATAATTTTACAAAGAACTAAACCTTATGTATCATTCATTCATCATCTCAGTCCTATTTCCCTGATTGTAAAAAAATTTGGGTTTTTTCTTTTCTAAATTTTCAGAAATATAATGGCTCTGTGTGTGCGCATTAAAACTTCAACTGAAGATATGTACACCTCCCATTTCATTGCAATTGTTAAAGGAGCCTGAAGGTTAAGGAGAGACACCTGAAATTCTGGCCATATACTGAAAGTGGAAGGTAGCACGTCACCACTCTTAACCAGTTCAGTTTTATACATTTTCATTTCTATTTTACGTGTGACAGAAGTGACAATAATCTGAATAGAAAATATTAGAATATTTGTTTTCAATGCTTGGCAATGTCTTCAAACTGCTTAGTCCTAAAGTTTAATATCTGTCCAAGATGTGATGGCAACAAGAGAACATTTTGGTATGATGATTTAATGAATTCCCATACTACTTTAATTTCCTATAATAACTTTAAGTAATTTTTTTGACATGCAGTTAGCAGAATCTCAGTCAAATGAGCAGATTAACACTGTTTTCTCAAATCCACTCTCTGTAGGCTCAGAAAGCATCACTCTGCCAGTTAACTTTGAATATGTGATTAATATTTTTGTTTCTAATGGTTACACATTCTAAATTGTCTCTTAGAAATTTTGCTTTTTAGATCATAATATGCACTAATTTTGAAGTGACAATAATGATGTGATTGTAATTTACACCGGAAGCGTCTCAAGGACTTTAAGAAAACTCATAAATCTGTTTTAAATAGTTAATATTTACTGTGAATATAATATAGTTTGCTTCATATCTAAATCTTAAAATATAAAAATTAATTTCTGTGTAGATGGTATTGTAATACTTTATATGTTTTACTCCAAAACAGTGAAAAATCTGCATCTTTCTGAAATTTCATCCTGGTTTTCATATAAAAAACAAATTACTAATTAATTTCCAACAACTGGACTAACTTAGTACTGTAACTTATCTTGCTGAATACTCTAGTTCCTTTTTGTGGAATTAATGTACTTTCTTGCTTTTAAATGGTAAATTATAATATTTCTGTTAGTACAAATTTTATTGTAACAAATGGATCATGCAACCAATTATAACAAATGTTACAACAAATGAATTTTGTACACAGTGTTTCACTCTGTTGTCTTTTTTTTCTCAGGTCATACACCTTGGACTGCTCATTAGATTTGGAAGGGCTCACGTCATGGAAAATATATCTGATCTCTTTCATGTAAGTAAGTTATAGAGGGATTAAGTATTTTTTTATCAAGCCTCAGTTATTCTGAGCATGTCAGCTCTTGAATGCCTTTGCTGAAGTTTACTTGTATAGTTGAAGTTAAGCACAAAATGTGTAGGAATCAGCTCAGAGTATGCAGAACCTTGTAAAGCTGGTTGCTTTGAAATATGTCCAAATATATATTCAAATCAGTATTACAACATAAATCCGAAATGCTTTCCACATTTTACAGTGCACTTCATATGACAAGAACATTTCCTCTCAGATATAATTCTTTTTCAAAGACTGAAAATCTTCATCTTGATGGTACTTGATGGCAAAAGAATGTTAACTGAAGTGTGGCATAATGCTGTTGCTTGTTCTCATTCAAATTTAAAGTAATAAATGAAAAAAAAAACCCGAAGGAGTGGAGGAAAGAGGACTATGTATCACATGGTTTATGCACTAAAACAAATTCAACTTGTAAGCCCAAATTTATTTGTGATGTCAGTGCCATAACAGCACAGGTGATTTTATCCCACTGCTTTTCTTCCACGGGCGTTGCTGTCAGAGCTTCCCAGTCACCTTGGTTAATTGTTTCCATGTGCCAAAAGTCATTATCCTAAATTCCATGCTGACTGCAACAACACAAAACTTTGGAGTCTTTGCAGCTATGATGTCATAAGGGAGTCATTAATGTAAGAGTGGCTTATCTGGAGGCCTGAAGGCCCATGCCAATTAATCCCATTCCCTTGGGAAAGGTATCGATTTAATCATTCTGATGGGAGGCCTGTCAGAAATATAATTGTCCACTGAACGTACAAACGTGTAAATGGACATCCCAGCAAAAAGCAGCAGTCTTACCAAGTAACATTTTACATTATTCAGATCATTCTGCTTGTTTTCCTCCTCCTCTTGCCCCCAGCCCGAGTCTGTTATTGATATAAAGGTTGAAGCTCAGGCAGCTTAACTGTTATGTGGAATGACCTTTACTTTTAATATTAATATATTATTGTAAAGTCTATGAGACTCATAAATGCAATTTTAGAATTCATATGAAATGCCATGTGCTGAACCTATTGCAACTTTTCCTCTAGTCCTGTGGCAGGTTGCAAACTATGCGAATTAATATGCATCATATTCTTTCCCCTGTATTTACTTAGAGAGGTTTGCCGAGCAACTTTATCAAGAGTAACATTATCAAGAGCTTTCCTGCAAGCTTCTTTATCATATTCACATCCGTGTCTGCTCGACACTTGTCACTGTCAATCAAATCGCAATAATACGCAGATGATTTGCTCATTTGGTTTAATAAAATCTCTCTGCTTATTTGCACTGCAGTCATTATGCCACATAATTGCTCTGCCGCTGAGGTGAAAGGCAGCCAGTTGCCTGGGGGATAAGAAGAGACTATTGCTATATGAAGGATTTGTTTCTTTGCCTCTGTCTCTCCCTAGTCACTCATATCCCTAAAATTAATATTGTATTTGAATCCAGTCCTGCTATTCTTATGCAGGCTAACATTGTTATTACTTATTATTTGGATGTGAAGTCATTTATTTTTAGTTTTGATGTCCAAGCTGTCAAGCTAAATTTCATTGTGTACTGCCACATACAATTTTTAACTGCCATTTAAACTCGATTCAAAATCCAAATTATGAAGAGAACATGTTCAAAGGAATGGGCTGACAGGAAGTATAGCTACAATTTTTATTTCCCAGGAAATCAAAGTATGGATCTTGTTATTGTTCTGTGGTGGAGGTATGTGCAGTTTTCATACTTCATAATCTTTTTTGTATTGGCTGGACACTGTGATTCAGAGACAGAAAAAAGGGGGCTATTTATGCATATTAGCAGCCCTTAGGGCACAAAACAAAGGCATTCACTTCCAGAAATGATACAGCACAGAACTAGCTCAACTTACTGTTGTAAATTCGTGAATGATTTGTACTCCATTTTCCAGTAGATTCTACTATGACGGATGGTGGAAGTGAAAATGAGGAATCTATCTGCGTAGCACAAGCCTTAGGTCCTTCACTGCACGGTTAATATAGCAGTTACTGCTGTGTGATAATAATCATGAGCCCCTATTTTGGGGGTGATTCCATCTCAGTGGCATACTTATTATAGTGAACAGTCAAAATGGTAACATGGGGATAGTTTTTAGCTGCCTGAATTCAGAAAGTCTGCATTGAAATGGAAGAGCCCATTAACTCTGGAAGTCCACCAGTCTCTCTGGTAGGCTATTCCGTTTTATCCAGTCAATAGGATATTGAACCCAGTAGCTAGATAAAAAAAATTTATACTGTGAAATTTTCAAACGCACTTTGGAGAAATCAAGAGATATAAAATAACCCCTTTCAGTAGTCACATTAAGTGTTTCATCATTCTTACCATGAAAATATTTACAGGATGTCTTGTTTGAAATTGGGTTTTGTTATGGCTTTCCACACTAGATTAAAAAGATATTTATCTCCCAGCATTTTCTCTGTTTTCTTTCGTCTTGTAATTGAGTTCTTTCTCAGTAGCTTTTAGCAAAATTAACATATCCCTTAACACGGCATTTCACCAGCTTTTTATGTTTATGTGGCTCTTCATCTGGTTTTATCACAAGTAAGTAATGACATTGGATTATTTGAGCAGTGTTTGGTTAAATATTAATCTTTATTTCTAGAGGGGGTGTAGGGGGCATAGCAGTTGTAATGGACAGATAATATTCAGGGGGTTTTGTTTGAGGTTTTTTTAATATAAGAAAGAACTGCATTTCTTTTTTTCTTCACTGTACCATCTAGTATTTAGTTTGCATTTTTGTTTGTATATCTAGGAAGCAGTTGTGATCACCCTTTGACTACGTATCTTGATTATTATTTACCCCTGTGGAGCAGATCGAACATTTGTATTACCCACAAATGCTGGAAATTTTGTATTTCCTAGGCTCTGCTATCAACCTAGCACTGGCATCTCTCCTATTAGATAGGTTATGATATAAAACATTCAAAATCTGACAGTCTGTGCAATGGAGTTCAACTGGACTGTGTGCTGCAGTGGAAATGTGGGCTGTAACTGTCAGAAGCACACTCCAGCTAGATGCCACAGCATGACTTGCCTTGGCTGCTTCTACTTCATGAATGATCTTGGATACTCCTCTTCTGCATTACACCAAGTGGTGTATATTTATTCCAACTCAGAACTCTCATTATCCTTCCTGAATAATAAAATGTTGGTAAAAGCATACAGATTTCCCTCAGGTTGTTAAACACCCATAGATGGAAGTCTAGTTAGTAGGAAAGGAAGATGAGAGGTTTTTCTCTTAAGCTTGAGAGTACTAAAGATCTTTTCACAAGTCTATGTGGCTGTTAGAGTTTGCATGTTTTGGGGTTCCTGTCCTCTTCCATCGTTTACCTTTACTTTCTAGTGTGTTCTGACCCAAATAGCTGCTCACTACAGAGCAGCTGTTGCTACTACTATGCAGTAGCCTATATAGTCAGATCATGAAACTGAAGGACGCGTGAGAGTGATCAAGTAGTGGAACAGGTTGTTCAGAAAGGTTTTTGGAGATATTTGAAACCCCTCTGGATGTTGTCCTGAGCCATCTGCTCCAGCTGGCCCTGCTCTGAGCGAGGCGGATGGACCAGACAATCCCAGGACCCTTCCCACCTCATCCTTTCTGTAACTCAAGGAGGCTGAAGTGCCATGTGATTTGTAAAGGGTAGAGGATATAAAGGTATTAGCATTTATTATTATAGTTTGGTAAGGAATAATGTTATAGTGAGAACAAAATATTAATCTGCATTACCAGTTGTACAAAAACCTTTGTTTTACCATTTTGCTTCTTTTTTTGTTTGAGGTGAGGGTTTGTGTTTCTTTTAAATTTCTGGGCTTGGGGTATTGTGTGTTTTGGGGGTTTGGTTTGGGGTGGCCTGTATTTTTAAAAAATACAGCTCTACCTTGCTAATTCTGGGCCTGATAGATTCCATGCCATTTTAGTGAAAACAAGCAAATGCGAAACGTTTTCTGCAAACCAAATGGTATGTAGGTTTAAAGCCAGGTTTCTGAAGAGGCCAGCCCATAGAAAGTTTAAACCATAAGCCCTAGAGATTGTTTTGAAACAATGTTTTTTACTTCACATTAATAACAAAAACAGGAAGGAAGGAATGAGGGAGAGGGTAATTTTCCTGTCCTTATGGTGGTTGTTGCTCCTTTCTAATCTCTGATGTTGAAAAGAACTTAATTCTAAACACACTTACTTTGTCATGGTGGCTGGTTTGGCCTTATAAAATGTAAGGAGTGTTTGAAAGCAATGTTTACTATTGTATGCTTAATGGTTTTCTCACATGTCTGTACAGCTGTTGTGTGACCATTGTTTAGTGTTGGCTCGCTTTCTCCTTTTTGTTTACAATCCGTTGCAAGTTCCTTTTTGGGAGCACACTTATGCCATTTACAGTGGGGAGTAGCACCTTGCTGCCTGTATTTTTTTGTAGAGATCTTAGTTTCAAGTTACTTGTAGAAGTTGATCACATACTGAATTGTGTATTGCAGAGAAAGAAATCAATATGAGTTTTTCTAAAAGTACAGTGCTTAGCTTGGTGTGCAACTGCCATAATTGCTTACAGTAGGTATCAGTGTGCTTGGAGTAGCACTCTGTGTGTTTGTGTACAGACCTGTGCGTACACCTACATGCAGACTGAGGTTGTTGTAACTTAAAAACGGGGAACTTCCCTCCAGCCCAGATACCAAAAGCACCTGCCTGTGTTCAAGACTTTGGTAGACAGCATTTTCAGAGGTACTGAGAAGAAAAATTAATTGATAATTACGCAGTCTGTACCAAAATAATGAAAAGTAATTCAATTGTGACAGGAGCTCTTTGCTTGTTACTTGACATTTTTCAGCAAAATGTTCTGCTATAAATCAGAACCAATAGCTAAAATAACACGGAAAATACTGCATCAGGGAACATTCTATCCAGGATTTTCATAAGCGAGAGAAATCTAATATCGTACCCTGCTATTAATTAACATTAGATTTACTATCTGAAAGAAGGTGTTTAAATTCTGCAAAATGAGACATGATTATCTCTGTATAGCTTCTTTCTCATGATCTTCATTTTCCAAAGGCATTAAGGAACCTTATATTTGCAAAGTGGAAATTATTAAGGATAATTAAGGTGAAAGTTTTATTTGATAGAGGAATTCTCATGATGTTTGGAAATACTCAGTTTAAATTTAATCTCAGCTCACACTCTTGCTTGTTAGAATGACACACTGTGCAATAAAAGGAAATCACAAACAGCTAAGCAGTGTTTTGAGAGTGCAGTGACACTACTTGTGGCTCTTTAAAAAAGAAGAAAAAATAAACATCTTGTGGTTTAGGTAACTGTTGAATGGATAGAGAATTGGATGGAATGAAATGAGAATCACAGGACCCTGAGGAAACAGAAAGAACTGGATGGGAGAGGCATACTTACACTAACCAACAAGGCAAAGGTTGCAGGTGGCATAGAAAGCTACTAAAATTCAGCTAAAAAATAAAACACTTGAAACAGATGGGGACAAAAATGTTCTACTGAAGTTTTTTGGTGGGCTTTTTTTTTTCCAACAGAAGTCCTTTTTCATAGTGTCTCAACTGAAATCTTATTGATGTTAACTGAAATTTTGTCAGTACTTTTAATTGGTCTGTAATATCCCCAAAGCATTACTTTCTGACTAGTCACATTGGTTGTGAAGAGTCAGAATTGGGAGGCAGACTGAAGTTTCTGTGTCGCAGTCATAGAATCATAGAATCATAGGGGTTGGAAGGGACCTCAGGAGATCATCAGGTCCAGCCCCCCTGCCAAAGCAGCTCCCTAGCTCATATTGCACAGGTCAGTGTCCAGACAGGTCTGGAGTATCTCCAGAGAAGGAGACTCCACCACCTCCCTGGGCAGCCTGTCCCAGGGCTCCCTCACCCTCACTGGGGAAAAGTTCCTCCCCATCTTGGCGTGGAACTTCCTGTGCTCCAATTTGCAGCCATTGCCCCTTGTCCTGTCTCCACAGACCACTGAAAAGGGGCTGGCGGATTCCCCCTGCACCCCATACTTAAGAAATTTATAGACATTAATAAGGTCCCCCCTTAGTCTTCTATTCTCCAGGCTGAGCAGCCCCAGCTCACCCAGCCTTTCCTCATAGGATAGATGTTCCAGGCCCTTCATAGCCCTTCTCTGGACTCTCTCCAGGAGATCCCTGGCTTTTTTATACTAGGGAGCCCAGAACTGGACACAATACTCCAGGTGGGGCCTGAGCAGGGCAGAGTAGAGGGGGAGGATCACCTCCTGTGACCTGCTGGCCACACTCCTCCTGATGCACCCCAGGATCCCATTGTCTCTCTCAGCCCCCAGGACACACTGCTGGCTCATGGCCAACCTGTCATCTACCAGGACCCCCAGGTCCTTCTCCACAGAAGAAGGTCATGGTGCAGTAGAAGCTAAGAATCATGTTATTTGACTTTAAATCACTTCCTACTGAGCAGATATTTGATGTTCATCTTTCTGAGGCTCTTCAGCTGTAGCTGAGTTCAGCTGGACTCTAAAACAATTCTATTTCCAACACAGTCACCAAGTCAGTGTTCTCCTTGCTTCTCTCTCATTCTTGCAAGGGATTCATCTGGAATGGAAACAAAATGTTCCTCTCTTTCCCACACCATCCATCAGCTCAGCTTGTGTTGGAGACAAATTTGAGAACAAATCTGAGACATGGCCAGTTCCTACATGCCTGTTTCCAGTGGAAGAATGTCTGTGACACATCTACTTCTAATCCAAAGCCCAGGACGCACAGGCTGTGGGAAAATGCTAGGCTGTTATTCTTTTATTCCTCTCTGTGTTCAGTCTAGCTTTAGAAGAGCAAAATGCAGTAATTGTTTTCTTCATAAACTATAGTATTTGTTTAGTTTAACCCACGAATATAAGTGTATTTCTACATATATAGGACATTCTGCATTACTGCTCTAAGAACCAGATCTTGCTAATTCTTACAGATGTGTTCTGGACTGAAGAGCCCAAAGTCATCTCTGCTTGGAACCGTATTAGTTGAGCTGGGCAGGAACAGTCTTTGGTAGCTTTTCATAGCTGTTTGCCATTAAGTGTGAAAGCTTCCTTTGCATATTCACCATCTCTCCAGCCTTTACTCTTCATATTCAGTTCTTTGATCAGTTGTACACTAAGTTTCTTTTAAATATGCAGCTTTTTAAAATTACCAACCACTTACATAGCTGCTTAATATGTCACTTTACCAGGAAAGTAATAAGAAGATGAAAGTAGGAAAGTGACTTTTGTGTAGAAATCTGGCTCAAGGTGTGAGTGGGGAAAAAATAATCTTACTTTATTATGTCTTATCATCTCTGAAATTATGTAGGAATTTTTCAGTCAACAAATTAATTTTCAGATGGAAAATCGTGGTTATGAATTGGTTTTGGTCTGCCTTTCACTCATCATATTGTACCATTACAGCAAAAACTGGAGTTCATAATGATATTGTGGAAACTGCTGATCAAAGGTTGTTTACATGGTCTGTGTTCACTGATTTGCCAAGGTTGTCTCATACAGATGCACTTTAATGACTATTCTCTGCAAAACTGATTTTTCAAAAAGATTCTTTAGTCTGATTACTCTGTAATCTTAGTTATTCTTGAGAAGATGAGATTACATACATATTTCTTCAAAAATGTGTTTTACATGGCTGTGATTCCAAATGTTCCAGGAAAGGAAGGTATTGCAGAAAAAAAAAACCACCAAAAAACAAACCAAACCCTTATTCATGAAGAAATAGTCATTGCAGTTGTAAGTTTAATTAGCAGTTTATGAAAAACCTTCAAAGAATGGCTATTAAAAAAAATAATCTAAAATAAGGAATTTTAATTCATGAATAGACATGTGCAGGTAAGAATTAAATAGAGGCTCTTATCCTGAAAACATCAATATATACATAAGTTGTATGGGTTTGTAATTTTTAGATTCATTTTATATGCTGGCATTTACAAGGTAGAGGATTAATAGGATTTTAATACCCATGGAACATATTTTCAAAAGGTGTGACAAAAATTGAGTGCCTCTCAACCATTTTCCTCTTCTGGGATATTTTGCCCTATAAGTAAGTATTCCCATAATTAGCAAAACAAGTGCAACTGGGATCTAGGACCTTTTCTGTGGGATTTATTCTGACATTATGAGCCTGTAGTCAGACTCAAGTATCCAATATTTTTTGGTCTGTGGTATTTTTTAAAATTTACTAAATAGTCCTTCTCCTCAAAATGGAGAATGACTTCTAAAATCATACTGTGCAGAATCGGAGGTCATCTTAGAACTGTAATTATCCCCATTCAAATAAGAGCTACTAGGTAAGTAAATAAAAAAGGAAGTTCTAGAAGTTTCATGGTTCTGAATTCTGCACAGTTGAACTCACAATAATTAAAGCATCTAACTCATAAATTGAAGAATCAGAAATGCATTCAGATTTTTGTTTAATGTGCTTTTGCCATAATGTGAGACATTGAAGACAGCATTGTTTGAAGGCTATGACGTGATCTTTAATTAGTCACTGATAGCTTCTACTATTCAGGAATCATTAATACAGTCAGTCAGTCAGTCAATCCCTCATCTTAAGGACATTGATAGCCATGCAAATATGTATCCAAATGTCATATACATATGTCTCATCTCTCTCTTGAAAATAAATATGCAGTCAAAAGCATTTTTATGTTGGTGCGTCTATAGCTACATCCATTCTATTATCATTTTATTGTAATAAAAACATTGGGAAAATAAGTACAACATCTTTAACTGACAGTGCTATAAGAAAACATTTCCAGGACATGCTTGGTTGTAAGGAACTGGAGCAATATCACACTGTTAAGTGTAAGGTAGAAGAAGGGCTGTATTTGATTCGCTGTTCATTTCCAAGCTTATTCCTACCCTGCCCCCCAAACTTGTAATTAATCTTTACTAATTTTGATCTTTTCTTTCTTATACGTTGCTATCCAGATGGAGTGGTGTGCCAGAGCAGCTCAAGAGACCCACACCCCAGGACATTATGGGATGGTGGATCTAGACAGCATTTTCTGCCCAGCTGTGAAGGCCTGTATAGGAACCAGCAATTCAGCTGGTAAGTTTCAGGGAGACCTTCCCAAATCAAATACCTTCCTGGCATGTACCTGGTGTTACCTAGCAAAAGGGGACAGACAGAGATGTTCAGCAGTTCTTGCTTTACCAGGAATAGCAGTTTCAAACAGTTTGCCCAGATATTGTTAGTACTGCTGCCCCTCAGAAGGGTGAGAACTGTCACAACATGTGTTCTTCCTTATCAGCAACTTATCAGTTGTGCACTACTCCTTCTGTCCACGGCTTTGTAGGTGTATTTAAAATGAAAGCATCCCTTTTTACATAATCTAGTATGTTTATCAACATAACTTGGGGATCTGATAATTCCTCCCTTTGGGTTCACTGAAAGGATGTGTCGTATTACCAGCAGTTCCACATTAATCAATCAGTATTTACTCAAATACAGACCAGCAGTTTAAAATAGTCCTGCATCAGAGAGGGCACCATTTTCACAAGGGTTAAACAAAAAAAAAACCTAAATTGAGTACTTGACTGGTTTTATTTTTACTTAGTTCTGTAGGGTGTTGATAGTTCGTTCTTCCAGTACACAAATCGCTTAAAAATACAAAAAAAAAAAGATGTTTGGGGTTCAGGCTTTGAACTGTGTTTTAACTCCGCTTTTTAACATTGAAAAAGAGCTTTTTTCTTTGCGCTTTTAGAGAGCAAAGGTCCCGTTAACACCGACAGTTACCCGGTGAGGGGCAGTCGTACCGTTACTTTTCCGCTTCCGTTGTTAGCAGCGTCCCTGCGAACTGCCGGGGGCTCGGTGGGAGGCAGCACGCTCAACTCTGCCCTGGGCCTGACCGCTGTGGTCACGCAGCGCACTGGGCGGCACGGAGGGTGTGCCAGCCCGGCTGCGGCTCGGTCCCGGTCCCGGTCCCGGAGGGTGTGCCAGCCCGGCTGCGGCTCGGGCTGGCGCCGGGAGCAGCGGCAGACCACCACCTAGTGGTGCCGGGCGGCCCCGCCAGCCCGAGCCGCCGGCCGGCCCGCCTCCCCCTGCCCAGCCCGGACTTCTCACCGCCTGCTGCGACGAGCTGAGCGCCGGGCCCGCGTTAAGTGCGGCAGAACTCTCCCGAGTCTTTGCGCACCCGGCGAAGAACTGTGGTATTGAGAATGCCTTCAGCGTACCGCTTCTTCCCGAGATGCAGGGGGGTGCCTGGCGATTTTAGGGGTTGGCTTCTGGGTACCAAGGGGTTTGGGGTGTTGTCAAAAACCTTGGTCGATGCTTTTGTCCTATGCTAGCATGAAAACATTGTTTTACTGTAGTTATACATTTGGGTGAAATAGACATGGCATCTACAGGTAGGAGGAAAGCATCTAAAGTTTTATTTCGATTTGTATTAACCATACAGTATTTTCTACAGGCACCAACCACGGGGAAAGAAACTTTTCATAAGGTAAGCGATGTACAAATGCATTCTGGGCCAGACTATTCTTATATTGGTCCAAAGGCAAAGATTTTTCATAGGTAGAATTCGTGCAGATCTGGTATTGCTAAGAAGGGAATGTAGTCTACCACGTAATCTGCTGAGGTTTCTGTATTGTAGTTCAGCTTGCAGGTCAACTTTCTGCATTCCTCTTCGAAGTCATCATATTTAAGTTTAGCTATTCTGCTGTTACTAATTTACCAGCATGTAAACACATTGACCTAACTTTCTGGGGGTGTAAAGCTCACCTGAGGACATCCACTTGGATGGGCTTTGGGTTTCAGAGGGAAAAGAAGGAATAAATTTTATTAAAAGATTACTAATGCATTTTCCTCACCTCATCACACACAGGACAAAATGATGCAAAAAATCCAGGACACTAACGCAGAGTCCTTTGATGTTTTAGGAAACCATCTATCATTGTTTGAGCACAGAGACACTACTTAAGTGATGACCAGATTGCAAACAAACACTGTTTCTGAACTCGCACAAATGATGGTGTTGCAGATCTGTACATTAACTACAGGTGATTATAGTACAAAATTATAGAAAAATGTGTTTTCCTTATCAGGGCTTCAGAAGAAAGCATCTAAGAAAGTGTACTGGACAAAAATTAGTTTGTTTCTTGTCAAAGTGTTATTTCTGTAGTTGACAAAATAGGCGACTGGGGGCTGTGGTGGGGTTAGGAGCAGTAACAGTGTTACACTCAGTCGCTTGATAAAGTATTGCTCTCAGCCCTTGGTGTCAGAGTTACAGTATTACTCCTGATCTGCTTGTGTTATTCTATTGCAACATCCTGAATATCTTGCATTCCTTAGCAAGCTCAGGACCTACTGCTGCCAAGTCACTTGGAGGAGTGGTTAGGGCTGAAACACCTGCTGATGAAAGTAACCACCTAGAAAAAGATTTCTGGAAACAACCTTTGAAGGAGCAGATGGTGGGAAAATTACATGTACCAGGAAAGAGATTCAGAAAGAAAAGGGGGTGGCAGGTGCTGGCTACCACATGTAGCGGCGGAGGGCAGGCAGGCTGTGGAGGATCTGAGCCTGAACGGAAGGTGTACGATGCCTGGGGCGTGTGGGCAAAGAGCTTGTGTTTGAAACACTCATGAACAGGAAACTGAAAAAAGGAACTGAAAAAAGGTTGTAGGAAGCGTGATGGTGGTTTGGACAGAACGATCAGGCTATGAACTGACTGAAGATTTTAAAGCGATGTTGTGAGGCCTGGCAGATAGAAGGGTGCAGTAACTGAGACAGCGGTAACCTGAGCATGGCGGTTTTGCTCCTAGCTTAGGAAGAGAAGCAGCCCACCCTGTGTTCACTGATTTTTAATTTCCTCTGTAATTTTTATATTTGAGCCAGCGTGGATTTTCTTGTTGTCTTCCCAACCTGGACAAACTACTTCAGTTCTGGTGTGGCGTTGTTGTAATTGCTCTACTGGGCTCAGAGAAGAAAGCCTGACTGCAGCCCAGCCCTGACCCCGGAGCTTTGCTGCTTTCCTCCTTCTCTTCCGCAGCAGATTGTTAAACATCGTGTGTACACACACGCAGGGACAGCTCACTACGAATTAACGGCCGGGGCCTCTGCGTGCGCCTCAGGAGCTGGTACGTGCTCCCTGCGCCCTCCCTCTTGCGAAGCCTGCCGAAGGAGAGCTGGAGGTCTCGACACACCACGGAGCAGCTCGGTGTTTTCCTCCTCGGCAGCGCCGCGGGCAGCTGCCCGGGCACTACGGGGGCCGCTCCCGGAGGTTTTTACGCCCTTGTCTCTATTTTCACAGCGCCTGGACTCTGTGCTCGGCCGTGACGCACCGGCCCCGCCAGGGCGGACGGTGATGGCCGCGCCCCTGCCCCGGGAGCGGGTCTGCGGCGCCTCCCCCCGGAGGGGCCGCTGTGCCCCTGGCTGCCGCCCGCTACTGCCCCGCCGGCCAAACGCAGGCCTCCCCGCCGGCCAACGGGAGGCGCTCGTGGCTCTAAGCTTCAGCCCCAGCGCCCGCCTCCTGCTGAGAGTGACAGGTGCGCCGCCACGGCCCCATTAGTCCGCTCGCCTGGAGAGGGGTGGGCATGCGGGCCAATCCCCGTCCGCAGGGCGGAACCCTAAGCGGCCACCTGCCCCGCACTGTGACAGGAGAGGCGTCGGTGTGACTGCATCGCAGAGCGCCATTGGCTGCCTTTGCCGTCACCGCCCCAATTCGCGGGGCCTTCCCGGAAGAACCGGACGGCGATTGGCCGCGGGGAAAGCCGGGTCCGGATGTGCGATGCCGAGGGGGCGGGCCTTAAATGGGGCAGTGGCGGGGGGAGAGGGGGAGCGGCGGCGGCTGGCGGGGCCTGGGCCGCGCGTGAGGCGGAGCGGCGGCAGCCTTAGCGCGGGTGAGAGAGCGAGCGCCTGACGCGGTACGGCGGGGCCCGGCCCAGCGCCGCCTCGGGCGTGCCGCCAGCCGTGGTCGTGAGGGGACGGTCCCCGCCGGCACGGGAGGGCGGCGGGCGCGGCAGCGGGTCGTGAGTCCGCGCCCCGCGGGAACGTCGCCGGGAGGGGCTGGGCCGGTGCGCGCGGCGCTCGCCTGTTCGCCCCGCGAGGAGCTGCCGCCACCGCGCAACGTCTGTCGGCCCGACAGCCCTGTCCCTCACGGGGGGACCGCGCCGGCCCCCCCCCCCGCGGTGTGAGGCGCCTCACGGCCCCTTTTCTCCGGGCACTTCGAGGCGGCTGCCAGCGGGGCTGCGGCCCGGCGGGCCTCCCTCCGCACCCTGCCAGGCGGCGTCGCTCTGCAGGGCCGGGCACGGCCGCGGCCTCGGCGTGAGGTACCGCCAGGGGCTGGCAGGAGCGGGCTCGGTAGGACTGACCCTTCCCTCCTGAGCCCCTTCAGTCCTGCAGCCGCCGGTCCTGTGAAACTCGGCGGGTCGTCCCCTTGTGTCTTTCGAACGCCTATCTGTCGTGTAAGGGCCGGTTCTGTTGGCGTAGGTTACGATTCCCTTAAGGAGCGCGTTGTAAGAGCGAATCCATAGCAGCAGGTGTCGTAGGAAAGGTGTAATCTCTCTGTGGAGGAACAGGATTGACTGGTCAGTGCTCCTGTTCGCTGCCCGCATTCCTCAGCCGCTCCCTCCCTGTCCGGTGGGTTCAGGCGTGAGCTAGGGAAGTGCTTGGGTCCCCAGAAGATCGGGAGTGGGAGTGCTGTGGAGGACTCGGATCTGGTGTACGCTGACAGGTAGCGTCACCGGACAAACGTCTCGGTGTTGTGATCAGCGTGTTTTGTTCTTCGCTAGCGCGCTGCCTAATCAGCTCTGTTTATTCTCACGTCTGGGAGTCGTTCCCTTTCAAGCAGGGAATAAAATGCATTAAGAACGTGTGTGTGTGTATATATATATATATAAATGTCTGTTGTATATTTGTCTATATGTAATTTTTCTTTTCTTGAGGAATCCTTTATGTTTCCAGAAAATACTTAGTGAAGTGCTCTGTTCTACGTAGGTGAAGTTTTTGTCAAGCTGCTTTAGTCTTGTATTTAAACT
The DNA here is from genome assembly GCA_022605575.1 of Laterallus jamaicensis coturniculus. Lineage (NCBI taxonomy): Eukaryota > Metazoa > Chordata > Aves > Gruiformes > Rallidae > Laterallus > Laterallus jamaicensis. The sequence continues at coordinate 14,760,288 of JAKCOX010000017.1, read as the reverse complement.
AATGACCCTGCTGATAATAGGGGGAAAACATGGACAGTAGGTATAAATGGTAGAAGTTATCTTTAGTGGGAATACCTAATGAAGAGAAGGAAAAGGTACAAAACTGAAATGCTTATAATTTTGGTTCTTATTAGTGATAACGCTGCTTTTTGAGGTATTTTAGGGTGATAACAAAGTGTTGTGTGGCTGCTCTCATGTATCGTGTGCCTTGGTGTGGGCGAGCACCAATGTGATTCTGCTTGGCAGCAGGTGGCTCGCATGGTCCAGCTGCAGAGGGGCTGTGGTAAAGCTGTGCCATATAGGAGTTAGGAGGCCTTTCCAAGGGCAGCATTTGAAGAAGTGTCTCTTCACAAGTCCATGTTGGGTCTCTTTTTAATTGCTGTTGTACTAGTATGGAAAGCATTAGAGGAAAATATATCTGTAAAAAGCCCTTAGGAGGAGTGCTGTTACTTTGTATTCTCAAAGTAGTAGAAATAGTTACTGACTGTCACACTACTAAGCCCGTTCTGAAGTGCTGTGAACGATGACTAAACTGCCATGAAATTCCATTTAATGATATTGGGACTTGGCTCTCCTTGTCTGATGCAGACCTTCTGCATAGTTAGAAGTAGGATAAAGTGTCTAGCTTAAATATCCTGCTACTTGATTATTTTTTTAATATAGTTTTTCATTTTTGTGATTGATGTGGTAGAGAATACTGAGGTGAGGGCACTAGAGAGCGCAAGCACTTGCAGGTAAGCTTTCTGTATTGAAATCATTCTCGCTTCCTGTGTAGTAGCTAGGAGGAGTGAGTGTTATTTCAAACAAAAAAATTCTAAAACTTCTTGAAAAGTTTTTTAAATGACCCTCCTCTGGGAAGTTGGAGTTCTGACGTTCCTAGTTCTCCATGATAAATAGTATTTTAACAGCTGATTGAGACTGGAGACAGTTTAACAAGTTTAGGACAAGACTGTGTATCCCTTATTACTGGCAGGCAACTGCATAAAAGGTCTCTGTGCAGAAGAATTTCTGTAGTTTAGAGATAAAATAATGTTTTATTTTGAGATATAAACCATTCTTAATAGTCTCTAAATAGGCATCTCTGTAATGAAAATCATTTTAACAGAGCTGGAAATCTACAGAGATAGATACATAGCTGCTTTCTGTAATGTGGAGGCAGTGACTGAACTCCATGTAGCACCACTTACCAAGCTTCTAGATCGGTTGCATGTTTCACAGGTAATAGGTTGGGCTGTTTTTTAGGTACATACCTCACTCTTTGTCCTGTTCAGCTCCAGTATTTCTCATCTTTGTTTCTGAAAGAATGTAATTTATGTTACCTAGTCTTAAAGACACACCAGCCAAAACCAAACAAAGAAAAAAATCCCACCCAAACCCCATAATAACACCAGATTCCAAATGATTGTCTTCAGACCTGTACCTCAGCTTCCAGCACTTCTGTCTCGTGGCACTCAGGTGCTCTCTTTGTGCGTCAGTTCCTCCTCCCTCTGGTTACGCTGAAGTTTCCCAGGGTAATGTCTTGTACCTTCCCAACCCAGCGTCTTGCTGTTGTGTTTAGCCTGGCTAAACTTCACAGAAGAGAAAAGCTGGAGCTCTCTGCATGCCTCTGCTTTCCAGACAGGAGATGGGCAAGAGGGAAAACATCATCTTGCTATGGTCACAGGGCATGCCCCAGTGCAATGGCTGTGCTTTGACTTTCTGTTTCAAGTGGATTGGAATGATGTGGCTGCTGAAGAGGAAAAATGTCTGGAGGAGCTATGTAATGGAATGTTTGAGAAGATTTTTGGGGTGGTACAATTAATTAACTTTCATCACTTTCCTGAATGGTGCTTGCATTTTTTTAATGTCTGGCTGCTATATAATTTAGAAGGGTACCTATGACTTGTTATCAACACTAGACTTCCTTTGGATAAACTGTCTGGCATTTGGGTTTTTTGTTGTTCTGTTTGTTTGCTTTTAACAAGATTGGTAATTATTTTCCCTTTAGGAAGATTTTTGATCATAATATTACTGCTTTCTCAATAAACTAATCAAATCAGTGGGTAAAAAGGTGGCATATTGTTGTTAAACTTGGTGTTGACTCCAGCAGAAACCTGTGCCGTTCTTTCTGACGCCCTATGAATTACCTTAGTCCCTGTTCTACAACTTACTATTAAATAAATTGACTGAAGTGAGTTACCTCAAAATGTTAGCTAATGTAGCCAGAAAAGAGGGCAAGAAGGGGAAAGGCAACTGTGAGAACTGGAGGGGAAAAAAGGTAGAGGAAATAGGCTGTGCCAGACAAGAGGTGCTGTAGATGAGAATTCTTGCATAAACAATAGCAGGACTTAAAAAAAAAAACAAACCCCAATCCAAAGCCAAGGGCATACACAGTAGATGGCACACTGAAACTATAAATACAGCTGAAGTTCGTGTTGTTGAACTGTTGAGCTAAAGGGCGCTAAGCTTTAGCGCTTGTAATGAAGCCACTAAATAAGTTACAGAGAAACTTCTGTGTTTTGTGGCTTTGTCTGTTCCTGGTGGTGTTCCAAGGCAGATGAAAACAAAATGACACAGACGTGATGCAGACTCAATGGGAGGATCATCTGTTTCACTGGGAATGGCAGAGAGTGTTTCAAACTGGAGCACTTCAGAGACATGCAAAGTCAGCAGTGGGGGGAGGATTGGAGGGGCAAACTTAACCATAACTACATGAGCAAACCCTTGTAGTACTGTCCAGTGCTCGACTTGAATGGTGAAGTGATCTTTTGAATATTTCTGTGTGTAGAGGATTTTTCTTGACTGTGCTGAGCCAATAGATGATCTTTTTTCCAGAGTGCAAGACAAAATGTGGAACGCAGAACCTAGAGTGTCTTTCTAGCAGAAAGAAGTTAGGGATTCATGCACAGAAATTATTCCATGGACAACTGTGTTACTGTCCTGGAGTCTAATGTATGTTAGAGCTTTGATAGTTTTAATTACTGGTGGTCTTAAGTACAAGGAGTTTTCTCCTTAAGTTACAAAAGTATAAAGCTGGCTGCACAATTGAATCTGAATCCTATTTATACATTCTGTGCTGTTTATCTGATAGAATGCATATTCGTTCTGTTTATTTTTAAGGTATAGAGCAGAGAGGCCTGAGGAAGCTCTGAAGACACTGAGAAGTTGCAGTCCTTTGTTTGGAATACACGTTATGAACCCTTTCTGGAGCATGTCTACAGGTTCTGTGCGCAAGGTAGATATACAATGCCTGGATGAATGCCATAAGGTGTTAACAGTCATTGGGGGGCAGTAGCAGTTCTGGCAAAGGCAGATGATCTGGAGTGTGTGTTTTATCTTAAGGATTCTAAGTATAAGTTAGCTTTGAGTTGCGTTAACTGGAATGTGACTGTGGATGTAATCTACTCCAGAATTTGTTGACTTTTCTTACCTGAAGCATCTTTAAGTGGGAAACAAACTTGTTCAAATAGCTGAAACGTATTTCTTAGGATGTCTGCTTGCTGTCTTTTCTAGATTTTACCCAGGTTCTAAATGTGCAGTGAGCATTGACAACACTGTGCCTTCACAATTGTGACTTCAGACTGTGTATAAAAGCATGACAGTTCTAGGGTTAGTCACTTCTCAGGTGTTGGGTGCCAGGGCAGATTGTGTAACCTTACTGATAGTGCTTGCAAGCCTAGGGATTATTACTAGTCTGAGGCTTAAGCACTTTGAAACACTGCAGGCTAGCTCATTCCTGTAGTCGCCACAACTAGCCTAATCACACATCTGTGGTCTGCAGGTTTGTCTTGGCAATCTATAGGATGATTTTGAGGTCTGTACACAGTAGAGTGTTCTTTAGCAACCTAGAAGTTGCCAATCGAGTAGAAAACTATTTTTTTTTCTTTTTTTAATAAAAGATAGCATAGGCATGAAAAGTTACTCTAGCAAAACTGAACTGGGCTTGATGTCGCTGTCAAATGGTGATAGTCTCTCAGTAGGAATGGGCTATATAATCAGCTCCAAGTGGATGTTGGTGTTTAGGTGCAGGAAGGAAGTGAAACACATGAAATCTTCTGTAGAAAGCTCTTACTTCATCTCTGCTTCACTACACTACTTCTAAAAACTCTGAAGTCTCGAATATGAAGATGGTAATCAGTGGAAATCATGTATCTTGAAGTGTTGTGTGCTAGAAATAGAATGAGTTCTGAGCTGAAGTTATATACTATCTGGTTCCAGTTTCTAAATAAATATAAGCCTCTTTAAGCGTTTGTCCTAATCTGCAGATTTTGTATCTAGCACTGATGATTTTTGTACTTTTAGGCTAGGTTTGTTTGACTTGAAGCTCTATTTAAAAACAGAAGCCAAAGAGACACCACCCCCATGTAATAGGACACCAAAACCCAAGGCATGTTTCATTGGCCAGACCTGTAGTTAGCAAAGTTGGGTTTAAACCTGTGATAAAATACTTGATATGTTAAACATTTTAAGAAATACAGCCTGTAATCTCATGATTCTCTTTTAATTTAACAGAGACCTGAAGCTGAAGAGAAAACTTTGAGTGGAGAGGTACGAACCAGTCCTCTACGAGCATCTACAAAGAAACAGTTGCCTTCTATTCCAAAGAATGCTGTGCCAATAACCAAGCCTGCTTCACCTGCCACATCATCCCAGTCGACAAATGGAACACATGCTTCTTACGGGCCTTTTTATTTGGAGTATTCCCTCCTTGCAGAATTGTAGGTTTTAACTTTTTTTGGGTCTTTTTTTAAGTCGCTGGGTTTCTGCTGGGGATCTAGTGCAGGGATCTAGTTCTTGCATGGTGCCTCTGCCTTGGTCCTTGAAGAAGGCAGTAGAATATAAGTTCCACAAAACTCTTTTTGTGGAGTAGGTGTCTCAGTTTCTTGAGGTAGCAGGGGAGAGGAAAACTAGATGAGATTTTTAAGGGGTGTGTTTAGATGTGATACTCTGAATTGCAACAATTCTCAGTCTTCAAGTAAACCCATTTTGGGCTTAGGCATCCTGACTAGTTATCCTAATAACTTTCTGGTCAGAAATACCAACTTCTTGAAACAAAATGGAAGCCAGCAGATGCCTGGTGGGAAGATACTTATGAGTGTATGGTACTGTCTAATGGAGTTAGGATGTGGGAGCTTCCTTCAGCTGTTAGGTGGAACACTTCAAAGCTGCCTGATGCAGCTTGTTAAATAGATATTAGGAGGACTACATTCTTTCCTGTGTTTAGTGATAATGGGAAACTTCTGAGGGAGGAGTTAGTGTGATTTACATAGCCTTTTGTATCAGTTACATTTGATCCAGTCTAGTGATTTTCAGACTGCTGTGGGAGCACGCAAATCTCTTATTTGTCTGCAAAACTTCCTAGTTATATTAAGTTACATAAACTTCTGTGCTACAGAGCTGAAAGGACTTCCTCTGTAATAGACATGCTGGATTCTCAAGTATGTAGTGCCTTTTGGAATGAAATCCCTGGGGTCCTTATGCAACACTAGGTCTTCGTTCTTGCATTTAACCGTTAAACTGAAAGTAAGAACTCTCAAAATATTAGTAGGTTGGCTTTTTCAGGGAACTGACAGTGACTTCTTAATTCAAGAAAGATGTTTTTCTTCTGCAGAATGCAAAACTATATCGGTATCATAATGTAAACTCCTTTAGTTTAAGGCACTCTTTATTAGGTAGATAAGGGAAATAATAATACAATGAAATCATAAGGGAAGAACTGCATTAATATTTTGCTTTAAGATTATTATCCACTTGTACAAGTACATGGCATTCATTTTAATGGGTCTATATGCCAAGTAACTGGAAAACTTATCAATTGATTCTGTTCAGTAGAATCTGCTAACCGCACAACTACAGCGGATTAAACTTGCTGGCAAATTCTTGTGTTCATTGATTTGAAAAACAGTAACAATGTAATGTTTTGCCCTGGTAGAGCTGTCAGTTACCAAATGGACTTTCCTGAAAGGCAAAGGAAGAGGGAGAAACAATTCATAATGTGCTAGTGATTGATAATGGAAGATTGTGACTAGATTATCATCACAGGAAGTGAAACGGCATCTAAGTGAAAGTTTGGGAAAAGGGCTTGGTCCATCCTGTTAAGAAGATGCCTGGAATCACTTGATCTGGATCTCTAATATACCCTGCTGCTTACCTGTCCTTTTATTCTCTGCTGCTTTGTCAGTTGCCAGTTTAATTTGTTTGACCTGCAGCATAGCTTCATCTAAAACTGCAAAACTACTTGTCTACAATTGAAGTTACAGCGTTGGTCACATCTCAGAATTAACTACAGCTGCCTGCCAAACTGCATTCAAAATTATTTAATTGCATTTCTTTTTTTCTTCCTTTCTTTTGAAACTGGGAATTCAGTCGATAAGTGGAAATTTCACTGTTGATGTGTGTTACTTGCATCTGCTGAGGGAAGAATTGATTTCTACTCCTCTAGATACAGTTTTATCAGGCGAAAGAATGTTGTCTTTTAGTAACACTATAGTGGAGGGGCAGCAAAAGCCAGAGTGAAAGAATATGGTTTCTCTAGTTTCCCGCCACCTCCTGGGAGCAATCTGCCCTTGGGAATTGATTGTGACTTTGCGAAGAAGTCCCCTGGTAAGCTGTTGGTAGTATGGTCTGGGTTTACTGTTGTCAGCTTGCTGTAGGTGTACTGTGGCTGTGGAGCTGTTCTAAATACCAATTCCAATTGCAGCACCTTGGTTGTAAAGCAGAAGTTGCCGGGTGTCTACGTGCAGCCATCTTACCGATCAGCATTAAGTAAGTTTGCATTTAAACTTTTAAAAGTCTTTTTTATGTGTATATATGTATTTAAAATTCTTTCACTCAAGCAAACTTTCTCACTTGCAGTGTGGTTTGGTGTAATATTCATAAGACATGGGCTCTACCAGGATGGTGTGTTTAAATTTACTGTCTACATTCCTGATAATTACCCAGATGGAGACTGCCCAGTAAGTGGCTGTGTGTGTCTTGAGTTTTTCTTGTTTTCTGTTGGTTTAAGTATGAATTTTTATTAAAGCTAATATACCAGTTAGCTTCTCATTTCTTTGAACTACTTCTGTTCTGTGGCTGGGCTCATTTGGGATGTCTTGTATGCATTACTTAACCTCTGTGAAGAGATCATGTTGTTCTGATTACTGAGGCTGGTGTTAGGGTTACATGTGTTAGAGTATTAAGTACTCCACCAGTTCTTTACCTCAGTTCTTGATCTGCTTCCATGGCAAGGAAGTTAACGTTGAAATGCTTGAATAAGTATCCAAATTCCAAGCAGTGATAGAGTGGAACATAAAATCCACGTAGCTATGCTGTGCTTGCTGTGGTGCTACAGGATTTCTTGTCAGTCTGTCTTACAAATTACATGGGAATAAAGAACTAAAAGGACTTGGAGAAAGTTGGTGAAACAGGGAGGCAGATAGTATGGTGTTATCTTCTGTCTCTGCTTTCTCTTTTTCTCATTAGGGAAAAGTATCCAAGTCATTACATCAATTAAAATAAATGAATTTATATATATATATATAAAACTAAATCATGTGGCAGTCTTGACTCCCCAGAGCAGAGCAACTGGCTCTCTTGGCCAAATTTCTCTAAGAGGGAGGTTGGGAGACAGGTGTATGTAACTGCGAAGAAGTTGCTGTGTCAAGAAGCTGTCTGCTTGGTGTCAAGTTTTGCATACAGCTCTCTTTAAAAGGACAGAACTAGTGGGAAACAGTTTCGTTCAGAGCATTAGACTTCAGTATCTCTCCTACAGCTGCCATTCTGCAGCATAGAGCTTTAAAACCTTCCTGTTGAAACTAAGTTTTCTTTTGGAAGAGCGCATGAACACCAGAGGAAACCACCTGTACAGAGCTGCATCAGCATGGTGTCACTGCACAGTTTACTTAAAAATGTGTAGGATAAAAGTGGTATTGATTGTAGCTTGTGTATGTGTAAAGCTTTTGGTCACAAATAGCTAAACCAGAAAAAGTCCTTTAATCTGATCTTATCTGACGATATTACCTGTGTTGGCACTAGTGCTTGTGCAGTTAGCTGGATTAGTTTCCTGATTTGGTGATAAGCATGTAAGAGGACAAGACCCTGCGTGTAACACCGGTGTGTTGGGTTACAGCTTCAGAGCTGGTATAAATCACTTCAGGTTGCTTTCATTTAATACAGTAACAATTAATTAGTATTTGGAAGTATCTGACTGACCCTCCCCCAAGTGGTTTTAACATCAGGGTTGAACTTCTCATAACTAATTTGTTTTTTCTAATGCAGCGCTTGGTTTTTGATCTGCCTGTCTTCCATCCGCTAGTAGATCCTTTGTCTGGCGAACTGGATGTGAAAAGAGCGTTTGCAAAATGGAGGTTAGTGGTAACACACTGATGTATAATTTGAAAAACGTTTGTTCCTTTCTTCATTGTGATGGGTGTTTTTTTCCTTTTTAGGCGAAATCATAATCACATATGGCAGGTATTAATGTATGCTCGCAGAGTCTTCTACAAGATTGATACAACCAGTCCTCTGAACCCCGAGGCTGCAGTGCTGTAAGTATCTTCCATGCATACAGATATGGTCTCCTAAGAGATTTTTGTGTAGACTTGCAGCAACAGGAGATTTGTTTATCGGTTCATGCTGTCTATCTCTGGAGTTAGTTCCTAGTGCAACCCAAGTTGAGGCTTTGCCAAGTCTGTCTGTGCCTCTAGAGCAAATCTGAACCTCCTTGCAATTACTTGATGCTACTTACTTGTGTCTTGCAGGTATGATAAAGATATTCAGCTGTTCAAAAGCAAAGTGGTGGACAGCGTCAAACTATGCAGCAGTCATCTGTTTGATCAGCCTAAAATAGAGGATCCCTATGCAATCATGTGAGTACCAAAACTTGTTCTCAAAACATTAGGGTATGGTGAATTTGCTCATGGTATAGTTGTTGATTTGAAGACTCTTTGCCAAGTTGACTCATCTGTTTCTTTTGTACGTCTGCAGCAATACTTTGAATATTCCCCCCCTGATTTTCTTCTATTGAGTGAATATTAAATATAATCAGACACTTGTGTTGACTGTTTTTTCACTAAGCAACCAGAATTTTAAAAAAACCTCAACCAAACCCCAAAACAAATAGACAAAGGCTCCTAAACATCCACCTCCCTCAAGCAGAGATACCCATGGAGTAAATACTGCTTTCCGGTTTTCCTGAACTCAGTTTGCATGACTGTAGCTTTAGTCATAGTTGTAAATACTTTAAAGCTTGACTGCATGGGGTTGGAACGATCAGCTCCACAGTGAATAGGAGCAGCAGTTCATTCAACACCTGCTGAATTCTCATTGCAAACGAAAATGAAAGCCTAAATATTTCCTGCTGAAAAAGATCCATGACAACATGAACCTAATTCTTAACTGTGTTTTACCAGTGAAATCTCAGACTTGTACTGTACTTGAAATTCAACAAACTAAACCAAGGAAAATTGTTGCTCTCTGCTTTGTCTATGCTGTAGTCTGCAAAAGCGCATATTAAGAGATAACTTTACTTAATCCATAGTTTTTCTCCATGGAATCCAGCTATACATGATGAAGCTAGAGAGAAGATGTTGTCTCAGAAGGTATGTCCAAAGTCCAAATTCTCACGATAGTGAGTGCCTGATAAGGGAGGAAAAGTGCTCTGTCTCTTCGTGATGAACGTGTACTAGACAGACCTCAATCTACCCCTCTCTGGGATCAGCAGGCATGCTGAAACTCATTTGGTCTCCTACCTAAGCAGTTATGTCACTGTTCTAAATTCAGTGTGTTAAGCAAGTAGTCATGTAGCCAGCTAGACAGCTTTGTTGGTACAGTTATTAGCACACTCAGCAGGTTTTTTTGTTTGTTTGTTTAAGGGATGGAAGGGAGGGAAAAAGGGGCAGGAAGAGATTTGTGGGCTGCCTATTAGCTTGTCCCGCTCTTGTCTTCACCATTACCGCTTCTGCAGAAACTGACAGTCCCCACTTTGTTCTCTTCTGTCGAGAGGTCTTTCATTACTGAATCAAAGCTTCAGGGCCGCCTTCTCATTCCAAACCTTTTAAAGCAGCACAAGCAGAGTGAGTACCTTGCTCACATCTCTAACGCTACTAATGTCTAGTAAGACAGCTAATGGAAAGGTGCTTATTCTGTCACAAAGCACTCCTACTGGTATAACAAGAGTGTGTTGGTTCATATAGCTTTAGTCTGAGCAACACCTTTGGTATTGGGGGAGGGGGTGATTGGTTCCTTTTTTGGGGGCTGGGTTTTTTTTGGGTGTTTTTGTAATTATTCCTGCGCACTTGACAAGAGCTGCCACACAGGAATACTGAGTCTGCATGGGGTGGCATGACAAGTCAATCCACTTGCAGTGCCTAGGGATTCTGAACTGGTGGCTGGTATCTTTGCTGGGCTGGTGAGGAAGTGCACTCTGCATGTTTTAATTACTGACTTGGGCTCCTTGCACTGGAGCTGGGGTATGGTTTGATGCGTGGTTGTTTGTTTTTTTTTTGTTAAAAAAAAAAACAACCCAAAACCAACCAACAACTGTCTTTTTTGTCAGTCCAAACTTTGGTCTTCCTCACTGTAAGCTTTAGCTCATGTTCTTGTGGGCCTTCTGGTTTGAATGAGATTTTTTACCTTAACGCAATGTGCTGCCTAAAGCTCAGTGTAGCGTGTTCCCAACTGCCAGTGAGACAACAGGGCTTGAGGTGAGGTGGCCTTTCTCCATCTTTGGATTTATTGATGATCTTCTAAAAACTACAGAAGTACTTTTGACACTTTTTTTTTTTTTTTTAATTCTGTGCCTCATTCTTTCTTATACTTTAAATCAAAGCCCTACAGAGAAAGAACAGGTTGAGGCGTTTGAAATGGAAGTGATATTATGTCTCGGAAACTGATAGCAAGCGTTAATGCCAGTGATTGCTTTTTTTTTTGACCTTTATCTTTGGAGATGTGTATTAATTTCTTTTAAAGTGAAAACTAACATTTGCAGTAACAATTGCACATAGTGCACTTTAATCTGTGCCTTAGGAGATTTTTTTTTCCAAATGTCAGCGTAGCTGAGAATGTTCTTTTCCTTCCTTCTGCAACCCTGGATCCTTGTTTATTTCCTGTGTTAATTCCTGTGCCTTGATAGAACTGTAGCCCAGGAGTGGCTGTGATGTCCCAGTTCCCTGCTGAGCACGTGGCTTTTGCTGGGCGATATCCTGTATGCAGCATGTGATTGGCAGGTGCTACTCTGCCAGGCTCAAGCCTAACCCTCTTGTGTGCTGTTGTCTGGTATGTTACAGCAATTCTGTCACACAGTGTCGCCTTTTACACAAAGCATGGTGAGGGACAGAAGAAATGCAGGTCCATTTGTCTTGCTGACCTAATTTACTCTGTCAGGCAAAAGGCTTCCTGAAGTATGATGCAATGTGCTCACATAATTATCCCTTGGTGTGTCACTCCAGGTTTGGTGTAGTTGGCACAGAGCTCATCTGATGAGCCTGTAGTGGTGTGGAGGAAGGGTTAGTTCCTAGCACGCAAAAACCTGTATGCTGTTCTGTTTCTTTGACCTGCTAGAATAGATATCTAATGTACTAATCTTCTTCAAGCATCTGTAGGCCTAAAGTAGTTGAAGTTGTACCTTTATCCCCCAACTTGATGTTCTTCTTTTTTTCGTCTTCTGAAGTGCAATAGTGGGTCTCAAATGTTTGTTACATTGTGTTGGGTAGAAACAGTTACTGTTTGGGCATTTAACTGTTACACATGCTCAGGGCAGGGAAGGGCCATCCTTGGGAAGTATTAAGAAACTCCACAGTGTCAGTTGTTACTTTGCTCTGTTGATTGGCGTTCAGAAGCCCTCACGGTATGTCCAGCATCACCAGGTAGTAAGCTGTGGTCAGAACCTCAGGTTAAGGACAGAAATGTTTTGATTTGGTCTGATGCTTCTTTCTGTAGAACAAAAGCAGTGACAAATAGCAGTGCAGTGATGCTGGGCCATGGCCTTCAAGCAAAAAGCACTGCTTGAAGAGTCTGACTTTTGTGGCATGGTGGGGTAGCAGGACATAAACTGAGTACAGCTCCTGTAACGTCAGAGTAGTTCTGTGGGTACCATGCACCTTCACAGAAATTGAACCTATTGCCATTTTGCTGTTCCTCTTTGAGGAGAGGAAATGATGCTAGCCTCTTCAATGCTTTGAGTTGCCAAAGATAAAAAGGATGGGGAGGGACTTCAGAGGGTTTGAGGTGTCTAATAATTCTGACTTGAACTCCCTTCTACCTAGAAGAAGCCAGAAGACCAGCACTGCAAAAGCATGCACGTTTCTGGGCTGTCGTGGGTAAAGCCTGGCTCAGTTCAGCCTTTCAGCAAAGAAGAGAAGACGATGCCTACTTAGCTCTTCTGGATGATGGTGCACAAAACACTTTCTGTGGGTGGAGGGAATGTGATGGACGGAGAAACAGCAAAGCAGCAGTTTCTTTCTTGACTACAGACTAGTAAAAACTGAATGGTAGCAGTGACTCCAGTAAACCTGTTCAATGGATTACTGACTCGTAATGTTTTACATATGCATTAGGTTTTAAAGGCTTGCCTGGAGCTTGGAAGTCTCTCTTAAACACTGCAGTACTTCTACCTGAAGACTGTCTAGGGTGGGTTATTCCTCAGGGCTCTGAAATGCCTGGAGGTTTTGGGTTGGTTTTTAAGCTTTTATTTTTTTCCCCTCCAGGAATAGCAATTTTTTAAAAAAATCTTAAATTACTGGCAGAAATATTAGCATTGGAAATATGATGCCAGAAGTAAGCTGTGTTCATGTAAACTAATATAGCAGAGTTAAACACTATATTTAATGGTTTTAAATACTTTGGTTTCTATTGTAAATATATTAGAATTTGAAATTGTAAATAGGCGGTTCATTGACTCCATTTAGCACTTTGCAGAGGTAAAGCTGGGGATGATGTATGATGTATTATTGATTTGTAAATGGATGTTGTCACTAAAGCACACATTAGTCAGACAGGTGAAAGCAGATTGTCAGGCTTCTTAGACTTTTATTGCATAAACACTAAACTCAAAGCTTTTTATGGTGGTCTCTTGAGCTAATAAAGTCTTAGAGGATTTTAGATTCCCTAGGTGTCTAGGGGATGACTTAGGATAGCAGATAGCTTGACTAATGTGTGTTGATAGTGACATCTTAAAATAAAAAGAAACCGGTGATCTAGCTTCTGTCCCTCTGTCTGTCTGTGGTGTAGACATTTAGCAAAGACTCGCAGTGGGATGGGAGCCCAAGGTACATGTGTACCTGCCTGCGTGTGTATTCAGGACCTCACGGGACACCCCGGGTGTGCCGGAGTGGCCGGTTAAATAGTGTTTTGCTCCACACACAGGAGCACCTTCCTAAAGCATGTGCGAGCTCAGGGAAGCTTTCACTCTTCCCAGAAGGCTTCCTATCCTGGTGTCATAGACAGGCACAATGCCTTACTCTTGCCTGGCAGGGTTTTCCTATCAAAACTTGTAATGTTAACCCTTTGCAGCTGGGCTGCTTTTTCTTTGGCTCTTCATGTCCGCACTGATGGCATTAATGCAAACCCTGCTGTCCAGTAACGAGAAACAGTGACTTCATATATAAATGTGATGTGGTGGTTGGGAAGGGTGGGAGTGGTGCAATGTGTGTTTTGGGTTTACTCCTGCGTGTTTGTCTTTAGTACTATGTGACAGGCTAAATCCACTGGTCATATGACAACCTTTCCCTGATCCCTTTGAGAACAACTTCCTAGCTCTTAAGGAAACAGACAAAGCCTTTACAAGTAATATGTTACCATCTACCAAATGACTAATTTAATGTGCTGTTAAGGATGATTTGAGTAGGTTCTATGCAGCACTAGACATTAAATGCTCTGTTTTAGGTAATGTTGAACTCTTAATGCATGGTGTTGCTTTAAATCTTTTAAAGCTTCCACCTTCATGATGCAACAGTTTCCCGGGGTGCCTGGAGTGTCTCTGGTGCTGCTGGAATTCCTCTTTAGACAGGAGAATGGAGGGGACAGCAAGGATCCTATTTAAGGTAGAGAAAGGCGAATTTTTTGAGTCTACCCTTTCCTCTTTAACTCCCCTCATCTTATAAAGTGTCTGTTACAGAGCCTAGCTTCTTGACTACTAAAATGTTCCTTTTAAACTTTAGTGTATCTATTTATCCTCACTGTAATGAGAGAAATAGAATTCAGAGCAGTTCTTTCCTAAGGAAGTGTAAGGTTAAAGTATAAGTTACCAAGCGAGTGCTTCTGAAGGAGGTATTAGCAACTGGACTGTTGCCTTCAGCTTTCTGAAAGGCTTTGCTGCCTGTGTATGGGAGGTGTTGGGCCTGTGTAAACTGAAGGCTCTGGCAGGCTCTACTCACCTGAAGTAGTACAGCAGCTTTAAATGTATTTAGTGGCTTTAAATGTACTGGTGTTATTTCTAATTGTAAACTGTGTTGAAGTGGTGGTTGAGTGCAGGTATTCCAAAAGGATGTTTTTGCCATGGTGAGTCAATCACTGGGGGAGATGTTGGTGATTTTGTAGGGTAATTAATTCAGAGCATACTCAGCTTCAGCACTAATCTGTCTCCTGTAGCTGGGAGCACAGTTCCACTTCGTTACAATGCTCAGAAGGTGTGTAAGGCAGTGGTATTTAGGAACACATAGGGAAATCTAGAGCACATCTGCTGTCCTTAGTGGCTCTGAAGGTTTCTGTTGATGTGCTTTCAGATGATTGCGAAGTCACTGCTAGAATAATTCAGTGTATTTCCAGTTGATCACTATTGCTATGTCATCCCCAAAGAAGCCCACACAAACAAGCATTTGGATACAAAAGTAACTAGAGTGAAGCCAACAGACTTGATGTAGGGTGTTTTGGTGATGGAGTCCTTGAAACAGTGGCTACTGCTAGAGAAACACTGTATCTGTTTTTCAGCAGCACTAGGAACCAGAACCAGCAAGATAATGTCAAACTAACTGCTGCTTTCTTGGTGGTGTAAAAAGTTCAACTCCAAACCTCGACATAAACCTATGCAAATAATAGATTTGAGTTTTTTGTGGTGGTTTATCTCTTCTTCCACTTCTATCCCTTGGGAAGGAAGGAGTGGGAGAAGGCTTGGGACTTGCCAGAACTTTGCTCTTCATGCATTTTTTTTTGAAAAAACATATTCCATAATTTACTGTTAAGTCCTGTCATCCAAAACTTTGAGGCGGGTGCAAAATTCTGAATTGGCACTATGGTTTATGTACACTTTCCTATAGTAGGACCATTCTGCATCCTTATTGTCTTACACTGCTTTTGCATTATGAGTCTTGCATGCTAGAGTTAGTTATTTTGTGAGAACAGGACCTGGATGGCAGATGGGTGTAACTTTTTTATAATTTTGTCCATGTGTTGATATAGAAAAGCAAAAACCAGTAGATCTTGGAAGAAGGCAAGTGATCCTCTCCCTGTTTCTGTGGTCAGCTCTGTGATGACTTGTGCAGAAAGACTTTCTTTCCTTCCCTCTCTCTCTTACCCCCATGGGAAGCAAAAGGAAGCAGAAACCTTCTGGAGCAGTTGCTCCAGCTGTTTCTGGGGAAAATAAAAACAAACTAGTGAGTAACAGAGCTGGAGAGTGGTGTGTGTGTATACATGCATGCACGTGTTCCTGTGTGGGTGAAGGAAGAAGTAACTGGACACATTGCTCTTCTCTGCTTCAGTTCCCCTGACCCAGTGACTTTAGGAAACTACTGCCAGGGTACAGCAAACAGGGGTTTGAAACTCAACTTCTCAGTCTTTCAAAGTGAAGAATGTTGTTCTTACCCTGATTGCTAGTCATGGAAGCTGTCTGGCCCACCTCCATTGGTGGGTGAGAAGAAGTCCTGCAGGCCAGGAGGCTGTGGGTGCCCACTCTGGAGTGCAGAGTGCTGCTTGAGGTGTGTGCTGGCATCTCCTGGGCCAGTGTGGCCCTGCGCAGCTCCACGAGCCCCACGCACCTTGCAGAGAGCTCCCAGCATGGACATGTGGTTGCTTCGCCGTGGGACCTTTGCTGATGAGATCAAAGACCTTCTCTGCCTCTTGTGGGAATGGTGAGTGATGGCAATACTGATCTGCTACTTTGGGAGGGAGGGAGGTAGTAGTGGGGCAACTGGTGTCTTGCTCAGCCTCCCTCTGGTACCAGAAAAAAGCTTGCAGGTGGTGCAGTACAGGGCAGTAACAGTGACTGTTCTGTGGGGCTGTGTGTTCCTTGCCTCGGGTACTTCTGGAGCATGAGGCAGCAGCAAGGCCTTGAGTGCCCATGCATGTAGAGCAGGGTGAAGGAGGGAACTGGCCAAAGACCTTTTGTTCTCAAGGCTGTGCTTTGGTTCTTGGGCACAGTTTGCTTTTTCTCATGCTCCCAGTTCTGCAGATCTATATGGGCCTTGCATGTGGGGAACGGCCTTTCTCTGTGTAGCTTGGGCACGGTCCAGCTCTTCTCTCCCTCTGGCCTAGATCTGTCTGATGCTCTTGGGTATCTCAATATCTCTCATTTAATGTCGTGGTGATGGGAAGGGGGCATGCAGGAAGTAGCTAGCATCCAGCTTGTGCCTTCCCTGCACCTTCATGCCCCTGGGAAGTGTTGGACATGTGGCACAACATACAGGAGTGCTTGGCAGCAGCTGGTGTCTTGTGCTTAAATCAAACTACTGGGAGAGTGGGGTAGGTGGCTGATTGCTTGACAGCTGGCTTAATGTTTGGAAAATAATTCTTTTGTTGCTCTCTTTCCTTTTTGTGCTTCTTGTGCAGCAGATTGCTATTTAAAAAAAAAATCCTCTGTAGTGTTCCTGGCTTTTGTTGCTTGCATTCAAGGGAGCCTGTTTCTGATAATCCTAAATACGCATTTGTTCAGTTTCACTCTATCCTCCATGTCATATGCCAATGGTCATTAGTCTTTCTAACCAGGGTTTTTGTCAAGCATGATCCTGCTATCGAGGGAAAGCAGCTTGCTTTCAGTAGTAATTTTCTGGTAGGGAAGGCTCTAGAATGGGGCTCAGTAAGGTTGAAGTGGGCTTGGATTGTCAGCTGGTTTCCTTGTAACCTAGTGCAAGGGAAGCAGCGATGGCTGTGGGTCCCTGTCCTTGGTCAGCTTTCTCCTCTGTGTGGCATCGGTGCCCATATTAGCTTGGTGGGTGCTGAGGAATTGCAAGTGTCTTAGATTTGTGAAATGCCTGTTCTGAGCTTGCCTTATAAACAGGAGGAACTGAGCTGAAAGCTCTGCTTGGATGGCCTGGGAAGGCGTGATGTGGGTTTGATGTTGGGTTTTGATGTTTTGGGTTTTTTCAAGGCAAGCACATGGGAGCAGGTTTTGAGGGCTAATCTGCTGGCCTGGAGTATACTTACTAAAAGTGCTGTGAATATCACTGTTGTTGCTGCTGTTATTTCTCCTAAACTTTTCTTGATAAGGTTGAAAGAGAGATTTGAATGCCTCATTTAGTGTTAGAAGAATTTGGTTAAAGGACTCGTGGTGTGAAGCAGAAAATGGGCTGAGTATTGTACCTGAGCATGCCCTACCAGCTGGGCCAGGAGACAGGACAGGAGTTGGAAGTTGGAACGTGATAGTTCCTCTTATTTTTCTGGCAATTCAGGAGCCTTTGTAGTAAATCGCTGACTTGCAGATTTCTAAAGTTTCAAGGTGGACTTGTGTAGAAGTTTAATCTCTTCTAATCAGGGGCTGCTCTTTTGTCTTGGCTTCAGCAGGGTAGCTGTGGCACTTGCTTCCTACTCCTGCACAAAGCAGAAGAGCAGCTGTGTCCCCACAAGGGAGTGAAATAGGTACCAAGCAAGTCCTGGTATGTGTTACCTCAGCTGGGAGACATGGCTGCTGTGCTTGGATTTGTCTGATTTGGGCTGAGGTTTAGGAACCACCACAGTTAAAGATCCTTGAAACCAGTGACGAGGAAGAATGGTTGGTGTTTGTTGAGCATGTTGTTTATCTTGGAGCTGTTACAGAGGTCTGTAAGTCTGCTGAGTAGGTCAGATTGCTCTGAGCTAAACCTGTGCTAATGGCAGTTTGCTGGAAAAAAGATAACAGTATTTATTTGGAGAATGTAGAATTCTGCTCAGCTTAAGGGAAGAGTTTGAATCCTTTTTTTTTTTTTTTTTTCCAGATTGAGTGAGGACACCAACTGCAGCTTCTGTGCTCAAATTTGTGCTGGGAGCAGCTGGGCCAGTGCCACAGTGAGCGAATGAGTGCTGAGGTGCTGCCACGGGAATCAAATCCTTTCTCCAGAATTTAGCTTTCCTGGCAGAGAAGTGCCATAATGAGAAGTGAACTGAGACCCTAAATCCATGTCCCCACCAGTACTTGGATAAAGCAGCATGTTGAATGCCCTCTCTGGTGCTGTGAGGTCTGTGAGGGGTATTTCAGAGCAATGTGAGGTGTGCCAATATCAGTCTGAAACGGTGCAGTTGCAGCCAGATGACAGCCTGTGTAGGTCCCTTCCAGCTGACCTGAAAGAAATGTTCTGATGCTGCTTGAGACTTCTATATGCTTAGAGTTGGTTTTTTTTTCTTCCCTTCAGTGGGCTTGTTTTGGGCTTTTTTTTTTTAGCAGCTGTTTCAAAGCATAAATTGCCACTTGCATCTCTTATTATTATTTACAACTGAGCACTACCAAGCAACTGGTTTCAGAAACAGAGCAAAACAAGGGAAGGTGACTTACCTAGTGGGCCAGGTACAGGTTCAAGTGCAGTTGTGTTAGCTGTTCGGGCACAATGCCTGTCTGCCAGGGGCCAAGGCTGTTCTTGACAGCTTAATTTAGGGTTCTTGGGAATTTCCCTCATTGAGTTCAAACAGGAGTAGTGCATCAGCTAGCATGTATGAAAACTCTGCTTGCAGTGGATTAAAATGCAAGCTCTTGTACCAAAAGCTCCCAGGAGGAAGACAAACTGGCTTGCTTTTGTTCTAGGGTCCTCTACTGCTATGTGGCCTTGAGAGCCCCACTCCTCCTCCTCCTTCATGCTTGGAGGGGCTCCCAGTAGAGGCAGCCCATGGCACTGGCAAGCTCCCTTGCACCAGGTTCTGCCAGAGCAATAGGAAGAAACATGTCATAACAACCATGATGACTAAACTGTGGCAGGAGTAAAGCCTTTTCCTCCTCCTGTGCCTACCAGGCATGATTCCTTTGCTTTGACAATAGGAACTGCAGTGGCTGAGCGAAGTTCTTGCAATGTGAAGTGCATTGTGTGCTGTTGGGATAGGAGCACACTAAGCAATCAGACCTGGTGCTTGAGAGCTACAAGTTATTTTTAGCCTTGCACTTACGGTGTGTTTTTTCATACAGCAGCATAAAATGGTGAGTTTATAAATTCTTTGTATGAGAATATCGCAAGTGTATTTTTCAATAAAGGAACGTAAATGGTACAGAGTAACAAGAATTGTCTGACAATTTCATAAATATTTTTACAGAAACATCTACACAATGTTTTGACTTCAGTCTTTGTGTTGTGCAGGTAAGAATGAAAGATGCTTTTGCTCTAACTGAATTTGCAGTGGAATTAAGTTCTAAACTTTCCTATTATTCTCAGGAGCAGGAATGACTGAAAACACAGAGCTTTTACCTTTGGCTTCCTTCTACAACCTCCTGTACTCTTGAGTGTGCTACAGAAACACCACTGCTGTCCACAGTGACACCCTCCAACAGCAACTGGCATCCTGTACCAGCTGTTAGCGTTCAATGCTGTCCTGGTAAATCTGGTATTTTGGAACTATTTGAAATGAGAACAACCAGTAAGTTTAATATCTGCACAACTTCCTTATCCTGTTAGTAGAGGAGAGATTTCTCCCAGGCAGCTTTAGTCAGTTAAAGAAAGCCCAGAGCAACCCCACCCCCCAACCCATCCTTTAACCCCAAACACAAAAACTGAGCAATGCTGCAAGAGACGGACACCACTGTCCCGCTGCTGAGTAGGCAAGGGGGGCAGTTCCTGGCTCTCCAGTAAAGCCATCTAAGGAACCATGACAAGCACATATGTTTCCTGGAAAAAAGCAAATGGCCCTCGTTCCCTGCATCCGTTACTGCACATACAGCAAGTGAAAAGGAATCTTAATGCCATTTGCTGAAGAGGGGAGCTGGGAGATGTCAATTGGAAAATAAATACAGAAGTCAAATTGCTTCACTTCAGAAAGACATCTGAAAAAAATATTCACATATAGAAAGTGCCATTGCAAATATACAGCAAATCTAATCTGCCTTAAAACGACGCTTCACAGCCCTATCCAAAGTGCCACCTTTTGAACGTGTGTTCACTTGAAAACATTGCACAGCTAAAACCAACGCATAAACAAAATTATCTACCTTTATACAAGGAGGTGCCCAAACAGTAAAGCAAAACAACATGATGGTTGCAGGGGCACACAAAACGTCCTAAATAGGGACAGGATCTGTTCAGATGGTTTCCTTCAGGGCCTAAAAAGACCATTCCTACCTTCCCTTTCCAAGCAGAACTGAACTTTGCCAGAAGGTAACTCCTAAGTCGTCATTTTTGTGGTGGTTGTTACTATAAAAATCAAGACACCACTGCACAGGTGTGCTCCAATGACTGATGCACGTGTGACTTTCTAATCCAAGGACAAAGATGTAAAGCCCTGATAAAAGCAGCAAGAGGCAGTGGTGAGAGCAAACGGATTTCATTGCCTGTTCCAAGGTAGAGCTGTACAAGGGATGCATTCTCCAAGAACAAAAAAGCTCTTCAGCTGCTTGCCAGGGCCTGGAGAGGGGTGGTGTGCCTGGAGCTGAGTTTACCTGTGGAGCAAGGCTGGCTGGTGGAGTGTCCTCTCTGTCCGGGCCATGTGGAGACTCTGCTCTGGCCCGCCGTGACAGGTATAGAGGCTCAGCACCATCTGGCAGGAGACGGCACAGCCAGAGCAGCAAGGTGGGAAGAGGATGCTTGCCAAGCCTGGTGAATCCGCAACATGCTGAGCAGCAGAGGGAACACCTGTGCCGAAACACCAGGCTCAGTGTGACCCTCTGTCATTTGCTACATCTTGTAGCCGTCTTAACAGAGCGGTGTGATTCTCCTGGCAGATTCGCTTAGCTGGTGCTTCGGTGCCATCTTCTAAGAGAATGCCTCTCTTCTTCGTTGGCGTTTCTCCAGTTCTGACCATGCTGTTAATCTCCTTTAGCCTCTGGAGAGATGAAGGGGGAAAAAAGTGACTACTGTGACTACCAGAATATAAAGTAATCTTTTGTTAATTACATGTCCATGGGATTATGTGTGCTTTGTTCCTGGAGCTCTGTGCTACCAGACAAACCTCTCTCACCCCTGTGCCGCTCATTCCATCCCTGTGGAATGCAACAGATCATTCCATCCTGTCTGACTTGGACTCAAGCAAGCTGATTTCAGTGCATGGAGGAGCTGAAAGGCTGTTCTGAATGTTACCTTATGCTGTAGGTGTAACAGTTCCTGTCTGGAATGAAGATGCTTCTCAGGGAAGGTTTCTACTTCATTCCTGGTGACCAGAGCTCATAGGCCTGATACCTTGTGACCAGGTAAGTCTTTTCATGTTAAGAGCTGTTTTCTGGGTTTCTCCCCACTAGGTAGGTAAGAGGATGTGACTGAGCCACATGTTCTGCTCATTAAACAGCCTCCATGCCAAGTCACCATGTGACCCAAAAGCAGAGGGTACCATGGCTGTGCCTCCTGCGTCTTTCCTGTGTGCCAGTACTGAGAGTGACTTTTAAAAGAACACAAGTGGCTTTGGCACCTCATTGCTTTACAGGTTCTTCTAGGCCTGAGCTGACACTGAGGAGCGTTAGCTGAGGAAGTAAGTGTTAAACACTGGAAATGGGAAGGTGTGTCTTATCTAATTTCAATACCACAAAGAAAAGGTAGAATTAAGGGTTTGTAAAGCAAACTGATCCCCTTGAGTCTCACCTTAGATGGGCTGCTGCTGAAATAATAGAATATTTTCTCTCGAGGAGAGAGTGTAGACTCGTTTTTGTGTGGCGAGATGTACACCGGGTGGTTCTGGGAGAGCTGTATTCGTCGAGGGGAGCTAATCCTCACAAAGGGGTAGGGCGAGAGTGGAGGAGAATCCATCTGCTCAAGAGAAAAGCAGAGTGAGTCAGGGGTTGGTATCTTGTCTCGGGTGTTACTACAGCAAGGTCTTTGTAAGCTGGTCCCCTTAAACACAGCTAAGTTTCTCCCACTGATGTCATACCATACATATTTGGAGCAGGTAAGTTTTGTCATGCTGTTAGCCACATTAGTTAGGGTTTATTTACTGACTTGTGTAACCCTGTCTGAGGCTGGGAGGTGACATTGCTCAGTGCTGTGTATTTCATACAGGAGGAAACAGCAAATAGACACTGAAAGTACTTAGCACAGCAGCAGCAGAGCATGTCCTCGCAGAGAAATTATTCTCATAAACATCTAGTCCCTTGGATTTGCTCACAGTGAGTACAAAAATGCATTTCCTAATGCAAAGCACAGAAGTTCACTTACGGCATTTGACGTGTACTTCAGGGCAAACTCTTTAATCTGCTCTATGTAGATGTTGTTGTAGAACTGTATAAGGTCTCCTCGCTCCTCCTCCTCCGTGTCGCTGTTGGCACCTGTCAGCCGGGTTGGAGTAGGGGGAGCGCTGTTGGGGTGCGGTACGGGCAGAGTGCTGCTGGATCGCATCACTGGGCTGGAGTCTCTGCTAGCTGTGGAGGCAAGAGCAACCCCTCCTTTAGTCAGCAGGGCAGTCACTTGCTCCCAGACACGTGGCAGCAGGCAGAACTGCGTTCTAGGTGTGAGGTGAGTAAATTGTGGGACTGTGAGTGCAAGTCTGATGTCAGGATCAGGTGCTTGTTTTGCTCCCTTAGCATCTTTCCTTACAAAGAAGCAGTATGTTGTCAAGGGCCAACAAACTGCTGCATACGTGTTCACAAACACGGTTTGCTCCTGACTTGTTAGAGCACAAACAGCAAGTGGCGTTGCTGTGCAAGCTGAGTGTCAGCACACTTGAGCACAGCTAACCCTCCCTCGCGCAGGCGGCGCTGCGCTGTTAACAGGAGCTTGCTCTTGTTGCCAGCTGGCACAATTTCAAATAAGGAACGTCAGTCTCTTCCAGCTAGTAGCAGAAATGCTCAGCTTGGTAATTCTTCCTCATGGTTTAATGTGCGAAGCTGCAAAATATATATCATTTCTCCCCATTCCTTCCCTGCCACCTCTCTGACAGCAAACATGAGTACCTACAGATTACAGCGTCATCTTTTGAATGTATTGAAATGCGCTGGCAGTGCTGCTTTGTCACTCCCCTGTAGGCAGGCTGATGCAAGGAGGAGGTGTCAGTTCAAGTGCCAAGGAAGGAAGCTTCCAACAATGTCAGCTGCTGGGGGAAGCTGCTGGGTTCCTGTCTCTGAAGCCAGTCAACTACTGCAGCAAAACTGCTGCAGTCCAGGGCTGTGCTGGGTAACAGCGTGACTCTGGCAGGGGCTGGCACCCATTTCCCTTCTGCTCAACAGCGACTGCTTTTTGGTGTACAAACAGAACTCTGCATGCCAGCCAGCTGTCACTTAACTCTTCTCAGCACCAACTCTCAGCGTAAGCTCATGTGGTGATAGATTCAAAATTGTCCAAGTGGGCATCATGCCAGCCTTGAATTATAGCAATGTTAATATGCTAAATTAAATGTTATCAATATCTGCTTAATTGTGTCTGAGTCGGAACTGTTTGGGGTGTGGCAACACACAATCCAACCCTTAGGCTGTTTTGGAAATGGAATTAAACCCAGGGTCTGGAATTTGGAATCACTCACTTCTTTCTTTGCTTCTCTCTTTGCTCCTGTCTGTAGGCGAGTTCTGCTGGCTGCTGCCATCACTGCTGCCAGAGCAGCGGCGGCGTCTCCTGCCTTTTATCAGGACACTCCGGTACACCTGCAGGGAGAGAGGAGCGTAATTGAGGGGCCATGTGCAGTGTGCTGTGCAATGACGTTGTTGGGAAGCGGCAGGCTGCACAACAGACCTGCGGTTGTGGTATCAAATTGTTTCTTTGGGGAAACCACAGCCTCCTGGGAGGAGCGCTGCCCACGGGCCCTCGCAGCCTCCCTGGCTTTAGGTGTGGGTTAGCATAAAAGGCTGGCAGCAGTGCAGTTTTGGATGTGACTGCTGTCTCTGGGGGAAGACCAGCTCACAGATTGGTGTTACTTTAACTAGCAATCCCTTCCTAAAATAGAACTAAGGCATTTAATAACCCAGAGACCACACAGTGTGATACCAGCTGTACTTACGTGACTCTTGGCTTGTGGTTGTGTCCGATAGCAGCGCATGATGTTCTGAAATGATCGGTCTTCCTTAGTAACCTAAGAGGAGATGAACACACAAGGATAATAAGCTTTTCAGTGAATTTTTTTTCTTTGCTTGGGGGTGCTTGTGTGTGGTGTTCAGCTGGGTTTGGGGATTTTCTGAGGAATTGTAATCTTTGGAATCTTCAGTCTTAGAATTTTGGTGGGTTTTTTTTCTTCATTCACCTTACCTTAGCCATGACGTAGATGGCACACATCAGCAGCTGATCCAGATGCCTATCCATCATGACTTCGGGGCAGTGCACCAAGGAATACTCAAAACACGTCCAGATCTTTTTCCGCAGCTCGTCAGACACATCAAGTTTGAGGCAGAGGTCTCGCAGGCGCACACTAGCCAAATGATAGACCTGGGGAATGGAGACAGAGCTCAGGGCCCCAGCACAGCTGCCTTCTGTGCCCAGCTGAAGGGCAGGTTGTTTTTGTGAGCCCTGTCGCGCCCTGTCCAACTTGGGCAGATGGTAAAACGACAGAAGAATAACCACATTCAACTGTTTTGCCCACAAGCCAGATTTTCTCAGTACTGATACTGATGCTAAGGAAGTGTTTGAAGTTCAAATTCTGAGTTGTTCTGAGCGCAGGAGGGCGCTGCATGGCCTGCAGAACCCACAGTACTGAATAAATGGCCATGTCTCCATGGAGACTCTCTTTATTAAAGAGCCTTAAAGAATACAGACACCTCTTCAGCGCCTGCTGCCCACGTACATACTCTGCTTTCCCACTGGTGGTGGCTGTGCTTAGCCTGCTCCTTGGCCAAGTGGACAGTTGCCTGACAAAGAAACCTACTCTTCAGGTATGATTAGGGATAGACAAAGGGTACAGACTGACGTCTAGGTTGCATGTTCACTTACTACTCATAAGTGCAGATTTTAGAACTCACTGAGGCCGTACCAAAATACAGCACAGGCTGGACCGAGGGGTACCTTTCTGAAGAAGAGTGACAGCGAGCCCATCTTCCGAGGCCTGATGGACGTGGCAGCGGTGAAGGGCTGGGCTTGTCTCTGCTCTCCAGGAGAGACTTGCTGAACAGCTACTGGGCCTGGCAGCTGCAGAGCTGCCCCTGGCATCGGCGCGTTCAGGGTACCAGCAAGGCTCTGGGCACCGAGAGGTTGAATGGGACCGGACACAGCTGGAGCCTGGGCGCCGACGTTTACTTGCACGGGGAAGAAGGTTATTCCTCCATTTTCATTGGCAATGCCTATAAGTTAAGAAATTGAAAAGTCTGAAAGAAGACCAAGTTGTGGTCAAGGGTGGGTGGTTGGAGCTGGCTCTGGTTTTGTTTTGGGGTTGGTTTTTTTTTTTTTAAGGATTCAGTAGTTATTTCATTAGTTGCTTATATCTTTAACAGGATAGGTAGTATATTGTATATGAAATTGTTTAATCAAAATACTGTTGACTTCATCATAAGGAGACAATGAACTTGAACTAAGTTTCTCATATGAACAAGACTTTCCCCTCATGCTAGTTCAGGAAGGATGGGCTTCCTCAGGTAACTGAGTTTGAGCTTGCCACCAGTGGCCAGAACATCCTTGTGCTGTACATGTCCTGTCTGTCTCTGAATTCGGCTCATCTGTTCACCCAGTTCTTCCCAATTGTGAATCCTTACACATGCTTTTCTCTCCACTGGCATATTGCTGCCTCTTACCCCTTACTGCATACTAATGGGAACAACCCCGCACCGTTCTACAGGAATTTTCCTCTTACCTTGTACTGGTATTGTCACTGTTTGCCCATTATTGGCTGTTACAGTGGCAGTTGCGACTGTAACCAGGGTCTGGCCGGGTACTGGGGTTACTGACATGGCTTCAGGGCTCATGTTCTGCACTGGCACCGTGTTTACCACGGGCTGCTGGGAAACTCTTACGGGAGTTCCGCTGTCAGAGGCACTATCATTATCAACAAACAGTCTTCTCCTTGTAGGATTGGCTGTAGGAGAACTGTATCTGTCGTACAGTGTAGTTGGAGAGGATGAAAGGCCTGTGGATTACAAAAAAACCACACACATCTATATTGAATTCTTGTTGTATAATGCCTTATTATACCAGACTGTGACAGAAATCTTTGTGTGACACATTTTGGTTCTTGTCAGCTGTTCAGGAAACAGTTTTCAAAATTCCATAAGCCTGTGTTTGTGGCTTACAGATTGTCATTGCTGAAATGTTCTCAGATAATGCTGTGTTTAGTTTTTCTAAAGTCATGTACTATGTTTTTATTTTTCCAGAGAAAAGCTTGAGACTTCACATAACTAAATGTATAGGGGAGTTTCTATTCTGGTAGAACAATAAAGCACCCTGTTCAGATTCTACTGCCTAGAAAATAAGGAGTAGATGTGGATAAATGTTACTGAAATGTACATACCTATACGGACAGAGGTGCTGTTCATATACATAACCTGCCAAGAACACCCTCTCTCACCAGTGTTTTGTTAACATGGAAATAATGAATGTGTCCGTCTTTGACATTTGACTTAATGCTGTGAGTTACAATAGAACTACCACTTACAACTGTTCGCAATGAACTGTATGTTGGCAGAAAAGCTGCTCCCTTGCTATGCACCCCTGTGACTTCAAAGTTAAAGCCACAGGCTAAGATGTGTGTGTTAAGCTTAAAAAGGTCTCACCTTTCCCTAGGCCTCCGCTTTCAGCACGAACCTCGTTTATTCGTCTTGGCGTCAATGGTGAACCTACAACACTGCTCACAGCAGACCTCTCAAAATACTGAGGTGGCATTACCTGAAAGATTTAGTCTTTGTTACATACTCCTTCTGTGATACAGACACTCTAACAAAAGTTTAAAAGCTTCTGCACTACAGCTGTTGAAACAGAAGACAGTACAGAGAAAAGGAAAACCAACGGAAGAACTAGCTTGAAGCCAAACTGAAAGGACTGCAGTGATGGTGCTACTCCAGAAGCCACAGTACAACAATAACCTTTTTGTGACTACATGTAGAAGGCTGTACCTCTTGTCACCTTTCTTCTTGACTAGCAGTCTTTTCAAGAGTGACTGGTCTGAGCCGTCCCTGTGTGTCCGTTCTGACCCCTTTTGTGCTACGCTATGCAAATGCCAGGTGAGAATTGTCTTGGTTGAGGCTGGCTGTTGAGATGCCCATGAACAGCCCAGACCACCCTCCACTTACTGTCTGTGCTGCTCTTGTGAGCTTATAGGCTGAAAGTGAACTTGGGACAAGTAAAGCCTCACTCCTTCAGGGCATGGATGGCATCCGTTCTCTGCGGTCCTGTCTGATGAAGAAAACAGCAGGACACACAAAGCAGTGCTCACCTCTTCACATGTAGGTACTTTGTTGTCATTGTCTCTGATTCGGTCCCACAATATGGATTCCTGTTTCCATGCCATACTTTCCAAGATCTGTTCTTCAATATGATTAAGGTGCTTCACTACTTCCCGACACAGGCCATCCTCTGCTCTGATGAAAACCTCAATTACCTGTAAGGCAGATAATTATGATCAACATAAAGTACTCATTATAGAAAGGTCTAATTCCTGATTTTCAAGGAAGAAGAGGTGATTAGAAATACTAAGGCTGCATTACTGTGACTCAGTCCCAGGCTGTCCTGCAGTTTTGTCACAAGCCAGCCATCTGTATCTTTCTAAACAAGCACGTCAAGCACTGCTGCGGCAACAAGAGCTTGCGGTAAAACGATCATCCATCCATTGCTACTGGGATACTGCTTCTGGTATTTTCAGTTCAAATGCCAAATGTGCCCCAGAAGGACAGACACCAGGGTAAGACCGCTTCAGTGCAAAAAGGGGCAGAGTTGAGAACAAGGAGTTAATGTCTATGTTAACGGCTAGGTGAGGGGATTATTTAATAGAAGTTGATAGGGTGTTTAATAAGCACTGCCAGCTGCCAAGCACTTTACCTTATAGAAATGATAAACTGGAATGTCAAATATTTCAGTGATGAACGGGAAGTTTCCAGGTGGCTTATACGTGAAGGTGATTATCTCAAGGCAACATGCCAGCAGGGATCTGTGAAACACATCTTGCTCCAGTATTGCCTGCAAGAGAGTTGCAAATTTTAATACTTAATTTACAGTGTAACTACAGACCAGTAAACTGCTTCTGTTCTGCCTCAATGGCAAGGTTATTGAGCTTTTAAAAGATGTTATTTTGTAAGAGCCAGAATGGAATCCTGAATGCGCCACCTTCACTCATCAAACATTTCATATAGCTTTGTGCTTGCCCACACAAGTGATCTTCTTTTACACCTTTTCTTCTGTCCAGGTGTGTTTACAGGCCCCTTACCTGAGATTTACAGTCATTTTGAGTAACTGTTCTGCAGTACAGCTGGCTTCCTTTTTTTTGTAAGGCCAATGTTAATAAAGAGATACAGTGTGATTGGTTTTCCTTACCGTTAGGTCAGCGTCTCCCAGCCTCTTCCTCTCTTGCTCAATGACTGACTCCAAGACCTTGTAGTACAGCACTTCGGCACGACGAAAATGCTTACTCGCAACATCTGGAGGGGTTTGTAATTGGAACACTATTGTGAAACACAGCAGAAGAATTCTATTCTTTATCTTAAGCTACAGAGATACAACAGTGGAGTACTTCGTGTGGATTTCTGTGCTGCTGTAGATACAATGCTTTGAGGACTAAACCAGTTATTCTGTAGTTAATGTAGGAATGCATCTCCTATACTGCCCTGACTGGAGCGTGCAGAGCAGGGTAAGTTGGAAGCAAACCCAATTTTGATGAAAATACCCAACATAGAAGAATCCTTCAGGCTGCTGTAATACAATGTACATATTCCAACTCTAGAATGTGGGCTGAAAAGGATACCCCTGTGGATCCAGCTTGCACTGTGCAACAGAAACCACAACAGCAGCTGTGCTGATGAGAACAAAGTAAGGGCCTATTAAACACCAAGTCAAAAGCACCTTCCTTATCTGTGACACACATCACAAATCATGACACCTCAGCAAATAATATTTTGTTGTTATTTTAATATCTGCACTAACCCATCTTTGTATGTAAGCCAAAATTGCTGCAGAGTTTTAAGAGACTACAATTAATCAGATTTTTCATCACTGTCACAGAAATTCAAGCCATCGCTATTAATCTTAGATTTGACAGAAAAATTGGTGTTCTTAACAGTGACTTTTGTTTCCATTCTATGGAGCTGAAACTGTCGTCATGTTATGGTGATGAAAGCTAAGGCTGATTATAGACATGATGCACAGGATTGAGATTTGCCACATCTTGGGAATACAGGAAAAGACAACATTAATAGAAAGGCACTTGAGCTAAAGCATAACCTGTAGTAAAACTGTAAATTAATGACAAGAGATCAATGTGTTTACAGCCATTTTAATTCTTAAACATGTAAGTAAAAATGTCTCTTACCTTTGGAAAAATTACTGAATTCTCCTTCAGCCTGCATACTCTGGCAATATACTTCATACATTTCTTTTACTCTGTTGGCAATAGATTGAGAAGGATCTCTGGAACATGCCCTGAAAATCAAATCCAACAGTTTTCACCATGCTATTCCCACTGAGAGGGGGAAAAAATATCTACAATTCTTTTTATAGTGTATCAAGACCACAAACTAAACAGATTGCACAGCAATACAAACACCCCCAGAGTTGCCTCTCTGGGTACACTGTGCAAAATGCCCAGAGCATGCCATTAGTATTGCACGGGCTGTAGTGAATATGCACATCTCTCTGTGATCAGGGATAAGCAGCATTTCCTATGTGATATGAAAGTTGTTCTAAATACATACCTGTACATGAGGCAACAGTTTATTTACATGGAGAATCTATTCTATTTTGAACCTCCTACATTTTGGAGTGGTTTGCTAAGCAGGAAGAAGAAAAGGCTTGAAAACATTGTGTTAGCAGTATGCTGCTAGAGCAGCTCCAAAGTGTGGGGTTTAAAAGGCCGTGTGTTCTTACAGCCATAGATCTCTCAAGGACAAAGGTGTCTAAATAAAGAGGACAAAGTCTTTTCAAAATGTAAATGTCTCGCTGCGTCTTATTAGATTCCAGAACCTTTCAAGACTGACTCAGATCTTGAATGATGCTGTTTAGCATTAACATTTGTTACAAAAACTATTCAAGAAGTAGAATTATTTGGTGAGCCAAACATCAAACTTACCTGAGTATTTGCTCCAGATTTTCACTGGGAGCATTTTTCAGTCCTGCCAGCATCGTATGAAGGCGGCTCAAACTGTATGTTGCGATGGAAACCGGTGTCACATACGGGTTGTTCTCTTTAATGTACTTCCGTCCAGTGAGTGGAGTTGTAACTCTAAGTGATTTGGACTAAAAAGACAAAAAAAAAAAAAAGCATATAACCGTAGATTATTATAAAATTTAGGTATAGTCATAACCTAGAAGCATCCAGCTGTAGAATTCTTACCCTGTGCTCTGATACATGCCTGGAAAAACATCTGAGAGCCTAAACTAGCCCATGTCTCAGGTAACAGCCAGCAACGAGAGATTTACCTGTGTCACTTGAATGTTTGTATCAAACAGTTCTGTACAAATGTATAAATGGTGAGGATGTGACCTCACACTGAAATGCAGATACTGGGAGTGAAGTGTGAAATAAGTAAGCCAATCTAAAAAAACCAAAAACTCAACAAAAGCCCCCAGCAGCCCCCTCCTGTCAGTACCAAAGGTAGATGAAGCTCACAGGAAGAGCCAGGGTGTCCTCACAGCAGGACATGAAAATCCTGACTCTAACAATCAGCATTTTAATTCATTTCCCCGGAGCGTGCAACAGCACAGGCACTGCATCTGCTCAGGGCCTCGCTCTTCCATCATGACAGAAACCTGCAAGAGTTACATGCCCAGATCTCTGCCAGCAAAACAGCAGATTTCTTTAAATAGAGCAAGAATTAACTATGTGCACTGATTTTGCAGGTAAAGCTGTGTTGATCCTTTCTCTCCAGAGTGTTGAAAGCCATTAACCAGCTCCCACTTTAGAAAAAGATCACATAGCTATTTCAGTGATCCAGACTGTTTAACCTCTTTGCTAATTGTGCTGATAGAGCTTATATCTTTCTTTATTTGCCTGCCTTATATCCTTACTCCTTTCAGATCTCTTTTCCATCTTCAGGAACATTTTGATACTCCATAATCACATATCTACCTTCAAAGCCAGTGCCTGTTTTTCTAAAGCTACTCCAGTAACATGAGGGCCCTGACACTTTTACGGGTCTGCACTCCATTGTTTGGAAACACGTAGTCTTTATCATTTCAAAGACCATATTCAATGCTATTTTATTAGTCATATATAAAGACCTGTCTATCCATCATGCTTTTAGGCAAGTGAGGTGAAAATCATTCCCTAGTGAATTAACAGCAAACAGAAGTAATATTGACACCTGAAACATAGTGGTTAGAAGGTAAAAACCAAATGCTCAGAGCAGAGTGCTGAGCAGCTCCCGTATGCTCAATGAAAACCGCTGCAGGTGGGACAGAGATGTGAGGGAAGGGGAAGCTGGACACCCAGAGGGCCACAACAACTGCAGGACAATTCGGCACCTGCCCAACAGCCACAGAAAACTGCCTGTTCTCTTGTACTTGAAAATCTTCACCTAAAGTGTTACACCAAGGTTCTTCTTAAGGCAATTACCTAAACATTCTCTGTACTGAATTTATTCAAAGAAAAACCAAGTGCCTGGAGCAGTCCTGTCCAAAAACCCCAAAGTAAACAATATATCTAATCAGTTACAAAATGTAACTCACCTATGCTGTGTACACTCCCAGATCACCTTAAACAATAAATATCTTAGTGGCAGACACAGACTAACTCAACTCATTCTCCATACAAAAACAGCAACACAGGTCACGTCATACTCACTTTGTCAAAGTGCTGCTGCAAATTATGCTTCACTTGCACTCGTTCAGCTGTTTCCATTCCTGACGTTGTGTTCAAGCACCTTGTGAGAGTTCCAATTTCTTCATCTGCATCCTCCCCAAGAAAAATGCGCTCATCCAGATTTCCTACTGACAAAACGTACTCCTCATAGGCCTTGTTGATGGCTTTGCTACAACAGAAAGGAGGAGACAAATAAAGCACCCCATTTATTTAGACAGCACTTGGTTCACCAGAGTACTGAAGTAACACAGTTCTGCTTCAGAACTTTTAACCCTGACTTTAGCATCAGACCTCCTTTAGAATCTACAGCACCTTAAAATACAGCTGTGGTAGGGACATTATTTTTGCTCGTTAGTATAGCTGCAGGGGGAACCTAACAAAATACTAAGAACTTGTATTTGGCTGGAAACTCCTCAAACTTCTGCAACATCACATTACCATAAACTACACTTACCATTTTCATACCATTTGAAAGAAAAACAGTCTTACTCATAAACCTCTGGTTTATCAGGAAATATGGCCAAACCTGATTTTTCTCTCTCACTTCCCACTCATTCAATGTGCTCCCACATCCTTTTCACAATAACACTTTGAGTTTTATACAGAAACAAAAACTGAGGCACTGTAGAAACATAAAAATAGAAGGCAACATCGAGTAACACCACCCTAAAGAATCATTCCTCTTTCAAATATGCCTCAGACCAGGCCATCTCAAAGAAAAGGAACGGAAATGCAATCTAACATATAAACATTAATAAACATGCAATAGCCAGCATTACTGGTACAGTGCCCATCATCATGCAGGTGCAATCGCATTACAATTCAGAGGGATACCAGTGCAAACCAAACCATGAATACAGCGACTCACAAGCTATCTCCAAAGTTCCCAGGATCTAGAAATCCAGTCAGATTTTCATCTTTTCCTTTTAAAAGCTGTAAGACAGTTAAAAACTAAGTCAAGAACAAAGGACAGGCATTTCAGTTCTTAAGGTTTTACAGATAATAAGGAAGGAAAAACTTTTCTACATTACAAATTTATTGACCAACCTTTTTGTCGAAAAGTTTCCGTATATACGGCTTCCAAAAATGCTCCTTTATGCCTTTTGCTTCTAAAACTAATCCATAATGTAATGAACACAGTTTTTCAATGATGCAGGGAGGATCAGACGATCCTTTATAATCCTTGCTATGAAAGTCTTCAGGTAGACCTACAATTGACAATACCATATAATTTAATTTTGCAAATCCATATCCTCTCTTCTTAGTAGTTTTGGTAGTGTGAAATTAAAATGGTAAACTAATTGGTTCTCTTGAAATGATTATTAATTATACAATACCACTCAATTCAATAACATCAGAACTAATTTTTGAGTCAGAGATTTTTTAAAAATGGGATATTTAGTGATACAAATGAAATCTGTTCTAATAACAAACCAGTCACACACTTGTGAACTACAGAATTATTTAAATAAATCTGACACAATGGTCCCAGCTTATATCCCAACCACCACAAAGTAAATGTGAATACTACACAGCACCAAAAATGCAGTGTAAATCTGGAAAGCATTACATCAGAAATTAAATGGAAACTTCTTGCCATTTATTTGCATTTGTGGTTATCAAGCTGACACACATTTCCACTCCTTCAGAAAGAGAACAGCAACAATCCAGAAATGAGAGAGAAACAATCCAGTTGCCACTCTCAGGTTTGAGCTCTGGGTCTTTCCAAACTGCTGCCTCAAACAAACTCTCTGGTCTGACTTGTGTCCAATGACTGTGTCATGATGCGCTCTTTCTCTGACATTGAAATGTCATTAATGGATGTTTTTTTACTTTGGAACTCCCTGCAATGGTATTTCCATAGAAAATTAAATTCTTCACTTACTGTATTGTTGATAAAATTCAGTAGTCTGTTATTACGTACTACAGTTATAGAACTCTAACTGTATAGCCAGATACAGAAAATATTAATTTCCACATAATCCAAATCAATATCACTCAATTTACTCTCTGCTGCACAGATTCATACTGCTCTCAAGAGCCTTAGAAGTTCTTGCAGGCTTTGGATAGTTTTTATTTTTTTGACTTACCTTTAAAGTTAGGATTCAGAAGTTCTTTACGGTTAGGACACTGCAGAGCATTTCCATAGACTAGATCCAAAGCACACAACAAGAGATGGTAGGAATTGACCAGGTCATCACTGATCATTGGAAAATTTCCTTTAATATTAGAAAGATGCAAGAAACAAATTAAAATTAGCATCAATTCAGACTTCTCTTAACAAATAAACTGTTGAGATTTGTATTGCAATAAATAACAGAGTCTTGGGAACAGAGGCTTTGGTGCCTGTAAATATCTGGATAGAAACACAGTAAAACACATGCTTCATAAAGTACAGCAAATGTAATGGTAGGGCATTTTTTCAGGAACAGCATTAACTGGGGAAGAACTCAAATACATTGTGCTGTTTTGAAAGTACGCCGATGATACAAAGCTGGGAGGGGTGGCTGACACGCAGGAACACTGCGCTGCCATTCAGCAAGACCTCGACATGGTTTAGTATTGCAAAGAACTTCAACTTCTGCTAGGCTAAACCATGTCCAATAATGACCATGTCCAGGTGTCCCAGAAAAGGCAACCACCACCCCCTCCCTCCTTCCACTCCCCTGTTCTCCAGAGTGACTCCAGATGCAACTCGCAGTCAGGAGATTATTTTTCTCTACCAATCTGTTTTCTTTACAAAAACATTGCTTGGGGGCATGCTCAGTAACACAGCAAACTTCTCCTGTACTTCACAAACAGATGTGTTTCTCTGATCTGCTCTAGCTTTATTTCATATACCTCTAAAGTATTTTTTATTTATCATCTTCCTGTAGAACAGAATCACTGTAACCTCTTCACTCAAGATTATATTGATTCATTACTCTTAACTGAACTCATTTAGGTTTATGATATTCCTTTAGAGGAATATTATATGGAAATTAATGGAACTGTGATTTACGCAGATTTATTTCTATCACTCTGTCAATACTAATAACTCATCTCTCCCCCCCGCCTTCCCCCCAGGTAAGCTCCAAAACACTTAGCTGGGCCCACTATGAAGAACACATCTAGCTCCTTGAAGAAATCCATCAGCTATTACTAAACTCACTTGGAGTACACCAAAAGGTCTATATGATTAAAGACTTTTTCTAAGTTATACTACCAGTAGTACGCTAGTTTGGTCAAATTTATATTAAATTTTTTACTCCATGTTTGTTAAAACAAAAATTATTTCCATACAGATAACTTGAACTATTTAAAATAATGAAGCCAACATGAAATTTGTATTAACTTTATGAATTTATCAGCTATTTCCAAAGCATTAAAGGTTCCCAGTAAATCAACGAAAGTCCCACATACAAGAGCAAGTGTTAATCAATAACAATTTTTAAGGAGTCACTCTTGTAACATAGGTTCATTTTCATAACCATACATTAAGCACAGCAATTGTTACTGTCAGCATAGTCAAAACAAAATAACTGATTTTACAGTGCCAGTAATTTCACACAAATGATTTCTCAAGGGCCTTCAAACAATAGCTCCTTAGTCCTTTGTACAACCCAGTACCAAACAATAAAAATTCGTTATTTCAGCACAGCAGAGATATAGTTTTCTAATTTCCATTTTAAATAGAGAAAAAAAGGTCAAGATAGAGAGTTTAAAGATCAAGTCTTACAAATAGTGTGCAAGAAGTGCAGTATCGGCACACGCAGCCACTGTCTTTGCAGCATTATACTGAAGGTACCAGCGGGAGCTGTGCTTTCTGCACGAGTGAAACTCAACACAGCGATCCTCAGGCTCGCAGCAATGTCAGAGACAAGCCTAAACTTGCCACTGATGTGTGGTTGCCATGATCAGGATTACTGCCAGCCTCAAAACACACTGAACAGGAACATTTAATGCCTTAAATGGTCAACAGTCAATTTACATTTTTGTGCTGCCACACTTCAGCAAGTCTGCCACTAGTCACTTACCAGTTTTACTGTTTACAATTACTGTAAATTTGCCTTTTTCCTGTAAAAACTGATGTGGCTGTGTTATCAGCATGGTATTCTCTACAAAGTTGATTTGTATGTCTGAAACCACTTGCCAATTAACATGCAGTTAATTGATGATGTAGTTACTCAAGCATCTTAACCAATAATTTACCAATAGGAAGACTCAAAAGTCCCTTTGCACCTTGTTAACTGTCCAATCTACCCGTAAAAGTGAGCATTTTACAGAAGGGAAAAGAAAAATCTGTGATTTTTCAGACTGACCTACTTCCTCCCTCAGCTGCCTAACTGCTGAAGAAGTGAAGTCCTGACTGCCTGGGAGTAAAGCACGGAGCAGTACTAACTCTCCTCTGGACTCAGTGTAATATGAATAGATATTTCATACTACTTGAGAGAGCTACTCTGGACTGGGGAAAAAAAAAAAAAAAGATGAAAATCATACTGTGTTTTAGGGTTCCAAGTGATGTACTTGTTTAGGAAAGGTTTCTCTTCCCCAGTAAAGTGGAATGTGCAGACTACTGGAAAAAGGCACCTTCTACATCAAGGCATGTTCAGTACAGCGCTGGTGCAACACTACACCCTCCTTGATCTTTGTACAAAGACGATGATGAGGGTCCAGTAATAATGCCAGTAACTCTTCCAAAGGGAGCTGCTGGCAACCCTCTGTGATGTGGTACAGCATAGGAAGAAAGGCTAATCTGTACTGAACAAAATTAGTGACAGATAATTCAATACTGTGACAGTCCTGTCCACCAAAGTAGTCAATTAAGGAAATCACAGCATACTACAGGAATCCTAACACTGCTTTACTTTTAAATTGAAAAAACCCACAAACCAAAACCAACCAAACAAACCAAAATTCCTTTTATCCTTTTGCTTTTAAACTACTTGGGGTTTTGTCTACAAGAAGTTCTAATGAACAAAAATAGAAAAAGGTCTATGGAAATTATTAATGGAACTGAATCTACAAAGATGTTCCTTCACTGAGGAATATAAATCTTGTCTTTATTTGCCTCAAAACACTAGTTTTCTTACACAGAACTCCCAGTGAACGCTCATCCAAGCAGTGCCCTAGGTATTCAGAAACTATTTAAGACCCAGGTTTGATGAAGAGAGACTTTAGTCTGCTACGTGATACAACTGAACAACTTAAGCCTCAAATAAGCATTTAAGTCTGTCCCCTCCTGTGGCTCTTTCTCCCATCAGTCATTATCAAGAAAAACTGTTGAAATCCTCTACTTCTTTTCCTAGCCTTGAGGCTGCTCTTAGGATAACAGCTGTATATACATTGCAGTGTACTGCCTGGTCATCACATTATTTCCACAGAAGCTTATTAATGGAGGATCCTCTTACAGGTTCCAAAGGAATCTGAGGCAGTCAGCCATTTATATATAAAACTGCTGCATCCATCACACAAGAGAAGAATCACCCCTTGCAAGACAGGCATATGCAGACCTATTTAGGAACCCATATAGTCATTTGATACAGTTGCTGTGTGCTCATTTTTTAAAAGGGAGGAGGACAAAAAGGCTATTAGAATGCTATCTGTCATACTAGTGTGAGACTATTCATGCCTAGACTTTTATGACAAGTTTTACTAGGTTGTAGGAAAAAATGCATCAGTGTTGCTGGAAAATTAGGGGGGATTTAAATATTCTTAAATCCTAGTAAATATATATATATATATACATATATACAGACACACCTCATGCTAATGAAAACAACATTTAAATATGAATTCACCACAATTCTAAGCTAGCTTTTCCTTTGGAAAAGGATAAATGTCCACAATGCTGGAAACTTTGTAAGAATATTCCACATAAAAGTTACCAAACTATCTGGATATATCACTTACCTTAGAAGTATGGTAAGACATACCGCTGGGGAAGTTAACACTGAATATATTCCCTCAGGCTGAGAAGGCTCCTTCTCCAAAGGCATTTCTGAATTCAGAGATGCTCGCACCAGCTCAGTGTTTACAGACTGATATCACATAATGACTACCAAAACCAGGCTTAATCCTTTTCAAACCACTTACCTTTTGCATGAACAAAAAGCACCCAACAGAACTGGAAAACTTCAGTGACAGTGCATGGTTGTCGTCTTTTGGGGAAAATTACAGCAAGAAGACAAATAGTAAGAGACAAACAATGAGAAAAGACCAATAGAACATCATACACCATCCATAGAACATCACACACCAGCCACAGAACATCATCCAGTCGTTTTAAAGAAAATTAAGCTTTACTATAGTGTTGCCAAAATCTTAAACCCTACTTCACAGTAGTAAAAATGAAAGAAGTAATGAATGGGAAGGAATCAATCTCTAGTAACTACCATCACAAGCCATGTTAAGTGGTGGCACAAACTGATGAAATCTTGTTAAGATCAAAATTACCAGGAAAGAAGGCTGGCACTTCCTTACTTATAATGCAAACAGTAACAAAGAAAAAAGTTTCTACTATAAAATCAAACACTTCTTCCAGCATTCCCCATTTCAGAAATGCTACTATTTCTCTTATCTATAGACTGATTTTAATTCCCCTGCCCACCCCAATCATAGAAACTTAGCAGCGCTGAGGTTCCCTGCACCCTGTCAGATCTGGCAAACTGAAAAAAAAAAAGACCGAAAAATCTAGCAAGCAAGGACAGACTAAATCCAGTATTATCAAGAACTACTATGAAAATACAGTCAAAAATACAAACAAATCAACTGAGCAGCTTCACTATATTTTTGTACTAGTGATACCCTAAAATCAGTCTGGAAAAATACCAGGAAAGTACCTCTGTTTTCTTCCTCTCTGTTGACGAGGTTGATCTTCTTGAGGATATCTAAAAATGTCCTGGAAAATGGGCTCATACTTCTTAAAAATTACTGCAGAAACAGTGAAGTTTCTCTCTAATCTCTCAGTTCGTTCTCTGAACTGGGTGGGTAGATTTGCCATGTCTTCCCACTTCTTCATCTTGTTAAAAAACTCGATCAAGCTGAAAATACCAAACAGGTTAGATCTGAAAGCATGTTGCTGTTTGTTTTGGTTTGGGTTTCTTTCCCCCCTAAATACTAATTTTCAACAAAAGCACAACTTCTGTTTCCAAACTACTGATAAAATGGTGGTATTGCAAACACAACAACATAGTCAGAGCCACTCCTTCCCCCATGAACAAGGATTAGCTCAGACAGCTCACAAAATATTTGTATATCCTGGGTTGGCAGCCACGTTAACTATATATTCACAGTCCTGGCTTCTCCTCGTAAAGACACAGTTGGCTCCAACAGTCACACCGATTACACTAAAATCAGATTTCCCTCATTTCCCTGAATAATTTATTAAATAAAACAGATCCCAAGCTCTACAATGCTACAGAGATTCTACAAAATATGAAAAAAAAATAATCTAAGTTTCAGGAAATGTAACTTCATCATTTTGGCTCTCATTTTTCTCCCCTTTATCTACACCTACTCTTTCACTGTTATTAACTTTTTACAGTCCAAATCACAGAAACAATTTGCCATATTCAATTCCCTAAATTTGGGGGTAGAAGTTTTAAAGTAACACTTTTGTACTGTTTACACCAACAGCAACGTTCCAACAATAAAGGAAACAGGGAGAAAAAAAGTACATAAGAATATTTTTTCCCCCAATCTCCTCAATTGTTATAAAACAATCAGATTCACAATTACTGAAGTCAATTGTTTCAGGAAGTTTTTCTTCGTTGCTTTACGGACAGAAACGTTTGATACAAAGTTGTTTATCAAATTCTGGCATCACTTCAGTTTCAAAAAGCACGAACATGTGAAAAGTGAAGTCTGCTTAAAGGAAGATAAAATGGGGGACTATTTTCACAGTCAGTTAAAATGAGTTTCTCATGTGAAGTCAACGCTTTGCATGCTCTTCAGAAAAAGCTGTTCTTCAGAAACTCTTCTCTTTTCCCTTTGAGAGAGGGAAGTCAATCTCGAATTTGGAAAACCAGCATTTTAGCGACACAGTAATAACTAAAGGGAGGGAGCTGTCCTACTTGCGTGGCACACTTAAAAGCAAGAAGTGAGACAGACACATGGCCTCTGTTCTCAGTTCGTAAATTTCACAAGCTGATGAGCAGTCCTTGAGATTTTGTAGGCATTTAAAAATTACCAGGAAGAGGAGATACCTTTGTTCTGAACAGCGCAAAATCCTGGTTAAAGATACATAATTTCCCTCCGATGTCCCTCTGCTCACAGTTGGAATTGCTTTTCTGCAAGCCACGTACAAGGCACACGCTAGCCAATGCAGATCATTTCCCTGTGAATTAAAGCAACAGGCATCTAAAAGACTTCATTGAAAAGAAAAACACGCTTTTCAGCCAGCACCCAACATCCAGGAAAAGGATAGAACTGGGTCCCAAGCAGTGACAAAGTTGTTTCCTTGTTTCAAAGTTGTGGTGAGCTACTTTGTGTTTTCAACTACAAGAAAACACAAATCTGTGCTAAGCAGATACTTCACACAATCTGTGTCAAATGTAAAGTTACCAGCTACCTTTATACAGTTCAGGCTTGATCCAAAGATCAACAAAACATTTTAGTGTTGCTGTTCTGCCATAATAACATTTTGTACTGCCTATTATATATATAGTATAATAATATATGTACATAATACATATATAAATTTACATGTAAAAGCGACATGTCATTGCTGTCAGAAAGTTATTTTGTCCAGAACAGAGAATGGAAACAGAAAAACATAGTTTCCATATTTGTCTGCATTGCACAACAGAACAATTACTGAATCTGGTACCTAAAACCAGAAACTCATTCCAGTGAAAACGTTTCAAATCGCATTCTCCTTCCTCGATTAAAACCCAACGTTTTGACAGGACAGGGACGGTAAAGAAGGGGCACAGAAGGCTCTGTGCGATGCTGTGGGTTTTCTTGGGCTGCACAGTACCAAATGAGCACAGACCTACGGGGAAGCAGTGAAGGGAGGGCTCGGCTTTGGGAAGAGCAAGTGACGGGAGGGCTCGGCTTTGGGGCGAGCAGTGACGGGAGGGCTCGGCTTTGGGAAAAGCAGTGACGGGAGGGCTCGGCTTTGGGAAAAGCAGTGACGGGAGGGCTCGGCTTTGGGCCCGCATGAGCCCCTAACGCGGCCCTTCCGAGCGACACCGTCACTTTTAACAAGCCAGCCGGCGAAAGGCACCTTCCAAACACAGCGGGCGCGTCGCCTCGCGTTACCGCTCCGCAGAACGGCGTTACAAAGCCTGCACTCCTACAGCCGCCTGCGAAGCTCGGTGCCGCGTTCGCGCAAAGCCCGTTTACTGCGACCGCGCTGGAGGCGCCTACGCGGGCAGCTGAGCGGCTGTTGCTAAACCTTCCCCCCCGTAACCGTGCTGCATCTGCGGGCGGAACGGCTGAGTACAGAAAGGCTGCAGCCGTGCGACCGCCTTTATTTCTAACGTCTTTTCCCCAGCGGGACTGGGGACGACGACCCTTCCCCGCTCCGCACCACCCGCCCGGCACTCCCGGCAGCGGCAGCCACGCTCCCCCCGAGGGCCGGCAGAGAACGTCCCTCAGCACCACTTCCGCAGCTGAGGCGCGACCCCGAGCGGGTCGAGGGCTGACGGGCCGGGACGAGGCCGCGCTGCGTGGGCGGAGCGGGGCGGGACGTGCCCCAGCTGGGCCGCGGGATACCGCCCGGGCGGCGCCTCGGCGCCAGGCGGTGTGAGGGAGAGGCCGTCGCGCCTCGAGGGCCGTCCCCTTTCCCCCCCCACTCTCCCCCGCTTAACCCTCTCCCTGCCGCCCGGCTGTCCGCCCAGCGCCGGCCGCCTCAGCGCTGCCGCTGCCCCTGCCCCTGCCCGCTGCCTGAGCGCGGCCCCCAGCCCCGCCGCCCCTCACCTCCAGGGTGTAGTTGCGCTTCATGCTCTGGTAGCTGAGCCAGGCCTCGGAGCGGGCGCGCTCGTCCATGTTGAGGCTGCTACAGAGCTCCTCATAGCGCTGCCGGGTGTCCCCCTCCTCGGCCGGCGGGGAGGGGGGGGCGGCGCCCGCCCCGACCCCCGACTCGGCCTCGTCCTCCTCCTCGCCCGGCATCCCGTACCCCGGCGCTAGGGGGCAGCGCCGCCCTGCCGCCCACTGCGCTTGCGCCGCTGCCCCTCAGGGTCGCGACGCACGTTCGAATCCAAACAAGCCGGCGCCGGACTCCGCCCCGCCTCGCGCCGCGGCCTTTCATTGGGCGGTGGGAGAACGCCCGAACCGGCCGCGCAAGCGCACTTCCCCTCCCGCCGTGCCCCGCGGCAGCGCTCCCAGCTCCTGCTCCCGGCATGCAGCGGGCCGGAAGTCAGCGTACGCGCTGACTTCATCGCGCGCGTCACGGGCAGCGGGGACCTGCGGCTGCCCCGTTACAGACGGCCGTCGGGCGGCGCGGAGCGACGTGGCGGGTGCGCCCGAGGCGCGGGGCCGAGCCGGTACCGGCCAGGCCCAGGGGCGGAGCCGGCTCGGCACGAGCTAGAGGCAAGCAGCACGGGTTACGTTAGAGGAGCCGGCGCCATGGCCGCTTCGCAGGCAGAGGCCGCTGCAGGCAGCCTCGGGCCACCCCCCGCGAGAGCCCGGCCAGGGCCGCAGGCACAGGTCACGGCCGCCCCTGGAGGCTTTTGCTCCAAGCGAACCAGGAAAGCGGCACGGGGAGAAGAGAAACCTCAGGAAAAGAGGAGTGGGCCAACCTGAGAGTGTCCTTTTGAACCCAGCAGGGAGAGCGCCCGATGGCAGCACTGGAAGGTGGCGAGGGCAGCAGGGTCCCCCCGGTCCTGCAGCCCCGTGGCTGCCAGGACAAGGTGGGGGGGTCTTGAGCGGTTTACTGTAATGTTGAAAGCTTAACAGTGAGGCTGCATGCAATGGTTTCCATCGCTTA
The DNA here is from genome assembly GCA_022605575.1 of Laterallus jamaicensis coturniculus. Taxonomy (NCBI): domain Eukaryota; kingdom Metazoa; phylum Chordata; class Aves; order Gruiformes; family Rallidae; genus Laterallus; species Laterallus jamaicensis. The sequence continues at coordinate 14,717,264 of JAKCOX010000017.1, read as the reverse complement.
ACACACTGAACTCTGCAGGGAGGGAGCAGCTGCTCTGAGATAACAGAGGGCACCAAGGGGAGGTGTGCTGCCCCCCAGACAGCTGTACATAGTCCTATCAGGCTGTGCTCCTAAGCTAGAGTTACAGAATTTTTAAAGCACAAAGCAGTAGCTTGCTCAGTAGAAAATAAAATACTGCAGTTACAGTCTATTCTGCCAAAATCCTTTGGATTACAAAAAAACTCAACTACCGAACCTTTTCAAAACAGGGCTGCACAAAACCAAGGCAAATAGCTTCAGAAATTCTTTATATCCTGGTGATTTTGGTAACTCTTGTTTCCTTGTAGCTGTAGCAAAACACAGGCAGCATGTAGCAAATCTTGAGGCCAGACAAAAACCAGACAGTCACAACACAGGCCCTGGCCATACTGGCTCCATGACTACAGTGACATTTTTGAAATGGTGGTTGATGTTGTCTACCTGCCAGGAAAGAAATTGCCCAAACCAGCCCCCCTTTGCCAAGAGACCGTAAAAGGGTTAGGCATGACAGACCTTACCTGAATGCTTCACAGGAATTTTTCACTCCCGAGTCTTGTTCATGGTTGAAAGTGTCAAGATGTGAGGAAAGAAGTGCTCATTTTGCAGAGCAGCTTTATATGTCAGGATCTTGTGAACAGCACTGCCTTTCCTTCCTTCCTTGAGTCCCTGAAAGGAGGCAGTGTTAATAAATCCACATAGCCTTAATATACCTAATTTGAAAGTGTCCTTGGCTCCTTTTAGGTTGAGAAATGCTGTTGTTTGATTAAGGCTAAGTAGTTGGATTTGGGTTTGGTTTTGTGGGGGTTTTTTTAAGAAATCTAAATTAGCTAGAGTGTAAAATACTCTAAATGAAGACTAAAACTTCAATTATAGAAATCCAAGTGTATGGGGTTCATAGCTATTCTGAATGGAGATACTCACCTGTACTCCTCTATTTCAAGACTTCATCCCTTGCTGTTTTGTGAAAAAAAATTCTTTGTATTTTTTTCCTCACTGAACAGTGTTTCTAAAATGCTCAGTTAAAAAAAATAAAGTAAAATAATCAAAATACTGTTTATCATTTCTGGCAGTAATAAATGGTTTACTGACACTAGAATTATCATGTATTTCAACATCCTTCCTCTGTGGATATTGTCAGTATTTTCAGAGACCTCTCTCATCCGTACCAAGCCACTAAAAACTAGGAGAGGTTTTCTCCCAAGAGAACAGTTTTTCTCAGGGAAATGTTAACTGAACCTTACCTTTATCATCAGACATCCATGCTCTATCTTCCAACAGAAAAAAATAATTTTACAAATTATTAGAACGATCCAGATTCTTTTACTGTTTCGTTACAGACACCACCATCTTTATTTCCTTTCCTCTAAATGTGACAAACGATACTGCCTCTCTGGGTAACATTAGAGCCATTTAGATAAGCCTGGAGAGTTATTTTGTAAACTCCTGTAGCTACACAACTGTAATTGGTCTCCTCTGTAGATACCACCACAACCCCCAAGGCCCAGCATCATACTAACAGAAAGCCTGAAGCGTAGGCAACTACAGCAGTGTGTATCCCACATGTTACACCGACACCGCTTACACTGAAGGGAATTATAGGTGTAATAAGACTAAAGCAGAAACTGAAGTGTTAACAACTTTATGTCACAAACATCTTCCTATGATACTACACTGCAGACCCCTTATTAACCACGCAGACTTCATCTCACTACAGCTTAAATGCAGGCGTTAAGAAGTAACCATTCCTTCCAATGGTGTATCAGTGCTGTCACACAAAGCAGCAAGTGAAAAAGGTATTCCTAAATAACATGGCAAAAATAATTTACTCAGAGACAAGATAAAACAAATAGGAGAGGAATTTACCTGGGACACCTTATTAATAAGCTCATCTAACCATCATATCCAGATACTGCTTCGAAAAGCTCAAAGGAATGCAGGAAATTAAACACCATTTGTGTGCCCGGATCATCTGCTCCTTGGAAATAGTTTCACTGAAAAATAGATCTGGTTATTGATTTACAGACTAAGCAGATTGGATTGTAAAATAAACAGGTATTTTTCCTTTAAAAAAGTCAGCTAATAGACCTACTAGAATAAATATAAAAATCCTATTTGGGACTCTGCAGGATTTCCAAGGAAAAAGATATGGAGGAGGAGAACAGAGCCCATAAGCATATGTGCTTTTTTACCACCTGTGTACAGACTGGAGAAAGCAGCAACTCAAAGGAGTGTGGTTGAAGTAAAAATTTAGACTAGAATAAATAGAGATATTATGGAATCATTGAAGTACAATGACAGGTTAAAGCAAGGCGGCACCTGACAAACACAACTCACATTCAGGAGACCTATCCTTGCCCTGTATGAAATATAAAAAACATAACAAGTGCTGTGTATGTAAGGAGAAGATTTAGTAAACATACAGAAAGCAATACAGAGTTTTAAAAAAGGAAGATTCAAAAGGCTTTCCACTGCCAACATGCTTACTCTGGCACATGAAACGCATCATTATTTCAAATAGATTCAACTTTTGGACCAGAACCTAGACTGTATACCTGCTCCTTTTGACCAACAGCTTACTCTAAGGCAACAGAATTACAGGAAATTGATTCCCAGAAAAACGCTACAAGAGTAAAGCATAGGCTCTGGTGGGGTGGTGTTACAACCCTGGCTGCAACCATAATTATTTTTTTTCCCAAAGGTCTTAAATTCCCATTTTAGAGCTTAACACTGAAACTGAACCTCTGCTGCTGGAAGATACACATTTAAGGCTTAACACAGCATTATTTTTACATATGGAGGCTGACATCATGGGTAGTCAAAGAATATGTTTAATAAAAAATAATTAAACTTCCATTTGCTCTATAGAACATCATAGAAAGTAATTCAATAAATTACAAATGACTTTTTAAGACGCTTGTTCAACTACAGAAAGCAAATTCAGACTACACAGAACACAACTGGCAAATATTGCAAATGTCCAAAAAATCCTGGACTAAGACTTGGATCATGAAGCCTGAAACAAGGGATAGAAATACAAGGCAATAACAGCTAAGGTTCTTTTAGTAACTACCAACACACACTTTATCATCACCTTGGATATCCTTTTAATTTTAACTTCAGTATTAGTGTAATTCTACTGAGGTTTCCTTATAACCCTTAACTTTATACAACCGTATTTGCATATAGTTTAGCTGATAGTGGGACATTTTCTCCCCTTCGGGTTCAAACCGATTAAAAATAAACCAAATACATTATGTTCAAGTCTACACCAGCCTTCATTACTTAAAACTGTAATTGCCTTATTACATAGAAAGAACCACTAGAATGGTAACCAAAACTTCACTTGACCATAATTAGGAAAATACTTTATTTCATAAATCTGATATAAATTAGGTTTTAGCCACAAGATTTAGGATTTGTTTTGTGGGGTAAGGGTGGGAAGTGATGGTGTTGTTGACGTACTCCATCAGCAAACTAAGTTAATAACTGTTTGCAAAACTTTGGCTATTTCATAGATGCATCCTAGTTAAATAAAAGTGCTATATCACAAAGGGCAAAATATTAAATATGATTTTTTTTTCATTATGAAGAATTGCTACCCCCTTCTCTTGGCAGTTTTTAATTTTCACTATTGCTAAGACACTGCGTGAAGGGCCAAAAACCAGAATACTATTTGGGAAAATACGTAACCAGCACAATCCAAATGGTACTTGTATAATTGTGTAATTACATGTAATAATACTGCTTCTAATCATGGGGCTAGTTATTTTGCACATAGAAACTTATATTTCATTGGTAAAGTTCTTGATAAAAAACAACACAGTTGTTTTACTGTACAAGCAAGCAACAGAACTATATCAAAATATACAGCTTTTGTTTTTTTATTTTTAAATTTATCCCTTTGTAAAGCTTTTTCAATGACTTCTACTAGTACCTGTATCTATTTTCTCTTAACACTTGCCTATTCTTGGACCGCAAACGATGTAACCAAGGTCAGCTGAAGTCTCAGTCAGTTCAGAACTTCTGTGAATGTGAATCTGGGCCTCGACTGTGTCAGAGTAATAGCAGCTTAAGAAGAAGGAGGAATCATATCACACATCAAATATTAGACAGATTTTATATAGTAAAGGGTTCTAAGGATTTGGACTTAAACAGATGCTTTATGCCCTGTTACTATGGTTTCTAGGAATAATTTGTCGTCTTTACTATTCAAAGTGCTTTTTCTTTAGTGGGTAACTCAGCATAACATATGAAGTGATTTCCCAATAATGATTTTGGATAGCATTAATATTTAGTCAGATTTAAATCTGCAGAGAAGTTTAAACTCAAAAGGAGTTCAAAACTATCTATACTTTATTTACCATTATTAACTGGTAACTTCAGGTGGTTTTATGACATAAAACACAAATAGAAATCTACACAAACGAAGCAAACAAACAATTTTTACATGAAGTATGCAGTGTTGAAAGGTCTTTTCAGTGGCACTTTATGACAGTTTGCCTCTTCTGAGTCTTGGGGAAACTACTCCTCATATTGGGATTTGAATTCTGCAGAGGGAGCCCAAAACTTTGCAAGGTGGAAACTAAATAGATCTACATGGTGCCAAGTAGCATGACACAAGACAGTTTTTGCTTTAATTTCCCCTTACTGCAGTGAGAGAACAGCTGCAATAAGGGGGAGAAAAAGCCCCAATTGTCCTATCTCATATAACTCAGATTTTAATATGATATACAGGATGTCTTTAGAAAACAAAACAAAACCTGAAAACAAGTAATAGAAACCAATGTAAACTTCCTAAACTAACTCAGCTGAGGTAACAGGTAGCCAGTTTAATTGGCTGATTGGGAAAAATTTATCTCTTTTAAACACACTTGTACCTGAATTGGAAACAGCAGTGCATCACAACACTAGAGCATTTTCATGTAATTAAAGCAATGGATGGTGATGTAGATTCTACAGCTTTCATGACATTCATTAGCTGCCCAAATTATTGCTGAGTTTTGATCTGTAAATTATAAGTGTCAAGGAGGCTGTAAAACTATATTCAAATTAAATCAATAATATGCATAAAGTATTCTGTGTTCACTGCAAATATATTAAATATACAGCTCTTACTTGAGCATTATTTTCATAAAATTAACCCCCCAACAAAATTATAATGCCTTTTGTTGTAATTTTACACCATTGTGTATTTGATAGTACATACAAGTTCAGAAACTTATGAACTTCAAGAAATATTACATGCAAAACGTCTCTGAAAGCAGTTTGCACTTCTAAACAAATACTGAAATGTTCGGTCAGTAAATCATTGATGCACTCAACACTGGGTTATTTACAATGAAATAATTAAAGAATAAATTCAAAATCAGTTTATAATTTAAGTGCAGAGTCTGGGGTCAGTCTTCATCACTAGAATCTGAATCCTCAGATGAAGACGATGTACTATCAGATCCAGATGAAGCATCTGCTTTCTCTGAACCCTCATCTGTGCTGTTTTCGTTGTGAGAGCTTGGCTCTGTTCCCCCTTTGTCTTCCTGATCTCTAACCCGTGAATTTTCCTCCTTTTCTTCCGTTGGCTTGGCTGAGCCTGTGTCATTGCTTTCACTGTTCTGTACATCAAAAATATTAGACTGAGACAAAGCTGGGATATGAAGATTAAGGCCTGGAGTGAGAAGCATCCCTGGGTAAAGTATGTTGGACAAAAGTAACGGGTTAAGAGAGAGAGGGTTGGCAGCTGCAGCAGCAGAGGATGTTGAAGGAGAACTTGAAACAGAGTTTTCACCACCAGTATCCGTATTTTGGTCTTCTGTCCTTTCTTTCTTTGAATCTGCCTCCTTCGAATCGCTTCCCTTTTTTTCCTCTGAAATAGATTCTGTGGACTTTGTTAGAAGTCCTCCCATGCCCAGCAAGTTTGGTAATCCAGCCATCCCTGACAGCAGCATGGGGAACATGGCAGCCATGTTCTTAGCTTCTCCTCCAGTAGTTAAGCCCGCTGGCATTCCCATTAATCCTGCCGTTACTTGCAGCGACTGCAGGTTTTGCAGGTTCTGTTGTAAGGCCTGAAGACTAGACAGATCCACTCCTGGCAGCAGTCCGTTGGCTAGCAGAGGGTTAACCGACACGCTTGCAGCGGTGGCAGCGGCCGCAGCTGCTGTAGCCTTCGCGATCTCACTTTTGGGGCGCCTTCCTCTCCGGCTTACTTCTTCCCGCACAACAGGTCCAGTGAGAATACGGTCAAACATGCCTTCTGGAAGAAACCCCTGCAGGAGACACATGGGGTGTTTTTAGTATTTGGAGAGCTTCAAAATTGGAAAGTTAAAGCAAACAGAAGACCCAGGCATACAGTAACGGTGTCAGAGATGGTCCTGGCAGGTTAGCACAGCAGCTGCATCTCAGACACTCAGAATTCGCAGTGACTTTGCACAATCATCTAAAGGCCCATTTCCACAGCGAGGTCTACAGGTATCTCTCTGACCCTTTGCTAACTCATCCTTAGAGGTCTGATCAAGCCAAATATAGCTAATTGCAGGGGCAATTTCAATTTCAGATCTAAAGCAGCATTACTTTGCAATATTACCACATTGCAATCCTTTGACAGTTTAATTAAAAAAATTACTCAATTTAAATATGTGTGATTGAACACCGACCAAACTCAAGCCCTTCTTATTACTGCTAGTGTCTGTTTAACATCCTCACATGTGATCACTAACAGTTCCAGTTCAATTAAAATGAAATTCAGAGCACGTCTTAGGGCTTGCACAGGGTTACTTCATCTCTGTAACCCTAAAATGTGTCAATATATGAACCTCCTTCCCTCCACTAGAATCTCAACACTGATTTTTAGCTAAAATCAAAACCTCTAAGAAATAAAAATTCTAAGTACTAGAAAACAGGTATATTAATACTTGATTTACACTTTGATTGAAGACAGTAATTTCTTAAAGGTGCACACAAAATAAATTAAAATAAACATTTAAAATTACGTTTCTTTTCTTAAATGTATAAGAAAAAGGAAGCACACGGTGAGCCAATCAATACCTTCCCTAAAAGCCTTCAAGGCTACACTTATGAGATGGAAAAGTCACAGTATTACAGTACCTTCAGGCAAATCTCTAATTTGGGGTTGCCAGCCACTGTCCCTCCCTTCTTCCTACTCACAGCTGTGCCAGCAAGCCCGTTGAGGGAGCTGAGCTGGCAGGAAAAGAAGCTAACATTGACGCACATTCCGCATTTAATACGCCACCAGAAATGAATGCCTTTTTTCCCTCCTGTTTGTGTTTAAGATACATTTCACATCACAGTTACCATATTCTGCAAATACTCATCAGGCTTATAATATTCTGCAAATACTCACAGACTGTTTTACAACTTCTCCCCATTCAGGAGCCACTCCATACTCTGGATTTTCTTTCAAGAACCTGCACAAGTCCTTCAGAGGGGGAGCAAATGCACCCCCCACCTGAAAAGCAGAAGAGGGAAGTCAGGAAATACTTCTCATTCAATAAGGAAAAGGCTACATTCATACCTGACACAGTTTTATTTTTGCCTTTTATATAAAACAATACAAATAATCATACAGAACAATACAAACTATTAAATTACCAGTGACTATGAGATGGATTTTAACCTATTCCTGGTTCTGCAATGAAGCTGGGGACAGGCAATAAAGGGGAAGATTGAGGTTTATTAAGTAACAGGGTATCAACTATAGTGTGGAAATTTAGAGGTAAAAGCCATTAGAAAAACAAAGGCTTTTACAGCAAGCACAGATCAAACCTCTCACTCCTTGATCATTAAGTCTGAGAAGATTCCTCAGGGCACAGCTTACTGTAGAGCAGCCAAGGATCTGTTTTTCTAGGGACTAGCAACCATACAGGTTTCTCTTTAGAGCTGCTGTATCAACGCACTGAAGAGATTTAAGGACACTCAAATTCTGCCTCACTCTCCTCTACAGATTCAAAAGGTAATCTGGCAGCACAGAAGAAAACAGAAGTCCTGTTTTCCTTGCAATTGCTCCCTGACAAAAAGAAAAACCCACAGCATCACAGGAGATAACACCCCACACGACACAATACCTCACAGACTCCCACTGGACTCTGCTCTGGTGCTACACTGACATTCAAAGACACCACCCCATCCATCTGTCCGAATCTGTTTGATGAACAGCAGCAGCTCTCTGCATGCTTTTCTTCGATATTGCCTTTTGCCTTCTCCACAGCCTATCGCAACACGCTATGCTTTTGCCAAGCTTTGATCACCTGTCCAAAAACTGAATTCAACACCTAGTCTCCCATCTTCCACTCCAGGGATTTTATACAAGCATTCCCCTTCTACTTTTGTTCCCTGTTACACTACTGTTTAGCCTAGCAATGCAATTTACAATGGATATATACTGTGAACCATGAAGGCCAAGTGCCAGAGACAACTGAACAAAGAAAAAAGCAACATAATCCAGAACACAGGATTTAAACAATTCCAATGGACAAGCTCCTATGCAGAAAGCACTACCAAAATAACTGTCATCATGGCAGAAGTAGAAATTAAGAGATGCAAAAAGAATTAAGAATTTGTGAGTGTTGTTGCTTTGATCAGAATAGCATCTGTTTCAGTGGCCATGCCTCTGTTTTAGTCAATGGCAGAAACAGTGCAACATATTGAGTTCAATTCTATCTGAATATAAACAACAGGATAAGTTTCTAGCCATATCTCAGCATATTTTCATAGTTGCAAAATATTTACTAGAAGATTGTCACCAATGTGCTTGTGCTGTGCCAAAAACTTCAAACAAAACCCTTTCATTTTTACAGAACATTATTTAGACAGCTCTTCATTTCAGCTAACTTTCTGATTGGGGAGCAGCAGTATGAATACCTTTCTAGCATTTCTTCTATTTATGAGCTGAACACGTTCTTCACCAGTCAAGCTATTAACATCCAGTTTATTAGGGTTTCGACAACGGTGTCTTTTCTGTTTGGGCCTCCCATCGTGCAGCTGCATCCTCTGTTATTATGAAATTTAAAACTTGGTTAATTTTCTGATATGACTGTTTTGTTTAAAGTAATAGCATTTCTGTGTATCCTCTTGAGTCAGGCATTCAATCAAAGTAATCTTTTATTTAAAAAATATTTTAATAACAATACTAATTTACTACATCACAGCCATACGATAGCAGATCACTGAAGAGCACTAAATCCTGTCTGATGCCTCTCCCCATTGCTTGAATAATTTTTCAATTTTCAACAGTACTTTAACTGCCAGGAATGTTGTTACTGTTATGTACTGTATCAACTAAATAAGGTTGTTATTCCAGACATCATACATAGGATTTTCTTACATTAGCAAACCTCTGATTCAAAGGTAGCATAACAAGAACGCCATACCCACTCAACATCATTACCACAGCACTGTAATGTAGATATGAGACCCATCCCACATTAACCCCTTCAATCCTCTTGCACATCACTAACTATGCTGTTACACATTTTCATCTCCTACTATCACTATCATGGTAATATAAGTTTTCTTATCTTAGTTTACTTTTAACTAGGATTAAAAAAACCCAGACAAAGATCAAATCTTTGGTTAACATTGCTTTTCTTGGCTATTACATTTGATGGAAAAGGGAGGCTTGTGGAGCTCTAATTGTGTTAAAAACCCAGCCACTTTGCTTTTCCTAAACAAAACAGAAAAAAAAAGGAAGGAAAAATGCCACATAACATCTAATACAAATCCAAAAACATTTTATGAGCAGTATTTTACTATTTAGCTAAAGCAGAGCTGAAAGGAGTACTCACAGGAATACAAGCTCCTGAATCTTCAACATATCCAGGATGTTCTTTAAGCCACCTTTCTAAATCTTTTCTTTTGGGGGCATCATCACCGGCAAGCCTTGTTCCATCTTTCAGGTTAATAACAGGAACTGGAGACTCTGCATCAAGCAGGCCTTGGGACTGTGTGTAAGTGAGTGCTGGGTTTATTCCTGCAGCAACCTGGCAGGAGTTAATACCTGGATTTACCTGGAGAAATTCAAAATATTTGACTAAGTTCTCCAGTGAAAACAAACCATCATAATTACTTCATGTATGATACAATGAAGCCACAGTCCTGCAGAGCATTATGAACAAGACTCAGTGAGACAACTCATGCCATACATAGCTCCCTTTAACTCCCTGTATGATCTGGTCCTATAACACGTCCAGGAAAGCACATCATAAAATGTCGCCAGGTCAAGTATCCAGTGTTTAACACCACATTGATAATCCCAGTTCATCAAAATTAGAATTAAACTTACTTTTTAAAAACAGTTAGTATTTTATATATAATTAATATTTAGTAAAGCTACCAGTTCTCATTTGTATAGTCACAAGCTGTCAGTGAAGGATTTCAGGAAAAATTTTGAGCAATAAAGCTCAATGACAATTGGTTATGCTCAGTTAAGGGATTAATAGTAATTTGGACCTTTAGTCAGATACAAACTCAAATTTACTTACATGATTAGGCTGTTTATTTCTATTTACAAAGAGAACATCAACTCCCTCCACATTCTTCCTTCTTCCTCTTCTCTTTTTGACTACAGGCTGACTGTCAACTATAACTCCATTGGCACCGGCTGTTAAGTGACTGGAAGTACCTAATTAATGACGTAATAAAATTAGTGTCAGATGCTTGAGCTGTTTCTAACAAGAAGCATGTCTGAATATAAAAAAGAAATGGTGCAAGTGCATGTGATTTCTATATGTATTACCTAAAGAAATTGCCTGTTGTTTTATGGCTGTTTAAAACACTGTTAATATCAGGCTCTGCAAAGCCACTCGGCGATGAATGTTCCCTACTACTGCCCTCTAACTCCAAATAAATCTGTATGGTGAGCAGAGCTGTTACAAACTGCTGACATCACACTCACACACAGAGGTAGACATTCCTAAATAAATGTTTTTAACAATACCTTAACGGTATGATGCAAAAGAACAAGAAATTACAAAATGCAAGTGAGGTGCAGTTTGTTTTTTTTTAAGGCAATGTTCTCAACCCTCCATGTGTGTAATCTCAATGAGCTGCAGCCATTTAATCAGAAACTGGCTTAAATCAAGGAGACAATTTAATAATTTTAAATACTTTAATCCAAATTTAAATTACTTGTTTTAGGCTCATTTTATTTATCAGTGTACACGTAACTGTTGGTATTTTTTATGAAAGTAAGCTCTAAGTTTTTGGTTATACATCAAAAACAGTTTTTGGAACACTGTACTCCACTTTTTCTTTACATGAGACACAGGAAAATACATCAAGAGTGCAAAATGACACATAGATCTGGCATTCCTTATCTTAATCACCTTAAGTTCCAATTTAGACTGATTACTGTCAGCGTAGAGCGATGCACTTAAACTTCTCGTGGGGGCATTTGTAATATATTAACAGCATCCTCTAATAAATGAACGTTAGAGTAACTGACACAGAGTATTCATGTGGTCCAAACTCACACCTCAAGTTAGGTGCCCAGTTTCCCTGCCACACTGGAGAGAATTCCTCCAGACTGCGGTTTAGAAGAAGTAACATTTCAAAGATCTCTCTCCACTGCCTACGTGTAGAGGTGAACAGAGGGACCCAGAAGATACAACTTAATACTAACCCTTACGTCCTCAAACATTTTATCTACCTGATTCAGGAAGTGATTTTGGGAAGTTGACAAGGCTGGTTTCTGAAGCGTTCTGGAGTTCACGTAGCCGAGCCAGGTATTGCTGCTGCCCCAGTGCACATTCATCGCTTTCAAAGGGCCTTTTCTGAGACAGTCCCTGCTTCTGAAAAGTCAATTTCAAACCACCTTCCTGTTAAATAAATGCCAGGGTTAGAAGAGTCTCTTCCAAAGCAGAAATGACTACTTGATCATCAGGATTCTCACATACGAACAGTTACTCCAGAAGAGTTGAAGAAGAATGAAAACAGTGTACTAGACCTTAAAACAAGTCTTGCTTCTCTCCATGTAAAAAGTAAATATGAATAGGAATTTCATGGAACTGCTTCCATGAATAGAAATTTTAAACTCCCTATCTTAACTGAACAATCCGGACACTAAACAGCCATCTACCCCTCTAACCCAGTCCTAAAGAAATGGTAAACCCAATCAGAAGTGGAAAATTTCATGCATTTCTATATTCCATGAGAAAGTCTCCAACCATGGATACAAAAAATGTTTGAAGCTTCTAGCACACATTTAAACTGGGACATTTACCTACAATCCTCTAAAAGGCCATGATATAAGTGCTTGCTGGACAGGACCTGCTGAAATGTTTAAAAAAAGCTACACAACAAATACCTTTGTTTTACTAACCACATTACTTAAAAATAGCGTAAGATGGGCTGCTTTGGGAAGCATCAGAATGGCAAAATTCCAATTCAGAGAGAAGTAACAATGATTTGTTCCAGTGGCTCATACAAATTAAAAACAAACAAACAAAAAAAAAACAAACTAAAACCCCACCAAAACCAAACCAAAACACCCCCTTCCCCAAAAGAAAACCCCAAACTGAAACACTTGGTGCCCAGAAGCAGCAGACCCAAATACCCACAAACAAGTGTGTGAAGGAAGTGAGAGTGAGAGCAGGCAGCCACTTGCAGGTAAAGCATGCCGCACACCGCAATCGCAACCAGGTCCTAGGGCAATAAAAATAAACATACGTCATTGATTTTCACTGTAAACTCCTTTTCTCGTACATGCTTCTTCACCTTTGACATCTGTGGCGATTGATCATATTCTTCTTTAACAGCTGTGAGAGGGGGTGTTGGTGCACTGGGCTCACTGTACTCTGCAGCTGCACCTGGGCTATCCAGAAGTTTGGTTGTGTAGAAAGATGCCACTGTATTGCTGTCATAGCTCCTTCTCGCTGAAGGCCATTTACCTTTCAACACTGTTTGACAAATACTGTCAAGTCGATTAATCATAACTCGATCCTAAAAAAACAGAGGAAGTATTTTGGTAACAGTGATGCTTACCAATGCTCCTCACCTTGCATTTATGCATTACCATCTACAGCTAAAAAGAAGTTACAACATTTTTCATCACAGGACTTGGACTTTAACTTTAGATTTCTGAATCTGTACAGATTCCCTACAAAGTTTGTGAAAGCCACCTCAATACCTCATTTCCCTCCCTATAACAAGCACAGTCTCACTTGTCTACACAGGGCCCGGGAGCTGCAAATGTCTGGAGCACCTTATCTCACTGATTTTAACAGGAAAGTTAGGGTAAGTACCCAAGTAGTACTTGTAGGTCTGGCTTTGATGGCTCTGGAAGCATAAGCAGAACCATAACGTATCTGGCAAAAGCATTCATGCAACTCAATCTATATACTTATATCTGCATCTCATTTTAGCTTTTGAAAACATGACTCTTCATTCACATTCTTTACAAACCAGAGATGTGACTTCGAGTCCAAAGAATCTCAGTTGAGTATCAATAATCTCCTTAGCTGAGCATAGAGAGACTCCAGAAACTACCACGTTTTCTGAGAATTTCAGAGTCCCATTATTAAATAATGCTAAAATTACCCATTCCATAAGCAAACTTTTTACAAGTGCAAGACCCTCCCCGATATATTAAAAAAACCCCATTTCTGTACACTCTGAATATAATTACTCACAATCTGCCCAGCACCTGTGATATCAAAGCTGCGCTCCCTTTCTCAAAAGGCATTCAAAAATTATGAAAGCAGCATTTAGATTTAAATGCATCTTCCAGGAGCAAACATAGCTACAGCTAAAAGTTCCTGAAGCTCATATCCTACATCTGTTTTCCCTGTTTTCATCACCCTTTTTTTGTCTCCTGCATTGCCTCCCTTTCTAGACTCTCAACCTCTTGACGTTGAAACTTTTCCTTCATTACAAGGTTGTGATCTGGCTCTGAGTTTTCAAGCTGATTTCAACTCATGCCTGTTTCACAGAAGGAGATTTTGAATTATTTTTTAAAATGAAAATGCTAGCATGTGTGCATTTTATATATCTAGAATATATAACATATGTCTATCAACACACTAAACATGCTAAAACATGCTAAGCTTCTTCAGAACTGTTGAAAAACGTAAGCATCAGAAAAATCTGGCACAGTATCTGCTCTGCCATCTTCCAGGCTACATCAGCCACAGAAATTCAGACCAAAGAGCTTAAAAATATTCAGTACTTGTTTTAAACAAGACTAATATCCAGTCACTTAGTATTATTACCCTTTCAAAGCCTACTTTAGAATGTCACTGAAGCAGTTCAATGTTACTGTAAAAGTTGTATTACACCAGTGCTCCAGCCAGCCTGTACTTTCAACATGCAGCCTGGGTGTCCCACAATGCTCTGCAGCACAGCTGGAGAAGTCGGTGCAAACTGTTGCCATTCACAATAGGTCTCCCTCCAGCCTTGATGGAGTAGCAGTGTTAAACACCAGCCAAGCAAGCTGGCAACAAAGTCTTCTGGCTTTTTTTTCCTGTTGTTTTTAAATCGGGTGGAAGAAGCAGAGCTGAGGTACTGACAGGCTGACTCCTGATCTTACCTCTGCCATCAGAGTGGTTCCAAAGAATGTTTATCAATATGGTGATAGGCACTTAATAAGTATGTAAATATATGTGTTTATATAAATGTGTTTATATAAATATGAAGGACTCCTACTGTTAAGAAATATTTTCTAATATTCAGATGAACTGACTTCTTGTTCTGCTTCATCTTCTACATTATTTTGGATTATGCTAAACAATTCCCCTCACTGACTGAAAGCCATCCAAATACCTGATCAATTATCCCTTCTTCATCTTAAATACACATCCTCTGAAGTTTTGTTTCCCATGTGAACGTTGGTTATTTTACATAGAAAGTGTTTCACCATGATTTTACTGTAACTGGCTGCAAACAAAATGCTGTTGGGTTTTTCTCCCCCCCCCCCCCAGATCTTCCCACACTCAATAGTATGGTTTTAATGAATTTAATTGAACGCTAATGCCACAGCCCACCTTCCACAACAGTTTTGGTTTTCAAATTAATACTGTAACTTGCCTTTGGCCAGTAGGATGCAGCCAACATGTATCCACCTTGCAGGAGGTAACTGGAGTTTGGTGTCCCATTGTTCATCTGGAAACTGTCCTGTGTTTCATCCTGTGTTGTACTCAGAGAGGCTACACTTTCCTCATCGTATGCTTTTATATGAGGGGTTCCTTCTGCTAAATGAAGCCACGAATATCATTTGATGTCGTAAAGAAGTTTAACACTCATTGTAAGAGGTTCAAGTAAACATCACACAGAGAACAATGCTCAGAGAAAGTCCAAACACAAAGGCAACAGTACAAATTAATCTGTTAGGCTTTTCACAATGACTGCTAAGCTTTTTCTAGGCATTTAACATATTCCTGTTAGTATTTCAAGAGTTTACCATGCCAAACCTTTAGCACTTTGAAAACAGGCATATTTCAGAGTAATCTCAAAGGCTGTTCTTACTTAATGGAATTGTTAAGCCACCATGCACTAAAGCATAGAATTAAATTGAAATAAAAGTTGTCTACCACAGAACATGGCAAATCTACATGGGATACTACTTTTTAAAAAGCATTTAATTCACTGGATGGAATGTTGGATGTTTCAGTGTCTTGAACATGTGTCTGCATCAGTTAATTTACTGAATTTTAATCACAGAACACTTTTTCCAGCGTGTCCTCTGACATCAGCACCATTGACTACTGAGGGACAATTCTACAGAACTCAAATTTGTCCTTAACAACAGCTACGTATCAAGTCATCCAATGTAATTTGGCTCTTCCTTAAAAGATATTTCAAACATGAAAAGTCTGCCAGAAGTCTATGATCACTGTACATCCTGAGAAATAAAACCTAGGCTTAAAATTCAAAGTGCAGATGAAGTTCAGAGCATTTCCCAGTATTTACCAACCTCTCGAACTTGCAGCAAAACAGCCACAGAAAGAAAAGCTGACCGACTTTCAAGATTTTGCAGTCTGAGGATGGCACAATTACTTGCCTAAACAGACTGAGCTGGCAGAAAGCAAGCCTAATATTTGGACTTGTACCACACATTATAGTACCCACCATCTAGATCTAAATATTTATGTCATATAAGCATTCCTTTTCTCTCGCTATTGCAATGCTTGCACACAACTGTTTCCTCTGAAAATGTCCTTCCACTGCTACAGGCAGTAGCTTCTTAATCATTTTAAGTGGCATTTTACTTGCCCAGGAATCATCTTCCCAGTAAATTAACCCTATGGTTTCCATTTGTCATTGCCACAGACAAGAAGATCCATCCCATTAACACAATGCCTTTTTCCCCAACGTACTGGGGGGAAAAAAATTGCTCATTTATTTATGCTGTAACCCCACTGCCTAACTTAATCTTCTTCCTTTTTCTACTATGTGTTATTACACAGTAGAGAAATCCTATCACATTCTGAGCTTCCATGGTGCAAGAGTAGAGTACACTTCACAGAATCAAAGAAATAAATGTCTTAAATAATGATCAGTTGGTTTACTGAAAATTTTAAGTCACTTCACTGATCAGAGGTTTTTGCTTCTACTCTGAAGCTTTCAAAAGCATCTCTGTGCTATTCAGCCCTATGCTGTACAACTGCTTCCTAAAACAGGTATATATTTTTTAAGCATTTGAAAGCTGTTGGTGCATGTATGCCAGTCACCTCCAGTTAACCAGAACAACTGATTTATGTTACAGCTTGGACAGAGGAAGTGTGCAGAATTCATGAAAGCACATACAAAGACTGGTGAGTAAGAGTAGTAACACAAACAGGGAAACCAAAAGAATCTTTGTAATAGGAGGATAAAAACAGCAGTAGGGAATACACACAATGTGTATCTTTCCAGAAAACATTAGCCCTTCAGTTCTCCTCCAACATCTGAACCACAAGCACAGTAATCTTGCTTAGGGAATCAACCAACAAATCCTAACTATCTCATCCCAGGTGCTCATATGAAGCAAGAAAACGCTGTTCTAACTCAAAGTCTACTTTTGTGGGATTGAG
Source organism: Laterallus jamaicensis coturniculus (assembly GCA_022605575.1). Classification (NCBI taxonomy): domain Eukaryota; kingdom Metazoa; phylum Chordata; class Aves; order Gruiformes; family Rallidae; genus Laterallus; species Laterallus jamaicensis. The sequence goes on along the minus strand of JAKCOX010000017.1, from coordinate 14,700,231 downwards.
TATCCTTTTTTTAGACATTTTTCCACTATGAATATACTTGTTCAGTTTAAAAGTTACACTGCAGAAGTAAGACTACACACATACCACGTTTCTGTGCCTCCTCTTCATCACTATCACTCTCTTCAGATGATGATGATGACGAGGATGACGAAGATGAGGATGAAGAGGATGAGGAGGAAGATGCTGAAGAACAAGATGAAGATGATGAAGAGCTAGAGCCTGATCGAGAATGTGAACAAGATGAGGAAGATGAAGAGGATGAAGATGATGACCTGGAAGAACAGGATGATCTATCTGAGTCAGAGTCTGAGTCAGAGCTAGAGTCAGAGCCCCTTTTGCTGACTCTCTGTTTTTTGGAAGCTGGGTTTGGAGTTAGAGGCTCTGTCCTCGCTGCCACCATGCGCCTGTCGGTTTCAGTTTTCATGCTAGGTTTGTGGTCTGTATTTTGTACTGCTGTGCCATTTTTTGGACTCAAAGGTTCCGATTTCATTATTGTATGTGTTTCCTCCATAGACATAGATTCCTCTTCAGACGACTGAAGGTCCTCTTTCAGATTTTCATTTTTAGCTTTTGGGTCCTCAAAAGCATTCACTTTAGCATCTGACATCCTTGACTGAGGTGTGAGAGGAGAAGCAGATAATGCCATCTGGTACTGATGCAAGAGTGGAGTAGAAGTCCTTGAGAGTGCCACTTTATTTTGATTATAGCTCCTCTGGGCAGACATAAATGAGAGTTCGGGGTCACGAAGAATATGGTAATCTGTTCTGCTAACTCCATGTTTAGCAGCTCCAATAAGTAAATCCCTGTCATGAGTCCCGCACTCCCACCAGACAGGCAGGTCTGGGTTGGGCTGGCATAATTTTAGTCGCTCAAACAACTGTGGGTGTCTGAGAGCCTGTTCTCGCACCTTCCTTAGGAGTTCAATGCGATACAAAGTCCGAGAAGCACGCTCCTCTGTAATTGGCTGGATGAAAATGTTTGGGTCTACGAGTTCTGGATTAAAACAAAACAAATGTGAGAATCTGGCACAAAAACCCACCAGCTGTCACTGCAAATCAATACTACAAGTAGATGGTTTTACTCAGTTAATGTGCCTCCCCATGACAAGCCTCCAATTTTACAGTTTCCCCATTTCCTTCACCCCCATTTTTATGTTGAATATTTTCAAAGCTAAGTGCTGGCAACAGAAATTAAAGAGAAAAGTAAAAATATATACACCCACCTTCTTTTGAGGGGAGACGACAGACTCTCCTGCACATTGACATAAACGCATACAAGTACTTCTCTAAGCTCTCATCAGTTTTCTTATGCAGCCTAGCCATTGCTCTAAATTTGGTCCAATCAAATCGTCCCCTTTCGGGGTCAAACACTACTCCAAACGTAGACACAACTCTGTAGAAGTCTGCTTCTTCCCTTCTTGTCCATCTTGATCAACAAGGAAAAAAAAAAAAAGAAAAATCTGTCATTTCCTTCACTATTTCATGCAGTGAGCAATTATCATTCCTTCAATATCAAAATACCTTTGGTCTTGACCTAAGTTTCTTCAGTATAAAGAACCTTTGGGTTTTTATCTAAGCAGGCACTAAAAGCGTGTATTTGCATGCTGCACGTACCTCTGCTGCCTTTCAATCTTAGCAGCCATCTTTGGATTTAGAGCAGCTTCTTCATAGGGAGGCTGCATCATACTGGTTTGTATTGGGAACGCTGGCTGGATCTGCTGGGCCTGCCTGTTTTTACTTGTCCGTTGGTAGGCTGTTATTAGGCGGCGAAGACGTGTTGTTAAGGCAGACTGAGTGGGCCAATAGATTTTGTCTCCTTCCATCATTTGTCCATCTGTATTATAACAAAGTCATTGGGAAAAGAAAGAATGGAGTAATTACTGGTGCCTGTGGGTCTACACTAGGCAATCTAAATACATTCTAGCTAAGAGTTAGGGGAACGAAACAATTCAAAATAGGGCTCAGATTTGAAGTTTTATGTATTTACCTCCATCTGCTATTACTAAATCACCTGGGGAAGAAACGTCATCCTGTAGAGAACAAAAAGCAAAGCAAAATTAAAAACACAGCCCTCTTCACAGATTTTAAGTTGAACTTGCATCTTGCAGAAAATTTATGAATCTGACAAAGAATAAAAGCAATGCATATTTTGGTGATTAAAATGGCATGCAACACAACTGTACAACAGTTTGCACCCACCCCCACCTGCAGAGATGCAAAGGTAACTTGTATCAATTTAGAGAAAAACAGAAAATTTAATCATTTGCTCAAGGAAAAGGTGGAAGTGTTATATTCTAGGCATGTTAATAGGAGCTATTAATAGATGTCTACTATACCTCTATATCATCCTTAAACATTGCCGGTGCTGGTTTATATTCTGGATCTTCTACATCCCTGTTAAAGTTTCAACACAGAAAAACCTATTTTAATATTTTACAAGTCCTTACACACTTTTCATTTAAGTAAAATTAATGTAAAGTTAGTTAGAGATACTGTATTTCATTTTCTATTTGAAATGAGGAAAATACTTCACAGCTGCTTTGGCCTCTAATTCATGTCTCATTCAAAGTTGTTCTCTATGAGCACAGCTACCAACCCCTCTGATGAGGCCATGAATAAAGGCAGCTCTCCCTCTCAGCAGCGATACTCAAACTGATCTACTGGGGTCACTGGTTAGCTACGCAAGACCAATACACCAAGCTGAGTGACCTGAAATCAAGTTAAATAGGTCCAGAGCATCCAGCCTATGAAGGCTTTTACACTTCAGTGTCTAAGCAGTACTACGGATACAGCAACACACAATACAGTCCTTCTAACAAGTTGCTGCATTTTTCCTCTAACTATGAAATCCCAAACTTCAGTTGTTTTGTGACACTGTTCCTAACTGCTTTCCATTCTCTGGGAGCAAAATCCAAGTAGTATTCCTCACAACAATGGCACTGAACTAGTATAAAACCAATTAAGACAACAAAAAAGTACAGTATATGATTTCAGTCCTTTTTACTTTATGTCCCCCCCAAATTCATGCCCATTTTTACGTGCTCCTACCCATCAATGTAATCATTTGCTCTCTGTTCAGCTGCAACTGCTTTTTCATCTGGTTTGCCAACCCTTTCCAAGAAGCACAGCGCTGGGTCTGCTCTGATAGTGTTGTATTTTTCATAACCTATGAAGGAAAAAAAAGGTGGCAAAAATTCAGCTTTCACACTAAGCTATAAAAAGACCTGAGTGTAGGTAGGGTGCTTACACTGAGGGGTGGGGATGCACATACATACTCAACCACATTACTCACCATGTTTAAAAACTCCAATTAGAAGGGATTTATCTGCATCTACATCCCACCACTCAGCAGGGACTTCAGAGTGATCTGGCTCAGGAACCCAAACATCGATTTCACTACGGAGAATCACCAACAGCACACCAGCATCAATAATGTTCCAAGGAAGAAATGCATTTTCATTTTCTCTTTGTGCACTTGTACTCTATGTGGAATTTTTAAACTTCTCTCTTCAAACACACATATACAACATTCTACTTCCAACAAATCCATTTAAAGATTATTTTTACAGTTGGAAAGTTTCCTAGGATTTAAATAGTTAATTTTTTATGCACTTTGATATTTAATAGCAATTAGCAGTTAACAAGTGGATGGTTACGCTACTAAGAATTACCCAAGCCACACTTTACAGTGTTAAGAATAATTTTGATAAACTAGATAAAGCTCTTTAACTTGATTTTCATCTCTGTGTTCAGTAACACACTCAGAAGAGCACTACAAGACACTCAGACAGCTTGGTATTTTGTATTTGACAGAAACAGCAACAGAGAAAGAATATGAAAACAAAAGCAGCATACAGAAACTTGTTCCCTTCTCAGTAAATGCTGCCAAAGCCCAGTAGTTTGTGCTAAGAAAATTCAGCAAACCAAGGTTTTCTGCTTTTGAGTTCAGTAACACTGAATGGACTGTTCTTCCATGAATGCTTGCAACAACTTTCTGAATCAAACTAACTTTTATCCTGCAGCAGTGAGTTCCTTTCATTTCCAAATGGAAATATTTAATTTCGTAAAAAAAATAAATTAATAGAATATGTAACACATAACCACAGGTTTGTGTAGAGAGGAAGGAAAAACCCACCAGTTGGAATGTAAAATGTGCATTTTTTTTTTCTTTCATTCACTTTTTCAGGCTATTTAATAATTTTCCTTCATAGATAGGCTCATAAATAGGAATGATCAAAAGTGTTTAGTCAACTAAAGCATTTTTCTCACAGCCTAAGGATATAAATATCTGGTTTCCTATTTAGGATTAGGAAGATCTCTGAATTTTCATTTGATAATTTCCATTTAAAAATAAGCAAAAAACCCTCTCTCTATAGTTTACCTCGCATCAATTCCATCAAAGACCTTTTGGAATTCATTACCAATGACTTCTTGTTTTAAGTAATACAGCATTCTTACTCGAAGCAAGACCCTAAGCAAACAAAAGAAATATAAATATTAGTACTCTAAAAGCTTTCAATATTTGTGTGGTTTTCTTTTTTTTCCCCCTATAACATCAAAAAGCTTTCAAGTAATTTTCCTAAAACATACTTCCTTCAGTTGTAAGAGGAGATAACCTCTAATTCAAGTCACTTAACACTTTTATCACAACCACTCTCACAAATCGTTTCGTTACAAAAATCCTTTCAAATCTTAGACAAAGACCAGGGCCAGCAGAACAACTCCTCACTTGTTTCCTAAAACACTGATGAGAACAAACTGCCACTTCCCTTTTCCTACCTGGAAGATTACCTCAGAAAGATCTGAGAGGGCTGACAATAAATATCTTTCACATCACCTTTTCATTCCTTCTCACTTAGAACTTGTTGCATGACCCCAGTGGCTTCTTTATGCTTTATCCCAACTCTTGACTACAGGATGCCAAGTTTTGCTACAGAAAAATGGTTTATCTAAACCAACCTCACTCATGGTTTTCAATGAGCCTGTAGCAAGCTAATAAGCTCAGACACTCAGAAGCCCAGAAAGCATGCCAGGTACACAGCAGGAAATTGAGGGGCAACTATTTAGTGCTTCCAGCTTCTTTGCTAAGCATTCCCAGACTCTCTAATATGTTGGCTGCTGCTAGGCTCCCCAAACATGCCAGCAAAATCTCTCTGTTTCTATACAGACATAAAATGTATGGTTCCTTTAAAAATAACAAACATAATTATTTTCTATGTGAAATAACTCACTTCACCTGTTAACATACTGCAACCATCTAATCAAGCTAACAGCATTTAAACTTGTTTCTTCATAGTGATGCAAGTATTTTAAAGTCTTTTAAAACAATGAGGTATTACCAGAAAAAGGAATCTGCACAAAAATTCAAAGAGATTCAGAATTAGCTGTGGCTTACTTGTTGCAGTGGTGTTTTATGTGCTTTTTGTATCCTTCATCTTGCAACAGATGTTCTGGATTGTATTTTCGAAGCCATTCTGCTTTGTGTATATCAAAAGTGCTAGCCTGGGTCTTCACTTTTTTTCCTTTTCTTCCTCTAGGCACAGGGGCTGATAAGCCTATACAATTTAAAATGTAATACAGTAGCAGCAACAGGTAAGTACAGATCCCCAAGACACTTACAGCTCCTATATACTAGAGGAGTACTATGACCTACAGTGCAGAAAAAATACTAGCATCACAGCCTCTGGATATAATGGGGTTTTTTCTCTTTTGTCTCTCAGCATCTCTGGAGTACACTTCACCAGCTGAGAAGAGGGGAAAGAAAAGAATGTGTTGTCACCTACTATGAAACAGAATGGGCTCTTAAGGACTGAAATGAAAAGAAAGCTTGCACAGACTATACCAGTCCATTTGGGTAAGCCATCAAATACAAAGCAAAGCAGAAATCACACTTCTTTTGCCATCAGTTGAATTGTGTATCTGGAAAATATTCCACTTATTTCAAGAGGGATGTGTTCGGAGAGAATTTTTAGCTGTGTTTATCCCAGCACCACAGACACATGCAGATGAAGTTACCTAACTGCAGAAACATGCAATTCCTTACCAAGATGATTCTGCAACTCTCGTGTTTGCCCATCCTCTGTTGGGGTAATGAGATCCCATATAAAGCTTTTTATTTTCTCATCTCCTCTGTAGTGAACAAGACAATAGGCTAAGAGAGCCCGGCAGATTATCTCCACATCCTGCTCATTCAGTTGTCTCTTGAAGCGCCCATGTGACAAAATTTCTCTCCATCGACCCCACCTAGTCCAAAATAAAACACAAATCAGCACCTGGAAGTTAAATGGGTAGACTGCAGATTTCTGTTACAAAAGGGAACTTTGCTGTAAAAATTTAGGCTTTCCACCCTTTTTCTTCAGCTTAAATTATTGAGAATTATGAAAGTAACATTTGCAACAAAACTCCATCTGCTTACAGAGGAGTTTTCAAAAAAACTTGCCTCTTTATAAAACAATATAGATTATCATTTTAGGCTAAGACAGAAAACTGTCAGCAACTCATACCAATATGCAAATACAGTCAGTTATCTTACAAGGTGGGTGAGAGAAGACTTAAGATTTTATTTCCAAATCAGTATATCTGATTTAAGTATGCTTAAAATAACGGGTTCGATTTTCAGTTCCTATTTGCACCTCACGGAAGCACAAGCTGTTCTGCAGTTATGAACATCAAGTCACATACCAAGCCTTTATTCCAGAATATTTATTTATTTACAGCACCACAAGCCTTCCTGCACCATTTACTGTAATAATTTTTCAAGAGACTATTGTTAACGCCTGTGTTAAACGTCAGTCTCCTTTGAAGAAAGCTTCCACCTCTCCCCTTTAATGTTTCTTCAATTGCAAATTGTCAGTTATACAAGGTTCATGATAAATTTACATTCTAATACGTTTTATATATACACAACAGGTTAATGCCAATACAACTAAAAGTTATTCCATAAACACAATGGAAACACAATGGAAAAATACTGGGTTTTAAACATTTCCTAGAATGAAGAAGAATGTATACGATACCCATAGACCAGTAAGTTTTTTTCCACCCGAAAGCACTCTGTTCTTCCATATCCACTGGAGCGGTCGCAAGGCCTGCGGAGTTTTGGCTTATCATCACCCTCGCTCTCCACTTCAGACAGCTCGGCCAGCTCATCTTTCGTAGCACTAAAGGGCCGTGTTTGCTTCCTGATTCTTGGGGTATCAATAACCAGGCTGTTCTGCAAAGTTTCAAACAAAGTTTATCAGAGAAACGACTGGCGAGTTTTCCTTAAGTAGGTGGCTTCAGCTCAGAAACCACCACAACTCTGTCACTCTGTTAATAGACATAAACATCCGTAAAGCAAGTAAAACATTCTGTGGTATTTAAGGCAACAAAAACTGGGTTTCACACCACGATGCCAGCACACCAGTTATAAACAACTCTGAAAGCTTACACAGACTATGCTGCAGTCTCTGGGAGTAAAAAGGGACAATGAAACGTCTACAGAACTGACCACCTGGCAATGTCTTCAAGTCCAGGACATGACTTCCAGTATTGTAAAAGTGACACAATTCTTGAGTCAGCTAGCTTGCAGATGCCAGCCCAGGATTTACCAAGAGAGAAACAGGGCAATTGGCACAATTACATACTTCCAACCATTTCCAGGCCTTTGACAAAAATCAAAGGCCCTCAAACCTTTTTGGGGACAGCAGGGAGCTAGAAAATACTAACACAGGCTGATAACCCACACGCAAACTAAGCGGCACAAAGAGACCGATTTGTTGAAATGTTAACCAAAAAACCAGCAGAAATCCTACACCCACTATTTCAGAATTCAGCAGCAAGCACATACTTGAAAAAAGGGCATTAAAAAAGAGAAGTACTTACTCTACCACTGATAGCATCTATATCTATTTCTGCTTTTTTGGCCCATTTCTGCCAGAAGTTGGGATCATCTAGCGAAATATCAGTCCTGTTGCCAGATGCAACGAAACTAGCCTGGAATAAATAAAACAATCTTACCGACATCATACATTGAAAGTTTGTAAAGTTTGAATGCCTCAGTTCTGTGAAGACTGTGTAACTTGATTTCATCAAAATCCCCCAAGCAGCTGTTAAGACTTTAGAAAAAAAGCAACTCAAAAGTTCTCCTCCCCCTTAACTTTTTTAAAATCAGATCCATAATATATCAGAAAAATCTAATGAACTTTCATGCACCATCAGGAGAACAGAACATTAAACTGCAAGATTCTTGTGCTTCTAAGTCTGATTCTAAATTACTTGAAAGGAAGGAAATAGAATCTTTTGAAGAGGCTTATCAGCATTTGGGGATTTCATCTCACACAAAAGTACTCGCTTGAGGGAAATTTCAAAGGAGTGTTTAAACTACCAACAATCAAAGCTTGAGAGCATGGAATAAGCTTAATTTCAGAAGGCATTTAAAAAACCCTGATACACTGCTTTTGGGAAAAGAGTAAATACACATAAAGATGTCTAACTCTTCTGATAAAATGTGATGACGACGTTCCCTAATTGGCTTCCTATATCTTCACGAAGACTCTATTTCTAAATTAAACCACAATCGGCAAGATACAAGAGCCTAAAATGTGGATTCATAAATAATAAATATAAACTTATATTCTTAAGTTTTCCTTTTGCTTTGCCTTTTCAGGGAATTGTCACAACTGCATTTGTGAAGTGCCCATGTTCCAAGCTCAGTTATGCTGTCTCATTTTTTAAAAAAATAATGTATTTATTTACCTGAATTTATATTTGTTCAGATTCATATTTGCACTTGCTATGGAAATTCACTAGTCAAAATTTACTTATTGGTCTGTTCATCCAATTTTCTGGCAACATTTTTTGTGTTATAATATTGCTGTTTTTCTCTTACTCAACAAAAATTAGATCATGTCAGTCCAGTTTTATTCTACACTACTACTCTCAAGACTTCACATTCTCAGCCCCGCCCCCATGTACATATATTTCTTCTCCACCTCCTGCTATTTTATAAGCTTTCTTATTTTACTTTTCAAACTCTTCCTAAAAAACTCAGGTTCAAATGATATCCTAAGTTCTACATCTTCCCCTGATTTCAATGTATCTGAAAACAAATGGATTGATAAACAACTCTGTTTCAGCACTCTTGGTTACTGCAGCCTGCTGTGGCTCACACAAGGACCAGTCTTTTCAAGAGCAGAACCCACCTATTCCTTGTCTTTACTCAAGCATGCTCTTTGCATGCCAAGCTGCTTTTGTTATGGGCACGTTTATATAAACACACGTATGCAAGAACCCCCCGACTATATACCTAACATCCACATACATTAGATAAAAGTAAATACAACTTTAAAAGAAAAAAAAAAAGCATAAACTATATAACGTTCCATTAAATTCACAACTCTATACTGTCAAAGAACAACTTGCTGCTTGTGCACCTTGGCAAACGTGGAGCCCCTTCCTTCTGATTCAATTGTGATAGTTTTAGTACGACGCTGCAAAATTTGGTCAATATCTTCCTCGCAGAATTTCGAGCCTTCATCTTCTTCATCCATAATGGCACCATATGCACCTCTTCGAAGCAAATCCTCTATTTCTTTTTTAGAGAGTTGTTGGATCTGGTGAATAAAATAGGTGTTAGTCTAGAAGAAAGATCCCTCAAAGCCCTTTCTGTTTCTCCTTCCCTTTCCAATGTTTCTGCAATGTAACTGTGCCTAATAGTTTATGAACTTAAAATCTAGACTATTAAAAACTAAGAGAAAAGTCTAGTTGACATTTGAAATTATTTGTTATGTGGTTGCAGTAAACATTTATAGAAGTCAGTAAGTATCTTCTGTCTTCTGGCTATTCTCAACACCATGAAGAATTTAAATTTTAAAAACATCCCTATTAGCAGAAGAGTTTTATATCTAGTATTATTAAAGTAACACATTATATAAACATGAGAGGATATAAGGAAACAAAGGGGAACTTTTCTCCTCCTGTTAGCTTTGGCATTATTTCTTGAGAGGCAAGAAATAGTGAAAGGTTTAATCAGAGTGACTACACTTTAAATGTGAGTTACATTGTTAGGCCACACCAGAAAAATTCAGATGAATACAACAGAAAAATGGTAGCTTCTGTAACTACCCACATTGCCCACACGAAATCCCACATTTCCAAAAGCAAAGGGAAATTATTTCAAGAAGTCTACATACACCACCAACACTGTTTTCTCTTCCACTCATACTCTGTAAGACAGCCTTATCCAGTCCCAGTTTCAGACTCGCTCTGTCAAACATCTCTCTCTCATAGGAGTTGCGTGTTATCAGTCTGTAGACCTTCACTGCCTTGTTCTGACCAATCCTGTGACAACGGGCTTGAGCCTTTTGAAGGAAGCAACAACAGCAATAAGAACCTCAACTTATCTAGAAATAAGATACGACTCTTAACAAATTGTTTCTGCTGTAGCACAATCTGAAAACCAACAATATGAGCTCAAAAGGAAGTCATTTCACATTTACTTAAATAAAAGCTATCAGACATTTCCCACATGGTGAACAGTTTTCTAAAAAAAGTGTAGTAAGTAAAACGAGTGATCTGTGCTGTGTGCTACTGGATGGTATTTCTCTTGCAGTAACATTAGACAAAAAGGCATGCTAGCTCCCACGTCATCCAATCTCTTGATACAAATGTTAAGAGAGTTGTGACTGAACGACGGATTTCGTTTTGGCATCCAATCCCTAGATTTGATTAATTCTCTGTCTCAATTCCAAATATGAATCCTTTTCTATATAGTATGTTTTAGCTGAACAGCTCTATTTCCATAAACTGTATCAGTCAGCATATGCAAAAATCTAACCCATGGTTTCATACCATCATCAAGATCTTGAGCATTTTACAAACTCGTTTAGTTTACATGTGTTGTGCATAGGAAGATTAATCAGTTAGAAATAAAGTTATAATCCTGCCAAATCTCGAGGATCTCTCCTATCCAAGCAGGAAGTACTCAAAACCACTAAACACATCCTTTAAAATGTTCAGGGTTTTTTTTATAATTTATACATGTTCAAAACAGACAGTATTCAGAGTGATCAAACCTGTATCTACCAGGTTTGATGACTTGAACCTCACTATTATGCTCAAAGGAAGTTACCTGCAGATCATTTTGAGGATTCCAGTCAGAATCAAAAATTATACATGTATCTGCTGCAGTCAAATTAATACCCAAACCACCAGCTCTGGTGCACAGGAGGAAGACAAAGCGATCGGAATCTGGTTTGCTGAACCTGTCAATCGCAGCTTGTCTGAGATTCCCTCGTACTCGCCCATCAATTCGTTCATACAAGTATCTGGAAATCACCACAGAAATACACACAAATCATGTACAGGAGGAACAGGACAGATCTCCTGCTTGCATATTTATTCTTTACAGCAAAAAAAAGTGACATAAAATAACTTTGCTTATCAGTGGGTAACAAAACCAGGAATCCAGACAACTCGCAGATCTGTAGTACTAACACACAGCACCAAGTACATGAGCACACATACCAGGAAACATGTATTACCACGGCACTGAAACACAGCATAACCTGAAGCCCCATGTGGACACCTGCAAGTTTCTCACATGCTATTATTTTTGGATCCCTGCCTAGGGCCACAGGAGCAGGACAGTGTACTTTTGGATTATATACCACATTGTCTGAACATGTTGGGGTAACGAAGCAATCAGCAGAAAGCTGTACTTGGTGAGCTGTCATTGCACAAACTGCATATCGATTCTGTCAAGATTAAGAGAAATGGAACAAAAGTGATGACAGCACCTCTAACAGTCTTTATCAAGGCATCAATGAATCCCAGGCTTCCTAAAATCGGAAGCTTTAAAAGTGTGAAGTAAAACTGTCATTTCTGTTACCTTTGATAATTACAAAGACTCCTATGACACTTCTGAAATCAAGTGAAATGCTTAAAAAAGGAGCAAATACTTCTGAACGTTGTAAATGGAGTGAGATGCTGAATGCATATCTACTAGTCTAAAAGCTTCACAACCATTTTTCTTCTAATCAGATATAAAATGGCACAGCAGATAATCCACAGGACCACAGGCATTTTGGCAGACAGCCATCTCCTACAGTCATGAATACTGTTAAAGTACCAAAGCCTAATCACACGTGCACTCTAACATTTCTAATCCAACGGTAGCATAGAGGAAGTTTCTGCTTCTATGGATTTCAGAAGATTCTACCTGTAGATATGATGCACCAGTTCAGATAGTACATCATTACAGAAAAATAATCCTGTAATGGAAAATACCCCTAAATACTACTGTGAAGTTAAAATTAGCCCATAAAAGAAAACACGCAAACTCTTAACCTGTCAGCTTAAATAGACAGCTTTATAAAACAAAAGCCATAGAAGTTCAATAAAACTATCACAAAGACAGATACTAATATAACCTAGTAACAATGTTCAATATATATTCTACCATCCACTGCAGGAAGGCTCGACATTTCACTAATTTTAATTTTTTTACATATTAACTTTGTATAACTATGTAGTTCACTGACAAATACTTCAAAGCACTACGTACATTCCAACAAATGGGCTATTAAGGCAACCAGAACTATGCCTTTCTATTTTTCAGGTTTGTATAGCAACTGATTGTAGCCAAGTTTAAGGTTAGATTTTATGTGCTAAGGCTTATGCATAGTATTTAGTCAAGTGCTTTAACAGGCTCTTCGTTTCTGTGGAGTCAACAGTATAATCAAAGGGTGCTATTATAAGTGACAGCAAAAGCCGACCTAAGGAGCTGCTTTATGGCTGGTGGTTCAGCTCTGCTGCAAAACTCAAAGCAGTTATCATTTAGGAGATAGGAAGCACATTTTTATTCTTACATTAATAAAAACTCAATCTCCAGTTGTTCACCATTTCGTACTTATATTGTGTTGGGAGTAAGAAACTGCATTACCCTGCCTGGTTCAAGTTTAAGCACAATGTAAATCAAGGATGCATTCTATGCTTCCTAGGTTTGGGTGAGCAACACTGAGCTTGAATTTTCATGGTTCCTGACAGGCAGAGTATAAACGATACAGACACACAAGACATTTACTCAACAACCTCTCTTCAGTTCTTCTCTGAAGTTTTATTTATTGGTGAATAAAGGCTAAGCTGTCTCAGAAAACAAGACGTTACACAGTAATTAGCAAAACCAAGAAACATCCTCTCTCTGGTATGCTGTAATCATCAATCCTGCACTAACATTCAGACATATGCCCACTGAGAACAAATAACTACATGAGACAGAACTTGCAGTATCTTACCTTTTATGTATAAGGTAATCCTCCAAAATATCAAGGCAGCGCACCATTTGAGAGAAGATAAGGACCTTGTGGCCTCCTGCTTTCATTTTTGGAAGGAGTTTATCAATAAGAACCAATTTACCAGCAGACTGGATCATTGCTTGCAGATGGAAGTCAGGAGCACTTGGGCTATATGTTTCTTTAAACTCTCCAAGGATTTTCTCTTCAGCACCTATCAAAGAAAGTATTTCTGTATCTACAGGTGTACCTACACCAGGAACTCCACATACAATGCAAGACTAAGTTACCAAAAATCAGTGCTTGTACTTCAGATATCCCTGATTAGACACTGCTGGAGACAGAACAAATTTCTGGATGGATCTAAAAACTAGCAAGAACATCTATTTCTATGATCTTTGAAAACAACTCCTAAGTTTTGAAACCACAGAAAGACCACAGAAAGAAGACCACCGCAGAAAACACACCCAGAATGAGGTATATCCCCCCTTCAAACTGTAAAAAACCCTAAAAATACAGCTTGTACTCAGGTAAAAAACAACTGAAAAACCAGAAATCACTTTGTCTATAGGCTATTTTAAATCAGACATAAGTCTTAATAACAGCATTTTGAAGACATTCTTCTGAAGTTCCACTAAGATTGAAGTCACAGCAAAAACTTCAAGAGCTTAAAGCGCATTTTCTTGCAAGCAGAATAGCACTCATGTTAGTAATAACTAAGTGAGAAAAGCAATGAAGACACACATCACATCACTTGCAAGAAGCATTAATCTTAAAAGCTAGCTCTAGAAAACAACAACTTTATGTTTCAGGTCTCAAATGTGCAACTGCTTCAAACCTTGCCTTAATCTATAAAAAAATGCTTCCACCTAATCAATTCTTAGGAAGTCTGATGAAAACATCAAAGAATTACAAAAAAGTTCTTACATATTTTAAATAAACGTATAAACGTAGTTCAAAAAGAAATAAATCAGTCATTATCACGTGCTTACCTTTGATGAGGTAAGGGTGATTGCAACACTTTCTGAGTTCCATCATAGTGTTAACCAGATTGGGAACATTTGCTTGCCCTGCTCCTTTGGATAAGAAAGCAAAATTCTTCTCCAAAATTGCTCGGTAATATTTCTTCTGAATATTAGTTAGTTCCACTTCAATTATAGTTTCCTCCTTAGGAGCCAGCTTTTTTTCTACATCTTCCTTTAATCGTCTGAGCATCATGGGTTTCAGGATAGCTTGTAGTTTCTGAACCTTAATGAAACACATCAGTTTATTGGAACATGCAGGAGTAACAGTGCAGTTGTATTAAAATTTTTTGGAGTCCATATCACTCCCTCCCCACCCCGTAACATAAAGTCCCTTCCAGGTGGGATACAGCCTTAGTCTTAACGCCTTACTACTAAAGATTTTTTTGACCACTCCAAAACCAAATGTTAATCTCTTTCTTTTAGCACCTGTCTGCAAAGGCTACATCTACAAAACCAAAACACCTCAGTTTTTATTATCCTCACTATTTACACACCAAATTTAAACAACCCACCCAAGAAAAGTAAAATTTCTTTTTTTTTACCTAGCTTTTTTCTACTGCCTGGACAGTTTAGAGAAACATCATGATGAAAGAACTCACAGGTGATGTGCGGGGAGCAAAGGAGAAGGTGGGCAGCAGTTACAGTTACACTCAAAACCAAAAGGTCTTCATTTAAGGAAGTCACTCTTACACACTGCCTCTCAAAACAAACTTATTAAACATGCAATACCTGTTCCTCTGTTTTAAGGTCTCCAAATTCTTGCATGAACGTAGATTCAGCAGGAAAACGCAATGGTTCAAGAAAATGAAGGAGGCTGAATAATTCTTCCACAGTGTTCTGCAGTGGGGTACCTGTTAACAGCACTTTGTGCTCCTACAAAAGGAAAAAGCCCCATGTGACCTCATGTGCACACATCTGCAAAAATCTGTGTGAAGTCTGAGGGTCATAACCTGAAAATACCAGTTCTGTGTCACCAGGTACACAGATAACACGGATAAACAGATTTATAGAACAACAAGTACTTCCTATGAGGTTTTCTTAAAATTCTGGCTTCCTGTACCTGCAATGAAGAAATGACCAAACACTACAATGTTTGCCTGGAACAGTCACATATGCATAACACTCTCTCTATCATGTGGAAAATACCCACTACATATGTTATCAGAAAGCAAGACAGAGTTTCTGAGAACACGTGGCAACAAGCCTATCTTAGTAATACTAAAGTAAAAAATGCAAAATTAGTCATGGTGCACCTTGTAGTAATGCACCAAATGCTTCCAAAATCATGGCAGCATCAGCTTTTTAAAATCTTGTACTGTATCATGTAAAAGCTTAACTATAGGGTTAGATGGTAATTCTGTTTTAAATTCCACTACTTGTTTACTAGTGTTATGACTGGCTTTTCTTGTTAAACAAGTTGTCTAAATACTTTCTAGATTTTTAAACATTAGTTACGACACAAAAACTTGCACTAAGATTCCTATTACTATAAAGCAAATTTTAAACTGTATCTTCATCACAGTAAAAAAAAAAAAGAATATGATCCAAAATAGATTCTGCTTACAGTTACAGCTTTTCACATTTTATTTAATCAAACAATGCCAGTATCAGCTATCAAAAGCACATACATTTGAAGAGAGCATCAAGAATAGATACCTCATATGGAGGACTGTTGGAGAGGGGTTTTTTGGGAAGTCAACCAAATTTGTGATTTATTATTGTATTGTACTTAACCAGAATCAAACTCCAAGACTGAAATACAGTTACTCACAAGGTTCATTAATTTTAGCCCTTCCAAGAGTTTGCAGTTTTTGTTCTTCAGTCTGTGAGCTTCATCAATAATAACACATCGCCATTCAATCGCATTTAACTCTGGACACCCACCAAGGATCATTTCAAAAGTTGTGATAATGGCTTGGAATCTGTAGGTACCTCGAACGATACGTCCCTAGGGAATCATCAACACAGAAAATTTATTACATTACCTTGAATCAACTCCATTTAAAGATTTTGTTGCTGTAGTTTTATGATGAGACAGACATTAGATTTCACGTTATAAATTGTGATATGTATGGGATGACAAAACACCTCTATAGCTCTGTAATTAATACTAATGAGTAATTATCTGTACCCTCAAATCCAATATTGTCTGACCAACAGTAAATTTTTAACTGCATTTTATTTAGATATAACCATCTAATAAAAACGTTTCAGGAGATGCATGAGATAGCATCACATTTCTAGCCCTGAGAAAAACAGAAAAAGACCCTGCAGTCAGTCAATCAAAATACATGACATTAAATACATTTAACACTAACTCAGTAAGTAATAAAAATATCCCCCAAGAACTAAGTGAACCTTGTTCATCCAGCTTACTCCACTTCACAGGTTATGACAAAGAGAATATGCTAGGCCTTCAATAAGGTAATATACAGTAACTCATTAGAGAGAAACAAGATGTCATTTAATATTCAGCACTACTACAAAAAGTTTTCAGACTTACAATTTTGTAGAAACAATACAATAGTTTAAAAATTGTTAGTTTATGCAGAGTTTATAGAAAAGGAAAAAAAAATTAAATTTTCAGATTTCAATTTTTTTCCATGTCATTTGAGATGAAATATTCTGGCCAAACTGTACACAGACACAACTAATGTATGCCAGGAAAAGAAAAATCAACAACTACATCAGGTAACAGAACTTAATCAGCTGTATTTCTGTTCTCATTGCTCTTCAAATTCAGGACCCAACTGCAACCATCTGTGTACATTTTAATCTCTGCACGAGTATCAGCGTCACTGCTATTCAGTTGCAAATTACTCAGCATACTGAAACAACACACATCTTGGCGCAACTGCTTTCACAGATCTTGCTCAGTAAGCATATATTAAAGATCCTGGGATGTAAACAGCTTCAAACCACATCATGGCATGTAAAACGCCTTTCAATAAGGCCTACGTACAAGTAACGTAAAGCATACTGACATGGGTTTGGGTAAGTCAGTGCACACAAGTGGCATTCCAATACCTGGGAGTCCCTGAAGTACATTTCATACTGCTGAATCATCTGCCTGCTGATCATACTTCCATGATACACTACAACGTTAAGGTCAGTCCACGTGCGAAATTCCCTTTCCCAGTTTGTTATAGTGGAAAGTGGAGCTATGATCAGGAAAGGTCCTCTGATACCAGCCAGCAGGATTTCATACAGGAATGTGATCGACTGAATGGTCTTGCCCAGACCCATTTCATCCGCCAAGATGCAATTTCGCCTGAAAATAAAATATACATATTTGTTATTAGCGCCCAAGAAACACAGACTCTAAAGCTGGTACTCAAATGAAGAGTTTGTAGAAGCAAAGCTTAAATAGGCCAGTTTAAAACTATAGCCAAAATTGAGGCACTGTAAAAAAAAAAAGGCTCACTAATGCTCCCCAGTTATGGTGAGGGAATGAATTTGGTACACAAAATCACAAGCTTTCAGTCATGTTCAGCACTGGAAAAAGCTGAGAATGGAATGTTCCATCAGGTTCTCCTAGAAAAATATTCCAAACACTCTTTTGAGGCTGCATCTGCCCTAATTAAAGGAATTAATTATTCAGATTTACTACACATACACTCACCTTGACAAAACTACCAGAAATGAATGAAGATTCCATAAAAGTCACAGATGGGAAATATCCCAGCTACACTTCCATGAAGGGAGTGCATTTTAACTTCACAGACAAATTGCACCTCATTTCCAAAACTGAGACAGGTGCATAAAACCAAATTACTACACCAAGAAGCACTAGGTGCTCAGCCTCAGCTGTACCTTCCATGCTCTTTTCACAGACACTCACACAGTTACATTGTGCCTGACTAAAATGTAAACAAATTTTTTTTTGCAGATCATTGAACTGTGGTAAATTGGTACCCTCACTAACATGATCACTACAAAGGGCAATGTACTGATAATTCTGGAAATAAGCCAAGCAGGAAGATTCATGAATCCAATTCAGATACAGAGAAATACATATTTCTCTGTAAAAAAAAAATAATCTTGAAAGTGATTATACTTCCATAAATACACCATAGTATTAGCAAACTGAAGATAACCCTGACCTACCATATAGGAAACAAAATTATTTACTCGCCTTATTTTTGAAGAGAGGTAATTTTATTTGAAAAACATACTAATTCTAGAAATACATAAGTGTTTTCCAGTTGTTCCAAAAATTCTGAAAGCTTGTACTTTGGTGGAAGTTGCCTTTTAACTCCCTCAGAGCCACTGCAAGTATATTTTCAGTTACATTAGCTTTATTGTTTTAATATTTGGTTTTTTCTTACTCTTATTTTAAAAATTCTTGTAAAACCAAAGGAAAAGTAAGTTTATAATTACACCTTTTTAACTATAAGCAATGAAGTTAAGTTGAATGTTTATCCCCAGTAAAAGCGATTCACCCCATGCATTTTACAATTTACATGAAAAGGCATTCCATGCGTATACCTATTGTACCAGTTGAACAGGAGCCAGTTAAGTCCTTCCAGTTGATATTCCCTGAGCTGATTGCCATTTTTATATTCCCTGGATTGTTCTATCTTCTTCCAGGAGTTGGGTGGTGGTCGGTCCTTTAAGGGAAAGATTAATTCATGTGCAAGTTGTTACAAGTGCTATTTTTCAAAAATGTTTTAACCCACTGTTTCTTAAGTGTAACAATTTCAGGTTTAGAATGCAATTACTCAACCTTAAGGGAAGGTATCATCATTAACATTACTTGCTAATGACTAGCCTGCAGAAACGTGAAATTTTTAATTATTTGTCTACATAAATTAATAGCTTTAAAAATACTTTGGGACTATATTAACATCAAGTTACTGATTTCTAAAACTAAGCATATAAATAGCCTGGCACTGAAATTCTGAAACACTAATTAGTTTCTGTGAAAAATTTCAAGAATCTTACAAATTTCACTTGGAAACTCTTCATACCAGCTGTCTTACAACCACAGCCAAGAGAGTACCTGGGACTACCCAAGTGCCCAAAACCTGAGTAAGTCTGGGTTCTGAAGCAGTTTGGACAATCTGCACTGAGGTGCTGTGATCTTCCCCCTTCCTTTCAGTACGTGCCCTGGTCGCTGCCCATCACTCAATCTCACAACCAGCTCAGTAAATCAACACCAGGGATACAAAACAGTAGATTTGTGAATGGTTGGGTTCCCTGAATCAATTACACCAAGGCATCAGGTGAAAGACAGCATCAGCATACACAGGATCATGATACAAAGGACATGACAAAACAGACTGTAACAGTATCAAGGTGTATCACCTTAATGTTCCTAGCAAGCTACAGGAAAGCTGAGAAGCTACCTATTTCAAAGCAACAATCCAAAAGAAATATAGCTGAACGCTAGTTTCCAAGCCTGGAGACTCAGCAAGCTGGGTACAAGCCTAGCAGGCAACTTAGCTGAGACATTTTTGAGGCTTCTGATGGATACTAGTTAGGATTCCAGCAGAAAACACTCTCTTCAGCTAGCATCTGCATCCCAATGTGATCACACATACAAGCAAAATATTTTTAGTAGGAGCTTTTCTGACCAGCTGTAAACTTTTTTGAACCATTTCTCAGTATTTATAAACTCATACATTGCCTCCAGACTCATGTGGCCTCATCTGGCAGCTCTGAATTTTAGACTTGGGTTTTTTCTCTCTTTACTGCCAACGTCAGCATCACCTAACATGAGGTCTCTGTCTCTCCCCAGCTGCTGTGGCTTCGCCCTCTTGCCCCAAGCAGGCACCTGCCCACTCCTCCACACCAGGAGCAGCCACACTCCTGCTTACAGGCAGCAAACACATTCTTGTACTTGCTGGAGACTGAACACAAGTACTTGTTGCTGATGCAAGGACGGCTGTCGGTGGTGCAGGGGCGCTTTAGACATCTTTTTCTCTCAAAGCCAAATACAGTAACAGAGATGTACAAAAGCCATTCTTCCCACATGCCAAAAGAGCAGCATTTTAAATAAACACTAGAAAGATGTACTGAATACAATATGAAGATGTTAATTGTGACTATTGTCATTATCTGTAAATGAACGAAACATTAAAATAAATTTCAAGGGCAACACATTAGAAATCTGTGTATATTCAGTTACGTAAAAGAAGTTAAAACAAGCCTTGTAGTACACCACACAGGACACATCTTACTCTGACAATGACATACAGGAATTTCAATAGAACTGGGTTTTTTTTCTCCTGCTCTACAAGACACAAGATTGATAATTTAAAGATAAAACACATTTCCTTATTACGTGTCTCTTTTTTCAGTTAGCCCTTTATAACAAGAAGAAAAATAAAAGCAGGAAGTAATTACAGAATCTGTTTGACAGATCTGTTTGCCAATTTCCTTCAGTGCTGTAACACAAGACCTAACTATGTTCTCTATAAAAGGATGTTTAGACTTTATTCTGTTTTCTCCTCATCTTAATGGTGTGTAGATTCCGTGATAGCCAGTTTAAATGTGTTCCTCATCACTCACTTAAAAGCTCAGAAAGTTATGGCACTTCATATTTTTTCCTAAACAAAGATTTTAATTTTTAAGCCAAATTAGATGAGAATCTTTTTCTATGTCTACCCAAGAATACTATTGTTGTTGTTAGGTAACAAAGCTCACAGATGCTTCACACGGACTGTCATTAAGCTTTATGTTTTAACACAGAAGTTTCAAGTTGGGAAAAATCAAAATCGCATTTGTTAAGAGAGACAAGTAAATGAGGTATAATTTTACCAATCTCCTTGAGTCAGGCCTGGAAGCTTGCAATTGTTCAAATTCTTCTATTTTTGCTTGATCTACATCTTCTTTCAGCTCCCACGTACTGTCTTCATATGGCAATGAACACCATTTTACTAAATAGTAAATAACAGGCTGCAGAAGAAAATTCTGAATGTTATCAGCTTTTAATTTAGTATACAGACTGTTAACATGCCTTACTATTTGAGTAGCTAACTTACATGAGACCTGGAAACAAAACCAGCATTTCTGATCCTGTTTTTAAAGATGATCTGTGTAGGTTCTTGTTATCTAACCTTTTCATCCTTGTCTTCTCATATTCTGCCACTTGTATACAAGCAAAGTACTTCTCAATCCCACTGACCCACAAGGCTGCCTCAGAAGGTAAATTACTACATTTGTGATCTTTGGGGAAACCAGGGGGAAACTATTAAGTACAGATGTTAACCACAGGGGTGCTACCCAGAGCATTTCCTCTGCTCTAGCGAGCAGGCTAACTAAGCCTAAATCAAAGAGCTTGAGAAAGTTCCTTTAATAGGTCTGCTCAACTGAATATGAAGCTTTACAGGTCTGCTGGATGACACACCAAAAAATTTAGGAAAAGCCTCATGAGATGAAACCAAAGCAAGCTATTTTATTTAGATTTCTTTAGATTTAAAAAGTCATCTTTTACAAAGTTGGGGGAAAGGCATATGACAATAATTGTTTTTCTTAAAGTGTGAAAATACCAACTGAATGCATGTAATGAAAAGGAATTTTAACCATTAACACTACTCTAGGAAGATCAATGCAAAAATCACTGGCTTTTTGAGTCAAAAATCACTGGCTCTCTAGAAGAACAGAATAAGTACCACAGCTATTACAACAGCTTTAATCAACAACTTTACTAGTCTTTGTTCTCATCTCACATTTTTGTTCTCTAATAGCTTTTCACAAGAGGCACTTCAAGTTAAAGAAGAGTTTTACTGAGTACAGGGGGAAAGGTGGCTATCGAAACACCTCTCAATCACTGGCTGTCTAAAGCCCAGGGACAGAGTTAGAGAGGAAGAGGCAACCACTACTGCCCTGCCACATTGCACTTCTCTCAGCAGTGACCCACTAGTCCCTATCAGGCAGGCAGGACAGGGGATCAGTCTTTTGTTGGAACTCGTAAGACAACTGTCAAACCTCACATTTCTGTTAGCAGTGACTTAAGCTTAATCTACTGTGACTTATAAATACTAATATAGGCCATTGCAGACTGATTTCTATTTCAAAACACACAGCTAGCATATGAAAAGATGACTGGCACATCTCAAAAAAATATTTTTGAAGCTTAAAACCATTAAGGTGTTACTATCACAGAAACGCAGGGGTTGGAAGGGACCTCGAGACATCATCGGGTCCAGCCCCCCTGCCAAAGCAGCTCCACAGCTCATACTGCACAGATAGGCGTGCAGACAGGTCTTGAATCTCTCCAGAGAAGGAGAATCCACCACCTCCCTGGGCAGCCTGTCCCAGGGCTCTGGCACCCTCACTGGGAAAAAGTACCTCCCCATGTTGGTGCGGAACTTCCTGTGCTCCAACTTGCAGCCATTGCCCCTTGTCCTGTCTCCACTGACCAAAGAAATGGGGCTGGCCAATTCCCCCTGCATCCCATGCTTAAGATATTTATAAACATTGATTAGGTCCCCCCTCAGTCTTCTTTTCTCTAGACTGAACAGCCCCAGCTCACTCAGCCTTTCCTCATAGGGGAGATGCTCCAGGCCCTTAATCATCTCCGTATCCCTTCTCTGGGCTCTCTCTAGGAGATCCCTGGCTTTTTTATACCAGGGAGCCCAGAACTGGACACAATACTCTGGGTGGGGCCTGACCAGGGTAGAGTATCAATCTGCTATAATCTACTATAAATCAGCTAAAATTGTGATTACCAAACACTACATGGAGGGGTATCTTCTTGACTTGTTTTGAGACATATTTACCTCACCGGTGTCCTTATCTTCACAGAGGGATACTTCTAACACCCGGTCTACTTCAACATAGTCAGGATTAAAAGGTTCTTCTTCCATCTATGAGACATAATTAATAAAATCAGTAGAGGCAAAAAGCAGCTAGTATATGCTAAGACTTAGTGTAAGCAAAATTAATTTGGTGGTTAGAACCTACTGAGGCTTTAAAACAGACCTTAAAGTACTTTTTTCTTTTTGGTAACTGACTTTGAAGTGGGATCTGACATTAGCACAGGAACTGCAGTCATTTAGGGATGAAGTGCTGTCTTGGGGAAGTCATATAGCAAAGAAACTAGCCATACTAACATCAACTTCCCCTCTCTATCCCTTTTTTTTTCTTCCTTACCACTCCTTTCCCAATTTTAAACCATGTGAGTCAGGTTAGCTCAGTGACTCCAGAAGACCTGTGCCTAAAATTTAAACAAACAACCCCCTGTTGCAAACAACAAGCCAACCCAAGTGTCATGGCTTTACCTCTCAGCATTCAGCTGTTCTATTTAAAAGCAAATTATTAATCACAATTTTACAAAGGAAGAAAAAAGTTCATTTAATTGTATATATCATACTCACATCTGCAAAAAAGTGAGCTCTTTGTGCTTGCCTTAGTTTGAATCGTTTTATTTTCTGATGGATTCTTTTATCCTTTAAAAGCTGTTGTTCTGTGGCCCACTCACAGTGGAGGTAAGAGCTAAAAATCACAGAGATTAATATTAAAATATTAGTAAAAACAAAAGCTTATTATCTAGTTTTAATATGCAATTAAAATAAACTATTTGATAAACCAGAATTTCACTCAAAAAACGATTTTATCATCTAAGAGAGTTTTCACTGTAAAGATTATTCTTCTAAATAATCATATTAAGACCATCTAGCTCAGTCAGTGTTTTGAGGCTAGGATCCAGAGAACTACAGATTCACAAACTTCTCCCATGTGTCCCAAGAAGAGAAACAAGTTCTCAAGTAAGCTTAAATAAACCAAGTTTAAGATCTTAACACCTCTATCAGAAAACACCCAGACATACAGAGTACTTATATACTGGATGTAACTTTTCCATATCCTTCACGTGAACACCTCTTCTCCAGGTACTGGTGAACTATATAGCTGAGCCCACCTCAGAGGTCCATGGGGAGCATCAAAGCCCATGCCAAGGAACATGCCATTGGATGGGATTGGGAGATAAGCACAAGAAGAGAGTCAAAAGAATGATGAAGCATGAGCCTTGGGTACCTACACCACCGAACTGCACCCCCAAGCAAACTTTTCTGATGTCAGATTGGTTTGACAGAAGTACATACATTTCTTCCTCACATCCTCCTTTTAATCTATTTTCATAGCTTCTTAAGCTTTCTAAAGATAGGCAAGAAATAAAGAAGAGCTGTTGCTGGGTATTACTGATTTGCAGATGAAAACACAGACTTTCTTTAACATTTCAGAAAACAAGGGTTAAATGTTCTCCAGAATCCTGTGAATCCAGAGTCTCAATAAATTACATTAATTAACAAGAACCTAATGAAACTACTCACATACATAAAATTAAAAATCTGCTTGCCTCTTCAACATCAAGAACTGGGTAGTGACAGAAAGATACATATGAAATTTAAAATGGGAAAATATGGAAGAAGATCTCTTCACTTTTTATCTCCTGCTTCTGATGTAAAATGATTTCTATCTTGAGTATTTTTTTAAAACAGTAAGACTGACTCCTACACCAACCTCTCCAAAATGTATGACGCTGTAAATCCAATCCAGGCTCACAAAATAGCTCTGATTTAAATTTATGAAATTAAAATTAGCCTCAGGCATGTATTCCCTGCTGAATGTAATAAATATATCTTCTCTAAAAGCTTTTCTTTTGGCAATAATCTTTGTCAGCTTATTGGTCAGTGCTGTTTTCACATGGGCATTTTTTTAAATTATGACCAGCAACATAATGCAGATTCTCAGCAATTTTAAGATTAAATTTGTAAAAGAAAAACCTCAAAGATAAGATCTTGTTATAAGTAATCTTCAAACAATACAAAGCTTCTGTACATGAGTATGGTACTTGTAATCAGTTTGCTCAACACCTGCAGTGAAACAACTTTATAATACTTACTAGTTCTTGTATTTTACAAAAAACTCTTCTGTTTCTACTGTCATCCCAGCAGATATCTAGGAAAGGAAATTCAGGGGAAATGTAAGGTGATGGACACAAACCCCTTTTTCAAATAAGCAGATTTACTTCATGACAATCACTCACTTCTTTTTTTATTACCCTGGAGGATAAGATTTTGTCTACAATTGCTGCATCTTCTTCACTTGGATTTTCCTATAAATACAGGAAAACAATTACATTATTATTTGTAGTAAATGCATTGGACATACCCAGAATTTCACTATACAGATATGGAGGAGTAACAAGTCTGGCACACAAGTTAAAACAAACCCTAAAAAACCCCAACCCACCACCAAAACCAACACAGCATGTGTCAAGCTCAGTTTAATAGATTAACCCTGAACACAAATAGCAAACGTGCTGTGGCATCAGGCAGACAAGGTCATGCCTGGGAACTGCGGCAGGGCTTGTGTGTGACACAGATATGGGATTACTGAGCTCTGCCAAGACTGAAGCTGTAGTTCCAGAGACAGACAGACAAACTTTAAACATTGCTTCAAATAAAAAGTTACCTTCCCTCTAGTCTGTTTTAGTTCCAACTCGTACTATCCCTCCTCCCTCCCTTACAACTTTGGCGCTCCTTCAAACGTCTCACAAGCACTCCTCTCCCTCCTGCTCCTTTCCTGACAGGTTATTTACCTACAGTGGCTCAACAGTAAGTTTGAGTACTGGAGCCAACTGAAGTTAAACAGTGAAGTATAAACCTGAAGGGGGAGGAAAGGGAGGAGGATCCTTTTCAAAAATCTTGGTAAGCAGATATCCCCACAGGCTAACTTCATTTTGTAGTTCTGAAAGTCCCATTACTATCAGCATACACCTTGTAATATGCATACACAGCACAACATGTAATTCGAGATATACCTACCCTTAGGTCTTATCCTTAACTTCACAGAAGTCAATGAACGTTTATAACACAAAAGAAAACCAGTAATAAGCCATTCCTTCCAGTTTTCAAAGTCCGAGCAAGATGTCACGTTAAATAAACTATGCCTTAGTAATAACATACTCCTTCCAAGTTGTGAACTTTATTCACTGAACTCCTTCAGACAACCACAAAGTTCCCACTACAGTCCAGTTTTAACTTACCACAAATAACTGTAAAGGCTGTTCAGCAGGTAAAGGGGCAGAATTCTTTTTGATTTTCACAGAAACTTTAGCTTCTTCTTCAGATTGCTTTCCTTCTCCTTCCTCAGCATATTTTTTCCTTTTAACTTGACGATTTGATCTTCTCTTCTGCATGCAGGAGTATAAAAATAGAGGTTTCACAAAAAAAATTCCTCTAAAATGAACTGGAAGTTTTAGGACACTCTAAGCAGTGCTTTAGCTATGTCAAAGCCCAAAAGCCAACACTGGATAGAAAACAGGAAGTATCTGAATCACAGAGGGACAGAAGTACCCATATACTATTTCAATCAATCAATCTTTTTCCATTTTCTAGAAATATTTTGTACTTTTTAGACTTCAAAACAAACACAGACCAAACCTTCCAGAGTATTGGAACAAAGCTGATAAACAATAAATCTCCCTTAAGAATCAGTATTTCAAAAGCGGTTTCATAATGCAGTGTAACAGCAGATTACTGTCCAATTCAAGAATCCAAGTGAAAGACAGAAAATATGAATTGTGACTATTAAACAACAGTGTTATACAAGTAAATTACCAAGATACTCATTAGATATTTGTCAAATTGCTGATGAAAGTCTGATTTGATAGCTAATAAAGTTTGCTGCTTTGTTGATGTATTTTTCTCCTCCACCTTAATCAAGCTTAACAGCAGCATTTTGCTTACTTTGTGTTTTACTTCTCCAATCTTCTACTCTTGTTTCTACAAGAGACTGAGGACAACAAGCACCAGTTGGAGAAGCAGTGTTCAGCCTAAGAAAATAATTCATTTTCACTCGCTGCTTAAGCTCTGAATACTTAAGATTATTAGGATATTGCATATCCTCTTCACCCCTGAGTACTGATATACAAGACACTGCAAATTTAGCCATACGATTAATTTCTAAACCTACTGGGTAAATAACAACAGCAGAATCAAACAAATCTGCTAACATCTGAAAACACAGCTTTAGAGAACTGATGGTCACAAAAATAAAAGCAGCAAAGTAAAAAGCTCTAGAACATAAATTAATTCTATTGAGCTGCAGAGCAAAGTTATTTTTATTTAGGAAAAGCCATTGCTGGCTGCAATATACTGTAGTAATCAGCTGGGAGAAGAACAAGTTGTGAATAGAATAAAAACAAAAATCCTGTGGTCCCACTGGCTTCTGCAGAGCAGATACTAAGTAACAACAAGATTGCAGCACAGGAACGTTCTTCCTGACTGTTAAATTCAGCCTGGTGGGTCTGGTAAGAGACCTAGCTATACTTCGTAAGGTACAGTAGTAACACTACACATAAAATAAAAATCAGAGAATGGGCATCACTATTCATCTGGAGAAGCCTGGACAGTGCTTCCATGAAACAACTCAATCACCTTTCCACAATTACGTGGCCAGATTAGCTATTCTTCAGCAAAAAAGTGGGCTTGGGCAGGTTGGGGTGTTACCACAAAAAGGAACTTCAGATTTAAACAGATACAAAATGACACATTAATATAATAAATGTGACTGCAGTGTCACATTATAGTTAATAATGGGAGGGTTATTTACTTCTACAGCAAAACACTGGCTAAAAGGAGCAATGCAAAATAATACATGGATTAGAAAAGAAGTATTATGAACCAGGTTCAAATTTTCTCATTAAGTGTTTTTCAAAACATGAGGCATTAACTAGGCATTCTCAATCCTTCCCACTACGTCCCTTCTTAAAACATGAAATGATTGAGAAAACATCAACAGACATATGGTCTCCAAATATTAAAATATAACCTGAGCTGTTTGTAAATAACTTATTTCCCTGAGCTGGGAAGCATGGTCATAAACAAATGCTTCAAGGCACAAAATGAAGTAATACCACACATTTTTCCAAGAAATAAATCAACATATTTAAGGAAACCCCTTACTGTGAAACTAAGCATGCAAAATGAATTAGGGGGAAAAAGAGCCTTAAATACGCCCTCCCCCCAGCTTAGGAACAGACAGCTATTTGCAATAGGGAAAGAGAATAATCATCACGTTCAAAAAACAGAAGAATGAATTAATGAAGTAAAACTAGTCATGTAATGCTGTTATACTTCTCTGAAACTCCTGCAAAGACAGACTGGGTGGTGTTGTGACATTCTGTGGTATCGTTTTTTCCTATCCCATGGCATCCCTTGTTATCTCTACCCCCTGTTGCCTACACGCCAGGATCATGCTCTTTGGTGATACTCCCTGTCAAGTCACACTAGAATTGAAGATGACCCTTGTCATGTTAGAAATTAAATATCCAAATAAACAAAAGCAATGAGAAAAAAAATTGTCTTTCTTAATACATTTGTCGGTCTGCAAAATATACTTACCTGATCAGAGAACACTACTGCTAAGTTACAGGACTTCCATACCACCTAACCTGCTTTCACCTCCTTCAGTGTACTAAATGAACTTTCTATATCAAGATTAAATCCCCAAGAAAGAAATAACTTCATGTTCCCTTTCAGGTAACCTTTACCTAAGACAAGCTATCACGTAAGTTAATAAAAAGTCATTCTGGAAAATGGTTTCTGATCCTTTTTTCCTCCCCAGCATTATCACCTGTGAAATACTAAATGTCAAGTCAGTAATTCCTAATTGTTTTCTGACACTGTCATCAAATAACGCAATTAATTTTTGCTCAACAGCCCCTTATTTTGAATACAGATTTCCCCTCTGTGGATGAAACTCCCACAGAATAAACCCCTGTGCATTTCCAGCCTATAGCCTTACTTTTAATGGGTTTGTCCTAAAGCAACAAAGTTGCAGTTCTGTTACTAACATACACAAAAATAGGATACAATGTCCTACAAACAGTTCGCTGTTACACCAGGGCAGTTTATTGAAACAGGACAGGAAGTTACGAGGGAAACACTCCTCAAAGGAATGGCTACAAGGATTTCATTCTTGGTCTGGCACTTCTTTGGGAAGCATTCCCATTGCAACTAAAGCCTAACAGCACATCGACTGCCCCTCCCTTCAGATGCAACACAGCAAGAAACCAATTCTGCCCGTTCCTACAGAAGCAGAGCTCAGAAGAAACAGCCAAGTACGAAACAATCCTTTCAAATGTTCTCAAAGAGCCAGTTTCACTTATAAACTTCTGTTAGACAACTTCTCCATTTTCCCCACAAAGCCAGCCAAAGTAAGGATCAGGTCTAACTGCCAGCTCGATACATGAACACCCACTTGAGAGTCTAGGAGCTGAGGACTTGTGTATTGAAACGAGACAGATACAAGCAGGACGCTGCTGTCCCATTACAAAACCTGCAGGATTTGTTGATTTTCAACTGGGAAAAGGAGGTGACAATGTAGGGTTCTATCTGTGAGGGGTAGACAGCAGTGAGAGACTAACCTGGTGTTGAAAAGATTGTAACGCAATATAGAGAAGGGGTGGGGGGGGTAGGAAAGACATGTGGAAGTAACAACACACACAAATTTGAAGTGGAACAGTTTTGACTACTTACCTGTGAGTCTTCATCTTTTGAAGCCCGCTGCGGTGTTTGCTTAGCATCAGACAATTCATCTGAAGATTCATTTTTTCTTTTCTGCTTCTTACCCAATGTGATTATTAGTTTTCTGTTGGGGGGGGAAAAAACCCAAACCAGCATCAAAATGAATGCCATTTACAAGCCCATCATATCTACTAGCAACCCCCATATTCTTTTTAACATAAAACTCAGGGAGCACCACTGTCTGAAAAATGTAGAAGTCTCAAAAAAATGCTACAACTTTGCAGTAGACTGTATTTTCTGTTACTGAATTTCTCTACAGGCAACCACTTACCTATTGCAAACCTGTCTATATCAGACATACTTTAGATTTATGGATAAGACATGCAAAATCCCACACTGTTGTTCAGGCTAAACAGCAATGGTAAGTTGCAGAAACTTAGTATAAATACCATCTGCAGATGATGACAGTAAATGATACATCATAAACAATTTATCATTGCAAAATTGGTATTTTCTTATTTTTACTCAATAAAAAACAGCTATGGACAATAAAATAATTCATAACTGTCAAACTTGTATGTTTAAAGTAATTCAATGGTAAGAATGAAGGGAATGCAGGAATCCTTTTTCCCTTTTTTCCCAGAGGGTAAAGAGAAGCTGTATTCAAAACCCAGTAGTTATTTTCTGTAAGAAAGCTTCGAACCTCTCAGAATATATTAAAAGGCAACACTGCACTGAATAAATTAAATTCTAGTGAAAAAAGCACCAATTATTTCTTTGTCCAGATTTAAAGGTTACACCACAAATCATGATACTAATTAATCTTATTTGTTTTTAACTAAAGGGTGTCAAAATATTTGTTTTTTCCTATTTGAAATGTGCCAAATACTCCTCTATAAATATGTTATCAGTGGCATAACCAGAGAATTATGACAAGCGATCCAATAAAATCACAGCTAGAGAGCTGTCCTAAAATATGTATTTTATATAGTAACCAATCCTCAGATCTGTGTAACAGAAAATAAGGCAACTGTTCCAGTTCACAAGCCTCATCTGCTCTTTTCCTGAGCAAATGAAACAAGACTGCAGTCTTGACACAGACAATACAAATTATTGTGCACCAAAGTAGCATCAAATACACTGGCCACCTGAAAATCCCCTGCTGAGAAGGTGGTGGTGGAAACACATCTCATTTCCTTCACTTTGCAAGTGTCCAAGTAAGAGAACGATCACGAATTTACTACATTCGAACAGAAAATCTTAAAACTACCAGATGTTCACAGATAGTTTAACCAAATGACTTGCAAAGGATTTTAGGCATATTTTAATAAGCAATGAACATTTTCATTGGCTTTCAATATTTACCTGCTAGGTATGGTAATTGGAAAAGTTAAAAAATTAAAATAAACATTCTTCATTAGCCTATTTTTTTGCTTCTAGCCTGTTGTGAATGGCACTGGTGAATGCATGTTGAAATTAAGCTGCAGTGAGCATAATCACAGAGCTGCTTGTTCACAGAGCTCCTTGCTCAAAAGCGAATTCTGGTCCTCAAGACCGTGCCTTTCATCAGGTGCCCTCAGTTTAATTATTACTTAGAAAACATGTTTCATAATTGCAGGAAATTATTTCAACAACGAATACGCAGGGTTTCCCTCCTTGTCTTCATGAATACTTTGGGTTCCCTCCTCCCCCATTTTTTAAACTCTGATTAGGATTCTTTTTTTTCCTTTAAGACCGTTGGATTCTCAGGTACTTGCCTAATATGCCTTTTCTGGAGATAGAGTTCTATAAACCACTTTTTCCATTTTTATCTCACTTAGTTTCACAGAATTTAAGTGCTACATCAGCACTTGTCAGCTAGTATGTCAAATTAGCTAATATATTCCGAAGTGATGCAGACAAGGCCTGCTGTGATTGAACTTCTGAGCTGCTTGTGCTACGGAGTTGTGGATGCTGAAATTTAACATGGATTTGAAGGGAAATCTGATAAACTCCTGACTGAGAATTTCGTGGAAGACCAGCAAATTCATGAAGCGATATCTATCCCACCAAGTTCTTGATTTGCATCTTCAGAGTTTGGGAAAATATTAAGTACCACCATGTATGTTTTCCCTGCTACTAAATTCCTCCCATTGCATCTGCCTCAGTCCAATGCTGGAAGGAGGACACCAGGCTAGATGAAACTCAGGTCTCACCTGGATATGTGTGCTTGTAAACTTTGCCCATATGTTATTAAGTGCAGCAAGCTGTGCTGGTCTGTACCTGTCCCTTGTCAGTATTTTAACTGAATGGCCAGACACTGAGCATATTCATTCTAGTGAACTCACATGAAATAATCTGTAAATTATTATTTTTTCAGTAATAAGTAAGAGCACAAGTCTTCTCTGTGGTTTGGAGCAAAGGCATGTAGACATGTAGAAATGACTACGAATGTGATACGTGTTTTATGAACAAGGCTACTAACAACAAAGAAAAAGCATAAATGTTCTTTCATCAAATAAGTGTTGAAATGTAAGTCAAGCTGGAAGGGGTCTCTAGAGGACATCTGGTCCCTACTCAAAACCAAGTTCAAATTTTTTTATGTTGTCTAATGCAGTCAAGTTTTGGTTATCTACAAGGCTGACCCTTCCTGGGCACCCTCTTCCAAATTTTCATCTGCTGTAGTGAAATGGCAGATTAAAATACTTCTAAATGCACGTTGCTAAGTGAAGCCTTTGTATCCGTGCAACCACAGTTCAACCTCACTTCATGCACGACTGCCTGATGGTTTAGATTCCGGTTCCTTTTGGATTGAAAAAGCACAGTATTAAGAAAGGCCATGACTATTTCACATTGGGTTGTAGTGGTATCCACTGAACAGCAGAGGATTTTATGGACCTTGTAGTTTAAAAGATGGGCTTATTTTGTGACTAGATTGCTGTAGCTGTACCTTTCCTTGCACATTTTTTTCCTCTCCTTCTCTGTAGCTGTATTCCCTCCTTGTGTTCACCCCATGCTCCTCCCCTCCAGCCTTTCACAAAATATTCCATTCCACTGTCAGCTCACGTGTCTAATCTTCATCGTGTATTCCCTACCCCCTTACTTCTCTTCATGAGCATGTCCCTGAAATTTTCTTAACATCTTTCCTACATGTTGCAGATCAGAATGTTTTCTCCTCTATATGGATATGGTGCCAATGAGAGGAATAAATGCAGAGTTTCATTTCATTCTGATCCCATGCCCAGAACCACAATGCTCCTTGCTATCAGTTGCTGAACGACAGCATGGTGCTAAAGTCACGCATTTCTATTAGTAAAAATGCAATCTGCTCGTATTTTGGCCAAAAACTTCTAAAAAAATCTGCTATGTGAAAACAATGATTTTCAGAAGCTTGTAAATTGGATCAATTCTGTGAAAATTTTTCATTGAGAGCACAAGTTTTCTTGCCAGTTTATAAATTTTTGCATGAAAGCATAAAGATCCTTGGCCAAAATCCCTCTTTCCACCCCGAAACAAACTGTTCTGAACAGAAACTAACTATTCGTTGTCTATGAAAAGGAAAGAGCACACTGTAGACACAGAATAAATAATATCACTGGACTCTGTTCCAATTCCACTTTCTCTTGCCTTTTGAGATTTACAATGTTATCTTATTACATAACATCTAGAAATACTACAACAACTAGACAACGTAGATTTCTTCAACACATTATTGCCTTCTATAACTACAAACTAAAGAAGTTGAGAAATTCAGACCACCAATGGAGAAGGTTAAGAAGCAGTCATCTCATGAGCCATTATTACTTATGGTCCTTAGCACAAGGTTCCTAACATGGCTTAGATCCACAAAACTAAAGGCCTTAAAATCCACGCAAGACCACCAGGAACCACTATTTGAGGAGCACTGCAACTTCTTTCTTATAAATCACAAACCCATGAGATCTGTTCCATTCCCCTTCTGTTTGATAGCAGAGAACATGACAGAAGAGTTGTCAGCGCTTTGAACAGCTTTACAATTACATAGAACAGTTTTCAAGGCCTTCCAAATACTGAACATGAAGAAATATTAAAGAGGAAATTAAAGAAAAACAGCAAATATGTATTAGGCATGTATGACCAAGTATTGCTGGCCTTTGATGCATGCCTTTAATACAACACTTGACTTCAATTTTCCTAAAACAGAGAAACACCAAGCAATAAGTTCAGGTCCAAAGCCACTTCCCAAACATTTTAATTTCTAGTCAAAGTACTTTGTTATAATAGTAGCAATTAAACTCCCACGATGTCAACATTGTTCATATTTATCCCTAAAAATGTAGGTAAAAGTCTTATCAATTAGCAAAACACAACACAGTATTTCCTTGACAAAACAGTGCATCATCTTGAAAGGAGAGTTCTATTGGTGGTATAAAAACGGCTGCTCTTCTCCTTTTCGCATGTGTTTAACAAATGATAACACACTAATATTAGCCACTGTCTCCTCCAGTTATAGAGCAAATGAAATTTTGGATTGTGCAGAGATTTCTAAAACACTCCTATAGTCTTACTGGCACAAGCAGCTGTTTCAAGCTCATCTTCATCAGCCATTACGCCAACATCTGCTGCCTTGCATGAAACACCAAAGACAACTCACAAAGTCTGCCTCCTCTGAAGTTAACTTCAAGTTCTTGCTTTTAAACTTAAATGATAGAGGCGTAACAGGCAAATCACTCACTTTCCACCCCCCTGCCCCCATGCATCCTCTTGCTAACTGAGTTTACAAAGGTTTCAAACCATCTCAACAGTATCATGTCAACAAGCGATCATAGGAAGGAAGGTTTTCTGCCAGGGTCTTGGCTACCAAACACGTTCTGTATTACACCCACTACATGTGAGACCTACTTCAAGGCAACAGGGACACATTTACTCATCTGAGTAGTGAACAGGTTCACACATTGATTCATTGCTGCATAATATAAGGGTTAAGAAGAAATAATCCACCACTGTTCTTTTAGCATATGAAACAACACAGCCATTTCTGGTAACAGGAAACAGTTATGAACTTAAGGGCTACCACCCTGGATCAAACTTCTGTAAATCAAATTCTTAGGATGTGGGAGATTTATTTATTTAAACTATGCAGTGATAAAAGAAATTCCTAAATCGAGTCTACCGATACTGTCCTTTACACAACCAATGCAGAGCTACTGCTTTTCATCAGGGCCATGATATTTAATTTTATGTTCGAGTAGGTGGGAATACATTGAGAGCTATAAAACCGAAATGCCAATCCACTTTTTTGAACAACAGAATGTTCACAAATTCATAATTCTTCTATCCTTCATAACAAGTGGTAAGAAGTACAGTTTTTACTTTAAATATGCATCACCTTAAATCAAAGAAGTAGAATAATAGTTCAAAAAAGCTTGTAAGTGGAAACAAGTTCTATGCAACAATATTAAGGGTTTAAATAGATTCCTAAGTATCAATGCACCTTGGTAACTATGGCCAGGATATGAAAAATGGTTCTGCAGTCCTCAGAAAAGACTGTTCAGTTAATTTTAAAGAATTAACCTGAACAGTTTTATTAAGTGAAAACACATAAAGCAAACTGCTTACTTTGGTAATGCTAAATATGTAACACATGCATTATCCTACTCCTAATAATTTCTGACATACACTTACAATGTTCTTGACAGCGAAAAAATTTCATTATCTTCACCAATACTTATGGCACATACTTTACTGATTACTGAATCCAGCTCTAAACCATTTGACTGAAATGGAGAGAAATTATTTCCTTGACTGCAATAGGTTAGAGGATTAAAACCCTTAATCCTCACCTTTAGAATGAAACTACAGCCTGCCTAGAAAGAAACTGCTAGCAATTTGTTACTAGCAATGATAAACTGGAAAGAATCATGCTAAATTTTTTTTCTGCTATGCAGGATATGATACACAGGCAGGACCCTTCTAAGATACCAGCAACGTTTATGACCACAATCTAAACAAGAGTTTACTGCACTGGAGGAGGTATGATTACAATTGTGCTCATATTGGGTATGCTGCTTTTGATGCTAGCGGAGATGTGAAAGGCCAAATTAAAACCATTGTTCAAACGGTTCACCAAAAAAAGAAAAAAAAAAATCAATATATTTGCTAGCAGTTTCTGCTTTTTCAGCCCTATAGTAGCCTGTAAATCTAACAGGAGTCACTTGAAACATGACTTTGCCGATCTTCTCAAACACACCTCAGCACCACCTCCTGCAGCTGTCTGGCTCTCAAATACCAAACTGAATCACCATATTGAAAGATACTGCAAGTTTTACGTGTTTGCTACAGAAGACACTGAATGAAAAGTAACAATACTCATCTGGGATGTCAGACATACATCTCTGCTTATTTTCCTTCTTAATGAATAAAAACTTGGAAAATAAAATGTAGTTTTTCACTTCTACTTCTAAACAATTCTGAAAAATCCTCATTTCCAAGAGGAAACCAGAAGTTTTCCTTGAATTGCATCCTCCCTTCCCCTTCTTGCCCAATAAAGCTCTTGTGTTCTAAAAGTATTATTTTAGTATGGTAAAATTTTCTCCCAAGATTCGGTTAGTTTAAGATAAATAAATTAAAACCCCAATCCTATTTTGACATAAGAATAATTTCCATGATGTTCTTAGATCCATTGAGAAATATATTTCTAAGAATGTTGGATAGGAAGAAACCTTTAGAATAATTGTTTAGCCTTTTAAGGCCCTTATTTGCTGTGTTTAATTTTGCTCTTCTCTAAATAAACCAAGTTTTATTAATCACACAATTTTTTAAACCGCCTTTGAAAAGACAAATTCTACCGTAAATATGCTTCTTATACAAGATCAATAGTTACATTTCTGAAGAAGAGAGCATCTAGTGAGATTATTCTTTAAGAAAGAGATCAAGGCCTTTTTGCAATTACTGCTCTTTAAAACCACTGTAGCATATTCTTTGCTAAACAGTTAATATTTTATGTGCTTACATAAATAATATAAAATGGTGCTAACACAACACCACATTAAGCTGTTTGGATGCAGAAAAGTATGTGGGTGACTCAAAGCATTTGATTTACTGCTATATATCAATCGAATCATGTAGAAATTCTGTAAAATCTGTAATACGTGGCTCTAGGAGACTCTCTTCACTGCTCTTTAACACGATCTGATTGCTGAATCTTTAGGTATGTGTCCCACATTGTTAAAGTAATACCTCGCAGCACGATTAAGTTAACAGTGCTTCTGGGGCATTAGTTGATTTAACTGGTAAATAATGGGGAGGCAATGCACAGCTCAATGCAAAATTATGGTAAGTTGACCATACTTAATTAAATGGGAGTGTCTCTACTGGCTTCAGGGTATTTTGGATCAAGCGCAAATATGATGGTTAAAAACAGTTTGAGAAATGCCAATTTCTCAGCTGATGCAGTTCCATGAAATCTTGAAAACTGACCCCAGCTGATGGGCACAGCTAAGCATTCCATGAAGACAGGAAACCGAATGGGGGAATAGAAATCAAAAATAAGAGTTTACTTCACTATTCTGATAAAAAGCAGTAAAAATATTATGGGAACTATGTAGTATATCATAAGGGTGATATTCTGGCAGGTCTTTTAATTATCCAAAAGACTGAAAAAAAAGGCACACCAAGGGCAATTAACACAAAGCTGCAGGAAACTGGCAGTAATTACACAACAGCATGTATGTTTTCTGACCAGACAGACACACAAAACCTCTGCTATAGAACACGACTAAAGACAGAAACATGAAAGTGAAATCAGTTTTGGACGTACACATCCAGAATCCTACTTTAAACAAGACAGAGGAAAAAAAAGAAGCATTATACAGTGCACTGAAGAGTATTGTGCATAGCATTCATGTACTGACCCAAGCCAAAGAAAAATTAAGACACTGAATAATCAGGTTAAGAATCAAGCTGAGTTTAAAGCAGTAATCTTTATGCAGTAAGACAACTTCAAGGAAGTTGTTTACTTCGAACATGTAAGAAAAAGCACTTATCTCCAGGAAGAAAGACAAAAAGAAACTGCAGAGAAATGGGCTCATTAAAAGAACATTCATTTCTGCTCCATATCCACCAGTACATACATATGCATATGTATATGAGACATTTAAACTTCAACACATATGCCAGTTAATATTTCTGCTACCGCAAAAAGAGCATAGTTTTAAAAAATAAAAATCAGACTGTAGCTCAGATTCCCATTTCAAGTCCTGACTGACACACTTAACATTGGAAACTACACACTTGCAAAGTATACAGTAACTAGGTTAGCTGTGCAGTCCGAAGACGTGCTGCCTACTGAATCCCTCAGAGCGTTCTAATATCTCATGTCTTTTGAAAGCGCCTTACCCCAAGGTATCCACCCAGCTGGACTCAGCTGAGTCTGCAAAATTTTTAAGAGGGCAGATAAACTTGATATGATTAAAGACTACAAAGTGCTTAGAACACATTTTTTCCAATATGCACTTCACTTTTGATACATATGATATCTGTAAGAATATTCAGTTGCTAAGAAGTTCATTAAGCTTCCCGTTTCTCCCTGTGCAGTTCATCATGCACACTGTACTGGAGATACATGCCAAAATTGATAAAGACAGCATTTATACTATCAGATAAAACTTCATTTGGAGTCGGAACTGATTACACCACCAGATGAAAGATACTTTGGTCTCGTCTGTGCTTCAAAGCAAGTATAGAACATTTTAGGACATGAATTCAAAAT
This sequence comes from Laterallus jamaicensis coturniculus, assembly GCA_022605575.1. NCBI lineage: Eukaryota > Metazoa > Chordata > Aves > Gruiformes > Rallidae > Laterallus > Laterallus jamaicensis. The sequence continues at coordinate 14,661,729 of JAKCOX010000017.1, read as the reverse complement.
AATTCCTTTCAAAAGGCTAGTCCTACAATGATTTTATCTAAAGAGAAAATAGAGCATTCATGTTGCTGAATGAGAGTCCACGCATCAGGAATAATTCTATATAGGCTGCAGAGAAGAATGCTTTATTATCAGCAAGGCGTTTTCATTTAATCAAGGACAGTCTGAAGAGAAGTTAAGACGACATTTTAATCTACTTACCCAATTTTTGTCTTCTCTTTAATTTTGGATGAGGAACCAGTCTTCGGTTTTTTGCTCTCCTTGTCCTTGGGTTTGGATTTAACTTTTCTACCCTTCTTTTCTTCTTTTCCTTCAGCTGAAACACTGGGGAAGTTTTCAGGGCTCATGACTCGTGGAATGTTCCTCTCTCCTCTCTCTTTTGCTTTTGCAATCGCTTCAGATATTATGCGATTTGCCTTCTCTTGTTTACTTTCTGAGTCTGCTTTTTTCTTCTGCTTCTTTTCAGTCATTGCCCTCACCTGGGTATTCTGCAACTTAGTATATGATCCCGAACCATCGGTCTTCTTGGAGGAAGGAGGCTGAGAAAGAGACAAAAAGTAAAATAAATCACCTTATTTTAAGAATATAAACATCCCTCTAAAGAAAACGTGCATTTGCCTTTGATCTGGATATGCATTTAAAAAACCTAAACTGGCAGGGACTCATGCAGACACAAAAAAGAAGGAATTCCATTGATACCACGGAATGGCGTGGGTTTCAGAAGAACTACATTAATTGTGGGTTTTAAAGAACCGATCCACGTACTGAAAATAAGAAGTATGTTTCCCTCAGCCTTCTTTCCACCTCTGTGGTTAGCGACTCCAATCCTTAACCTTTCCTGTATTCTCATACATTTGACACACACCTCCAACATCCCTAATAAACCTTATTCTCATAAAATCTAAACAAGCAAAGAACTCCTCCAAGGTAGCAGCATCAGTACTACACATTTGCTAAGATACCGGGACCACGGATACCGTAAAGCAGACGAAAGATCTTTAAGACTACCTGGGTACTAAACATAACAGATGCTTGAAAACCAAGATTAAATAACAGACAAAAGGTAAAACTCAAAATTACACAGCTCTACGCTCCTAGCGAGATCCGAAAGCAGTATTCCTTTTGCTCAGATCAACGAGAGGTCGGTGCCTCAGTCAGAAAGCGTAACCTGTTTTTATTTTCAGGGGTTTAATCACCATTTCATCGCTGCAGAACTGTTTACCCTCCGGAGGCAACATCGGGATTAGCAGCCTCCCTCTAAGCAGGCTAGCAGACATGTTTTTGCTTTGCTTTCCTCCCCTCCCCCTTCCCTTTGAGGAATGGAAAGAATTTCCTATTCAAACAGACAAAAACCCAGCAGATAACAGTTCGGTTACGTCCTCACCCGTAAGCGCGCCTCTGCCTACAGCACGAAGGAGAGCCAGCAGGAATTTCCCAACCCATTTTCTGGCGCGGGCCGGGGCACTCCGCGGGACGCGCTCCTGGGGGGGCCTGACGGGAGAAGGCTCACCGCCGCGCCGCGGCACCGGGAGCGGCCGGGTCCGGCTGGCCCCGAAATGCCACCCCTAGGCCCGCAGCCCTAACAAGCCGCCCGGACTCGGGAGAACGGCAACAAGCTCAAGATGGCGATGCAGCACGGCTCCCGCAGCAGCAGCCAGTAATAAGGAAGGTTATTCAATCCCATTAGCCTTTTAGCCCAAAGAACCCCTCCTCCTCCCACTCATTCAGGCTCTCACTTACCCTTCCTCTTGGCCTCTTCGCTGAAGACATTTTTGGCGTCAGACAAAGGCTTGCCCTCTGCTTTTTCAGCACCCCAGGCAGTGCTCAAGAGAAAAGCATTGAAAGAAGATTGCTAAATGGCCTATTTAGCGAGCCGCAGCCAAGATATGCACAACCCTCCACAAACACCCGGTGTGATTTACCAACATATCCCCCCCTTGGCAGGCGCCCATCCGCCGAGCCTCCCGCCCGGGCACGGCAAGGGCTGCCGCCTCCCCTCCGGAGCGGGCCTCCGACAGCGGCTCCGAGCAGATCGCCGGATTCCAACAAAGCACAGAAAGAAACGAATGCACAAAGCATCAAAATGCATCAGCATGAATATTAGAGATGTCGTTAAAAATACTGACTCCTTCTGCGGAAGTAGGCCAGCAGATGGTGCTACCCGTTATTATTCCATTAGACTCCGCAGTTTAACCCCCAACGGGCTGCTCTAACCGGCGTGTGGTGCGGGCATTAACTCTTGCCTTCCCGCCTCCCGCAGACCTGCCGCCGGCGCGGGAAGCCGTGGGAACTACGCGGCTCTCCGCCCAACCGCGCCGCTCCGTCCCCTCGCCGGCACCGGGCCGGGGCGGCAGCCGAGGCTCAGACCTCGCTCTGCGGCCCCCGCCGTGCTTTGCTCTCCAACACTGGGGTTGTTTGGGGTTGGGGTTTTTTTTTTCATTCCATTTCTTTTACACGGAACTCACTACAGCGATTGTGTCAGCCTTTGGTTAGGCTGCCCCGCTTCCTACAGAGAACGGAGTAACTCCTTAAAGCCGACTTCATCCAACCTCGCCCCCTGCCCCGACCCGCGGGACACTCGGCGGTGAAAACATGCTGCGCTCTCCATCCACCCCCACGGTGCTTTAAAGTGCGACTGCAAAAAATCAGACACTTCTAAAACTGCACTGCCAACACATCAGACAGAACCAAAAGGAAGGTACCAGTGGGTTTTTTCAAGGGTTATTAAAAACCATGAAGCTTTCGACTGCACAGCTCTCTCCTAGCATTACCCTTGGTTCTCAGAAGCCCATTAAAGTATGAGGACAAGAATTTCATTTGGTTTGCTTTGTATTTATACTTTTACTTTGTGATATGTGTTTTTCCATATCAAATTTAACATGCTGCAAGGACTGTGAAGGCCTTGCACCATCAGAATTGCACTTCTATCTGAGATGCCTTCCAAAATTAGGTTCATTGTCCACTGCAAACATCAGTGGTATCAATACAACAAATGATTTTTTTTTCTTAACAATACCACTTACATTCAAGTTATTTCTGTAAATATGCAGTTAAATTGCAAGGACAATTTTTAGATTTCAATTTTAGTTTTAGGAACTCTAGCCAAGATGCTTCTACATTGCAGTTACAGTATCTGTAACAAACAACAGTGATTTATTTATCTCTCAGGGTTATCTCCTAACTCAGTAAAAATGCTGTAACAATGCACTATTTTGAGATCAGCTAAACAAAAAAATATTCTTAATGTACTCTTAGTATAATTTCAGCTCTAAGGCAAATGTTACTGAAGCCAGTACCATTAGAGGGTTTTTAAAAAAGATGGTACGCTCTTGAACATTTCAGGGCCAGAACAAAAAAAACCCCACCAAAACAAACAAAAATGCCTACTAATTAAGCAGGCAATATAGAAATGGTGGGGTTTTTTTTTTCAATAATCTTCCTAAATATTGTATTACTTTGTCTTAAAAGTTTCTTAAACTGCATAGCCTCAGAGTTCAAAGCTGCTTCTCAGGTTATTCCTCAATAATTTTCACTACTTTCCACTACTTTCTTACTGCAGAATTGTGAATATGCTTGGTAAGTCTTCTGTACATTTTTATTCTCCAGGCCAACCCTCTCCTGTTCACTCTATACTACTGCTTCAATTTGTAAACTGGAACTCCTGCACCACACAAACAGCAAGCTACTTGTTAGGAAACAGCAAAAGTCATTTTTAAATTTTCCTATGACTTTTCTAACCATATGGAAATGGCCTTCATGAAGATGCAGGAAGGTACTAGCCAGGCATTCTAAGCTAAGTAAAGCTGTAATGAAACCTTCATCAAGGAAGTCACTATTGTCACAAAAATCAGAACTGGAAAGCAACACAAGTATTTTGAGCTCAGAAGAACGAAGAACACGCTTGCGTTACAGAAGTCTGTACCTGCATGTACTTAGCAGGCAAAGCAACCAAAATAATCTAATTCAGCAGAGGTCTTTTAGTCTAATAATCATTTCATGCTTCTAAAAATGTGTGGCTATAAATAGTTAAACAGTTATAAATCATCATCCATGCTGAAAACAATTTCAAAAGCTACATTGCCTCTACAACAAAAAGGACAAAGCCTTTTGCAAAGCCAAAAATACCCCTCCCCCTTACTGAGAGGCAACGTAGTTCAAACACCCCAAAGGAACACATCCTTTTGCTAACTGCTTACAAACCTCTTCCATCGAGCAGCATTAAGAAAGAAATTCTTAACTAACAAACATATAGGGGAAGATGGAAGGGAAAACCCTGAGGTAGCCACATATTTAAAACCTAAAGATTTTCTTTGGAAAAATAAGTTTTTACTCTTCACGGTTGCAAAGATAATCATCAAAACATAACCAAACATCAGCCAATGCAATATTGTCTTTAGTCTGCACAGAGCATGCTCCACGGTATCACTCCTGCTAATAGCTTTGCCAAGCAGCAGCCGAGTGAAGGAACAGGCCTCCCATCAGTTCTCCGCTGCTGCTCGGGGTCCTGTGGGCAGCAGGGAAATTGGCAGGCATCATGTCCATCCTGTGCTGCTGCTACCTGCACGGGCTGTTAACAGCAGCAGGTACAGGCTGAACTGCTGTTCACAGGGAAGAGCTAGCCCTGAAAAATATGAAGGGTGGAACAGGTAAGACAACTGCAGAGACTTCCCCACGTATGCCCTGATTCACAGCGGCCAGGGAGCATCTTCTCCAGCAACATTCAAAAGAATTCGATGTGCTGCCTTGTAGGAGTAGAAGGTACACCACACATGCCCGAATCTCTTAATTAAACTAACGTAAAAGCAATCAAGTAGCCAACAATATAAAGAAACAGAATCATGACAATCTTCCCAACAGCACTCTGCTGAGTATGCTTTTCATGGAGAGGCATGTCTCCAACATTTTGCTGTGGGTTGTGTAGGACACGTGGTTAAAGAGCTTCGCTAGCATAGCAGTGCTTCCCACAGCAAGGACAATCACTGTCCTCTACGCATACAGACATTGGGGTTTTCCCTTGAAAGCCTAAGTCCATTTTAATTTGCTCCACAACAACTGATAGCTTCTTCACATTCTCCGCATATCACTATAAAGGAAACCCCAAGAAAAAAAGTTAACGCAGAAAAAACTTCAGTGTCCTGGAAAACCCTCCCATATCCTGCCTTCTCTGTTCCATAAGCAAAACACCACTCCTACTGCGAGAGCACTTCTCTCATGGTAGGTATGGCCATTCATGGCTGGGGAGTACTGCTTTCAATTCTGTATATGCACAGAATATTTAAGACTAAGGATCTCTCCGGAGTTGCATCTGTTCTTGATATACTCTAAGGACTGGTAATGCCTTTTGCTGGAATTTTCATGTACCACACATTCATGAATTAATTATATAAAGTACTTTTTTTTTTTTTAAATAATGATCTTCACTTGTGGATCTACTCACCCAAACACCAGCTACCACTAAGAACTAAATTACAACTAGAGCAACAATACAAAGCTACAGTTTACATTTGCCATGCCTTGAATGATTCTTTTACTTCTACTGATTGCAGTTCACACCTGCAAGATGCACATACTAAGTACCATACGCAATGACAGTGTACCTTCTTCCTACTCTACCAGGTCCTTCACAAAATCAAGATGACTACTCTTTAAGGATGCCTTTCTGAGAGCTCAAGGGCTCTCTGTCCGTCTGAATAAGAAAGTGAGCAGGTGGGGCAGGAGGCCAGCATGTGGCTAGGCAAGGACCTGTTGGTCAAACTGAGGGAAAAGAAAGGCAAATACAAGCTCTGGAAACAAGGGTGTGTTGACTGGAAAGAATACAGGGATGCTGTTCGGACTTGCAGAGATGGGATCAGGAAAGCCAAGGCGCAGATGGAACTGAACTTGGCGAGAGATGTTGAAAACAACAAGAAGGGATTTTACAGGTACATTGGCCAGAAGAGACAGGCCAAAGAGAGAGTACCCCTCTTGGTAAATGAGAAAGGAGAATTGGCTGCAATTGATGAGGAGAAGGCTAAGGTACTGAATAAATTTTTTGCCTCAGTCTTCTCTGGCAGCCAGGATTCTCAAAATTCTTAAGTCCCAGAACCTTGCATCCCTGGACCTCTAGGTGGGAACTGGTGGAGTAAATCCCACCCCCCCACTGTAAGAGCAGAGCAAGTCCGAGACCGCCTCATGAAACTGAATGGCTACAAGTCTATGGGGCCGGACAACATGCATCCCAGGGTCCTGAAGGAGCTGGCTGATGTGGTTGCTGAGCTGCTCTCCATCATATTTGAAAAGTCATGGCTGTCAGGAGAGGTCCCTGGGGACTGGAAAAAAGGTTAAGTCACTCCCATTTATAGGAAAGGGAGCAAGGAAGACCCAGGGAATTACAGGCCGGTGAGCCTCACCTCTGTGCCTGGGAAGATCATGGAACAGATCCTCCTGGATGACATGTTGGAGCACATGAGGGAAGAGCATGTGATCCAGGACAGCCAGCACGGCTTCACCAAGGGAAAGTCGTGCCTCACCAATCTGGTGACTTTCTATGATGGAGTGACAGCATCAGTAGATAAAGGGAAGGTGACCGATGTCATCTACCTGGACTTGTGCAAGGCCTTTGACACAGTCCCCCACCACATCCTTATCTCTAAACTGCAGAGATGAGGATTTGATGGGTGGACCATCCAGTGGATAAGAAACTGGTTAACAGACCGTAGCCAAAGGGTGGTGGTCAATGGGTCTATGTCCAGGTGGAGGCCGGTGACAAGCAGTGTCCCCCAGGGGTCTGTCCTGGGACTGGTTCTCTTTAACATCTTTATCAATGACATCGATGATGGGATTGAGTGCACCCTCAGCAAGTTTGCGAGTGACACCAAGCTGAGTGGTGTGGTCGACACCCTAGAAGGAAAGGATGCCATCCAGAGGGATCTTGACAGGCTGGAAAGATGGGCCCAGGTGAACCTAATGAGGTTCAACACTGCCAAGTGTCAGGTGTTGCACTTGGGCCAGAAGAATCCCAGACATAGATACAGACTGGAAGAAGAGCTTCTTGAGAGCAGCCCTGCTGAGAAGGTGGATGAGAAACTCCCCATGAGCCAGCAGTGTGCTCTTGCAGCTCGCAAGGCCAATGGGATCTTGGGCTCCATCAACAGAGGGGTGGCCAGCAGGGACAGGGAGGTGATTGCCCCTCTCAACTCTGCCCTCTTGAGGCCCCACCTGGAGTACTGTGTCCAGATCTGGGGCCCCCAATACAAGAAAGATGTGAAACTGTCGGAGAGGGGTCAGAGGAGACACAAAGACTATTAGAGGGCTGGAGCACCTGCCCTACAAGGAGAGGCTGAGGGAGCTGGGCTTGTTCAGCCTGGAGAAGAGAAGGCTGTGGGGGACCTCACTGCAGCCTTCCAGTACCTGAAGGGAGCATACAAACAGGAGGGGAATCAGCTTTTTAGAAGGATAGACAATGGCAGGACAAGGGGGAATGGATTAAAGCTAAAGGAAGGAAGGTTTAGATATTAGGGGGAAGTTTTTTACAGAAAGAGTGGTGAGGTGCTGGAACAGGCTGCCCAGAGAGGTGGTGGATGCCCCATTCCTGGAAGTGTTCAAGGCCAGGTTGGATGGGGCCCTGGGCAACCCTGTGTAGCTCCAGGCCTGAGGTTGTTGGCCCTGCCTGTGGCAGGGGTGTTGGAGCTCTATGATCCTTGGGGTCCCTTCCAACCGATGCCATTCTATGACTCTATGACCTTGACATCAGCTGCACTGAAAGCAGCTAAAATTAGCCACCTGGAAATCTGACCTTCATTTACTACCACATCATCTTTGTTCATGGTTACTACTAAACAAGGAATCCCACTGTGCATGTCAAGTCACCAAAGTAGTATCAGTATCACAAGTGTCATGGAAATAAATTAATCACATAATCAGTGATAATCAATAGCTTGGGGTTTTTGTTCAAATTAGCATTTTTTTCATATTATAAACACAGAATTTGAAAACTGCAGTTGCTTTAATCTGCTACAGTGAAAAATCTTAATGAAATATCCATTCATTTCCATGATAAACTTGTATTTAGGAATACAACTTTGAAAAAATCAATTCATCAACTCAGTGGCTTCTGAATTCCATTCCAGTACTCTGAACTTGCTTTCTCTAGAAAAGATGCATAAATAACGTTTCTAATGGTTCTTAAATGGTGGGTTTACAATCAAAAATTGTTTCTATGAAGAAAGATACAAGCTCAGAAAAGCCGCCTTTGCCAAATGGCAATCCCAGATAAACCAGGTGTTTTCTTCAGATGATGCATTGAAGCAAGATTCCCACCACTAATTTGGCTACTTCTGGAAATCTGACAGGAAAGTAACCTCAAAAAACACAACAGGGTTTCTTTTCTCTAGAAAAGTACCTTCCCTCCTCCCTTCCAAATGCGTTTTTGGGCCTTCAGAGTTCCTTCTGAATTGCTTTGTATTTTCTTGTTCAACAGTTGCTCCATACCATCTGTTTGGCCCGTGCTGCAGAGCCAAGAGCATTGGCAAATGAAGATCCATGGGGTTCTACCATTTTTCTGTTCTCTATATATGCAGCTATTAAGAGAGTCAACGAAGTGTTCCAGATCGCAGTTCTTTCAATATCCTGGTAATACTTTTCTTTTTCATGCTTATTATCATCACTAATGAATGTCTCAGTGTGTGATATGCGAAACCTAACCCAAAGAAATGTGTTACATGTAGGTTAAAAAAATGGAAAAAAACCAAGAAAAAACTGAAAATCTACATTTTCCATCCTCCACAGTTGCTGCATGCCATGTTGATAAACAAATGGCTAACAAGTACAGCAGCATGGCCAGGCAGCAGTTTTTATCTGTGTAATAGTCTCTTCAGAATCTAAGTATGGTTTCTATGACTTGTACCTCACAAGGCATTTAACACCAAGCTTATAACCAAATTTTAAATTTACATCAAAATGAAAACATTAGTGTAAAGCTCAGCAACCCTAAACAAGTCATCTTTTAAGACAAAGGGAGCACCTGCTTTGCACATCACACACTTGGTAGGGCTGTTGTTTCTCATCTCAATGCTACAGAACCTGGTAATAAGTATCACTAATCATGTTTCACCACTTCTGTAACTAAGATGCCATAGCTGTGCTTAGTAGCAGCTTCTGGCTTGCCATACTGTGATTTGTTGTGACAGAATCAAGCCACTGTCCAGCACAACTAGATGCTGGTAACCTGGGCATGCTGCAAAGGCAGTGTCAGCTATTAAAGAGTGAGCCTACTACACACTTAAGCTATATTTTCAAGACAGTTTTTTGGGACTGGGTGCCAACTACAGTTAAGGTTGTTTTTCTGAATATTTAGTAGTGGTATAAGACTGTGTGCAACATTCACTGTAATTCTTAAAGGAGCTACTATGTAGTGGAGCACGTTGAACTGCCAGCAAGGCAAAGTCAAGAACTTCATGCTGCTTGCTCTGCCAAGCTGTAGCTACAGGATCAGATGCGCCTGTTTTCACTGGCTTGGAGTTCAGTGCCCATCCCGTACCCACGGTTATAGTCTACCATGGTGAACAGAGCACTCAGGACAATGGCATGCAATGCCAATAAACCCCACTGCTTCAGAGTAGTTCTCCACATGGAGAACTAGTAACACAGAGTACTTGTATTGATCTAGGCCTGAGCAACTGGCACTGTGGATGCACCACTGATTTGAATTACTAGGCTCAGACCAAGAGTCCTGCCACACCTCTAGCTCTGCAGATTTCCTAAAGCCTGTAATGCCTATCCAAAGGGTCAAAATGGTTTAGCAAAAGCTCCACTGAGTTTTCACAATTATTTTACACACACACACACACCCCCCAACTGGACAGTTCATCACTGAACACGTAAGACATCTTCATGCAGTTATCCTATCAAGATCAACTTATCCAAGGTTTGTTCACTACAACATCAAACATTACTGGCTGTCTGAAGGAAACCCATTATTAATACTTTCACCCAACTGGCCACTTTCCCATGCTGTTTGATCTCAAACAAAACAGTAAGACACAAATTTGTCCCCCAACCTCCCAAGTGACAGAACAGTTGTCCCTCAGAGCAAGGACCACTTCTGTCCCTTACTATGAAGCCAGTCATACATTCTTTGATTAATGACTTACAAGAAAAATTTAGCTTTAACACGTTCAGCTAGGCTGTTTCTCAGGTTACAGTTAACCAAGCACATTGAACTACAAGTGACAGCTGTTCAATTCTTTGCCAGTTTACTTGTTTAAAAAATACAGCTATACAACAAGTCTGTGCATTTATGCTTCCAAGCCCCTAGCAGTTTCTAACCCATTGATCAAATTTATTTAAATTAGAAGAACAGAAATCTCAGGGATGTCCCTATCACTTACATGAAGCAGACAGACAGGTAGAGAAGAGGTATCTTATTGAGAGAAATGACACATGAGCTCAAAACTCCTGGACTTCTAAGAATCCATGTAAGACACTGCAAGTAGAGTAAGCACAAGCAGCAAAACCCAACTCTTAGACACTGCTTAAGCTACACATTCTTTCTTTTCTCCCTACTTCCACATAAATTTTCATCTGACAAAAAGAAACCTGAACAAAAGCTCTACTCAAGGGCCTTCCTGTAGACACCTCTCCCCCCTCCCCTGAAGACAAACGCATCAAAACCAAAGACCTGTAGAAATGCTATGGTGACCCATGTTTCTTCAGAAGGTATTTTAAGTGGAGAAAATACCAGTCTTTTTACACTTCCTGTTTTGCTATTCTCATTTTAAATTTGTGCCCTCTAACATCACCCTCTAACTTCTAGTTTTCCCCTTTGTACCTGTGTGTCTGAGCCTTTTAAAGGTGCACTTACTGACAGAACTCCCATGGCAAATTGCTACGTTGAGATATGGTTGAATAAACACTTTTAAAAAGGCAAATGCCACGCAGTACACCTCTCCAAGAATGACAATATTTAAACTGTTGTTCCTCTATCAAAGTATTAATTTATCAATGTGTAGTATCGTTCTCTAGTTTTGAAGTAAGATTGAAAAAGAACTTTTCAATATGTAATTAGTCCCCCTTCTTCCAAAGAGCATAATGTAGCAAATTTAAAACTTAAGGTAATATATCCTGAAAGGATTCCACTTACTGTATACCTCCATCCTGATTATTCAATCCTGTTTCAATTCTCCATGTATAATAAAAACAAAAGAGAGAAGATTGCTGGAATAGTTTATACTTTTAAGCATCAATTTCAGAAAGTACTGCTTACTTTCTACACCATTTTCCTTTTGATATTCTAACGCTCCTGTCCTGAAAGACAAATTCAAGAGCTGGGTTGTCTGAAGTCAGTAAGACAATTCAAACGCTCAGGTTTAAATGCAGAGAGATGTCTCACAATATGATGGTCAAAGCAAAGCTTCTGAAATGTAATCTTTTCTACTGACACTAAGGAAGCTAGTCTCTAATGGAAAAAGATTATTTCAGAAACCGCCTGTCTGGAAAGGAACAAGTTCTATAATGATACAGCAGCTCACTTCAGGCCTTATGACTCACAAAAGGAAGTTAAGCATTAGCACTTTTCCAAAACCAAAAGACAAACAAGGGGCCAAATCAAATCCAAGTTTGCATGTGTTTGGAAACACAGAACATCAGAATTCAGTAATCAGAGTGCTAAGGATTATAAATGCAAATTTGCAACAAAATGTGGAAAAAAATATCTGAAATGAAATATATTCCACCCACAAAATAAGGTAAAAGAAATAAATACCACACACAATATACTGAACTTCTGAAGTTCCCCTTTTCATAGCAAATTTTATTGCTGCTTTCTTAAAATATATATATAGCTTAAAACATATATACAGCTCAAACCCCCACTAATCCACCAGAACTCTCTTGGCTGGTTTCAGCTGAGTACACCAATCTTACCAGGTGAAACCATACCAAGCAGAAGCAGACTAGGAGTTCAATAACCTAACTTCCAGGCATCCTGGCTATGAAAGCACCATAACCTGTACATCCAGCACAAAGTAAATACTGACCCAAAGCATCCAAGTGTGTCATCCAGATACCAAAGGAAATCTGTGTCTCTGACCCAATACCAACACAACAAAAAATAATACAAACTGCAATGCACAACATGAAACAAATGCCGTGAAAATTGAATATGCAATTGTGTTTGACCAACCCAGCTATGTGCAGGTGAACACATATTGTATCTACTTATGTGTATAACATCACCTCACATTAAAAACTGGGAAAGGGTAGAAAGAGGTGCACAAACTCCACCCAAAGTTTTAAAAGCTACTTTTTCTATATTTCTACAAAGTCTCTCAGAGGAAACCCTGAAAGCTGAGGGAAGCAAGCATGCAGCTTTTCCACCTGCCACCAACTCAGGTTTGAGCTCACTGGGAAATAAGAGATCCTGGGAAATCTTTTCAACACAGCAGATATGGACAGAAGTTTGTAAAGAAAGAGGTTTTATTAGAAGCTACATAAAGCAGCTGAAATTTTGGCTACCTAGTTTTCAGGAAAAGAGAACACTGAGTAACCTTTATATGGTGTGCAAAGTAGAGGGCATAAAGTTGAAGGTGCTGAGATAGCTTTTATCCAGCCTCTTTGCTACACACCCAACTACTTAAATAACACACGTGTAATTTGAAGTTTGCATATTACTTTGAAAATATTCAGGGTTTAGCTACTGTTTTCTTTTCAAGCAGTCTTAAGTAATTTCATTTAACTTTCCACAGAAATTATGATTTATCCAAGGTGATAAAATCCTTAAAAATACTGATTTTCATGTAAAACAACAAAGAATTTCCTCATAAAGAGGGCATAATAGAAAACAATTACAAAGGACTCCAAATTAAACTGAAAAAGAACAAACTTCCCTCTATCATCACACATTGCTAACCAGCCCACTCAAGTTCTAAACAGCCACCACTTTTGTACGCCATCAAGAGGAATTTTCTCATGTTTAGCACTACCAAACAGGAGACAAATATCCACCCAAACTACCTGCAGCTTTTTGTCCACCTTAATCCAACCACCCAAGACCAGCTTCATCATGCCTATCCCAAGCACTCACAGAAAAAATACAAAGCAGACATCCCTTGGCACAAGGAAAAGCAACGGGACCTTCACAGTTGCTGGTTCTCGTCAAAACCTAATTTCAGGCAAAGCATTCCTTCTACACCTCTCATGGGAGTGGCCTTGGAAGAAAACATTTTTATAATTAAAATCTGTCTATAATGAAAACCTTTTCATACTTTACAGGTTTACTACTGCCACACTCTTCCCCTCAATACCTCTCCATTTGTTTTTTGTCCCAGAGTCAGGAGTCATTACAGTTGTGAAGGGCTGTAAACTGCAGAACCGTCCAAGGTCTACTTTTCTGCACTCTTCTGCTGCTTTAAGGAGACACTTAACCTACTGAAGTGATGAAAGCGAAGGGCAAGGAGGCAAGAAGTATGCAGAACTAGCATGAACCTGCCCACCTTTTGTCTCAACACCTCGCTTTTGCAATTACCTACAGAAAGGAAAGCTGGGTTAGGTCAGAGAAACAACCACAGATTAAACAAAACAGAGACAGATTCTCTTCCACAACATGTTTTAACAGCATAATTTAGCAAATTCTGTTCAAATTTTATAGTACAGTGAGTGCAATGGTAAAGTAAAATTAATGAAGTGGCTTATTGAGAACATGAAGGCTCCTAAAACAATTTGCTACAACCAACCTGTCTTGGTCAGAACCAGGAAATGATCCTATGATAGAACTGGCAGCCTCTTTTAAAGGGTCTTTTTGGGGAGTGGGTTGGGTTGTTGAGCTATTTTTCAGTTTGGTTGTCTTTTGGTTGTTCATTAGTTTTGGGGTTTTTTTAATCTATGCATTTTCATCCCTTGTTCACGGCAGAACAATGAAGCACCATGAAAGATGGCATGTGGAGATAGGATTTGACTCCATATTAATGCAGAAATACTGAACATGAGCTATCAAAAATCAAAACAGATTGCATATTCAGAAAGCCTACCCAGCATGTAAGACCTCTATTACTATAATTTTATTCCCTAGAAACAGTTAAATTAAAAAGTTTACTCAATGTCTTGTTTTGTAGTAGCCCTGGATACCTAACAGAGTAACCCAGATATTTTCAACATTTGTAATTTCAGTGACACAGAAAACACCCAACCTAAACCAAAACCACCCAGCTCTTACCATACATTAAAATGTACAGACAATTGGAATAAGGAATTTATTTTTAACATGAGAACTGCTAGGGAATCCCTAATATCATTAAAACCATTACTGATGGCACAGCATATTTCCATTTAAATTGGGGGGGAGGGGGGTGGGAGGCGTGGCATTTTTATTCCACTTCAAATTCCAGTTCAAACCAACTTCAGTATTTTTATCAGCTTCAATGAATTACTTTAACTACTTTCTATGTCAGAACCTTCACTGTAAAAGACTCCTTTACCATATATGCAGCTTAATGAATACACCCCTGTTGAATCTAGTTTTCTGAATCTAGTAATCCTGAACAAATCCACATCTCTCTTCCAATTAAGGAGGAAAACTAGACGCCTACAGAAAAAGCATCTATTAAAAAAAAAAAAAAAAAGAGGTGACGGTTTGAAAACAGAGCTAATAAAAGTCAGAGGATACTGGGGACCAAGGGAACTGAACTTGGGGAAAGAAGGAAGCCCAGAAAGCAAAAAGAAACCACCACTCCATACATTTTTTTCCCCAAAGTCTCCTAAAAAATTTCTAAAGCAAGAACATAGCCTTCAAGAGCTTCACAGGGGTAACCAGGGAAAAGAACCCAAAAAAAGTCAAACAAAAACCTGAGAAAACCACAAAACCCCCTCCAAAAACCCAACCCAGAACAGCAGAGAGAAAAAAAATTTGCAAGACATCTCTAGAAACAAAACCATAGCAGTAATTTTTTACCTCAGCTGAGCCTGGCTCTGAAAGGCAGGACTACACCCAGTGTAAAGCTAAAGACAAGAGAAATTGTTAACATCTTGAATGGGGTTAAAGTCAATAGAAACAGCTATCAACATCCAGCAGCATGATGGCCTGGTTAGTTAGACAGCAGCATGCTGCCAAGGACATCCTCGGGCACACTGAGGAGCATGAACACCTTCTTCCCACCATGTTCAGAACAAGATGGGGTCACTGGTTCTGAGAATCTCCTGAAATCAGTCAACACCTGTCTGCATGTACAGTTCAACTGCACTAAGCCAAAATGTGCACTGGGCTGGCACTGTAAAACATGCCTCTGGAGTAGGATCTGGATTTGACCACATTTCATAACACCACATGATTGCAGTTTGAAGAATTCTCTTGGACGATGTAAACAGAAGCTACAACACAGACACATCAAAATAAATTTGCCTCACCATTTTTAAAAAATTGTTCTTACTAAACTCAAAGACAGAAAAACACACATCTGATTTTGTCACTCATATGCTCCTTAGATTAATCTACCTACAACTTGTGTTCAGTAACAGCTGGTCGCTGGCTCTCAGACTTGCAAGAACCAAAGTTCCTGCTACGACAAAATTTACACATCAAGCTGAGCCAGACCTGGGCCTCATGAGCAGCTGCTACAAAGATTTGGCAAAGAAGAAAATCAATCCAGATGTGGCGCATCTTCTTGCATTAATCCTCATCCTTCTCAGGTATGAAAACAGGTCCTGTAAGCCACAGCACGTTGCAAGTCATGAAAAGCACAATAGCTATGTTCTTCCAGGATGTTTGCTTAAAATACTATTACAGAACTCCATTCTGTAGATGCCTCAGTAAAAAAAGATGGTACAACTGTTTTAAAGATTACTCTTAAGATTATTTTCAAAACCTGTCAGCCAGAACTCTCCTTCTGAAACAATGTTCTAAACTATAAATAAACAAAACATTCACAACCAAAATATTTGCCCCACTTTCTTCAACACTAAGGCCTCCAGCTTCTCTTTTCTCTCCAACATATAAACTAAATTGTGAAGTCATGAATCTCTCTTAAAAGAAGCCTTCCTATCAATCTGAAACTCATTCTAGTTTGCAATTCAATATGCTATTGAATAGCATTATGTGCACATATGCAATATGCTCCTAGCATTGAAATTACTTTCAAATCCAGACTAACTCCTGAAAAGGCTGTATGTAAAAGATGGGAACGTTTTCCAAAGATACCAATTAACATGCTAGCCTTCACAGCAAGACATCAAGGAAGCAAAAAACCCAAGTAAGTGCAAGCACAAGACAAATAACCCACACAAAAGAAAACCTGCCACCTTTATGAATGAAAAATCAATCTCTGCTTCGAATTACACAGCTTTCAAAAACCTAAGACTTGTCAACCGCTTTTAGCCTAAACTTACATTCCTAAATGATCAAACTTACTCAAATAGACATAAGAATTCTCAGTCTCATCATCCTAGAAATCCCCTCATTTGTATTTATTAGCCTTGAAAGTTCCCAAAGTCAAACCACTCCACACCTGATGATTGTCTTGGAAATCCACGTAACCAGGAACTTGTGAAAATTTTTTAACCTGATAATGAACAAAGAAAACAACAGCTCTCCAGATGTAGGAGGCTGTTAGGTGGACAAAGTGCCAGAAGTTATTTTGATCTCTCTGTTTAAAATTAACATAACAGCTAAAAATTTAGAAAACTTGCCTGCACCAAGTGCACAGACACCTGGAGAAGAGCCACACCAACTCCAAATGTACTTCAAATTCTTTAGCTTCAAAGCCATCCCAGTGGTTAACAACTTTATAAGTTGTTCTGCTCCTCTTTCAGTAACAGCACTTCACCAACACTGTACAGTGTTGATATTCTACAAAATGTCGTAAGATGAAGCGCTCTCCTGGAAGTCTGAGAAGCAATGGTATGTTTGAGGCCATATAAGAATTCAGACTGTAGGTAACGGTGTTGGGCAGAGCAGCTTAGTAGCTACCCCAGGGTCCAAGAGGGAGTCCCACAACAGCCCCCGTCCACTCCCCATCCATCTGAAGCTGTGGTTCCATGTGCAATTGTTTTGCCTCTTCTGCAGAAAATTATGCTTTCCACTCCTTCCTCTCTTCCCACCACTGTTCCTACAGCAAACAACTCTGTGTAACTATGAGAACTAAATCAGGAACTTGTATTCCCAAAAATCAGCCCTGACAATGCAAAACGTTTCTCTGCACCTGAGTTTCCCAGTTGGATTCACAGCACAAATGGTTGCATTAATACAACACAAAGTGGAAGAATAGGAGCTTCTTTCATTGTTTTTTTCCCCTTAAACTACTTTTAGTTCAGGCATATATTGAACTACAGGTTCACTGGTCTGTAATACATGTTCCTGCCTTTAGAACAATTTAAGACAGGTTTTGTTGTCTGTTTTCCCTGTAATTAGGTACCACTTCTTCCAGACAGTGAGCTTGCACAATTATATCAGCACTCTGACATCACAGAATTGCTTTATGGTTCTTCAGTGTTAACAAGACACCCGCTTGCAAATAATTATTTAGATTATTCAATCACACTTTTCTAAAATACCATTTTAAAAAATAGTATTTATTTTACTTGTTTTTGTCAACTGTTTTCGCCTTGATATCTGTTGGATTACTCCTGGAAGTTGACCTAGCCAGAAGCTTCTTTCCTATGCTCACCATCTGTTAACTACTTCTTACAAAAATGTTTCTCGTTTGGCACATTTTAGAGACAATTATTGCAGTCATTTAATGAGCATGTAATTATCTCAGGAAAAATTATATTCTTAAATTGTAACAGTCATTACAACAGCAAGTACTTTGTTTTAAAGAGGAAACAAATACAGAGAATTGGACAGACTAATCATTTGACAAGTGATGAAAGTTCAGAAAGACTTAAGAAAAGCATTAGTGATAGCAAAAAAAGATTCAAAAGAAGAATGATGACATAATTTAACTCTACTCAGGGATGGTAATTACTAACAAACCCATAAAGTCTTTAAAACTGTAAAGCAGATACTCTGGTTCATTATCTCAAAAGTCCAGCAATTTTTGTCTTTCCCTTACTATACAGCTGCGTTTTAGAAAGAGAAACTAGGCAAAGAAAAACAAGGCAAATGAAAAATGGATTTAAAAAATGATAGCAAATATTCATCAGTAAATTTATTACAATCTAATCTCACAAACACGGACTTCCTTTCCCCAATCTACGTAATTTGTCATTCTAAAAAGAAATAAAATGCTTTTATAAAACTTAGGCAAAATATATACAAAAGGAAATGCTTCATACACATTCAACTATAAACAAAGCTATCAAAACACTGCTATCTTCAGTGATGAATATATCATTGGCAAAAAGCCACAGATTAGTAATGAAAACATATTATATACAGCTATAGCTTAAAAGACTTTGTTCATTCCAGGAACTACATGATGAAAGCTCAGAGACGGCCCTACTCCACTCGTGAACTCTGCATTTGACACAGCTTCACCCCTTTCACTCACCACTCTTTATGTGGGCCTTTCTGAAAACAGCAGAAAGCAACCAAAAAAACTGGAAAATATGGTATGAAGAAGGTCAGTAGAGGGATTACTTTCATTACTTGTACATACATGATAAACCTGTTAGGTGCTGGGAGATGACAACTGAATTCTGCTGCCTCACTGTGGTAGAAGATTTATTATGCTCCTATAGGGAAGGTGAAAATGCTCCTCTAAGCACAGAGAGCTAGATCCAGAATGTACAACTCCTAGAAACGTTTTCAATGGAAGTTCAAAGATTCGCATTAACATGATGGTGTCACCCATAAAACTAACTATAATTAAAGGAACGAGAACAATATCCGTCCAGTGGGTATGCTTGAATAGGAGCTATACTAGCACTATTAAGCATTGTAGGAAAAACAACCAGGTTTTAGGGCTCTCTTGGTTTGGGGGTTGGTTTTTTGGGGTGTCATTTTTACATTTCAAGACTACAAGATATGATTTTTAATGAACACCCCCTCCTCCTCCCCAAATGCTTACTGGAACATATGTATAGATATCACTTTGCAGATGATGCAAAATTGAGCAAATTGAGATACGTATTTTATTATGCCCAGTCCCACTGAAAATTGGCCAAAAAAACACTCACTCCTTACCAGGTATTTCTCCCATAAAAACTCCACAGCACAAGATTTCCTATACAAGTCGAAGAGCAATCAATGGCAGAGTAACAGGTTAAGAATGGTAAGAACAGAACAATCCAAGTGATACTTGGATCAACAATGAATTTAGAGTCGATATAGAAGGGAGGCATCTGCCAACACAATCAGAGGAGAAAGGCCTGTGACTACTGAGGGCATGCATCTTAGCAGCACATAAGCCTGGACTCTGATCAGCTGAAACTTAGTTCCATCTCTGATGACATCCTCATATGTGAGGTTATACCATTCCCACATATACAGGTATCCCAGGATACAACACTAACCAAGCAATCGCCTACAATGTTCAGACCTCCTTTGACAAACTTTCAACCAGGGCAAGACAAATTGTCTCCAAAACCAGTGTGTCATCTGTTGCTATAGAACAAGTAGTAGGAAAGCTCCCACTCACATGTATAAAGGCATCTGTATGTTTCAAGTCTGTTTTTACAAACAACAACAAAAAAACCCCAAACACAACTTAGATGTGAGGCACTGAAATCCATGAGTATACTGATCTATCAAGTTAGGTGTCAAACTCTCAGTCACAAAAAGAAAAAAGGTTCACCTTATTTAAAACCTAAGACTATGAACTTATCCTACAGCACTTAAGACTAATGGAATATTATTTTCCAGTTTGGTCTCAGTTATTCTGCTTTCATGACTGTAGTCAGAAGAGATTAAAAAGCTTATTACTCAGTAACATACCCAATAAGATGGTTGTAAACTTCTCTTTGGACAGTTTATACTTCAGACTATATTTCTAACTTCGTTTTTCTTCTAAACATGCGGAACTGAATGTTGAAGCCTGTATGTTTGTGGAACTTTTTCAACTTTATGAAAAGCAAATACACCATTTAGCTTTAGCAAACTCTGGACAGTTTTAAGTGGAGTTAAAGAGATAAGTGTTATATTACTCAAAATAGACTACGTGAATCTTCAGTGCATTTCTCTACTTTGTTCTCTAGCTCTGATGAAAAATGCATGATGTAAAATTGAGAGGCACAATTTATTTACAATTATAATCTAATTACAGCTGACAGAGAAAGTAAAACAGCAGCAAAAGGCATGCTAGATTGTTTTTAATTCTGCAACATTATTACAAGGAACAGATTGTATTAATTTTTAAATTAATTTCTACCAAAAGAATAGCTGTACAAGTAAAAATGTGATGAGCATGCTTGCTTTCAAATAATGAAACAAGTACTTAATGTTCTTTCTTAATTTTAAATAACCTCCACATAACTGCAGTTGAGAATCTTGTCTTGTCTAATGTAGGGTTCATTCCTACAGCTACAGTTCATTAACTATTTCATAAAGTTTTCCTTTGTGAAAAAATCTCAGTCATTATCAAACTAAACCCGATGAAAATAACATAATATACTAGAAATTGTTTCCTTAAAATTCAGTATGAAAAATTGTCTTGTTAAAAAACCAAACATTTGCCCTTAACTATTACTTCAAGTTAACAATATCCCTTCCCACCTAACTCCTAGCTTAAAGAAACCAATTTCAGTAAAACCAATATTCCCTCGCCATCCCTTACTCTACCTTTTTCCTCTCTAAACTACTCTCATTTGGAAAAAGCTCAGACAGAACAAAACCATCTTCAACTTTAAATTCTATAAAGTGATAACTAAGTAAGAATTAGCAGTAAAACCCCTCTCTTATAATTGTAATCAGACAAAAGATAGATCTGAAACACTAGTAATAGAAAATGACGGCAGTTACTGTTCATCTCTCAGATGCATTACTGATTTAAAGAGGCTTCCACATTGTCACCCCCCCATCGGTACATTCCTCACTGCAGTTTGACAGCTACTGCACTTCACAACCAGTTTCTGAAGGAAACATTAAATAAGTGTCCTATTAGAAAAACTCAAGGTCAGAAACTATTTTGTCCAATTTATTGCATACCCCCCAAAAATAAAACCCAAACCAAGCAGTTTTATAACTCTTTTTTTTCAAAGTTCCAGGGAGGAAGGATAAAAAAAGTTTAAATACTGTCAAGTTTGTTTTCCCACCACAATTAAACACTAAACCAAACTCCCAAAAAACCTTCAGCATCCTCCCCAGGTCTCAGAACTTTCCCTTTATTCCTAGTTACAAACCAAACCGCTAAAACTCGTGTCAGCAAGATGGAATTCAAGTCTTAGAAGGTTTTGATACAGGCAACAAAGTCACTGCATCAGAAAGTTTTATTAGACATACTTTGCTGCACCTGGCTGTATCTCACTCACTCCTCACAAACCATGCTAACCCCTGGGTTTCTCACCACCCTCACTTCTGGAATCCACTTCCTCTTCACCCCAGGCATGCTCATGGGAGCCCAGGAGCCTCAACACTGGTGTTTGAAAGGCTGGATTCTGTCTCCTGGCAAGGAACTCTGGTCCTGCTCCCTCGGCAGCACTGTACACAGTGTCATAATGGGAACTACATTTCACTAGTAGCTACTATACAGTGTGTCTTCAGGTTAGAGAGAACAGACAAGAGTAACTACTTTGGCTGTGCCCTCTGCTTCCCCCTCTCTGACCTTATGAGCAAGAAACGTTTATCAAAACCAGCATAATGCATCTACTGCATCATCCAGTTACTCAAGCTTATCTCAGACAGCTGTATACACCTTCTATTAAATACTTTACCAAAAACGTTTCATTAGTAGGAATTGAAAGCTACAAGCTCCCTAAACATAAGCAGAAGCTGTGATGGAGAAGCTATCTACTAAATCAAGACCAAAGGTTAAACGTGTTAAATCCTTATCCCTACACTGATGACCTAAAATTAAAGGGGGGAAAAAGCGTTACATAGCCTCCTTTACAGGCCTCTGTTCTGCAAGGCCTCAGTAACTAAGGTCCTTTACTTTCCAATAGTTTTCTTCCCCAGTAAGACAACACTCTGTATATATGCTCTGGTAGCAAGAATAGAGAGAAGTTATACAGTCACTACAGCCTTTTTACTGCTGCCTGCTGGAACATTCCTGATGTTGAGTTGTCTCTATTTTGAAACGCACACATTGAAAATCAGAAAATATTTCGACTCCTTTCCCAAATACAAGCTAAACTCCTATTAGAATTTAAAACAGGAATTCAAACTAAAAATTCCTACTTTCAATGCTCACATGTACATGGATTTCAAGTCATGCAATTTTGGAAACCCTAAATAACCAACCATGGCAGCTAAATACTTGCATTTATCATACTGAGATCACACCTCCTTTGGCCAAATCACCATACTGCAGAAGCTTCAGTCATTCTTGTCAAATCCAACTTGAGCTGGAAGCTACAAGATGTTGCCAAGCTGATAAAATTAAGGTATTAACTTATTGGTATCACTGATACCACTCTTCCACTCGTCAAGCATTAACAAGGAAAGCCACTAACCTCCAAAACCACAGCAAAAGCTTTAAAGATTGATAAATTTAAAATCTGAAAAAAGTGTGTGGTTATCAAGTCTCTCCTGTATTTAAATATATTTTCATTTGATTTAGGAATTTTTTTCTATCAAAAAACTGCAAGGAACTCTTTATACTCAGAGGTCTCTAGTAGCTGCAAGAAAAACATGACTTCCCTGGTTACAGTGCTATGAAAAATATAACTTTCCTTGGCCCACTCTGTTTGGTTTTGAAAACCTCAGCTATTGTGGTAAGAGTCGAAAGCAATCCAGAAACTCCAGTCTACATTTCCATTTATTGACAACCTCTTCCTGTAACAGATTATAAGACAGGACTAAGATAAAGTTCAGCATTAAAAAAGCAGACCCTAAAAAAGCAGTATCTCAAAACTGAAAATTCAGTACATTATGCTATAAGCAAGCACTGGTAAAAAGCACGCTGAAAAAAAATCAATGATTGTTTTCCTGAACCCTTTAATGCCCACACAACTGTAATTTCTCCCCTATAATCTGAAGAAGTGCTGTCTACAAAGGTCATTATTCATATATACCATTAAAAAAGTATATTGCATTTCTGCTATCCTGTCCTTCATGCAGAAGGCTTTGATGCTTGCAGTAGATGTGCAAGTTATGGTAAAACAACTGCAGAGGTTTTTGTTTCAGCCAAAAGTAACGAAATCAAACACAGACATAACCTTTTATATGCTTCCTATTATTACTAAGCACATCAAAACAACAACAAAAATTTGCTTTTTTAGTCAACGAGCATGAGCACAAAGATATCAAGCAAAAGGCTGAGTAACAACAAAACCAGTGCAGTTCCTGCAGGAAATCAGCCTTATTAGAGCTCTTATCAATATTTTGTACTTTAAAAGACGTAAAAGTCATTATATTTGCACCAAAATCATAAACCAACTGATTTTCTCTGCTGTACTTAGGAAATGTAAGCAGAAGGACCAGTACCGTTTTCTCTGAAAATATTTCAGGTCCTACAAATCTCATTTTCTAAGAAAGTAAGAAGACAACTGGACAAAGCAAGGTCTGCATGAACAGGTTGCTGTGGTTGTCTTTTTCTTCCTAAACTAGCAGCTTCTTAAATCTCTTCAGGGTCAACAGCTCAAAGACCACAGTTATCATGCTTTGGCACAAGTATCAATTGCTATTATTAATTTCGCAAGATCAACCACATCAAACAGCTCAAACCCTGCCCCCAAACCCCTACATACCTGTCCTTGTAAGGTTACACGACTTCTGTCATGCAGATGCTGATTAGAAACTGAAGAATGCCAAGGATGGACCTGACTCTGAGGCTGGGCCCGAACAAGATCAGATGATGGAGGAGTTATATGGTGTTCAAGGTCATGCTCTAAAACATGGCTTGTGCTATCCTGAACAAATGCAGAATCATCAAACTGCGGCAGTAGGTCTTCCTGAAGAAGGTCATCCGGGTCAAGTCCTGTAAATGGTTCATTATGAGTCTCGACTTGATGAAGTAAGTTATCATCTAAAGATGTAAAACCGTTGCTTTCAATTGGGTCACTGAAATGGCTTATCTGAGAAGCAGAACCAGCAGAAGCTGGAAAATTAATATTCACAGGAGAGAGTTTTGAACTACTAAAGTTGCCCTGAGGATGCGCAGAATGCAACATTTGAAAACTACTTGAATTCAAAGATGTATTAGGATTCAACATGTGCTCAGTTGTTTCTTGCTTGGTCCCTGTTTGAGATGAAAAGGCATCGCTTCCAGTGAAGTCAGAGATAGAGTGTGTCTGCTGGCTAGTAGAAAGAGCTGTTGTAGACTGAAGAAGGCTGGTAGGAGAAATGTGGTTATTAGAGTAAGAATAAGGAGATGAAAATTGTTGGCTACTATTGACAGAACATGGAGTAATAGTTGGGGACTGTCCATCAAAATTTCCTTCTTGATTCCCACAGAAATGTATTGAAGCACTTGCAGTTTGAGAAAACTGTTGAACAGACAAAGACTGCTGTGAAGTTGACGGATTAGAAACTGGAGGTGGGTGGTTAACACTGACTCTGTGAGAAGTAGATACGTTAACTTCCATGAAGTCTTTTGGCTGACTCAGAGCATCTTGCCCCGTGTTGTTTCTGCTTTGTTGCGACCCTAGAGAGGCACACTGATGCTGCGGTTCATTAGCCTGAAATAAGGCAAAGTCATGGTGTGCTACAAAGCTTTTGTTTTGCTGCATAGACTGAGAATGTCCTTGGTGAAAGGGTGATCCGTTTTGATTCGAAACCGTTGTGGCAGTTTGATGACCCCACATCGGACTACCATCAGCCACATCTGGAAACATCCCATTAGACTGGTTTTGTGGATGAATTGGTGAACAATTGAATTGAGAGTGTGGTGATAGGACGTTGTCAGTTGAGCTATTAAAAGACTGATTTACTGAGTGAAGTTTTAGTGAATCATACTGATTCAGCTGATCAAACTCACTCATCTTTTGTTGATTTTGAGCATCTTGCACATGGTTCAATGAGTCTATGTGCAAAGGTTCAAATTCTGCACCCAAATTTAATTCATCAACAAGTGAAACAGGTCCAGGTTGAACAAAGGCATCATCTGACAAACCTTCTAAGGTCTCACTAAAAAGATTGGCATCATCAAAAAAATCCATCATAGGATCAGTCATTTTGATAGGTCTGTATTGCTTTTCCTCTCAACTCCAAATGGAGTCAATTTCAGCTCTTTGCAGTGAACAGAAACAAATGACATCCAGCGGTCACCACCTTGTCCAAGGCATGCCAACATCCATTACTGCTTCTGACGAAACATTTGTCTTAAAGTGTTAAAGCATCCTATGGGGAAAAAAAAGTAAAAAAAATAAGATAAAAAATTAGTTTTGTGAATCTCCTTATCACTCCTTCCCCTCCCCAATACCTTCACAGAATTTTGATATTTTCTTTACAATTTTACAGTTTAGCTAAACAACAAATCAATTAAGTTTTTCCTGATTATAGTCCATGCCCTTTGCAGCAGTTATGAATTTTGTCTTAAATAATTAAAGCAGTATTTTATGTTTTAAATGCAATTCTTTTTATTCCAAGCATTTTGCTCTACTACCTAAAGGAGAATTTTAGATTCTCCTTTGCTATTTTCATTAAAATTACCAAATTGTAACAGAATTGTGTTTTTCACAGAATTAACATTTGTTTGTAACAAAAACATAATCATGACACACAAAATATACACAATAATCCTGTATGCTTAAACAAGAAATTTGAGAGGTTACAAACCATACTGAAGTCAAAGCTACTCTAACTTGAGTAGGAAAAGCTGAGATACTGTCTCTTCTATTTAGGTTGTGTTAAGTAGGATTCTGAAAAACTCTATTTTATCTCACTTAACAGACATAAACCTCTTTTTAAAGCAAAGACAAGAGGATGAATACAGGGGTACAAAGATAAACACAAGAACTACCTTTGCTTCAATAACAGAGTTTACAGATTTAGTGAATGTTGAAACACAAGTTGGTTTTCTTTTTTATTTATTCATAGTATCACTGAGCAATCACCAAGGAATCTGAGTTTGCAATCAGGGATTTCAGGCAAGGGGAGCTGAGAAGAACAGTTAGCTTAACTTCAGCCTAAAAACTTGCACATTCATAGTGTAATCAAACAGAATGGGAAATTAATGTAAATGTGTCTCTGCAATAATTTACCTCCCCAGATAACTAGTAAACCTCTAGAATAAAGGAGCAATCACATTAAATGAGGATCTTCATGGAGTAATCACTCCTTTATCCTGTCAATACATATATCTAATTGCTATTAAAAAAATCCCAACAAAACCACTAAAAAAATAGAGGAAAGAAAACAGCCACAGCTTTTAACTCCTGACCCTACTACTGAGGCACACCTTCTGGCTCTCCTCCTGCATTTCAATTACAATTCTTCATTAATTCTCTGAAGAGTAAGATGTGTATAAGGATGCTTCCAGAAACTGGCACCCTGTACATCTGAAATATTCTCTTATGGACAAGATACACGTTGACCCTATAAAGTACAAAGTAGTCTTTGACAAGCTGGTGACAACTTAGCCTGCTTGTTCTCCTAGTCCACTGAATGTGACTGTGCTTAGAATAAAGCCTAAACTAAATCAATAAACCTTGTTGAGGGTTTGGGTACATAAAATCTCTGGCCTACAGAGGAAAAGTAGAGATGGATCCTGTATCATTCTTAAAGACACCAATTGGTGACATGTCTCAAGTCAGGACTGATACAAGCATTGATTACTATGAGTATAGAGAACGACTATAAAATAGACACAGCAGCTCAGGAAGGTGACAGCTTAGCATACTAAGGTATCCATGGATTCCAGATGATACATGTGCCACTTGCTGCTTAAAGTTAGGACTTCCAGAAGTCCCAAGTTACAGGAAGCACTAACGTAAAGTAGACCCCATTATCTCCTACCACAGATTAAGCTGTCATCTTATGATTAAAAGCAACACAATTATGACTTCCTCAGTATCAAGCACCTTCACAACAGATAAACTAACATCAGGATCCAGGCAGATAATGTGGCATGGTTTTTATAACCTTTGTAATATCATCAACTCTCATCTTCGGATATTTCAACTCAAGAGATAAGTTAGGGGACAGCTATTTTAAGAGAAGACAACCAAGTCAGATTAAATGCCTTGAAAGAATATTGGAAAGACAGAACAAATGGTCTAATTAGAGAAATCCTTATTTAGGGAAAAATGTATTAAAATCATAGTAGTCATGTGTAAAATGTCATGTTCCAGGCTATCGAGGACTCTACCATTAACAACTCAAATCTGAATAATTTTCAATAAAAGTTTACATACTGAGATGGAATATAAATAGCTCTACACTGCATATAGCTCCTTGGATATTGCCAGAGATTAAGTGTATTATATTTCACTGTGATTTGTAAGGAAGGCTATTCCATCTGTGCTAACTTGAAAAAGTACTTTTTTCTATAATACATAGGATAAGTGACATACGGGTCAGTTATTCATAATTCATCATAATTAACATCATAATTACATGCTTTTGAGTTTAATAACATATTAGTCTAGAACTATCAAACAGGACTAAAACAACCCTGCACTGAAAAAAAATCATATACCAGAAACGTACTTCATGTTTTATTGATCCCTCTGTCCCTCTACAGTAACAAAAAAAAGGGGGGAAATAGCATGTGTAACAGCTGACATCATTGCTGCTGCAGCACTGTTTCTTGCCTCACAGAAGTTTGCTTTCTTTGGTCAAAACCCAATGCTTTTCATCTTAGTTTTTCCTACTTTCTTTCAGTATTAAAGAAAAAAAAAAAAGAAGGAAGAACCAAGAGGAAAATAATACAAACATTCAAAATACAAAGGCTTTGTAAAACAAATCCTAATAGGTATGAGAAGGAAATAAAAACTGAAGATGTCAGCTTCACTTCCAGTGAGATTGGTAACACAGATGAGCTTCCAAACTGAGAAATCCTAAGGCTAGATACATAGAAACCTCTCCAGAGGTTTAGAAGCAACATAAATTTGTTATGAAGAAAGCTTCTCTGTAAAGAGGAGATGCAGAAGTGACAAAAACCAAACCAACCAACCTGTTTTGGAAAGGACAGCATCGTAAATTGCAAGAGAATTGTGTTCAGGTTATGACACTTCACTTTTTGACCAAACAAGTACTTTTACCCCAGCTTCATTTCTTCAGTGCCCAAGCTATGCTTTTCAACCCAAAGAAAAGCACAGCTTGGAAATTCAAGGATATTTGATTTGGACAAACTAGCCTTTCACACAGTCATCTTCCAAATTTAATTGTCCTTTTTCTCTGCTGTACCTGAATATGAAAACATTAGATGCTCAGCTTGCAAACTGTGAAGGCATACGAAGGCAAATGGTGCTGCATTTTGAATTTAATTGGCATGCAAGTACTATTTCTCTGTCCTTTCCTTAGAAAAGCCCTACCTCCTCACATCAACGTAATGAACCAAAAAAAGGTCTGCCACAAGAACTCTACATGCTTTCCTCTGAGTCTCTTCTCCATGTCCTTACTCCCTCTCAAACAGAAAATAATGACAGCTACAATTACATTTTAACACACTTTCATCCAACCTTCTTTCCCAAACAGATCTGTGGCATCAATTTGAACTTTGGACATGCTTTTACCTTCAGTTGGCAGAAAAGCTTTTAAGGAAATAAACATTTTGAAGACTTTCATCTATTGGACTTGACAACTGCAAGTTTAACAATGCAATAGCAGTCAGTGTTTTACAGTACCAGTTCCAAAATACTTCTCATGGAAGATAACATCCTATTTGAGCTGAATTTTAATCAGAATGGGGAAACTAGTTTTGAATCTCTAATCAATATATCAAACCACAGTAAAAGAAGCTGAATAAGTTTGAGAAAAAAAAGCCAAGCAGAAGGCAGTAAACTAACAAGATAATAAAAACTACTGATGTGTTCTATTGCTTTAATTGTATTACTTTCGAAGTGACAGCAAAACAAGCTACTCTAGTTACAAGTAAATGAGGTAAAGCTTCAGCATATTACTATGACATCCATACTTTTATACTTTGACAGACTATGTATCAATTCTTCATGTGATTGATGCGTGACAGTATCACAGATCAGAGAAAGTCAGAGACTTTGATGGCCAATTTTCAGAAAAGATATTGAAACAATGGCTACCCAGACAAGTAACAGAAGGGATTGCAGAAAGAACCAGGGGACAAGTTCATAGATGGAGAGAATTAAAACCAAAGTCTTAAATGCATGACATCACAGAAATCCAGACTGCAGGTAAAGGACACAGAAGGGGAAAATACAGATAGTCATAACTAGGGAAGAAGCTTACATTGTATGCATGCAAAGTGGTGCTTTGTTGGGTTTTTTTAAGGAAAGCAATGCAACCAGGAATAACAGACTTGCTTCCAAATAAAAGATCTGCCAGAGAGAGTGAAAAAAATCATTACATTTGCTAAGTTCTATGTAGCATACAACAGCATGACAGGTTTGCAGCTTTGCATGATTTGCCCATTCATTAGCAAATGGAATGCTGTGTTAAAAGAGGTAGACAATACAGCACGTTAAAAATCTGATACTCAAATAACTGATCACTTCTGCACAATATTAAAAAAATTAGAGATACTTCTTCCCCAATATAAAAAAAAGACACTTACACCATCATTATTTGTCAGAAATAATTACAACTAGAGCTTGGGCCGAGTTCAAAAAGCTCCAGTAAATTAAATAATACAGAAGTTACTTCCCACTGATGTGCCAATATAAATTATATTCTATTACAGATTTAAAGATCAATGTACATGTTAAATTTAAAATGCACAAAGGGAAAGCACAATTTCTTCAAAAGTCTAGAAATGTAGAAGATTACAAAAAGAATATTTAGGCATTTAGTAGAGATGAACTCTCTTACTCCCTAACAGAAAGGAGTAAGTCTCTACTATAGTCCCATGGTAGTTTAGCTGAATATGGATTGAAAAAGATGCGTTTTGTCTTATTGTTACCATTAAAATTAGAAGAAGAGTTGTTCTGGTAGCCTGATTCATTTAAAAAGCACACACAACCATATATATGTACGTATATATAAAAAAAGGCATTATTATGAATTTTAAAGTTGCTTTTCATTGATATGTATTTATAATTACTTCCAAGTAATGAGCCAACCCTTTAGTAAAATCTTACCCTCAACATAGCAGTTTCCTTTAGAATTCTGTTCTGCTACAATGTTGACATGCATCATGCTAGACACTCAAAAGAACACTTAACTACCTTCTATTTTGAAGATTAGAAAGGCAAAGGTTTCAAACTGATGTTCCTAAACTAAATTTCCATAGCTAGGTTCCAGTCCAAGGGGTCACAGGGTAGCCTCTTCTCAGACCCATGCTTGTTTTGTTAGTATCAAACACCTCATGTAACCGTCTCCCTCACCCACAAATCCCCAGACACAAACTCCTTGTACCACCACTCCTCCACTGTCCTGAAATAGGAAAGTTCAAGTCAACTGACACAACAAAAGACATTTTGCTCAGAAAGAAAATCCATCTTCCAACTGAAGAGACATTCCTACTAGTCTCAAAGATGTTTGCCTTCACTGTGAGTGGGACAGCATCTCCACTGAGAGGACCTTTGCTTCAGCCGAACAGAGAAAAACTACACCAAAGAGAAAGTTTGTCATAGAACTGTCTGTATAAAACAACATAATACCATAAAGTCCCACAGCATATGTTTGTTCATCTTACTGTACTTCTTAAAGTACAGTACATTGTAACATTACTTTTTAACTCAAGGTAAATGTATAGCCTTAAAATGGTATTTCAGCATGCTGTGCTTAATATACAGAGAGAATGCATTATAAAAAAAACCTCTGTAATCAAGTCATCCTAGCTGGTTTACTTAGAGGCCTACAAAAATTAAAAATACTACTAGTATTTAGAAAAATTCATATTTTCTAGTGAGATTTTCTGTGGTTACTTTGTTTCTACTGTTTTGAAGTGGGGGGATGTAATACTATAAACTTTCTTCAGTTGACATATGGTTTATGTTACTGAAAAAAGTGGTGGGTTTTTTTAATTGCACAAAATCCACATCCTTTCTGTTAGCTCTTTCCCAGGATGAAATTTCTTTCTTCCCAAAACTCAAAAATTCAAGAAAGGTATGATGAAAATGCCCCATTAAAGGCTGTAGAACTGTTGCAAATATATCAGAAACAGAAGCTCAAAACACAGCAGTTTTAAAATTATTTACCTGCGTACCACCATGCTACTTCTCTATCCGCAATACTAAAACTTACAGTGATTTAGTTACAGCACTGATACTTCAATATATGAATTCCAAAGTTTAATAATAAGCTCGGTCAGTCAAAATTAAGAGCTAGGATAGGCACTTTAAAGTATCCTAGACTATAGTGAATACTAGATTAACCTACAAGACGTATATGTTGCCAAAATACATGTATATTTATATAAATAAGTATATACATTTATTTACATATATAAGTTGCCAAAATCATCTAAATTAAAAACATAACACAAAATATTTAAGAAAAGGGTTCAAGATTTAAAAAATATCCTTACCTGTGAATATAGAACACATCTCTCTAATGAAGAATTAAGGAGCTCAGAAATGTGCTTTAATTCCAGTTGGATACCTCATCCTCAGAGACCTGAAAATGCAACACAGCAAAAGGTCACACAATAACCAACTTCAGGAGTATGTACGCAAATGCAGTACTTCAAACTCAAAAAATTTAATAGAGATCATAAAAACAAGAACACCAGAATTAATACACAATCATCAGTAGCCATGATTTTATAAATGTCTGAAACAGTCTGTTAAACCAAGTGCCCATTTTTCAGGACCACTGAAAAAAAAAACCCAGCCCTGCAAACCTCTACGGTCAAAGGGTAGCCTGTACCAGAATGTTACAAGTTTTAGGACAACTTTAGGGCACAATATAAAGATCAAAAAAAAGGTTTTGAGGCTGGGTTTAAGCCTGTCAATGCATAAGTCTTGTACATACTATCTTTGAACAGCAGTTTGCAGTTACACACTGACAGGTGCCCTTGGCAATAGGAATTGACACTGCCTTTCCAGGGGATCATTCTTGCATGACAGTTTTACCCTACTCTGCCTTTGACATCAGGTAGAGGTGCTCAGCCTCAAGAGGTCCTCTTTTAATCTGAAAAAGGCTGGAAAACGCGACACAATTTATGGGCAAACGTGCTTGGGGTGAAAAATAAAGGCTTTTTCTAAGATTCATAAACAACAAGCATGTGCCCAAACACATCCTTAGGTGAAGGTTGCTAAAATACTTCCATCTTTATTTCCTATTCCTGTGAATTTGGTATCAAAACAGCCAGAAAGCTTCCTCTAATTGTTCTGTATTGCTATACTGTAACTCCCATCATGGAAATAGGGCATCATAACGCAGAAGACCTCTTCACATCCAGAAAGTAAAATCAAGTTTGAAATTATTTAACTGTCAGGTTTTATACAGGATTTCAATATATTCTTTATGCCTAAATTTCTGTTTATTTAGAACATCTTTATTGACCAAAGTTACAGTATAAATACTCATATATTTACAATATAGAAATTAACTAAATGGAGGAATTTGAAAAAATATTTGTCATTAAACAAAAAAAAAATTGAAAGCTTGTAATCAAGTTGTTGAAACAAAGATGTTTCTTACCCTTCAGGACAGTGTCCACTTGCTTGAACAGCTTCCAGTACGTTGACAATTGTGAAATATTTTGAAGTTCGAAAAATCCTATGTTGAAAAGAAGAAAACAACATATATAATGAAATATGCATTCACCAGATCTACAATAGGTCTAAACTACAAGAAATACTTTAGACAGGAGAAGAATCACTGATGATTACACTAAATGCCAAAGAGAAATACACACAAAACGAATTTAAAAGTTTTCTTAAGCAGCAAAAGGGTCTCTATCTCCACAGATTCTCACGTAAGCTATATTGTATCTGAACTTTTAATTACATATCTGTTAAATGAGCTCAGGTAACAAATACATTACGTAAAGTCTACTTTGGAAAGAGTCTTAATGCTTGCTTATAAATCTTGAATAGGGAAAATTCACTGATACATGAAAAAGCTTACAATTTATTAAATAGAACCAGAACTAAGCTTGCTACAAGCATACTTGTATGTGTATATATATCTATTATTATTACTAATAAAAAATCTTGAACAAAGTAATATTTCTCATTTTGGACACTAAAGCACAGGCTTTTATACACATTAGTGTTGCAGGAAATACACTACTCATTTCCATTAGTTGAGAATGACCACTTTACCCCAATTTCTATTCTTAAAATATTACATAAATTTAATAGAACAATTTAGTTCTGTACAAAATCCTTGTATGCTTCCATGGCTTCAGTCTTTGCAAATACCCTTTAGAAAATTTAATAGCAATGGTTTAAGAAGTTCTTATTTTCCACTACCTTCACCTCTCTGCCAAAGGGCTTGCAAAGCACAGCTGATAGAACAAAACACCTAAGTGTACATCAGCTGCCTCAGTGTAGTCTCCCAATTTCATTGTAACCTTTCTTCTTGTTAACTTAAACAAACCCATTTGACTTTGCATTAAAATGGCTGAAGCATATCTATACATTCTATTTTCCATTTATATTTTGTGGATATTAATTGCACTGAAGGGACAATAATAATACAATGATATCTCAATTTGCTACAAATGACCGTGAACTAGAAAGATACACAAAGTTTGGCAAATCTCCCTGAAAAGAACAAAGTTTATCATCAAGTCCATTTGTTTTAGTGAAAACAACTGTTAAGAAGTTCAGGGGTTTAACCACAAGACTACTGAAGGAAGCTACACTAGTAACTAGTTCTGCTCTTCAAACACTATTGTCATTTTGCTTCTCCAAAGTGTACCTGAGAAGACTTCAGTTAAAGTTTCAGGACTTCAGTGAGTTCCTGCTTATTTTTCCAAGTAGAGATAAAACTTCCTATGTTCCTGTCTTCATGTTTGGACACCACTAAACCAAACTTTTTTCTTTAACAGATCTGCCCCTAAATCTTTGTGTATCTGCACAGAATATGAATGTCTCTCTTTGCCCTTTTTAGTTGTCAAAAGTGTTAGAACAACATATTTGGAATTTGCAGTTTATTTCTGGCCACTAGAAAGGCTGTTCAGTTCCACATGCTTCCCTGCAAGTTCAGAAAGAAAATCCTCTTGCTGCTCTTCAGATTTCCAATGTAAGCACTAGAGGGTTTCTGGAATTTTGTCATAAATTTCAGCATTACACCTTAAATTAGACCTATGAAATATGTTTCTGAATCTTCTTTGAAGAACACTGCCATTTTAAGATCTATAGAAACCTTTGCATTGAAAACCAGAAAAAAGCCTTCTCATTTTCACATGTGGCCTAACCCAAGATTTCATTACAAACCATCAGAGGCAAAAGACTTCACAGCATAGCCCTCTTTCAATTCACAATCTGATAATACACTAATTTCCAACAATTCTCATGTTCTAGCCTGATAGGCATCTTTGTGAGCTAGTTCAGGTTTCTAATCTGGAAGTACCAACTAGAACAAGGCAAAGGACCATGCCTGTTTCACAGATGCCTATTGATCACCCACATGAGTACAGACCAACAATTGTGAAGACTCGATGCTGACAAGACAGAAGCCCTTCTTCTGAAGATTTGGGGGGAAAATTAGAGGGGGAAAAAGGCACAATATGAAGTCTTGCCACAACCAGATTAAGATACTGTAACAGTACTGTACCAAACAGAACAGGTTCAGACTTCCTATTCCACCAGTGGCTGGCACAAGGAGTTTCATTGACAACAGAGGTCTGTACCTTTCAGAGAAAGGCAGCACACAATTTTTCTCTTAAAAAACCCCAACAACTTCTACAGAGATTTGATATGAAAGCTTTTTTGAAAAAATCCCTCCCAATTAAGCAAGGTACTCTGAAGTTGTGACTTGTTCAATACACTCTTCTTAAATTAAGACGACCAATAAAACTCCTAACTTATGCAAACCAACATTTTTCACCTTGTTTCATGGCTCCCAGCACATTCAGGACCCATTCCTGTATTCACATCCAATAGACAGGTTCTAGGCTTCTGCTGCAACATCAATACTCTAGCACAGGAGTCTGACAAAGAACAACAATGAAACAGGAAAATATTCTTCTATCCCTCAAGGGTATCTATGAATTAATTCTTAAAAAATTCCTAAGAGTCCGTCTCAGAAGTTAAACTCTACTTCTGCTTCCAACAAGCAGCAAAATACACTCTCAAAAGCCTACATGCTGAAGCCAGCAACAACACATTACACAGGAGTCAGACCCATTGTCTTACCTAGCACAGTCTTTAAAGTTGATGGAAGTTGATGGAAGCCACTAACCACAACAGATTTACTACTGGGTAACTGAAACCAAAAATGTATCCTATTTAATTCTCAGATTTTTTCCTAACATATGCCATATTGGATGTGTAGATTTTCATGCCATTATAGAGATGTGTAATGTAACCTTTCTGATGCTTAGGACTTTGTTCATTAGGGTGCTAAGTATTAAATTTACTAAAATAATTTACTCTTCAAAAGTCACTTGCAGAATAGATTTTGGAGAAATTCCTGAATTTTAGTGACCAACAGAATAAAGTGACCTTTTAATACTGCTCACACAACGCAAGTAAGAGTGTCCAAGAATGCACTGCAGAAAGAAATAATTTGGTAATCACTACTACATTTTCTAATACGACTCAGATAAAGAACAAAGTCAAAATTACTATTTGTGTTCAGAAAAAGGATGGGAACGTTTTTCTATCTTCCTCCAAATGTTAATGATTTAGGATTAAAATGAAAAGACTTATCTTAAAAAAGGAAAAATGCATGTACAACAGCAGGTAGAGACATCAGTATTGGATATCTCTCAGGTAATCTGTATGAATTAAGCTGAATATCTCCACACATTTGCTCACTGACAGACACCGTATCATACAAATGTATTTCTGCTGAACTCAGAATTTAAAAAAACGCTTCCTCCCTTACAACTTGCTTCTTGCAGATTAGTAAGTGAGCATAATGCAAAGGCCGCACTGAAAGAGGAACTCAGTTCCAAGGTGCTGCCAAAAGCAACCTTTTACTTGATCACTAAAGCTCCTTCTCAGCAGTAGCTGTCTATCTGTCTGAACACTATATACACGTCCTTTGAAAGTACTACTAAGATACTAATGTTTCTGAAGTCCAGGTAAAGCTTCGCTAACCAAGTTGTTAAAAAGTGTTTGATTTAGAGCTGGTCTTCTGCAAGCTTTCAACACTGCAGTTACTCTAAAAACATGGCCATTGTAAAACACATTATACTTTTTCCAAGCAATACTTTAGGAAAAAATACCGCTTAAAAAAGGCCTCTTCTCCCTGCGTTATTGTAAATAAGGAAGTCGCATGTTCAGTCTGTTTGACTTTGGGCCAGCTCTCTCTCACATTTTATGAATTGGCCAGATGGATAAAATATGAGAGCCCTGACGTTCCTTCAGTCAAAGCAAGAGTTGCAAACTCTTTCTGGTGGTTTTTCTACCAGCAAAAGAATTAATTCCTAGTATCATAGGTTTCTTTTGATGAAGGGGAAAACAGAACACTTCAATAGCATCCTAAAATATTTCTAGTGATGCTGAATATCAATTCTTCAATGTTTGACTAAATAAACAGATGGACCCTCCCTTGCCCATTTATGTGTACACAGATACCCGGCAGTCCCAAAGCACCATTCTTAACTACTGGAAAGTAGAATGAGAATACACTACATGAGCCCAAGTGAGTGTGAGATTTCTAAGTGTTTATTAAACTGACAGCTCCATAGCTGGATAGAAGTGAGACCATTAAAAGAACACACAAAGATATGTCAGTGGAAGAATATAAAGTATCCACAAAACTAGTTTGGTTAGAAAAGAAACCAAGTGCTAAGGATCACCAGATTTCAGGTAAACACAAGGTAATTTTAAAACAGCGTGTCAATCTTTGTTTTAATCTACCTGCATCACTAGCTTGACTCTCATAAAAGGGACAAATTAACAATGCCTGATTTAGGACCTCTGTAATCTCTTCATAGTGGTTCATGTCATCCATCTTTTAAATAACATCAGCAAAAATACTTTAAAAAAAAAAAATCACACTGTGCTTTCATCAACATTTCTCCATGACTGAATTCTTGGACTAATCTTTGGGAGTCTTTAGCACCAGTAGCTCATGTGAAATGAGTAGGTGCTGAGATTCCTCAGAATTCTTGAAAAATTGCAAGACTTAAAATTCCACTTCTCTTTACAGCGAAAAAGATGGCTTTGCTCAGAGTGAAGTAAGTCAATGTATCTTCATCACAAAGAGCAGCATAAATGCTTATAAATTAAACTTGGCTAAACACAAACAAGTTACCACAAACGAAACCAGCAAAGGTAGTTACAGGGTGTCTATGTGCCTTATCATCTTATACATACGAAGTAAACTGACAGAGCATACCCACCAACCATGGAGGGAAAAGATCCCCCAATCAGTTACTTTTCAAGAACACATATACTTGTTTTTGCTCTTTGGTTCCTGCCAGGTGCAGGGATGATGAAAAAGTCAGTCGTAGTTAGGGGGTGTGAAGAGTTCGGAGTGCAGGAAAACTTTGTGAGTAGGTAAAACTAGAAGATACTAGTTGTTATTTAATTCATTGAAAGTTAACATATCTTAAAGTAGGAATAATTATGAATTTTAAAATATTTACCTTGCAAAAGCAACTAGAAAAAGTTGAACTATGCACCAATAAATTAAACCTGAAAGCCAGGCTAAAATTCCAGATATTTGTTAATATTTCCCATGAATAAAAAAATTGCATACAAATGATTACATGTAAAATAAGAGGAAATAATTACTTCACCTCACACCTGCCAAATGGGAAGTTCATGGCATCAGGCTTAAAAGAAGGCTCTTACAACTGAGAGGCCTAGTTTTCCTAAGGAGGAAGGCGATTACTTTTTCTGGCAACTTCTTACAATGTGACAGAAGAGACAAAAGCTGAGGAGTAGAGATCTCCTCCCTTTAAACAGATTGCTATTTTGTCCCTCGTGAGCACATACTCTAATACTAAGGGGTTCGGATCTCTTCCACATAAGGGAGGGAGGCTGAGCTGTGTACCCTCATGCTGATGAAGTTAAACTACTTTCATAAACTGAAGGAAGTTTTTAGTTACTCAACATTCAAGGTACTTATGATACAAAGGCAGTGAGGAACGCAAACCATTTCTTATGAACAGAAAGTGTATGCATCAAGCTTGATATCAAAGCTATACAGCCTAATGAGAGAATTCTGGACTTCTTTCACCTGTTTTTTATATCTGTTTGCAAAAATCTGTGTGTGAAGAAGGAATGAAGAGGTTTTAAATTTTCATTGCTTTAAGCCTCAGTAGAAAGTAGTGTCATTTCTCCAGTTCACTGGAATAAAGATCCGTGCCACCTATCTACCCCAGTGGTAGATACATACAGTACCAAGCCAGCTTCAAAATCCTCTGTCATCCCTGGAGGAAATCAGCTTGCAGCCCCTACCTGGAAAATGCCAGTCCATAAATTCCCCCTTGCACTTTCACAGCCAAGTCCCTTTTCAAGCCTCCACCCATGCAGCAGGAACCTGCGACCATGTGCCACCGGTTCTCCTCACCCCAGAAATCTCCCAGCCGAGAGGACAACAGCCTGCACGCTCATCGCCACCTCTCCTCCACACACCTCATCCAATGCCAACCCGCCTCTGCCATATTCCTTTCCCCAGCTCCCACGTTTTCTGCTGTTGTGGATCCCTGCCAGGAGGCTGCCAAACTCAGCTCCTCTTTTGCCTACCGCTTTCACTTGCCCTGGGAAATTATTTTAATTCCTCCCTCTGCCCACCTCCATTATCCTGCATAGTGAGAAACCAAGTCTAACATTCCCGCTTTGCTGCCTGGGAGGGTGCCACATCCCTTCCCTGCCACGCAGACCCCTTCCTAAACGCCGTAAGGTGGCTGTCGATGTTCTTGCCCTGCCTTCCTCCACCCAACCCTTTCCTCCCACCGCCACCTTCTCTCCGGGGGCGAGAGAAACACGCAACCTCTTCCTCTCCTGAGGAGACCAGCCGTCTTCCCTTCGCCCTGCCATCTTCTCACCTGAAAGAGGCCAGGGGAAGGGCATCCCGCCTCTCCCCGACCCCATACCTAGGCGAGGCCCAATTCCTCCCCTCCAAACTTTGCCCCCGCTCGCCGGCCGCCCCTCCGCCCGTGGGCCCCGCGACGCCTCCTCAGCCCTGCTGCGGGGCAGAGAGGACGGTGGCGGCGGGGACCGCATCCCCGGGCGCCCCCGCCCGCCCCGCCGCCTCCATCCTGCCCCGCTCCACCCCCACCGCCCCCAGGAAAAGCTGGCCGCGCCACCGCCCCCCTTTCCTCCTCCCACCTCCGCCGGAGAGGTGCGAGGTACCGGCCAGGCACCCCGCACCCGCCGGCTCCGCCACCGGTGTCGGCGAGGGGCGGAAGCAGGTCGAGGTGCGGCGGCGGGGAGAGCCCGGGCGGCGAGCAGGCCGCGCCGCGCCGTCCCCCGGCGGGAGGAGGGGCGCGGGGGGCTGACGGGGCGCCGGGGCCAGCCGGTGTCTCCGGCACCTGGAGCGCGGCCTGCTCCGGAGGTAGCGGGGAGCAGCCCGTCCCTTCGCACGTACTCACCGCCGGGTTCGCCATTACGCGGCGGCGGCGCCTGGAGCCGCCGCCGCTGCCCGGCAGGAGGCACACGCGCGGGGCGGCGGCGGAGGAGAAGATGCCCCGCGCCTGACAGCTCCCCGCCGGGGCGGCCTCGGGCAGACACGGCGGCTCAGAGGCGAAGGCAGGAGCGGCGGCGGCTTCCCCTCCCCCCGCGGGGATTCCCCCCACCCGGCCGGCCCCCCCCTCCGCCCCAGGCGCCCAGGGAGCCGCTGGCTGAGGGCGGCACTTACCGGGTGGCGCAGGCCGGGAGAGGCGGGCGGCGGCGGAGCAGGCGAGGGCGGCGCGGCCTGACTGGCTCTCCTCCCCCCGCCGCCCACCGCGCAGGCAGGGCGGGAGGGGTGGCCGGCCTGGGGGCGAAGTTTCACTCGCTCCGCGCCGCGACCCCACCGGCCCCAGCGAACCCGCGGGGACGGGCTGGGGGGCGCATTTGCATATTTGTCACCCCCGCGCTGATTGGCCGCCCGCGCGGGGGCCGCCGCCGCACGCTGACACGGCGCCTCGGGAGGGGAGGGAGGGAGCAAACGAGCGAGCGGGGTGTGAGCGTTGGGGGGGGCGGCGGCGGTGCGGGGCCGGAGGGGCCCGCGAGCGGGGGGAGGAAAAGGAGGGCGGAGTGAGGACGCGAGCGGGGGAAGGGGTGTGCGCAGGGGAGGAGTGTGCGCGGGAGGCGGAGAGGGGAAACGGGAGCGTGCGAATTTCCTTCCCGAGACACCTTCACCTCACGCCGCAGCCCCCGCGGGAGGGGGCAGCCCCGAGCGGGGAGGGGGGCGGGGGGAAGCCGCCGCGGATCCGATAAAATGGTGTGTGAGCGGCGGGGTGAGCTGATCCAATATGGCCCCCTTCGCTGACAGAAGCCAATCCCGGGCGGGTTTACTCCAGCAGAGGCCGAGCCCGGGATGCCGGGCGGGCCCCGCGGCCGGCGGCGCCCCCGCCAAAGAGAGGCCGCGGCCGCGCTGGCTGGAGCGGCGCCGATCCCTGGGCGGCGGGGGGGAGCGGGGATTTTCCCTGGGAAAGGGAAACTTGGAGCTCCGGCACGTTTCCGCCAGGCGCTTACGCAGTCGCTGTCGGCGGTTTCCTCATGACGAGCGCGGCGGGCGGCCCAGCGCCGCGGGGCAGGGCAGAGCCCGGCCCACCTCGCCGCCGGGGCCGGGATTCCTGCCGCGGCGTCACCCCACAGGAGCAGCGCTCCCGCGTCGGCCGGCGGGCACGCGTTCGTTCCCTTTGCTGAAATACTCGGGGCTCCTCTAACGCCTCCCCTCGCGCTGCCCCGGGGCAGCCGGCGGAGGCTCTCTTCCCTCTAGGGAGAGCCTGTGCGGCCGGGGTTGCAGTTAATGTCACCCCTTGGCATCGCCAGACGCTGCACTGAGGCCCGAGTACTGACAGGGGGCGCGAGGAGCATTCCCGCCTTTCGGAGGTGAATGAAGGTGGGCGCCAGGCAGGGCGAGGGCAGCCCCGGCACGCCACAGACCTGCCGCTCTCAGGTCGCTTCAATACGCCAACACCAACATTCCCACAATACGCTGACACCAACGTTCCCACAACGTTGACTCTAAGCCTTTCCCTTTGCTTTTACACGTTCTGCAGTCAAACCGAGGGAAGCATATTAAACACCAAGTATCGATTCAAAGATCAGAATTCACAAGCAGCAGTTGACCAAAGAGACTGCTTTACATTGCTGTTACCTGCAGTAACGGAAAGGGCCTGGAGCTGCACGGCTGCTGCAGGACCCCTTTCTCTGCAGCAGGGGACCAGAGCAAAAAAGTAGCGAAGGAGCTATTTCTAGTGAGGGGTTGAAAGAAGAATCCTGATCTATAGTGGCACACTAAGAGAAAAAGCTCCTGAAATGTGAAGGATGCAGTTAGATAACTTTTGCCTGAGTGAAAGACTAGATTAAAGTTTCCAAGAATACAAGAAAATTCCATGCTCGACAGTTACCTGCACTCAGATATTGTGCCTCGGAGGAGTATGTGCACAGAGGCAATGAGAAACCTCATCCTGAGGCTTCCTTTTGTGGTTTGCTCACAGGGAACTAGGTATATACCCTCAATTCTTTCCAACCTGTTGTTTCTTATTTAGGATACCCTCTAAATTAAGAGCTTGTCATTATACCCAAAGTCAGACCTCTTGTGTATCTTACAAGCTTCATTATATATAGTAATACATGAACTGATTTCAGGTTTCTAAATAGCTCCTCAGCTCCTGTAGATGCAGACTCAGGGTAGGTTCTTATTCAGCATTAGTTCCACAGACAAGCCTTTAAGCAAACTACTTGAACATTTACACTTTATGGCACCTCCTTACTCAGCTTCTTCATAGTTAAATCTTTAGTCTTGCTCTCAGACCATTGCAGAAAAACTGTTAACAGATATGCAAAAGTTTCTATAACTTTTTCTTCTAGCTAACACTACAGAATTTTCTGGCTCCTAATTTACTTCTTTGTTGTTAACAATTAAGAATACCTTTTAAAAAAATGAACATACCTGATTATTTTTTTTAATCTTAGTGATTTCCAACCAAAACTATATAAGCTCTGCTCCTCTAAGCTTCACAAAGAAAAAAGGAAGTCCTTTTATAGGGGAAAAAAAGGCAGCCTTCACTCTTTATTAGAATTAGCCAGCCAATTGTAATACTTCCTTAATAAAGCTATCAACACCATTGTAATGTTGTGAAGGGCTCTCAGCTGCAGGCAGTGTGAGTGGTAATGTCATAAGTTGAGAGCACAGGCTTAGAATGATAAATCACATGAATGACTGAAAATAGGATCATGCGACTGGTTATGCTGTTGCCCAAAACGACATCAAATCTAATGAACAGTTACTGTCTGGAGGGAACCTCTTAGAAAATAAACCAGGTTGCTTAAGCATACAGAATTAACACTGGGTTTTCTTTGCTGCTTCATTTTCTTAAATGTGTCAATATCTCATCAGTTTTGGAGATTGCTTTTGCACAATGTTAAATTTTCTTTCCATGAAAACTTCTGATGCTTTATATC
This sequence comes from Laterallus jamaicensis coturniculus, assembly GCA_022605575.1. Classification (NCBI taxonomy): domain Eukaryota; kingdom Metazoa; phylum Chordata; class Aves; order Gruiformes; family Rallidae; genus Laterallus; species Laterallus jamaicensis. The sequence continues at coordinate 14,618,958 of JAKCOX010000017.1, read as the reverse complement.
AACACATTGAAATCCCACTATTGTTTCAAACATCCACAGTTCTGGCAGGTTTTATACATTCTATAAGATCTTTGTTTTCTCAGCACAACTACTTCATAATGTAATTATATGGCCTTGATCCATCATAGCATACAGATGACTATTCTGTAAAGTTGGGTTTCTAAGAGTGGAAGAATACTTTGTCCCCTTTCTCCTGTATTTTCTATAAATATTTTTCTTCAGATGTCCCCAGTACAACAGAGTTGTACACATGCAGTTTTTATGTTCTTGACTTCCATGGAACCATAGCAATTTATTCTGGCTTTGAATTTATCATGTGCATGCCTTGTAACACATTGTAGTACACAGAGGGAGAAGTCCTGTATACGCAAAACAAGGACACTCATCCTTTATTCTTCTGTGGCTGTGGGATAAAATTTTCCAAGAAAAAAACATCAGAGGAAATGGGCTGCTGCACTTGCTTGGTTTCCTGTACTTTGATTATCCACAGACCTTACTGCAGGGATATTGAGGTCAGGGCTGGAATGAAGTTCACATGCACTGAATCAGCTGCTGAGATTCCACTGTTGCCACAGTGACTGTTTTGATCCTTCTCAGTAGTCACTCTGTGTGACTTGGGAAAGCAAAGAGCAGCTGTCTGAACAGATTGCTGCTATTAGAGCAGCACTTCCTTTGTAGGCATGCTCTAAAAGCCTGGTAGGAATCTGTGATGCAGGTGAAAACTTGTAGTGCCATGCAAACTGGGCCCTTGCTGAGGGGTTTTGGTTGCTTAGTGCATTGCCTTTACAACTTGCAGCGTGAATAGGAAACAAAACACTTTCTCTGGATGACTTCTGGAGTCGATAACAAGTTTGCAAGGTGAGGGTAAGCTCAAGTCATTTTACCTCTGAATATTTTCAAAGTCATAGGTTCCCATAGAGTTCAAATTGGGGAGCTCTGCTTGGCTTTGTTGCTCTTTGGCTTGCAGTTTGTAGTTTGTTTGATCTGCATTATGTACACTGGAACTTGTGCAAGGAGCAGCTCTGCTGTACACCTGCAGATGTGAAACACTGCAGATGCAAAGTACGCGGAAGCAGGTGGTTTCTCTCATGGCCTCACACAGGCAAATATAAACCAGGGTATGGTTATAAATCTTTTCAGATTAGGACAGCGTTTAATTAATTTGACTTTGTGTGTGGGAGCAATTCTGTCCGAGGGTATGGATCAGAAAGAGAAGCTTAATATAAACCTTTCATACTATGGTAAACAATTAAAACTAAAAATCTGATTGCTAATTAAATTTGCAATCTACTTTGTAAAATGGAAATCTCCTGGCAGCTTGAGTGTCTTACTCTCAGGATGAGAGTTTACCTGGCAGCTGTGGAAACTACTGATGTAAATTGAATAAATTTAGGGTATCAAAATGCTGATTTCTAAAAGTGTTTCCACTGTTGTTTCATCAGACACCTACATATGTAGTTTGATTGTCTGCTTGCCACAGTGACAGCCACAAGCGCACTGTTAGTTGATAAAACCACAATGATAATACTAAAATGAAATCAGTCATGAAATAGGCAGCATGAAAGGAGAACATTTTAAATCTGAGCTTACTGAAAAGTTTTTGTGTATTTTTTAAACTAAATCATGTTTGCAGTGAGAAATTTTGTAAAGGTATTTTTAGGTGATTTCTGGCAACAATTCATTTTTGGGTTTGGCAAAGGTTTCACAGAATCACAGAGTTGTAGGGGTTGGAAGGTACCTCGAGAGATCATTGGGTCCAACCCCCCTGACAAAGCAGCTCCCCAGCTCATACTGCACAGATAGGCGCGCAGACAAGTCTTGAATATCTCCAGAGGAGACTCCACCACCTCCCTGGGCAGCCTATTCCAGTGCTCTGTCACCCTCACTGTGAAAATGTTCCTCCGCATGTTGGTGCTGCATTGTCTACAATGTTTGCTACATTGTCTGTTGGGAAGTTCATATCTTGGTCTCCTATCTTCAGGCCAGTTTGAGAATCTGGGTGCTGAGACTTTTCTGTGAATGAGGGTTTAAAGTGCAGTCTGTAAAGACCACATTCAAATAAGAAAGGTAGTACAGGACCTCTTGTAGGCCCATGTGTTAATGAGAAAGGAGCACTTTAAGACCAGAGTTGAAGATTTTGATGACCAGGTGGAGCAGAGGACTGAAGGTCACCTGACTCCCCTTAGGCTATATAAGACAATGGCTGAAGATGTGCTATGGCTGTCTGTTGAGTTGTTGGAGGTTGAAGAAAGTTGTGGTTGAAGAAAAAGCAGGTAACAGGTTTTATTGAAGTAGAAGTATGATGTGGTGTTTCTGATGTCTAGAGAAGGCCTATCTGCAGTGTAAGTGGTTTGATGGTAGGCTGAGTCCTGTGAGTTATTTTATTAACATGTTAAAAGCAAATTTGGTGCTTACAGGTTTTTGAAAGTTTACTTTTCTGTCTTTATCTTAACTTTTTCTTTTTTTTGTCTTTATACAGTGTTACTTGATTTTTTTGATGTAATGATGAAAATGAGAGTGGTATTCTCTATAAAATTTTGCACAATAATCTCAGTTGGGCTGTATTTATTGTGGAGCTACCTACTTGTATTTATTTTCCATGGATTAGCTGTTAAGTATTCTTATAAACCCCTTCTTCACTTCAGGAAAACTTGGAGGATATTTTTAAGTAAAGACAAAGTAGCTCTGGGAGTGGGGGGTAATGTATGTGAGATTTGAAGTAAAGCTATGTTTTTTGTTTTCTAATAAAAGAAACTTACTTGGAAGCATCTGTCTCCTGATTGTGAGATGGTAATGGGCCTCCTGCTAGAACTGAATTTTCTCCTTTGTTGTTATTGCTGAGGGCTCTTTCCTTTTGTTTGATAGCAGAGCATGTGACAAACTGGTTTTAGGTGCTGTGTTATAAGTCTTTTTTCTGGAAGGGATATTTGTGTGGTCATCACCCTAGCGTTTTCTTTGTAGATGTGGGTAGAGGGTTACTATTAACTTCTGCTTCCTGTTGTAGGTTTTTAGTGCTCTATGTAAAAGTGGTAAGCACATTCTATGGAAGAACTAGATATGTGCTAAAGATTCATTGGCCTCTAGTGAAAGCTTGGTAAAGAGTGGGAAGCAAGTGCAGTATTGGTGTGGAGCTCCACTGAATTCCAAATACTAGATAGGAAGCACCTGCCTTGGTTCTGGCCAGGTCAGAGTCAATCTCCTCAGCAGCCAGCACAGGTGAGCTGAGTTAGCCTGGGCTGCTTTGCACACCACCTGACATCACTATAGCCCCTATAGAAGAGGCTTGTTGGTGAGAGGTGGTTTGGTGCAGCTCCAGGACAACAACAATCCTTGTCTCAGTGCCCAGCTTGGGGCTCAAATGGCTGGGGTAGTGGTAGAGCATAAGACTTATTAATCCTAAAGTCGTGAGCTTATGCTAATTTAAAAGGAGGCTTAGAAGCTTCAAGAGGTTAGAATGCATGAGATAAAATCGAAGTTACTAGTTTTCCAGGTGCTTTGTTCTGGGACTGTAGTAGGGAAGGGCTTTTTGAAGGAAAACTGAGTATAATTAAGAACAGTTGTGCTGTAAGTAGTTACTGATAATAATCAGTTGGCTTATGGGGCTTCCCCATGCAGCTCTACTGTATTCATTAGGGTTCTAGCTTCAGTCTTGTTCTGCAGTCTGAAGCTGGCTGTAAAGTCAGGTTGTAATGTTGAAGCTCCTTAAACTGTTCAACACATAGTAACTCATGAACGCTGGTATGACCTGTGTATCTTCATCTGGCAGTATTATTTTATGTACTGTGTATGTCCATATTGGTACGCCCAGTGTCCTCACTTGTTAGCAGTCTATGAAGTAAATTACTAAAATGTTAATTTTTAGTGTAGCAATTGAGTGTAAAATGCTGTTTGTTTTTCTGACTTTGTATGTGTACTGCCAAATTCGCCCAACAAATAAAGCAGGCAATGACTTGTTATGCTTTATTCTAAATTCCCTTTTAGTCTTGATGTAGTACTAAGCTACTGAAACAAACTATTACAATGAACTGTGGAAATGAACTTGTTCCCTGCAGCTCACCACGCATGTATTGCCTCATGAGAGCCTTGTCGTCACGGATAAGGGTTTGAAGAGTTTGGGTTTGATGCCTTAGTTTTGTGCAAGGCACAGAAGATTAATGTGTAAGGTGTCGTTTATCTGATGTGACTTAGAGCAGAGCATGACCGAGAGGTAGGGACCGGCGTTCGAACCCAGCCATACCAGCGAAACGTCTCCTCACCCAGTGTGGAAAGCCCCGGCTGCCCTCTCGTGGTCTTTCTGTGGATGTTTTTGCTCTGAAGCTGGTTAAAAAAAAAATAATCAGTATTTAGTTGCTGGTAAAGATGCCCTTATTATGGGAGACAAAAGCTAATGTTATAGCATATGGAGTATTTTTCTATGATGAAATTACTAGCTTTATGGGTGACAGAAGAGCATTGGATGTCACTTACCTCAACTTCAACAAATCTTTTTATGATATCTCTTGTAACTTTCATATGTCTGAGTTAGGGCTCTGTGCTCTTAATGAAGAGTAGAAAAGTGTTAGGGTGATGAGGTAGGGAGAGTGTTTAAAACTGAATACGAATGCTGGTAAACAGAATACTATAGGGGTCTATATTGACAATAGTTCTATGTAACATTGCTTCATCAGAGGAGTTTGCAGGAGACATGAAGATGTGGGAGGATGAATGATGTGCTGAATGACAAGACTGCTATTTAGGGATCCAGACAGGATGGCAGGACTGGCAAGGACTTGTTTTCTAATACCAGATCTCTAGAATGTGCTCAAGATCCACAGGCGGTTTCTCAACACATGCAGAATTTTGCAAGTCTAATGTGACATGCCAAGCCATCTAGTCAACTTTGTGCAATGTGGGTTATCATTGTTAGCTTTTCAAAACTTTCTCTGAAGCAGTGATTCAATCTCCTATTATTATTAGATTTGGCAAGTAAACATCAAATTTGTACTGAGGAAATAATCCAGTAGTAATAAACCATGATGTAATCATGAACCTGAGGACAAGAATGTTCTCAGTGATTCTGTATTGTGAGCTTACACAAACTCATCTGCTTATAGACAACTTGGGGGGGGAAAAAACCTTAACTCTGTTGTTGGTCATGCATTGCATTTCTACAGTGAACAACCTTCCATTTAATCTTCCATCGTTTCTAAGATTCTGTGGTTCATAAATTGATAATTTCGAGATCTTCAGTTCAAGATCAGTGTAAAATAAACTTGGTACTATATAAACTTGATCAGCACTCTATATAGCTTGTACAGACTGTCTTGAGTTTCTAAGGTATCACAAAGTAACTACTGATATTACTGAGTTCTGTAGACTGTGTAGTTGAGTACTTAAAATACACTGCAGTAATCAATTTGGATCATCTGCTCTAGTCTAGGAATCTTGTTGGCTTGTAGAGCACATCTCCAGAGTGGTTCTGAGTGACTGCTGCACCACCTGCTGCCATACAATTTTTTGGTAGGATACTGATTGTAAAGCTTCTACACCCATTACGTTTTATGTCTGTGTGCTCCAAGGTACCTTCTCTTGAGGACTGATTGGAGGTAAGCTGTGTGGGATTTAGCAGTCATTTGGTTGAAGTGACTTATGCAGTCTGTAGTGAACCCTGAGGACTGGGAGAGCCACGCAAGCAGGCTGCAGCCTTCCTGACCATCTGCAGTACTGAAACTGTCCGAGAGGGAGCTGGAGACAGAACAGATGTGGCTCTCTGCCAGCAGTCTTGGGAAGTCACCGGAGAGAGGTTTTGTTTCAGTGGGATTGTGCAGCTATTTGGACCTCTGTGCCTAAACTCAGTTGGAATAATTCTTTGGATCTGGGCCTAAACAAATTAAGTTCCGTTGGACCTTGACTCTCTGGGCTGAAGTCAAATGTTTAACATCTGCTTACAAGTGGTTAGTTAATACTGTAAGATGAACTTAAAGACTTATGAACGTGCTGGCTTGTGTTTCATGTGTTAAGCCTTACCTCTGGGCAATACTTTGTCAGTGCAAGAACATGGTGAAATTAAAGGCCTTTTAAAATGTGACCTGTGGAAATACTAGTAAAACAGTAATGTACCTTCTGGTGATTGTGTTCATTCAATGCTTGGCTATTTCTGCATATAACAAACCAGATCTATTAAAGGGAAATAAGGAATTTAAGTCTTTAGTAAAATAGTTATAGGAAGGTAAAATGCTGTCACTTCTTAGGAAGTGCATTGTAACATGCAGGAGCAGAATCTGATTGGAGGCCTGTTAGTAGCAGTGTTCCCCAGGGCTCGGTGTTGGATCCAGTCCTGTTTAATATCTTCATTGACACCTTGATGAGGGAACAGCATCCACCCTCAGGAAGTGCCGATGATACAAAGGTGGGAGGGGTGGCTGACAGGCAGGACACTGCGCTGCCATCCAGCGAGACCTTGACAGGCTGGAGAGTTGGGCAGGGAGAAACCAGATGAAATTCAACAAAAGCAAGTGTGAAGTCTTGCACCTGGGAAGGAACAAGTGTTTGTATCAGTACAGGCTGGGGGATGACCTGCTGGAGAAGAGCTCAGTGGAGAAGGACCTGGGGGTCCTGGTTGATGACAGGTTGGCCATGAGCCAGTAGTGTGCCCTGGGGGCTGAGAGAGACAATGGGATTCTGGGGGGCATCAGGAGGAGTGTGGCCAGCAGGTCAAAGGAGGTGATCCTCCCCCTCTACTCTGCGTTGGTCAGGCCCCACCTGGAGTATTGTGTCCAGTTCTGGGCTCCTTGGTTTAAAAAGGACAGGGATTTCCTGGAGAGGGTCCAAAGAAGGGCTACAAAGATAATTAGGGGCCTGGAACATCTCCCCTGTGAGGAAAGGCTGAGTAAGTTGGGACTCTTCAGCCTTGAGAAGACTGCAGGGGGAATCAACCAGCCCCTTTTCAGTGGTCTGTGGGGATTGGACAAGGGGCAATGGCTGCAAGTTGGAGCATAGGAAGTTCCACCAACGTGCTGAGGAACTTTTCCCCAGTGAGGGTGACAGAGCCCTGGGACAGGCTGCCCAGGGAGGTGGTGGAGTCTGCTTCTCTGGAGAGATTCCAGACCCATCTGGATGCCTATCTGAGTGATATGTCCTCGGCTTTGGCAGGGGGGTTGGACCCGATGATCTCTCAAGGTCCCTTCCAATCCCTACAATTCTATGATTCTATGTACTTCCAGGGCAACAGAATCAATTGTATGGTACTGTTTCTGGTCCTTCTGTGTCATGGTTTTAATCTTTGGATTGCTGCAATAAAACTTCAAGGTGAATAATTTTACAGGTATTTGTGTTGTAATGCTGTGGAATACAAATTTGATCTTGGGGTGATGGAAATTAACTGACTTGTAGCTAACTTTTGACTGTAGCTTGCTAAAAATTAACTCTTATTCTCTCTGACAAGCCATACATTGCCTTTACAGACTGCATCACTGTCTTCTAATTGTTCCCTGTAGACATCTAGGAATTAGGACTGCACTTTGACTGTACTGGGCTTGTTTATTCAACTGCTTTATTGCTTTTACTTTCCCTACTACAAACTTGTTTTTTTAACTTCCACCAATAGTTACCTTCCATTTCAGTCCTTTTTCAGTGTAGTTACTTAATGCTTTTATCATGGAACTGCTTTTTGAGTGTGTATGTACATTGCTCTGTGTTTTTCAGTAGTACTTAAAAGGAGATTGTGATCTTTGATGAATAACTCCAAGTACCAGGATTTTGGTTTCTTCTGTTTGTAAGTTAAGAATAAAGCAATTGCTCTATTTCTCCTTTTATCAAGTACAGTGGAATCTTTCTCACTTTTTGAGTACTTGAATCAGTTTCAGAACAGTTAGGTGATGGTTTGTATGTACATATAAATGTTTTAACGAGTACCATGCTTCTACTTAAGGCTGTTTGCAACACGGATGCTGCCCAACCTTCACAATATCCATGCTAGAACTACTCCCGCAAAACTCCGGTTTGACTGCTCACAAGAGGGCACTGCAACTTTACTTTTGTGCGCGTTATTGTGCGATGTGAGCCTTGCCATGAGGTCTAGCACCAGGAAGGCAAATGATCTTACTTTCCAGTATAATTAATTTTAAAACCAAGCTCTTATTAGTGAAGATTGGTAACTTTTTTGTCAGACATTAAATTACTGAAAGTAATACAGTAGTTAGACTCAAGCTTTGAATTGGAGTCTTGTGTTGCCAGCTTCAGGATCAAAGTCTTGTAGCTGGTGATGACTAAGGCAAGCTACATAAATCTCTAATCTAATTTAGAAAAAGAAAGTCTGACCATGATGAACTAATTTATTTACTTATCAAAGCCTTAAGTGTCATTAGACAGCTCAGTAGGCAAGTTATACTAAGAGGAGTGTTCACTTTGTAAAGATTAATTATAGCCTCCAGCAGATCAAATTTATTATGTCCAATAAGTATGGCAAACAGCTGGAGTAACATGTTTGTCTTTACACTTGATAGCATTCTCTTGCCTCAAGGTCTGACTCCTGAAAGAATAATTAGTTGTTGCGGGTGAATTGTTCCTCATCCTGCAAGCTCCTTTTTTTGGTGTCTATTTAATTCTGTGCTTTAAGTAAAACAAAATGAAAGTATTCTCTAATATTGAAGTTGTCAATGCATAACAATAAATGTCTGATTCCCAAAGCAGAGTGTTCTCTCCCCTTATTACCTCTAGCTCACACACCTGTTCACTAGGTATAAATTTTTGGTCTGGAATGGCTTTTCTCAGTGGAAATATGAAAGACTGACAGCCCACAAATGGCTGGACTTATAGGGTCTACCTGCTGAAGAAATTAATTCTAACAAGCTGGCCTTAGAATTTTCCATAACAGCTCTTGGAGTCCTGAAGGCACTTCCCATGGAATGATGTAAAAAGTAATGAGCTCTGTTACCAAACAAAAAAATCTATCACTGAGTACTCAAAGCAGGTTTGGATGCAAATTGTACTAAATGGATCATAAAATCTACTGAGGAAAACAGGGACTTGCATATAGGATTATGAGCTGAGGGAATGCTGGTAAAAGCTAATAGAGACATCCAAACATACATTGAGAAATACTGTAGAAGTGACTGAGTGGTATAAGGTACTTGAGTAAGGGAAGTTTAGAGTATCAAGAACAGGATTTAGTAGAAGTAGTTAAATTTGCCTTGTATATAATGCTGAGAAGGAAGATAACTTTTGTTTCAGCAGTGCTTTGTATTGGTGAGAGGTAGGGGCAGTTATTTGAAGTTATAGAATTTAAGGCTATTCTGCCAGGATGGACTTGTTACAGTGCAGACTGGAAGTGGGAGAGCAATTTTTCTTAGGAATGTCTAGATTAATTATGCATCAAGAACAGAAGTCACTGGGTGTGGGCTGAGTCCTTCACTAATGGACTGCTGTCCATGGTGTGTGGCTTACTAAACTGGATGTGGTCTTGTGTGGGAAAGAATCAGTGGTGTGTTGTGGTACACTTAGAAATCTAGGCAGTGACACTGCTGTGATCTGATTTGGGAGTACAACCAGCCTGAGTATCTTCTTCCTTATGAAGAGCAGCTATGTCATGATTAACAGTTGATAGTGTGAAGTCTGGGTTCTTAAGTCCTGCTAATGAGGAGCCTTTGCAAACAGGCTCATGCTCTAGATGTAGAAGTTCTGCTTTGGGAACTTGTCCAGTGGTATTCTTAGAGTCTATCACAGTTCATACCTGAGTTGAAGTAGACTGTTTCAGGGTGGTGCTAGGAAGAACTGTAATTAAACAGCAACTTAATTGACCAGCCCTTTCTTTGGTTTTTTTGGCTGTTTAAACCTTTCCAGTTGGAGCAAGAATCTTTGAACCAGGTTAGCTAAAGCATTTATTTCTTACCTGGAGGCAATAGTCAGCTTGTTTAATTGCCTTTATGAAGAGTGGTCTTTAAAGCTGAAATAGCAAAACTGAGTATTGCATAATGAACAAGATGGTTGGTTATGTAATATTAGGAAGTTGTTATTGGAGGATAAGAAAGAGGACACTTCCCCTCTGAGACAAGCTGCCCCAAAAGAGACCCTGACTACAGGAAGCATTAAAATACTAGCATGTCTTACTTCTTCCCTGAGGTTCTTGTATTAATGCAGAAAGCCCAACAAAACCAAGCCTATTGCTGTATACCTTTTTCTTAGCTTGATTTGTCTTTAAAACACCTATGCTAAGCTCTGTGTTGACAATATGTTGCTGAGGTTTTTGTTTTCCTATTTCAAGTCATAAATGGCCCTACAGGGCTCAGGAGCTGCTGTATTTGGCAAGTGTGTGGGGGGAGTAATCCAGTTGTCTGAATTTGTTCTCATATATTGGAAGATTGTTATATTAATTTTAACTCAAGTTGTAAGGGCTAATAGAGGTTTCATGCCCTGTATGCTCCACATGCTGCCTCTTGGCAGTCACAAGTCAGGTTCTCATTTAGTCTACTGCTTCTGCAGATTGTCTTGTGTGGCTTTTTCTGCTGAGTAGTGGTCATTCAAGGTGCATCTGTTACTGTATGGAACAGCTTGATGTTAAAGATGGAGGCCTTAAAGGATGGAGGAGGCTCTACTTACCTGGATTCAGACAAAATCATTTGTAATGTAAGGATGTGGGTTGTCTTACGTTTTGGTGCAAACTACTTCTTGGGAATACTTGGTCTCCTGCCTAGTCCCTTGAGACTTTCTCTTTACCTGGTTTAGCAGCTTACCTGTTTTCTCCATTCTCAGTAGCTTTTCCTGTTCCCCTTTTGAGTTGTTAATTATTCTTAAATCTTAAAGAGAATGATTTAAATACAAACTGACCATGTGTGTTATCAAATTTTTCATCAACTAAAACCAGAGTTTGATATTTCTTAACTGGTGTTACTGGTTGGTGTGTATGAAGTTGGAAACTCTTAACTCAAGAAAGGCACAGAAGTACTCTGTACTGCTTTTATTTCTGTTAATTTACCTCATATGTTCAACTTGTGAACATTTAGAGTAGCCACAAAACACATTGAGTTCTTGTGCAGTTATACATATGAGATTCAACTATATATCCAATTGCTTTGCAGGCATTTGTGAGCAATAGGTGTAGCTTCCATGGGCGGCTGAAGCTTTTGAGCATGAAAGAACAAGAAGTAGAACATGGCTGTTATGAAAATAGCTGTCCTGGACAGAGCACGGTGGAATATTCTGTGAAGAATAGCAGTGGACAGAAGAGATGAGTGGGCAAATTTAATTGATGAGCCTTTCTGGTATTTATGAGGGGATAAAAGAAATTAACCCCGTGTTCTGAAGGGTACTGTTAACTATATTGACTTAAATTTATTTTTATAACCTACTGTGCTGAATTAACAGCACTCTTTTAAAAGCCTGTCTTACACTTATTTTCTTAGAAGTTTGTCAGACTTGAACCTACTTGTTAATTTCCAGTTATACAAGTTGACCCCTGTAATTCCAGAGTTGCTTCTCTTAGAAGAAATTGGATTGACCATCCCTCTGTTCTAAGTTTCCTATGAAAAGAAAAAGAACATAAATGTATTGGTCTTGTAATTGATTTGTGAATATTTATCATGTTGATATTTTTCATGTGCATCATTGAAATGAGGGCAAGGGTACTAATGACTCTCTTCTGTAGGCTTCCAGCTTCTTAAACATGCCCAGACTTGATTTTGCTGTTCTTGAAGGGCAGTTAAATCATGGCCCTCATGACTTGATAGCAAGACTAGAATTTCAACCACTGTGTGGAAAACTCAGTGAAATGAATGATCCTTCATCTCAACCAAGACTTACAATACAGATGATACCTTTGATATGTAGACATTGTGGGTGGTACTAGCATTTGGATAGCTGATTGCAGTGGCTTAAAATAATAAGCTATAAAAGCTGATTAAGATATTGAGTCCAGATAGCTGCTGAGATGTCAGGAGAGGCTGATGTAGAATAACTTTGCTTCTGATTCAAACTTGATAAAGAAGAACTAATTAACTTCAAATACCCGTGGTCATTTGAAGATGTAGAACACTAAAACTTGCACAACCTTGATGAACAGTTTTGCAGTAGGTAAAATATCTTGGCCTCAGGTTGTGATAGGATAGTGGTGTTAGCTTTTTTGTTACTAAAGGTTTTTCCTCTACTGATGGGCATCTGGCTGTTCAGGAATGCTGCTTGCATGAGTGCTATAGCTGCTTATATTAATGACTATAATTCAGTCTCTAACTTAAAATAATGGAGCAACTGGTGCCACAAATAACCTCAGATAATGTACTATGGAAAATATATTGAGACCAAAGTTTAAAAGCTCTGAATAAAAAAGCTTGTAGAATTTCAGTAACTAAAAGCTTGTAGAATTAAAAAAATTAATTAAAATTAATAAAATGAAAATTAATTAAAAATAAAAAAGCTTGCAGAATTTCAGTAGTTGGTTCTACTGCATAGTAAGTTACTACACTAGTTCTGTGGATGAACCTATGCACAGAGTGCTACAGAAGTATCTGCTTAACATGGTGCTTTTTGGGGCAGGAAGGTAGTTCTGGATGTAACCAAACTGTATGTGTGAAGAAAAACTGGGAAGTCACACAATGGTGTGCCTGAAGTGGAATGAAGAATGGGAGCCTGTGCTCTTAAGATCTTCCTGTGTGTATTTGAGGACCTAAAATCAGTTGGCTTCATGTTGATACTTTCCCACCCCAAGTTGGTCAAGTTCCCAATATTTCACAAGCCATAAAAAAAGATGCTTCTCCCAAATCATCAGCCCATGCTTTTGTTCCTTTTCTGGCCTGTGCTGTGCTTTATTTTTCACTGTACATTCTGGCCCAAACATGATTGATCCTGTCTCTGTGTAGGTTCAGTCACAAGCAGAAGTGCAGTTTTTACTTTGGATTTGTTCTTAGATTTCTGAACTGATGCTTTGCTTGCTTTCTGCTTTATTCTTAGTAGAAGGTATATTGGTTAACTATTAAAACAGTCTGAAGTGGAAGTGCTCTTAAGGGTATCTTGTTAACATATCCAACATACCATTCACTTAGAAAATGCCTGTTCTTGTATCCCTTTCCATGCAGTGATTTCACATTTATCTTCCATTTGATGTGTTAAGTGTAGAGATTGAGTATTAAAGCAGTATTTGAACAGCCAGTTTTGCAGACTATTCTGAAACACTGAATTCTGTAATAAACTACTGTTGCTCTGGTGTAATGCAGGTATTTGGAATTAGAAAATGTAGGCTTCAGGACTTCAAAAAAATCCTGGTTGCAAGGTATTTAGGATACCTTGGGAAAATAAAGCCTTTTCAAATGACATCTGTACTGTTTTTGAGATGCATGATAGAATATGTAAGTGAAGACTTCTGTAATTGGGTAGAGTGGGTGAGGAAAAAGACTGGGTAACCTGATTAAACAACTTGATATGTTTGCCTGTAACAAGAGTAGTATTGTGGGGGTCCTGTACCCTGCCTCAACCCTGTTAGGTGTGAGCTTTCTAATAAGTTGTAATAGTTGCTGAGAAGATGCAGTTTTGTTGTGGCTTTTTCTTGTGGCAAACAGTGTAACTTTAGGTGTAATGCTGTCCCTGATCTGAAGGGAAGCTGTATGTCATCTGGCTGATAGATAAAACTTGTCAGCTCATTAATGGAAATGATTTTTGGCTTGTAGTTCAGGCTAGGTAAAGGTAGTTCCAGTGAATCAGAAAACAAGGTGTGGTATACAGTTTCACATGGGCAACTTGTCTGTGGTGTTCTTATATGTAGTTACCTCTAGCTTGCCTGCTGGCAAAATAGACACAAGTGAATAGAATCCTAAGGTCCTTGGCTATATCATGCCATACTGTAGGGTTGCTGTTTCTCTCTTACCTGGCAATTAACACAAATCTGGCATTTATTGACTTGGTGAGATATATCTTTCACTGGTGTTCAGAAAGCATTCACACACAGCTTATGGAGAGACTTTATCTCAGTTACGAATTTTAAAAGCTTATGTCTTGGACTTAGTTAATTGAAATTGTGAAGTACTAGAACATATTTACTAGCTTGACAGACTTTTTTTCAGCCAGCCAAACACAGCTTGTGTTTCTAAAGAGAACAGATTGTCGTGGTTCCTTCCCTGTAGTGTACAGAAACACAGACACATTTGACAGCAACAGAGCAGCACGTTAGGATTGAGATGCACTTAGGCATATAGGGGTGAGTTTTCTTTTGAACTATTTTGCTGTCTTACTCATCTAGGTTAATAAATAGCAAGTAGACATTCTTTGGAGAGTATACTGCTAAAATAATCTAGGATATTTACAAATTAGAAAAAATAGGGAATACCTCCAAATAGCTATCTTAAAGACTTAAACAAGACTCAATTGGCATCAATTTCATAGCAAAGCTCACTGAGGTTACTTACCTGAGGGAGGCAGACATCAAAGAACCATGATAATGGAAGTAGGGGATGTCACCAGTCTAGCTTAGCTGTTCAAATTACTAAAAGCCTCTGGTAAATAGAGGGCTGACAGTAGTTTATGTACTGCTGTAAGTTTCAAAACTTCCTTTGTATCTTCACAGGAAATACAGAGCACAGAAATGGGAAAGGAAGTTGTGTATTATAGTAATCATGAAAGTTAAATGTCTTGATTGTGTACCAGCAAAGTAGTTGCAGTCTGTTCTTGCTTGGAAGTGCTTGACCAGGTGGATCTGGTTGCTGGTGATCAAAACCTGATAGTCAATAGGAAGGAAACCCAGAAGAGTACTACAGAAATGCACGATGGAAGGAACCTCTCCTAAACGTGCCGATGGGCCTTGTCATCAGTGTGCAATGCTGAGTGAACACTGTCACTGGAGCAGTGTCCAGCTATATTTCCTGTAATGAAATATATATCCTGTAATATTTCCAGGCATGCTGAGGAAATGCTGTGCTGAACCTGCTTCTTGTGGGAAGATGCAGCTGTTTCTGATGCCGAACTTGCCTGCACTGGGATTTAAACTGAAGGTTGCTGGCCTAATATCTTATTGTGTACTGGATTTGCAGTATGAAACAAAGCTGTAATGTATTCCTGCCCATTCCATTTAAGTAGCCTGAAATATCTTAATACTGGATTTTGCTTTCCAGCAGCCCTGTATTTTTAGGGGTCATACCTGCAGAAACTTGTAACTTGCTGCCTGTAGTAATAAGCAAGAGTTTAGCTGTTTGCTTAGCTGGTGTAGAAGCTTGGCTTGTATATTAGATATTTCATTTTTGTACGACTATTGTTTATCTTTTTCATTCCTGTAATTATCTAGTTCAAACCTTGTTGTGCCAAAGCAACTCTTAACTACTTGTCTGAGGGCCCTGTGTATGTGAGCAAATTCTCCACTTGCTTCTAAAGACTTTATAGGATGTTGCTGTGCTACTCAAATGTGTACTTGTTAAATGAAGAAATATGAAGAAATCTTTAGAAGCCTTAAATTTGTGGTTTTTACATGAGGGACTTATAAAACCCAATATGATCAATTAGAACAAATGTTTGTGAGGCAAGTTGCAATGAAGATTAAAGCAATATTTATTCCCCAGAGGAAACAGCAATTCATTTTTTTTTTTAAAGCATTCTTTTGTAGTAGAGGATGTAAAGAAATGTGTAGGAGAAATGTTTGCAACAGGTGGCAGGTGTGTCTGCCAGCTTTCAGTCATGTCTTTCTGTGGAACATATCTTGACTTGACTAAGTGGGATGCAGTGAGACCGAAGTACATTGAAGTAGCACAATAGTGTAATTATCTAGGTACCTCTTAAGCTTAAGACCTGCGCAGATATGATGCTGTCTTAACTTTATCAAAAGATGTGATCAGGCCTGCGAACTTGTAAGGATGAGTTGTGGCTCTTGAGGCTACCAGACTCTGATGTGGCACAATCCACATAGTGTCCACGTGCCATCTAGTGGGGAATAGGAGACGGTGTTTTGGGAATGCGGAGTCAGCAGTACCTGTGCAGGTATAACTCTGGGGAGCTGCTGAGACGCTTTTGTCTGATTGGAGTCTTTACATGACGACTTTTCCTGTTAAGATTTACCCGAATTACAGGGAGGAAATACGCCGGGGTGGATGCAGCGGAGGTTTGTGAAATGCAGGACGGAGTTGTGTTCTTGGGTTTTCCCTGTTACTCCCCAAAGCCAGTTACGGTGGATTCATTGCCAGTAATAACTGAGATCACTAAATTGAAGTGAAACTCTGCCTTGTTTAGAACGTTTGGCTGAAATGCACTGATTTTATACTGGAAAGATGTGGTCCTGGACTGTTTAAAAAACAGTAAGGGCGTAATTGCAAAATGTTACAGCACAGCTATATCTTTCATGTGCTGCTTTTCCATGCTTCCATTCAGCCTCTTTGTTCTGAGCAGCTGGATTCTCTGAGTCCTTTGATCAGGTGAGGTTAAACTAGCTCTAGCCTTGGAAGGGAAATGATTCTGGAACTAAACTCTCTTCTGACTTGGTGAATGAGGACATTTGTCAAGGTTCTTCAGACTTTGTCCTCTTGATGTCCAATTATATTATGAAGAATTGCTGCTCAGCTTCAGTGTGTTGCTCAGTGCTTACTGTAGGCAAATATGTATTTCTGGAAGTCCTCAGGATGTACAGCTAGGAGATGTCCTGTTGAGTATTTCTCTACTATCTAGTGCTGTGAAATACTGACATACTTTGTTTAGCTAAAATAGGCCTCCGTGCTTAACTGCTTAGCAATAAAGACAGGTATTTTCATGGGGCAACAAATAATTGAGGTCAGTCTGTACATAATGGTACTACTGGCTTGTTAGTTTGCACTGGAGAGGTGGTGGTATGAGCTAGTCACAGTGAACTCATTGGGTACAACTTAGTTACAAAATATTGTCTGACATGTTGGAATGTGAGTTGGTAGATTAGTAATCTGTACCAGGTTGTAAAAGAATTGATGTGCCTGAGTTGTGTGCATGCATCCAGTCTTGCCTTTAACTGAAAGCTCCAAGCTATTTCAGCATCGAGAGGGTTTTAAGGGTGTTTCTTTACTGGTTTTGTATTGAAGTGTTAAGAATCAAGCTGATACCTGAAGTGGGCTTGAGCATGTGAACAAGGTGTCTCCCTGCTCTTGGGGCTTTTTCCTGTGTCTGGTAGGGACAGACACTTGGAGTAAGCTTGAGAAAACCAAAAGTTGTTGCATGGTGCTCAAACTATAAAATCACCTAGTTAGAGATGGGTTTAGTATTCTCTCTGTTAATTCATAGCTGTGTTGAAATGGAAGCTTACTTGGCCAACATGAAAGACATTAGGGTATGCCAGTAGCCTCCCCTGTCCCCCACCCCTTTATTTAGAGAAGTTGTCATGTTTAACATGAAATGGAACTGCATCATAATAGTGAATTGAGCAAATGATTTACAACTCAAAGCTGTATTAAGAGGTTCTATAAAAACTAGCATTGGAAACAAAGTTGCAGACTGAAAGCCATTAAAGCAACAGGAATGAAACTACAGAGATAAACACTTTGAATAAACACTTCAAATAGTGTTTATTTGAAGTCTTGGTAGATATGTAGTAGAATAGATGATGAACCTGAAAATGTTTACAAGATTGTATGGACTTAAGAGCTTTGATACAGATTTTTCCTGTAGCCAGATACTGTTTGCTAGAACTTTAGGATGTTTGAAAGTTAAGTTAAAGCAGACTTCCTTGGGTAAAGCAACTGTGAGCTGGGCAGGGTGGGGTGGGGAACAATAATGAAGAACAGTTTCCTAGTCAGGAAATTTACCTTCTGCTGACTGCAGTAAACTATAGCTCTTTATTATCTCCTGCTTGATTGGCAGGATCAGTGGGTTGTTGCAGAAACCACACATACTTGCTCTTAACAATACAATAGGGAAGGCTATTTAGCTCAGAGCTCCTTTCCTTGTTCTTCATTCCTGCAATGCAGGGAGCCTTCCATAGACATCTGAAAAAAAGAAAAATTAAAATATTTTCCTTGACTGCTTAAGACCAAATGGGCTGCCATGCCAGTAAGAGCACAACAGTTGTGAAATCTATCCAGAAGCCTGGAGGACAGTTTGAAGAAGAAAAATGAAGACCCTGGCACAGAAACAACTGCCAATACTATCCAGAATTGAACTACAAGGGACAGTGCATGTGACAGAACAAGCTGAAATTGGGTATTGATGTGGTGCAAATACAGACTGTAGCTATGAACTAAGCAACTTGTTTATTGGCATGTTGTACTTGAAAGGATTGATCTTTGTGTTACTGACAGGCCATGGAATTAAAGGCAAACTTCATATTGGATGTTAAGGAAATCTATGTTTACAGAAACTGGTGTGAGAATGCCTTCTAAGCTGATGAATTCTCTGCATGGATACTCAAGGAAAACTATGTATGTTGTGTGAGAAGCCCCTGCTATCAAGATTGCCTCCTGAAAACTGGTGTTGAATCTGAAATAATCTTTCAGAAATCTGCCCTAAATCATGGGCAGGAACTGATTCTAAATTTTTTATTTTTAAATGTTTTAATTCTGAATTTGAAACGGCTTTTGCAGTAATTTAAATATAAATAGATGTTGTTTTTTGAATAATCTGGAAGTGTTATTGAACAAACATATTACAGATATCTAGTGTAGTGTTTAAATGGCATTATATATATTGAGCACTATTCCCAACTGTAAAAGTTGATACGTACTTACCTTCATATTTACTGTTTAACTCTGCTGTGTCTGATTCTAACACTGTAGTGGTTTAAAAATCCTGTTTGTAATTTATCTTGATTCCTTTTGATGCAAAGACTTGTAACTTCTCTATAGTTAAAGACATAACTAAAATTACTGTTCTAATAATGCCTGTAGTGCTTGTATTTTAGGTTGATGGGAATCTGGCTAAAACTTGTTAGATACCTGGTTCCTTCCACTATTAGTACTTGGCCTATAAGATGTACATACGTAGGCAGTGCTAGGTGTAGATCTGTGGGCTAGCCTGTTCTTCTGTTTCATCTATTAGGAAAGCCTGTCATTTTTAAAGCTTGTTAATGAATTAAGTGCTTGTGAATGATGCTTGTTTTGAGAAGGTGAAATTTGAATTGTATGCCCATTAAGTAGTGAATGGTGTGTATTTCTTTGAAAGTTTACAGCTCATCCATATAATCAGAGCTTGTAATTATTTTAACTATAGATAACATGTATTTACAAAGCTGAAAGTTTTCTCTGTAATAGTGCTGAAGCTCTGGAGGGGGTTTTGTAGCAATGTATAATGACTCCAGTAGAGAAATATATTTGGGAACCTTATAGTAGCTATGGTGGCTCTTAAGGTATTTGGTTAGCCTATTGATAATTTGAGCCTGGTGTCTGATAGTTTTACCTCATCTGGCATATCTGTTAACGTGTTCTGAACTAATGTAGCAAGCCTGCAAAGGAGGGGATTCAAAGAAGTACAGTAAGTTGGAATGTCTGTCTGCAAATTCTGAGCAAGGTCCAGTACAGTCATGGGACTGTACACAGCTTTGACCCCAAAACTGAGGGATGATGGTATATTGCCTCACACAGAGTGGAGGACGAAGTTTATTAGAGCAGGTTAATTTGGCTGGGTAAGTGGTGAGGTTACTGAAGGTCTAGAGGGTTTTTGTTCAGCTGTTGGGCTTTGCAGTTGGTTTTGGGTTTTCTAGGGGGTGTCCCCTCTTGTTCTGTCCTTGAATGATGTGTCAATTTGAAGATGAAAACTTACTCATTAGATGAAGTCAACAAACCAGTAAAATCCTGCAGACTAAAGCTTTTCTTAAATCAAGTACTTGAGACGTGTAACTTGTGTTGAGACAGTAGTTCTGTGTCTGTTCACATACCCAAACTTAATACAATTAACTGCCATGTTATACCTGTAAAGGACACAACTTCTGAGTGGAAACAAAAAGAGAGGATGCATTTCTCCAAAGGTTCTGTTCCTTATGTTTGCTATCTCACTAATGTGGAGTTTAATTCTGATTGGAGTTCAATGCATGGCACTTTGTTTAGTACAGTTATTGGATGTACCTCAGCTTGTATAAAGGGAGGGATGAGTAGGAAAGATCAGGCCTGTTACTGTGAGTGCTGGCTTGGTTTTTTGTTATACACTCAAGAGCCAGTGAAGAAAAGTAAAAGGTGGCTGGTCTTTGCAAATGAGTATCTAACACTTGTCAGACTTAAGCCATAGTTCAGTGGATTA
This sequence comes from Laterallus jamaicensis coturniculus, assembly GCA_022605575.1. NCBI lineage: Eukaryota > Metazoa > Chordata > Aves > Gruiformes > Rallidae > Laterallus > Laterallus jamaicensis. The sequence goes on along the minus strand of JAKCOX010000017.1, from coordinate 14,598,828 downwards.
GACTGTCTTGGTCAATTACATGCTGGTTGGTGTGTTTTTGTGTATCTGCATTAGCACCTCTTGTGGTAAATGCTGGCAAAGTTCACTTGGGGGTATGGAATGCGACTGCCATCTCTGTTGAAACAGAGCTTAACTGGAGCAACCTAGACATGATTTTACTGCCAGTGAGGAGGTAAACAGATAGAGTAGCTGTGTTTGTACTTCTGTGTACTTAGCGATGTGAAGCTCATGGGAGTCAGCTCCAGAAATTTTTAATAGAACTGTCTGAGTAGCTGTCTGTTATGTTTGCTGGGGTGGCTGGTATCTTATCTTAGGTTAATATCAAACAATTAGTTTAAGATGTTTAAGTGGTGTAGGTTTTCCTCATCTAAGTCTGACACCCAGACTGTTTCAAATTCAAGTGCAGTCTGGCTGACAACTGGAATTGACTGTTGTGGCTGACTGTTGCTCTTGATGGCGTACATGGTCTGTACGCATTCTCTTTCTTGTGTGAATTGGATCCTAAGTTCTTAGTGGCAGTTTTGGACCTCTGAGGCATCTGATCATGTAAAAAACCCTTGGTATGCTGCTTTTTTTTCTCTGAAGATCCAGTGCAGGATTTCCTATTGCAGCCTTAGTCCCTTGTGGGAGGAGAAAACTGTGTTTCCAGGAGAAGTTGTGCTGCTTTCAGTTTTGTCAGTTTAGTTCCTGCACCTTACAGCTGGTAGCTCTAAGATGAGGATCAAGTGCCATTTAAAAAATTAAAGTACTTTGCTTAAGGCGTTGAACTGGGTAGTTAGTTATTGCTTTTTGATACTTGTAAGTTCTGTGACTTCAGGTTTATACTTTAAAGTGTAATTTATAGTAAAAAAGAACCTATATTCTAAGCAACTTATTCTTTCAGTTACTTGAACTTCCAGGATGAAACTATCAGTAGATGATGGTTTGAGGTTGAGCTGGTGGTACTGAATGTCCTGTAGATGCTTTTCAGCATTGCACCCAAATCTTGTGTTCTTTCTGTTTTCACTAAATCCTGTGAGCTGTTCTTTTGCCTTCCTCACACTTAGACTTCTGCCATCTTCAACAATCTCTTCTTTCCTAACAAAACCATGTTCTCTACAACTAGTCTGTCTTACTGCCTTCTTCGTGATACTCTGCTCTGTGGCCCAGCCGATCTGTGCACGTATTGCAGGTGCTGCTCTTCAGAGGTAGGGGTTTGGGCTCTAGGCTGGTGTAACAGATGAACTAAAAGATATGGCTTAGTGGAGATGCAGATCAGTCTGTTCACATCTAGACCATTGTTAAAATGCAGCTCTGCTAGCTCCACATGCAGCAGTAGGGTATGGAGGCTGGGGCTAGTGAACTGTGTATTGTGAGCAGGTAACATGTAGAGCTACCTAAGAAGATAGTGCACTATACTGTAATGCTTGATGAATGGAAAATGATGTAGTAAGCACATACCATCTTGGAGTCTGGTGTCAGAGTTTGATCTCCAAACATGAGGGATTTTATTGGGGTTTTTTTGCTTGCATGTTTCCCTTCCCTATCCCTCTGTTCTTTCATCTTGTCTTTTTACCTTGGGAGCTGTTACATGATCTTATCTTCAACTTCTTTGCTCTTTTTGTCTGTTTTCTTCTTTGGGAGGAAAACCAGGTGGTATATTATCTTCTGTTCAAAGAATGATGAAAGTGGCTGGCTGAGCAAGAGTTGCTACATAACTAACTGTTAAGTAACTTAAATAGTGCTGAGTCCTGGTAGTACCTACCTGTGACATCCAGCAGGGAGCAACATGCAATCTGATATGGATTTTAGGTGAAGCCAGGAAGCCAGCCATTTTATTAGGTGAAATCACACAGATTATGTACCTTTCTTACTGCAAACGTGGCAAGCTAAAAAACTGCTAATTGGTTACACACACTGTTCACACCATACTGATTGGTTAGTAATTATAACAAGTTCTGATAAGCCTATCTTATAGCTACACATCCTTAGTTTACCTTTAATACCTAAAAGCATCTGCACACCTGCTGTTTTTGACCCTCTTGTTATGATTGGTTCCTAACATGATCTGTTACTCCCAAATACCTTCCCATAACTGCTTCTCGGTTTAGGGCAGCCTGTACCCCTATCAGCAAGGCTGCTGTGTTTTGAGAATGGGATTATTAGGATCCTCTCAGCGTGAGGAACTCTTTCTTGGGAGCAGAAGGATATTGTCAGGGTCTAAATCTTGGGAGAAGAGAACTAGGCTGCCAGCAGGTCTGCTGTCTTCCCCAAACCCTACCTTGTTGAAAAACAAGCAAGCAGCACTTTTTGAAACATCAGGGGTTTAGTTCACACATGCAGTTACTCTCTATGGTATGCCTAAGTGGCCCGAAAGGGCTTATGCTGATGGCTGAACTACTGGAGGATACTGTTTTTGTGATTTCAGTAGTGACCTGAATGTTTAGGTGCTTTTTCTCTCAAAACACCTGGGTTTTGTGACCAGTAACACTTCTGAAGACGTTATCTTGCATTGAAGTAACTTCTTCAATTTGTAAGTGTAAAACTTTGAATGCTGAGGAGAGTATGTACCTGGGTATGGAACAGTGCTTTATTCCTCATCAAAGTTATGTTTAACTGTTCACATAAGCTGCTCTAAAACTTCACGTGTGTGCTCTGCATCTTCTCCACTTAGCGCAGCCACAGTGAGGGGGCTGAATCGGTGAACTGGAGCTTGGGGTGAGCTCTGTGCACAAGGCTCTTCTGGAATTAACAGCGCTTCCCATCTGCAGTTAAAGATACTTCACTGAAAGAAGGTTGGCTGGGGGCGAGCGGGGCCCTTCCCCGCACGCCCTTGCCCCCCCATCCCTTCCCCGCGAGCGGGGCCCTTCCCCGCACGCCCTTGCCCCCCCCATCCCGTCCCCGCACGCCCTTGCCCCCCCCATCCCGTCCCCGTGAGCGGGCCCCTTCCCCGCATGCCCTTGCCCCCCCATCCCATCCCCGCGAGCGGGGCGCGCCCTGCGGACAGAAAGAGCCGGTGGGAGCTCTTGGCGCTGTCGGGAAGCGCGAGCAGCGGACGCCGCGAGCCGCTCGGCAGGCAGGCGCCTGCCGGCACGCCCCGCCAGAGGGCGATGCTGCCACAGGAATGGCGAGGCCAAGCCTGCGCGAGAGGCCGGCGGCGCAGCCTCTGCCCGCTGGGAAGGGCACTGGCTAACCCTGCCTAGCTCTCCAAAGGAGCTCTGCCGGGCGGAGAAGCTGGCCGCTTTCAACTGGCGAGGCTTTGGTCTAATTTTTTTGTCGTTGTTAGGAATTGAAAGCTCAACGCACTTGAAGCTTTAACCCGTGGCTCGCGTTCTCCCGGGCTGTGTTGCCGTTGTCTGTCTTGGCCGCAGCTTGGGCGGCTGTAGCGCTGCGTTAGGGAGGCTGTGTTAGGAGCTGGGCTGTTTCTTGCGTTCCTCCCCTCGGCTGAACTCTTGGGTGAAACTTTAAAACTTTATTTGCTGGTTTTACGCCTCCAAAAGGGCACAAGTTATATCTAAACTGTGGATGGTTGGGAACTTAGAACACTTTTTCAGTGGCTGACAAAGCTGGTTCTGCTTTCCCTCACAGCAGTGTGGGGACAGTTCAGAAGGTTGCTGGAGAAGCAAGTTGTTCACTACAGTGTTGAAGTGCTGTGCACTTTTTCAACTATGAGAAGCAAATATTCCTGAAGCACAGTTAAGTCTCATGAGCTCAAGCTTGCTGGCTTGTAGATGATGGCTCTTAAATTGGAAACAAACTATTTGAGGTCTACCATGGAAAACAGGAGACTTAAACTATTTTTGTCTGTGTTTCTTACAGTGCAGTAATAAGAGTAATCCTTTTCAATGTACTGGAGTACCATATGGCTAGATAATACCATAAAGAAGCTAAGCTCTTCAAATAAAATACTTAGAGGACAATTAATTATGGTTCACTCATGAGTTCATGTAGCTCTGGAAAACTCTGTAAGTAATGAAACATTGAAAAGAGACTTCCTTGGCTGAGAGCTATTTCTTCTTTGTCATGCAGTTCTGCAGTAAGTATATCTGATCTCAAAGAATATTTGTCATCTACAAAGTATATGTGAGAGCTTTAAAGGCTGTCATGTGTCTACTCCTTTCTTATATCCTTGATTCTTTGATCCATTTAGCTTTTGCAGCTTGTGTCAAGCTGAAACTCCTTCTTTGTCATGAATTTATTCTAAATTATCTACCAAAAGGTCTTAGATAAACAGCAAGTATTTGCAGTGTTTAGCTGGTGAAATTCCTGGGCCCTCCCATTAAAGGAAATCACTATTCTAAACAGGTCTTTCAGGAGAAGCCTATACTTGGAGTAGTAGGTCTCAGCTGTGCACTTGCTTTGGAGCTAGCACTGCTTTAGGATTTTAAGTCTGGAGTAGTCCTATCTATTCCTGGTTCCAGATTTGGTTTGAAGTGAGCTTCCGAGCCCTTGTTCATTTCACTTAAACTTCCTAGAGCTTATGTTGATTCTCCCTCCTTATCTGCCTGACTCCATCTTACTGTAAGAATACAGAACAATGGTTCTCCTGGCTTGCATGTTCTTCACTTGGGCTTTTTGGGGATGGTTGCTGCCTGCAGTGCTGGCATTGGGCTCCATCTGCATCAGGAATAAACAAGCAAACAACAGTTATAGCATTCTTTTTTTATGCTTTTATTCAAGCTGGTCATGTGTTTTGATAGAGGTAGCCCTTTTGGGCTGAGAGTCACAGACCTATAGTTCATATCTGGGAGTTTTCTGGTGTCTGTAAGGATATTGGGTGATTCCTTAAGAGCAGCTTTGACTGCTGTGAAGAATTGTACAGGATTACAGTGGACTTTATGGTCATGTTGAGTTTCAATAGTAGTTAAGTGGTGATTAGTCACTGAGAATGTTGAAGATTGATGTCTCCTGTTTTGTCGTCTTGTTCAGCTAAGAAAGCACAGCTGCTCTTCTGCCTATTGCACATTGCTCTTTATAACCTCTGGTGTTTATGTTTTGCAGGAAACTAAAATATTAAACATTGACTTTTTTTTAAAACTTGTTTAATCAACTACTAATGTAGTTTTTGCCTGTATCATGGGTGCCAACTCAGTGAAGCTGTTGTGCTCAGTAAGGTGGTAGATCTCCGCAGCTCTGGGAGTTGAGGCCAAGCTTCTGTCCTCAGATTCTCCAAGTACATAACAATGTTTATATTACCTTCACATGTCTTTTCCCCTGTAGCCCATATTTTCTTTTTTTCTTGTAGTTTCTTGGTACTGAAGCAAACAATCTGTACCCCATTTTCCTGGTTCCTGAATGGAATCTGACATTTGAACGTGTCTAGAATACTGTATTATTTTCACTGTCCCTTAATTATTATTTCTTCAAAGACAATTTTTAAGTGAGATTTAACTGCCCTTAGTTCAGACATCTGCTAGAAGACTTCAGTAGTTAATAGTACTTCAAATTGCTGTAAACTGGATTGTTGCTGATGGCTACGGTCTTCCATGGTTTTACCCTGGAGTTAGATTGGCTAACAGTAATAAACAGTTTATGCAAATGGAGAAGTCTAAGAGAAATACTTGCTTAAAAATTCCTCTGCTTTTTGTCTTTTGTTTGGAGGGTGTTTTAATTCTGTGAGCCATATCAAAGCTAATTGTCAACTGGCACCAAAATAACATTGGAAAACAATTTTTATACAAACAGAAGCTATTATAATTTAAAAAGGTGCAAGTAAAACCATACTGCAGAAGGAGATGAGTGAAAACCACTTTATTAAAGCACTTATTAATTTTAGATGCAGTAAGGAGAAATACTTGAGTTTCTTTGGAATTGATTCATACACCTGCAGAGAAAAGCAGCTTTATCAGCTCATCAGTTAATGTTCAGGTCTAAATGTGAATACTTGTTGCAGTTAACTGTAAATTGTTTTATTTGTGACTGAATAAATGAGGAGAAACAGGCCTCTGCTCTGCAAAATGAGGTGGGGCCGGGAGGGGGGGGACACCCCAAGTAGTTCTGTTAGGAATTTACAAATCTTTTCAGTGTTTTCAGAGCTTTAAATAGACGCTTTTTGGAAGCAAACATCAATTTTGATCATATTGAAGTTTCCTTATAAGAGGTGTTATTGCTTGTATTGGTAAGCCTTCAGATTTAGGCTAACATTGCAAAGCTGTGAGAGACTTTCCTTAGAAGTCAGAACGGATTTGCATGTAGACAGGAGAGGGCTATGTAAAGGTTTTTCAGTTTCTTGTGCTTGCAAGTCATCTCGGACAGTTCTGCTTTCTTCAACGCATAGGTTGTGTCTCTTCTGGAATAGTTAAGAGGAACTTCTCAAAGGGAAGAAAGAACAGGAATGCTGAACTTCTTTCTTACAGCAGGCGTAAACTTTATGCTAAATTAATAATCAGAGAAAGCCATAGCTTTCATCAGTTACTCCTTGAAAGTGGTGAAGTTGAAAAAGAAAGTAGTTTGCTGATAGGTAAGAGTTTATTTCTCTGTAATGTGGTTATCTTTGTGAACTTGGGCATGAATCAGGCTTTTAAGTGAATGCTTTGAGCTGAAGTGTGAGAAGATTCCTTTTCTGCATGAAAAGGAATGAAAGGAAGAGAAGATATTGGTCAGTTTTACAATGGAATTATGTGGAAAAAAGCTATTAGAAATTAGTTTAACTTAATGGATCCAATTCTTTGTTTCTTATAAACTAAACATAATTCTTAGATAACTTTGTCCAGCATATACACAATATTTAGTATGGCCCTATAGGAGTATTGGGGTTGTTTTGTATTTCAGTAACTTCTAAGGTAACTATAGTAAATATGTAGCCAAGGAAAAAACTTGTGTAGGAGGGAAAGGTGCAGTAACACTCAGCTTTCTTAACCTGTTATGTTGTCTGTTGGATTAAACTTCTCAAAAGGGTAATAAGTATTTGATTCCAAACAGCTGCTCTGGAAGTTCAGGGAACACACTTGTACTCATGGTTTAGTACTGCACAGATGATGACACTATTGTTTGGCTAGTTCTGCTCAATAGAAGCTTTTGTGTAGTGCAAAAGGAACTTATTAAAACATAAATAGCAGGCTCTGTCATGCCCTGGTCAGCTCTTCCATTAAGCGTTAAGGGAGAGAAAACAGTGATCTACTTGGTACTGCATCTGATGCTGGATAGAAATTCTCAGACAAAAATGACTGCAATTGATATTTGATGAAAGTTTCTTAATCTGCCTCATCTGGAAAACTTCAGGGCATAAGTGGGTAGCTGCTTTTGGGGTTTATTGCTGTTTCTTAAGAAAAAAAATCAGTGAACAGATAAAATTACTTCTGAACCAAACTCAGGATCAACAGTAAATTTTCTAAGATTTGATCATCAAAGGGAAAGTAGTGGAGTGAACACTTGGTTCACATGATAATTGTGCGCTAACTGGCTAGGTTTTTAAACAAAAAGCTTTTCTGAAGTACCAAATATGTTCTCTTCATTTAGAAAACTTAGAATCTTTTTGAAACTACAATTTCAGAAGTAATCTCTTAGTTTTTTCTGGAGTGGGAAAAAGATTGACTTGAAGAACTGGAGTTATCTCCTTGGTCTATCAATTTTTCTTCCTCAGTTTTCTTCTGATTTAAAACACTATGATCAAGCCATACTGCTCCCCTTATCCCTTCCATAACCTGAAAGAACCCCCCAATCTAAGCTGCCATCAGGGCCGTTTGACCTTGAAAGCATTTCTTAAGTCACTGCTCTATTGTCAGGAGAAACCAAATTTGAAGATAGGCAAATATTAGCTTCCTAAACCTTTTCTAGTTAGCTACTTTTTCAAGTGGCTAATGAGCTGGAAAGCCTGCACAAGTACTGTCATTATGAAGTTGTCACCCAACTTCATAATCTTTCTGGAGAACAAAGCATCCTGACCATCTGCTCAAAAACAGTGGTCTTACGTGTCATCTTTAGGAGAAACTCAGTGTTTCAGTTATAAAGAACTTGCAAGAGAAGACTTTTGTGACCCTATAAGCAACTTACTACCTTAAGGGGAGTATGTTTTAGTGTAGGAAGCTCCTGAACCTTTATAAGTGGGTGTCAGTGCGACTACCTGTTTTTTCTCTAGAGTGTTGTTGTATTTGCAAAATATACATGCTTTTACTAGAAGCAAAAGTTGTTTTACTGTCTAGTATTTGAATAGATACCTGATATCTGCCAAACAGTGTGTGTTGCCACTAGCTACCTTTCGCATGTATGAAAAAAGCTAAGAGTGTGAAGAGCAGGCAAATTGCTTGTGGATGCATGGAAACTCACAAAATGCAACTGTACATGTAAATCAGGTAGAATGGAAGTATATGGAAGAAAAATAAATAGAAAACTGGTTCAATATCTGCTTTAATCATTAGTAAGTTTTTCCCTACGATTCTTAATTATCTCATTAATTTAATCTAGTGAGGCATAAGACACTAACTGCAGCAAAAGGACCAAACAATTATTAGTAGCCTACCCCTATGGATAGGATAGGTGGAGTGAGTGCGTAAACTCATTACAGCCCCATCTAGAGACAACCTCTGCAGGAATCTGCTTCAGGAGCCTATTACTGCTGATACTTTCCCCTGCTGCTTCACTTTTAAATTGCTATAGCAAAGCCAGTTATTGATCTTAAGTTCCCTACACTCTGTAGCTCTATTGAATGCTCATCAGAGGGAAGTAAATCTTCTGCAAAAGATTTGTCATTCTCTCTTCTTTTGAAGCTAAAGCTTTGCACTACATTTGATCTGACTCTCAATACCTGAGGTTTTTGCATGGGACTGAAATCATCCTGTAGCAGCTTCTGTCCTGTGCATACAATGTTTATGCCTCTTCCTTCTGCTTTCCTTTTCTCACCATGTGACTCGATGTTACATGGCTAGGTCAAGTGACTCTTCCAGGTTTGTAATAGCTGACTACAGAAAACTACAGTAAAATATTCCAAATTACTCCACAGTTCCAAAAGCAAACTGAGTAGGCTATTCCTGTACAAAGGTATCTTTATCTTAGAGAAGACTGTGAACTTCTTGTTGCAATATCAGTATTAAATTTTAGCATCTGATGATAGTCTTGAACATTTCAGTTGACAAAGGTTTCTGTTCTATGCTAGCCTTTCTGTCAAAAAATCAGTTAGAAAAGCCTTTAACTTAAGTACACAAATCAGAGTTTCTTAGCATAGCTCTGAAATCTGACACAACAGAAACAAGAGGAGGGAAGACTATTATTTGTGTGCTAATTAAAAACACTCTCTTCAGTGAGGCAGCAGTAAATGAGACGTTTGTATTTGCTTGATTCTAGAGTTCTTGAGTTTGTTTATATTTTCACTTTAATGTAGAGGTAATATTATTGTTGTTATATTACTGGGTGTATATTTAACTCCTAGCAATGTTCTAATAATTTCACAGTTGTTACCTGCAGAACTAGGTAAATAGTCAAGAGTTTCTCTTAACTGCTGGATCTTACAGAATTAACAGCACATTGCAATGGCTGCTTGCTAAGGGTCTGCTTTTAATTAGGTGTCTGACAAGATCACGCAATTAAGGGTTTTAATGTGAATAGATCAGGAAATAACTTAGCCTAAAAGTGATGTTCTCACTCCAATGATGGCAACTCATTGGAGGCTTTCCCCTGAAAATTTCAGAGTGCATCTGTGTGGGAACTAAGTGGTGCTGTAGCTCCATGAATGTGAGGAATGAGTATGAGATGTGACATTGCAGATCTTCGTTGTTACTTTCTCATTTCACGTGAACAGTAGTAGCAAAATGTGAGGGTTATCTTGCTTCTACTCTAGTTACAGTTGAACTGAATGTTTTGGTTTAACAATATTGTTATGTCTTGTGTTACTGCAGGATGTAAACAAATGCAGCTAAACTAGTGCTCTTTGGGGATGTGTGCATATATTTGCATGTATGTGTGTTATTTGTGCTGAAATGTAAAACAAATACAATATTTGTTTCCTGCTTGAAAAGAACAGCTGGTAAATATTGGCAACTGCTGAAGAATGAACTGACAAAATAGGTAGTGACTTTCATCCTCTGATTATATGGCAATACTGGTATCTACAGCAACAAAGCAGCTGATCAGCTGTCTGTTATAGCTGACACTAGGATATGACAGGGATCCTAAATAAGGGTGGTGGTGGTGTTACATTAGCAGCATATTTCAATGTAAGGAATGTGACAGTGCTCTGTTTAATGGGCAAAATCTAAGGGGACTTGTGTTTTTCAAGGCATGGGCATATGTTATCTACTTACAGAAGCCGGGGCACAATATAGGAGCACCACTTCTGTGAAAGCAGTTACTGGGACAGCTGTGCCCAGTACCTGTTTGTGCTGACTACTTGTAACAAAACCCCCACAAAACAGTAAAAGGGTCTTTTTTTTCCCCCTGCTTTTTAAGCAGACTTTTAAAGGAAAACAAAGATGGATACAGCGGCTATGAAAATCATTACTTGGTCATAAGAAAGGATGGTTTGTCATACATTTAAGAAATGCAATATTTAAGAGTGCAGAATGCTCCCAAGCATTAGTGCATTAATATTAAAGGAGCATATGGAGTGTGATTGGTTTTTTTTAACATGGTGAGGAGTACATTAGTACCATAGGAAGAGAAATTTGGCAGTTGCATCAAGAAGGGGATAGCCATCTGAGTATATGTGGTGGGGTGACCAGGATTTTGTGGTGGGATTTTTGGTTGTTTCCTCCTAAATGTCTGATGAGACAACCACCTATGTGTTGTTTGGATAAGGATAGCCACTGCAGGCTTTCCTGGAGCCTTATGGGTAAGGGAGTCTTGCTGTGGAACTGCATTTAAAAAGAAGACTATTAGAAGGGATGTTTGGCATAATGTGCTGCAATGGAGCAGACAACTGTAGAGGGTAATGTTTTGGTCAGTCATGTTCTGTAGTTCTGATAGTGAAGTTGTTGGCTGTCTTGGGCTCTGATATTTGAGAAGTAAAATTATCCTTTCTTTTTCTTGCAGTTTGTGCAAGTGTTGTCTAATGTGGGTACTGTGAATCACTTCTGCTTGAACTGTCTATCTACTGAATTCTGACCAAGGAAAACAGGGCTAGGCATCTATTTAGATGTAGTGAAAGAAGAAAAATACAACAACAACAACAAAAGACTATGGCTGTTCTATATCTGATCTCTTCTAAAATGAACTATCACTAGGGAATTTATCTCCAATGGCAGTGTTAATCTGGCCACACTAGCATGATGCAAGCACTTGAAAAGTCTTGGTCATACTGCCTGAATGTAGAGTGATAGCACTGCTGTACTGCCCTGTCTTTCTAGCTTAGCTTGATTCAACTAAGCAGTAGCAACAAACCTAAAAAGCCCATACCAAACAAACCCCAAAGCAACAGCAAAATCCAAACAACCCCCCAAAACCAAAACGTAGTTCAAACAACTTCAAATTGTTAGGACCTCATGCTTCTGTTGTTCAAGTCAACTAGAATTACAGATGCTAATTTCCTAGAGCTTCAGATAGTACATTACAACTTGTGCAATCCAGTGCAATGCGAATAAATACATCTGTAGAATTCTAAATTGGTGATTTTGGACTCTGGTAGGAGAATCACATTGAGATGAAATTGATGGATGCGAAGGCTAGATCTATAGATTGGGGTAGTGATTGTTATATTTCAATATAATTTCCATGACCTTCCATGTTCTATAGGGCTTACTGTATCTTCCTGATGGCTTGCAAGTCTTGGTTGGAAAAGGGATCCTGAAGATCCAAACCCACATGGTTCTAAACCAGCAGGAGTTGATTTTACCCTGGTGGTGGCAGAGGTTAGATTTTAATTGTATTGCTTGTTTATCAGAGTTGTTTCAAACTAGGACAGGTAGTATTTGAAATACCTGTGAAAACAGGAACTAAAACTATCCAGTTGCTCTGCAGAATAGATACCTGTCTCATCACAAGGTGCCAAATATGAGGTAAGACATCACCTTTAGGTTTTTAAAATTTTATTGAATAGCTTTTGACGCAAGTGAGGTACAAGGTAAAATATGTTTAACCCAGTAATATTTGTCTTTGTTGTAAGACATGCAGTGTTAAGTAATCTAATGCTTCACCTCTAACCCTTTGCCACTGATCTTTCTTGATTTGAATGAAAGTTGAAGGTGCTTAGAGCCTTACAGCATGAGGCTGTTGTAAAGCAAAATTGCTATTGACAGTTTTCAGCTTGGATTTTGTGGCTCCATATGTGGTTTGTTTTAGTCCAAATTGAGGTTTTTCGAAAAGGGAAAAAAAACTTAGGGGATGGTATACTGCTCTTCACAGTTGGCTCAAGCAGAAGTCATCAAGGATAATTTGTTTTAGTAGACAAGAGGTGAAGCAAGTGTGTAACAGGCTGTCTGAAGCAGTAATATTTATGTGATAAACATACAGGAAGTGTCTCTTAGATTTTTGTGTTCTGCTGAAGTTGTTTCTTTTCTTCTGAGAACTTGACCTGTTAATAGATCTAATATGTATTTCACAGCAGACTTCAGACTGCATCTCTTCAAGATTCTAAGTAGAGTACAGGTGATAAAATGATTTTACTTCTGTCTTACTTAACTTTGATGGTTTCAGAAAATGGTGTTCTTCCCTGTCTCCCTTATCCAGCAAATAATGTGGTGGTAGAAGCACAATTTTTCTGTCTCAGGTATAGATTTACATAATACTTCCAGAAGCTCATAACTGTAATGGTTACTTTTTTCCCTAAATGCTGCCTTAGTTCACATCTCCATGGTAAATCTTATTTTAATATCGTGCAAAACAAAAGGGTGGGGTGAGACTTGGGAGAACATGGTATTTCTTGAGTACTATGACAGATTAATTCCAGTGAAAAATACAGCACAGTGTTTAAAGATTTATCAGCTACACAAGGCCTCTATCTATTTTCATGCCTGAAAGCAAGATGTTAAAATGATGTGTTTGAAGTGCACTTAAAGTAGAAGATAACTCCAGCTAAATGGCATAATATTGGGCTCCACTTGAACGGTGTGAAAACAATGCTATTTTATAAGACTTCCTGTTGTTACTGTTGTATGGGCATAGCAAATCTGTACCCATGTTGAGGGAGAATTCATCAGTGTTAGTGCTGTAGGGTAGTATGTGAGACAAAGTAATGTGAATTTTGGCTCTGATCTTTTTTCTTGCTGGTAATATAAAATCTTAACAGCTGAGTTAATTGGATAGACAAATGACATCAAACCTAGAAATAAGCCTAATGAAATCCATTAAATAAGGCAATAATGGCACAATTCAAGATTTGATCACTCATACAATGACAGCAAAATATAGTGTTTACTTTAAACAGGGTTATTCACTGTTCAAGTCAGGGATCACTTTAATTTGATTGGCTTTTTGGCTTTTTTTTTTTTGCTATAAAAAGAATGTTATGTTTTGGACTACATTTATGTGACTGTTGTGAAGTGCTCAAGGAAAAGTCTGTTCAGTAAAGAGATGGCTGCAGTTTAATGGACTTAACAATAGTGACCTCACCAAAACTGAATGAGGAAAAACCTGTGGATAAAAGGTAGAGCACAGGCTTTTGGCTGACCTCCTGCTGTGCTCTTAATTATACAGATTTTTTTCAGATACACTTGATATCAGGCACAGTCCTGTGATTTGCACTGAGCTGTTCTCTTTCCATTCTGTACTTTTGCCATTAGCACAATTTTTCTATTCCTTCACTAAATGAAGATGGGAAGAACATCTTTCAAGCTTCTTGCCATGTTCTTGGACTAGATTTAAGGGCTCATTAGGGACTACATACTAAGGCTAAACAATGGGCACTACAGAAACCCCAGGCTACTACATATAAGCGTATTAGTCTTTTCCTGCTTCCTCCATGCCTTCTGGTGCAACATGAAGTGAAGCAACCCACAGGTGAGAGGTTTGAGATACCCAATATTATTTTAAGCTCAGTGAAGAATAATGCTGGTTTTCCCCTTGTATTTCACTTGACTGAAACATCAGTGCACTGTATTTGGGCAGGAAAATGCTTCCTCCTCAGCCAATGTCTGTGGAACAAAATTGTGCAGGAACTATATGGAATTGTAAATCTCAGTGTCTCATTTCCAGTTGCAAGGAACAACTTGTTTCATCTTTTCATGAACACAAGTATACACACAACTGTAGCATAGTAAATAAAGAAAAAACACCGATCTTTACACTGAATGTATAGGTTTCTCCTTAAGTAGCAAACCAAACTCTATCATTCCCTCAAATGTTTGTGTTGTGTTATGCATGACGGTTATTTGGTATTTAAGGATGCAGCATGAGTTCATTGTGATAGCTAGCTAAATATTTATAGTAGCGGCTGTTTCATTCTGGAATGGATTCCTATAGATATTGTGTGCCCCGAAAGTGAAAGTATTTGTTTCTCATCCAAGCTTTCAGTTGTTCCTTTCTCACAAATTCTGCTTCAGATGTTTTGCTTGGAATGCTGGCAGAAGTTTGAGCTGAAATACTTAAGATTTTCATCTAGGAGTAACTGGCTGAGGAGAAGAATTCCAGTCAAGATGCGTCTTGATCTCTTTTTTTTCCTTAAACACTTCTTTCCTCTGTTCCTCTCCCCTCATAATAAGGGTATAAATTGGGGAAAAAAACCTCACAATCATTACATTTTCTAATTCACTTGAATAAATAAATTTCTGGAAGTACCAGTGAAAGCAGAGTCTCAAGTGTTGAAGTGATCTAAAAGAAATTAAGCTGAAATGGGCAGAAGTCACTATCCTGAAATCTGCTGAGTGTTAAACTATCAGATTCTGTATCTATTCCTAAAATACCAATGGTCATGAGACAGTTTGCTATTACAAAGAACTCCAAAATGAAATGCTGCATCACCCTCAGGACCTCTTCAGCAGCAGTGTTTCAGCATAGAACAGGTAGAGCTGCTCTTTCACACCTGTATCAAGTTCTCTGTGAAGTGTTCAAATTGTGCAAATTTGAGTGCAAATTGTGGTCTAAACATGGTGATAGTGTTCATTTTTCTAGACTAAAAAATGGAGCAAACAATGTGACTCCATGGGTAGCTCCCTCCTGTGTTGAGGGAAGTAAAACTTGCACATGATATTGCCATTTTACAGAATTGGTCACCTGCAAAACACAGACAGCAGTGAACAGCCCTGCCTCACAAAACAGAAACAAGGGCAGAATGTTGTCAGATGTCCTTTTGTGGAGTTGGGAATGTTGCTAAACCTGGCCTGCCAGGGTTTAAGCTGCTGGAAGTGCTTGGGCTATTAAACTGGGTGTACCCTGGATATTAATAGAACCTAGAGGATGTAAGTAATGAATTAAAGATTGTTTGAAATAAACAATTGCACAGCAGTTTTAAAACTAGTCTGATTTCAAACTAGTTACACATTTGAAAGTTTCTGTCAAATGTTCTTTCAAATCAGTATAAGCTATTGTATGTAGCTTGTGTGCCTTAATCTTTAACTTCCATGACAGCAGGATACAGATAAATTTATTTCCATAACAATTGTAGGCAGTGTTTAGTATCACTGCTACTTTCTGTTGGTGCTGCTTGCTGTAAGGATAAAATAGCATCACTTTATATGACTGAGAAGGAGCTTTTGTTGTTATAATTGAAGCAAGATGTGCACAAAGATGATCACTTGAAGAAACTGGATGACAGTAAAAAATGACACAGAGTAGGAGGAGAATGCAGTTGTGTGGTAGTGATTGGATGTTGTTTCTGGCTGACTTGACTGGTGCTGTAATTTAATAGACTTGAGGGAAACTTTATTTAACTGACATAATATTGGGTTCAGATAAGTGTATATTCAATGTGTAAAATGAAAGCAAGATAGCCTCCTAATGAATATCAGCCATTAGGTTTTTACTTTAGATCTTTGGTTACTTTTGAATTTGAGCCACAGCTTTCAGATCGTTTGATGCTACTGAAGCTGATACCTGCGCAGTGAGCTGTCCCATCTCAGTCAAACTGAGAGAAGACTCTAAAATCACTTTCTCAGAATGCTTATATCCAATACGGCCTAATTTGCCACTTGGTAAATCTAATGCTGGTAAAGCATTCTGCAGAACTCCTAAAACATGCTCAATATAATGTTCTGAAACTAGGCTGTACTTGGTAGATGGCTGCAGGTGAATTCAGTGTGTATGAAGGATTAAAAGGCCAAGCACTGAGCATTCAGTGCTTACACAGAAGGTATGATCAGTTATTAATTGATACCTCTACCTCTGTATTGTTACAAATATCCATAACCAATGGGTCAGATGTAGAATGATGCTGTTTCTGTGTTACCTTTAAGTTGACCTAGTCCTTGTTTTACAGGTACAAGCAGCAAAGCAGGGAAGGTCAGGGGTCCTGCATTCTGTCCACCCTGGATGGGCAGAAAGGCTAAACTCTGGTTTTCAAATGAAAGCGTTTGACAAAGTAATTTGATTTTTTCAGATAAAAATCCATGGTTCTTGTTATGTCTGAAGCAGCCTATAATATTTATGTTCTTCAGCAGTCTCAGTATTATTATCTAGGAAGGCAGAAATTCCATAAACCATTAGGCAGTTTACCTCAGAAACGGTGTCTACCCAGATGCCTTTACAAGTTTTAATGCAGCTTTAGAACTCAGAAGTGTGTTATTTAGCTTATTGTAAAGTCTTATCAATGTTCTGCCTCTGTGTTTTGTTTTGAGTATATATTGATGTCAGTTTATGCCAAATAATCGGGAACTTAATGATAGTAATTTTTCTTGGGTTTTTGAAATTTAACTGGTTATGACTGCTTGCTTTAAGAAGTCTTTACTTTCAAATTCCAGAAGTTTTTTTAAATAATTTTGCCATTTGAGTGAATCTGTCAACTTTGTTTTATCAAAGCTTTCTTAGAGAGAATTCTTATTTCTAAACAAAAGAACATTACATATAATAAAGAGACTTCTGGATATTAAGCATTTAGGTTTTTTAGATCAGTTTTCCCTTTTGGTCAATATGTCTAGGTCTCAGTAGTCTGAAAGCGAGCCTTCTTTCTTATGGGCTTCTCTAGCTCTTAGCTCTTAAGGTGGTTTCATAGTGAAAGAAAAATCACAGAAAAACACTCTTGGCTTTAGAAAACTGTCTTGGTTTTAAGTTGTGTGAAACTGGAAACTTACTTCCTTTCTTCCTATATTTACATGTTTATGTTGAGAGCAAGTGAATCATGACTGACGTATGAGCTGGAGTTAGAGTAAAGGGTAAGTAGAGTATCACTTGAGTTTTAAGTGTTTAATATCTAAGCAGTAGTCACTACTTACTAAAATGCCATATACTTTTGCTTTAGATTTCTTGTCAATTTTGTCTTTTGAATACTAATATATCTATCTCCAAATCTTCTGTAGCACTGATGCTTTTTTTATTTCAAAGTGTAATATTAAGATAATGCACCTCTGCTCTTGTGCAGGCTTCCCTTTCTTACCTCTTCTGTGATAACCTTGACCCTTGGTCAGATGCAGGTTTGCAGGTAACCTGAAGGTTCGTATAACTTGCTGTGTGTTTATCCATAGCTTATACACCATAGAGCTTTGTAGATTTATTTTCATGTGTTTTTCTATCAATATTGAAGTTTGATTTAAAAAGACTTGAAATAACTTCCACTCCTGTCTGTTGGGCTGTTTTGAGATGATCTTTCAGTCTTTATCCATACAAAAACAAATAAATATTCTCAGCAGTAGTTAGAAGTATTCAGTAGTGCATGTCAGATGATACTACTGTTTAGTCAAAGAGACACATCAGACCACAACTGGAAAATTCCAGCAATGGAAGCCACTATTAGGATGTGAAGACTGGATGAAGAATGCTGTGTTTATCATTTCAGGGTGAAATGTATTTAATAGTTGAGTAAAAAAGCCCATAAATGTAACTTCAGGAGTTGTAGTGATGTAAATGTGTTTGTGTATTAAATTATCATCTTTGTGCTTTGCCCATAGATGCTTTCGATGCTTCAGCAGCTTAATGGAGAGAGATATCTACAAACATGCTCATAAATATAGCTTATGTTATACAAAACCCACATCTATTTTAAGTGTTGCCCTGAGTATTCCTTTAAATATTTGAACAGTTGCTTAAAATGGGCTTTACAAGATCTTGTGAGAGAATGACTAGCTTCAGTATTAGGGTGTATTTGTTCACTCTTCTATATACACATGCTTTTGTACTTCCTAGGAAGTAATATAGGTTATTTTATACTCTGGTTTATGCTAGGCAGTTATTCACTACTTTTACCTAGATAGGTGAGCAGCTCTTTACAGAAGGGAACTGTTTGGTTTTACACAAGTGAGTACAGTGTACAAATAACAACTGTGTAAAACAGGGTTAAACTGCTTGTTCTCTGTATCAGGATACTGTGGCAGGCATGGAAGAAACACAAAGGAGTCTTGTCATTCAATTTCATATTGTGCAAGCATAAATGCTGAATAGCTGTAACATTAAACACTAAAAAAGCCTGAATTATCAATAAAAATATATTTAAAATATTTTAATTCCCCACAGCCAAGAATGAGGCAGGTATTTAATATTTCTTTTATGTAAGTGCAGTAACATTACAGCTTTGAGAATCATGTATTTATGGAAAATACACTTAATTACATGAAGCTACAGCACAAAGAAGCCGAAGTCTAGATACACGCTAGCCTGACAAGGGTGAAAAGCAATGTGAAAGCATAAAGTACTAGTACAGCTTGAGGAGCAGTGTGTTTCTGTAATTCAGCAGTTAAAGTATTTGTGCCAGCACCTCGTTGCCAGGATTGGGGCCAGAGGTAATCTTATTTTCAGTGCAGTGTCACATTTCCATATGGATGATTTTTGTGTGTAATCCTTATGTGTTGCTGCTGAAGAAACTGGTGGAAAAGTCTGCTCTTGTATAGAATGTCAGCTTTCCTTGATGGAGTGGGATGGTAGACTTCGTGTAAAGGTCCCTAAGTTAGATGACAACTCCCCTTCCCCCCCCCCCCCCCCCCCACCGTGTGCATTGTAGGTCTTCAGACATGACAACGTGAATAGCTTGTGCTGTCTGTTTCAGTAGTTCCATATACACTGTATAGATAGAATGTATATGTATGTGTGTGATGAAAAATACATATGGAATAAAAAATAAATTCTCTTTATATGTGTTATTTGATATAATCTTGAGAAATGTTCTTTGTATTAAAGTGGCTATGATGACATCTTAAGGTCACTCATGCATGATCAAACATGATGCTGATATTTGCAATATATTTCCATTTATTTTTTTACTCCTAAGTTAGAATTGTGTTTCTCAATCTTCTTGGTTGCTATGGCTGTATAATTCAGGCTTTGAATGTCAGTTGTGCATACCCTTTCTGTACAAATACATAACCAATTTTAAAAAGGTGGTACTTACCACCTCAATTTAGTTTTTTAAATTTCAAATATGACCATCAAGAGAATATTTTCTTTAAGCAGTCTCTACTACTTGGTACAGAATAACAGTGGCTTTAATCTAGGTCATTAACTTTAATTCAATGAAACTGACCCTCTACTTGTTGGTAACTTAACTGGCAAAAGCCTTGGGATTTAGTATGTAGGTTTTAAGAGGTGTTTCTCAAAGTCGTAAGGATTTTGTTAAATATAGGTTGTTCATATAGTTATTTTTGAGAATCTGTTGTAGTAGAATTCTAGTTATAACTGGAAGGTACGATTGCCTCCCACCTGCATAATCTCTGCTTTTAATTCACTAACTTGGGACTGGATGTTAAATTCTATTTGTGTCTGTCTTGAAATATTTATTCTAAGCCTCTGGTTTTCCTTGGACAGTAATGTGTTAATTGTAACATAAGGGAGACGTGCCAAACTGACCTTGTACTGGAGCTGTCTTCACAGAGAAAGTGGTTAGACATTGAAATGGACTGCCCAGGGAAGTGGTGGATTCTCCATCCCTGGAAGTTTTTGGAAGACAAATGTGGTGCTTAGACACATGTGTTTGTGGTGGTTGGCAAGTTAGGGTGATGATTTGACTTGATGATCTAAAGGGTCCCTTCCAACCAAGACTGTTCTATGATTCTGATAACTATGTTTTAAGGACAGCTTGATACTCAGATGTTCTTTGTATGAGATCTGGAAAACTGGTCCTTGTTTTTCTTTTGCAAAACATATTTGATAGCTATTTCATAATGTTTCTGCTTATTGACAGATTACTGTCTTTCACCTCAGCTGAATATACAAAAAAAGAGTCTCTGTCCCCCAGAAAATCCATTCTAGCAGGCAGGAAAAAACATATGTTGGTGCTCATCATGGGGGTTTTTGGGGAGAAGTACTTTTAAATTGCAGGGAACAAAGATGAGAGATAATGATACTTAAATTTAGTTTGTGGTAAGTTTGTGCCTCAAGTACCTTTATAAGTAGGCTTTGGTTACTTATCCAAAAAGAAAAGAGAATGGCAAAAGCATTCCCTTTCACTGATGGGTATTAAAGAAACTGCGGTATACAAAGACTTTTAACATAGGCTATATTGCTTTATCAGTGTCACTTTGTTTCTAATGCTTTCTAAAACAGGACATGTTGCACAATGAAAATATGTTCTAGTGGCCAGATCTTTAGCATGCTAAATAGGAAGGAGGAGGTGAAAACCTTTCTTCTTTGGACAAAATGGCAGTCTTGTTAGCACTTTCTGTAAGGAAGGAAAACAAGTGACCTCAAATCAGGATCAGGTCGTGGACAGAGCAAGGTCCCAAATGTCCTTTCAGCTTTTAGTGCTGCTGCTGAACAGAAAATACTCATTTGTAGAGTTGTGGGGTTTTTTAAAATCATAGAGTCATAGAATGGCATGGGTTGGAAGGGACCCCAAGGATCATAGAGCTCCAAACCCCTGCCACAGGCAGAGCCACCAGCCTCAGGTCTGGAGCTACGCAAGGTTGCCCAAGGCCCCGTCCAACCTGGCCTTGAACACTTCCAGGGATGGGGCATCCACCCCCTCTCTGGGCAGCCTGTTCCAGCACCTCACCACTCTTTCTGTAAAAAAACTTCCCCCTAATATCCAATCTAAACCTTTCCTCCTGTAGCTTTAATCCATTCCCCCTTGTCCTGCCATTGTCTATCCTTTTAAAAAGTTGATTCCCCTCCTGTTTATAGTCTTCTTTCAGGTACTGGCAGGCTGCAATGATGTCCCCCCACAGCCTTCTCTTCTCCAGGCTGAAAAAGCCCAGCTCCCTCAGCCTCTCCTTGTAGGGCAGGTGCTCCAGCCCTCTAATAGTCTTTGTGGCTCCTCTGAACCCTCTCCAACAGTTCTACATCTTTCTTGTGTTGGGGGCCCCAGATCTGGATACAGTACTCCAGGTGGGGTCTCCCGAGGGCAAAGCAGAGAGGGACAATTGCCTCCCTGTCCCTGCTGGCCACCCCTCTGCTGTTGGAGCCCAGGATACCAGTGGCCTTGCGAGCTGCAAGAGCACACTGCTGGTTCATGTGAAGTTTCTCATCCACCAGAATCCCCAAGTCCTTCTCAGCGGGGCTGCTCTCCAGTAGTTCTTCTCCCAGTCTGTAGTTATGTCTGGGATTCTTCTGGCCCAAGTGCAACACCTGACACTTGGCAGTGTTGAACCTCATTAGGTTGACCCAGGCCCATCTTTCCAGCCTGTCAAGATCACATACTCTTAGCTTATAGATTACCCAATTAGAATTTTGGTCTGTTGCCTGTAAAGTGTCTTTATCTGCAAAAGATGAAATTTGACTGTGCTTAACACACATTTGCCAAATGCTCTTAGGAAATAATTTACTGAGTACTCGAATTAGGAATATTTGAGTAAGAAAGATAAATTACAACTTTGATACCAAGCTTGCTGCTGCAACTTCACTTTGTGGGGTGGGAATGGGGAGAGTGGGGAAAATTGTGCAACTCCTTAGAAGTGTTTTGGAATGACTGGCAAAAATCAATGTTTAGAAATACTCTGCACCTCCCATATGATGGCATTCATGTGCATTGTCAAACAGTATGTACTGTGCTAGGTACGTTTTTAATATCCTGCAGTCATGGCTCTTTTCCACTGCTTTTAGCTCTTAAAATGTTCTTAAAGGAAGCTTACAATATCCTAGAACTGAAAGGGCTTGGTGATGTTAAAATGAAAGAAGTGATAAGCATGTGTACTGTGGGGTTAGTTCTAGATTCTGTTACCAAAGCTGAGATATTTGTAACACTTCTCCATTTTTCAAACTTGTATCTGTTTGGAGATGATGCAAAGTCTCCAAGCAGAAGTGGGTCCAGTAGTCTTACTGGATGTGTATGGTTAGATGTATTGTGTGGTTCCTAGTGCAAGGTATTTGAGTGCTTCTGGCAACGGAGGGGCTCTTAACAGTGCTGCCCAGGTTTCTTTATGGTATGTTAAAATTTTCTCCTTTGAAGTTTTGTCAATGTAAAAAATAATGTTGAAAGGGGTATGTTAATGGTATATTAATTTTACCCTTTGGCTGTATGTTCAAATAATCAGGGCCCTTGTGCCTTAATGTCTAAAGCTGTCCTAAACAAACATCTGGTTCACATTAATGGATCTTAAAAAGCAGATTGCAATTCCTCTTTGAATTTTAATTCAGTCATTGTCAGTCTACTGTTAGCTTTTGTAGCTGGTCACAGTGTGAAGATTGTGTAAAAGGGATTTCTAAGACAAGCAGTGTAACGAAGTTACCCCAGTTTACAGCACTGCGTGTGACTTTCACAATTTACACCATGACAAATTTAGCTGTTTGCTTTTGATACAGAATTATTAAATGCTTAAGAGGTCATATGTTTTATGTGATTTGCTTTGTCAGACACAGACCATAATTCTTGTACTGAAGTCTCCTGCATTTCAAGTATGTTGTGTGGAGCTGTTTCCAAATTGGTATGATGTGCTGTACTACAAGGCAGTTTAAAGACCCTTGCACTGCAGCCAATCCTCATTGGTTCTTATGAAGAAATGTTTTCCTATCACTGCTATAAGACAATGAAGAAATTGCAGGTTATAGCGTGGTCCCTTCAGCAACCTGCACTGATCTTTGAGCTAAGTTTTCTGTGTGTTCAAAAGGAAACAGTTCTGCAAAATCAAATTTACTGGGAAATGAAGACCTATTTCTGTTAAACTACTCATTGCTCTTCAGCTTCAGGTAATGTGTATTTTTAAGTCAGTACTATCAGTTCAGATTCTGCTTGGATACAAGAAATTGGCATCTTTGGATTTCTATTAGACTTTCATTCTGGAGCCCATACCCTTTCCAATGTGCAAATTTTGACAGATGGATTTGTGCTATTTCATTGACTTTCACCAGTCACAAGCGTTCAGGGCATTATTTCAGGGTTTAACTCCAACCTTGTTCCTGCTATTAATCCTATATATTTCAATTTGTTTGATCTCACCTGTGACTTTGAATATGCAGCCCCCTACCTAAATTACATGTGAAGTGCTTAGCTGTAAGTGTAAGTTGCAGTTAGCTTGTTAACAAATTACCAGATTTTAGGCACGTGTTTTCTAATCTGGACTTAAAAAAAAAAACCCACAACTTGAAGTAATTCCCATGCTCTGGATTTTATTGGAGTGATGCCCTCTTACAATTTGAAACAATCTGTATATGCAAGTCAGAAGGAAACTGGAGGGGAAAAGAGTGTAGTATGGATGTGAGTTCAGTAATAATCTGGATCTAGCATCTGTCCTCTAGCTCTTCCAACTAATTTGTGTGTTTGCTAATGAGAAACTTGTGTCCATGACAACTCTTGTGTTTTGCACCTTCATTTTCTGATATGGAAAACGAATTTTCATGTGGAAAATGGAAAAATAAAATATCCTCCTATCTTTCTTTTCTCTCTGCCTATGCCCTTATGTCCAAAATCCATGTAAAATGGTTTGGCTAAGAAGAGATGCCTTAAGATACCTCATCCTGAAATATTGTAGGCTCATTTATTTGCAGGGGCATTTAAAAACTGATTAAGAAAGCCTCAAATACCCCAACAAAGTCCCTCAAACCTAAAGGTTAGACTTGGTGTAACAGCTAAGTTCTCAGATGAGGCAAATGACCAAAGTGAATATAAGGAATTAATATCAGTGTAGACTTTCTATCATGTGCTCCTTCCAAGGAGTATAAATGTTTTAAGAGTCAAAGAGATTAGTTGAAGCAGTTGTTGTGTCCTAAAGCTGTTTCTGTACTGGGAAATTATCTATAACTCCAGATGAAAATGTTGAGTCCTTTGAAAAGCTCAACTTCTGGCTGTGTAGTGTTCTTGGGATTGAGGTTTTGCTAAGAGTCAGTGTTTGTGCCTATATTCCTGCAGGAAGCCTTTGGAAATTCTGGTTGGTGTTTTGCCTGAACATTCAAAATGAAGTGAATCTCTATAATCCATCTAATCCAGGTGAATTTAAGTCTTGAGGGTGAGAAATTATAGTGAGTAAGTGAACCCTAATCCTCCATTTGATACCATAATGCAAGTTGTCATCTTCCTATTTTTCCAGCAGACTGGCAGTGGGTGTTTTGACTAGTTCCATCATCACTTTCCCTGACAGAACAATTCTCCTGAAGGAGGAATGAATTTTGACCAAGGGACTTTCTAAACCTTATCTCTACAAAGCCAGAACAGCACTTTATTATTGGGCTTTGAAATATGGGCAATGTATGTATGGCACATGACTTGTGCACTGACTTTTTTCTTTGAGTTAGCATTTTTAGTTGCAACTTGTGCATTTTCTCTTGCTGCAGTTTCCAAAGAACCTAACAGGCCATTAAAGACTGAAATGGATGCAGGTTTTGGAAACATCTCTCATAAAATGGTTATCTTGTGATTCTTAAGCTGTAGACTCCAGCATTTTTTCAGATGGTGTTTCAAGTGTCGTCGAGGACCAACAATCGAGCACTACACTTGATAAACCATGCCCACTGAGAGCAGGGTTGGGGAAGATTAAAACTGGGTAAAATAGCTGGATTTAGCTCATGTATCTACTTGAATTTTGTAGAATATCTGTGTTTAAAACACAGATACTATAGAATTAAATGTAAAAGGATGATAGTGTGTGTCTTGAGGGCTTTCCACCTATCAAGATCCCCAAGCATTACATGGTGACTTACAGACTGTTTCGTTCTCATGGAACACCAGTGATTGTGCATAGCTGACTTGGTTTGGAATAGGATTAGAGTGTAGTGTACCCTGATTTTACCTTCTGAGTTCTACTAAATTGCTTTGGTTCAATTTACAATTGATTTCTGCATTGTAATAATAGGAACATCATGCTTGATTAAGGCTATGGGGATGACTTGGAACATAGAACACTCTATATATCAGTACAAGTTCTTGTGAAGAAATTTTCCTCAGCAGGGAAGTGTGATAAGCAAGTATAGATTTCATTTAGTTTATTGTACTTGCATGGGAAAGCTAAACTTGTTTGGTTTTGTTTAATTAACAGTCAACTCTGTGTTTGGAGCATACTAGGTATAAGCCCAAATGGAGCTGAAGTAGCCTAACTTTAAAGCCTAGATAAGGAAGGACATCATCCTTTTGTTTTGAGCCTGACTATCAGCCTGAGCCTAGATTTTCCTCCACCTTCCTCTAGCATACCTAGGACTTGCCTGTGCTCCGGAAGGAAATGATAGGGCTCAACTGAATTCAGGTTCACTTCTCTTCCTGTTCCAACTTCTTTTTTCACATGGAGGATTAGCCTTATGGAAAACCCTCTAACACCTGAAGTCTTCACCACTGCCAATGCAACTAACACTTGCATTCTTTCTGTAAGTGATCTTAAAAGGGAACTTGCATCTCTCTTCCTCATAATCCACAGGAACCCCGAAAGACCTATACAGTAGACTGAAACAAGGGTTTTTGAAGAATGTGTTTTAAATAGTATTGCAGATGATTGTTTTTAGTGCTGCCACATCACAAGTATTTCATCTTGACAGATGGTCTACTATCTATTAGAGCCCCTTGTCTTTGAAAGATCCCATCATATATCATGGCTTGCTGTATTTCTCTTTCATGAAGCACTTTTGCACACTTGAGTGTGTATGAACCTCTTTAACCTCAGATTTATCAGCTAGTTGAAGCCACAGCTGACCTGACTGAGTAATCCATACTCAAGTGGGAGCTTGGACTGTATGAATTTTATTTAGGAGATAAGGTGTGGGAACGCAGCCATGAGGAAAACAACCTGGGGCTACTTGTGGATGAAAAGCTGGACAGGAGCCACCAGTGTCTATCTGCAGCACAGAAGGCCAAGTGCACCCTGGGCTGCACCAAAAGTGTGACCGGCAGATGGAAACAGGTGATTCTGCCTCTCTGCTCTAGTGAGATCTCACCTGGAGTACTGTGACCAGCTTTAGAGCCCTCAGTGTCCTGGAAGTGTTCAGAAGGATGACTGAAAATATTTAAAGAAACAGCTGGTGACATACTGTGTTTGTAAAACAGGTAATTTGAGTGCCTGAAACAAAGATTCTTTGGAGAAGTTGTAAGATGCTTCTCAACTCCTGTAACAGCCTCCCAAGGTCAGCCCACTTCCACTTGATGGCTCTGTGCTTAAATTTTGTAATTTTACTTTGCCTTTGTGAAGGGGTAAATGCAGTTGATGGTTCTTCTGTACACTGTGCTTAGATATTGTTTCTGGAAACCTCATGATTTTAGTTTTGCTTTGGCCTTCAGGGCCTAACTAATTTAATCTCACTTAAGTGTAGCATACCACTGTTAGTTCTTGTGCTAACTCTGTTTGAACTTGATAGCTATACCACAGTTATTAAATTTGCCTAATAAACTATTGTGTAGCCCTGTGTCTTGACGACTGTAACTTTGAATGGTTTCAGGGAGAGGTGTTTCCTTAGGATCCTGAAAAAATGAGTTCTTAGAAATTTGCCCTTATATTCTGTACGTCTTGCTGTTCTTATGGAGGTAGCTTAAATATTTTGTACTGCTGGTTTATTAATATCTCTATTCCTCGTGGCACTTTTCTGGCTGAGTAAGCAGTTGTTACCTCCACTGAATTCTGTGGTTATAGGACAGGGTTGCTTCAGGCAACATAGAAACTGTTGTGTGCTCTCTTCCCTTCAGGAGCTGCACGTGTGAAGCTAAGCAGTGCCCAGCACATATTACAGATGTCTGTATTATAACCTAGTCCTGAGACTACTACTGCTGGCTGCACTTCTGCTGGAACAAGGATAACTGGTTACTGCCAACCAAACTTCAGAAAGGGTGATAAGAATGGAAGGAATTCTCATAGTTCTTGTTAAAATATTTCCAGACACAGAAATGTCTGTTTAACCAAACCACTTAAATCCCAGGAATACCCAGCAGATGGCAGTTTGATCAAATATGTGTTCATTGGATTTGCATGGGACTCGAAAAAGCTTTAAATATTTATCCAAAGTCAATAAAGCTCTGCTCACCAAATCATATGCTTAAAGTTATTTCAGCACATTGAAATGACATTAAACTGGTAGCCTGGCTTTCTGTAGTGTTTGGTTATATGAAAGCTTATATTTTGAGTCTTGACTTAAACTAGGCTGAAGCTTTACCAGTCCTTTTAAGAAACTTAGGAAGTCTAAAATACTGTCTAAAACTCTGAAGACTAAATAGCAGAGTTTTGTCATGTTGTCTTGTACTCATTGAGTGATGTGTGGTTGTACAAAACCCCACCTGTCTCTGGGACAGCAATGAAACTGAGTTTCATTCTTGCATATATGTATTTATATAGCTATACGTTTGTACGTGTGAGGAAGAATAAATGAAAGTATTAGTGATAGCCTTTTCCTCTCTAGTATAAACAGAAGAGAACTCTCTTGCAAACTGTGTGGTGTGGTTGAACATGGGTGAGTGTGGTATGCACACCTAAACTTGAAAATACAAGAAAGAGAAAAATCAACTGTAACATACAGTTCAAAATTCATAGAATCACTTAGGTTGGAAGAGACCTTGAAGATCACTGAGTCCAGCCACAGCCTAACCCTGCCTAGACCATGTCCCCAAGCACAAGATCTACAGGCCTTTTAAATCCCTCCAGGGATGGTGAGTCAGCCACTTCCCTGGGAGCCTGTTCCAATACTTGACTCCCCTTTCAACAAAGAAATTCTTCCTGATGTCTAACAAAAATCTCCCCTGGAGCAATTTGGAACCGTTTCCTCTTGTTGTATTTCTTGTTAACTTGTTAACCTCTCTATGCATTCCTTGTTCGTAGCTGAGAGCAATGAAGTTTTTCCTCAGCCTCCTTTCTTAAGACTGTGAAACTCCAGTTCCCTCAGCCACTCCTCACAGGACTTGGGCTCCAGACCCTTCAGCAGCTTCATTGCTCTTCTCTGGACATGCTCCAGCATCTCGATGCCCTTATTGTAGTGGGTGGCCCAAAACTGGACACAGTACTTGAGGTGTGGCCTCACCAGAGCTGAGTATAAGGGAAAGGTTGCTTCCCTCCTCCTGCTGTTCACGCTATTCCTGATACAGGACAGGATGCTGTTGATTGTCCTGGCCACACTGCTGGCTAATATTCAGCTGGCTGTTCACGAACACCCCCAGATCCTTTTCCTCCAGGGAGTTCTCCAGCCACTCAGCCCAAAGCTTGTTGTGTTGCCTGGGGTTATTGTAACCAAAGTGCAGGACCCAGCAGTTGGCCTTGTTGGACCCCATACAGTTGGCTTCTGCCCATTGATCCAGCCTGTCCAGGTCCTTCTGCAGAGTCTTCCTACCTTCCAGCAGCTCTACACTCCCACACAATTTAGTCTCATCTGCAAACTTACTGAGGGTGCACTTGATCCCGTTGTACAGATCATTAATAAAGATGTCAGACGACTGGCCCCCAAGACTGAGCGCTGGGAAATGCTGCTGTATTGTAGAGGAACTCTACACATAGAGGTTGTTCTTGTTCTTAATTACTGTTTTTTTTTCTGTTCTTTTGCACTTTAAACTCAACAACCGAAACAAATCCTGCTTGCTCTTGTGAATCTTGTCAGAGTAAGTATGCAGCTGAGTGTGTATGTGTAAACCTCACGTAAATGGTTCTTAGTGTGGTCACCCAGCAGGTAGAGTTCCACAGTGCCATGTGTGATCCTGAGTTACTGAGGTCATGGAGAAGAAAACTATGTAAAAACTTCCTGAGCCAGGGCAGCTGTATGACTTCACTGAAATGCCATATGTAGTAATTATAGCAAAAACAAAAAGCAAAGACTGTGAAAAGAATCACTGGGGGGGGGGAGCTTCATTATTTAACTATAGTTTTAGAAGAAATCCAAGTAGGTAGTGTGCTCACCTGAATAACTGAGTTGTTTTTTGGTTGAACTGTTGCTCATTCTTCACAACAGCCACTTTCATGTAGGAATCGTTCAAACTCTGGAAGCCTCTTGTTCCTCTGTAAATGTCTATTAAGCTTAACTTACTGAGGCCTTTAAAATGCAGCTTTGTTCTCTTTTCTCAGGTTCTAAAGTGTTTGTTTTCAATAAACATTTTAAATATTGTACTTCTAAAATATTTATTTAAAATCTTTTGTTGCTTAAACAAAAGAGACATGGGACCTCTGAAATGTAGGTTGCACCTCTTCATCTGGAAAAGAAATATGCTCTGTGATGACTCTGGTCTTCACTCACAGTCCTACCTGTGCCTACGTGCAAGTACTGTTGCACCTAACAAGTATTTCAATAGTTATCACTGAAGAGAAAGTGAATGCAGTGTATCTGGGGACTTTATTCTGGTTTTGTTTACATGCTGTTACCTAAGCACGATTACTGTCCAGGCCAGGAATCAGCTCTTGCATTTTTCCTAGGTTTTCTATGCCCTGACCAGGAAAACCAGCCACACCTCCCAGCCCTTTGTCTGTCGTTGACTTCATGCTTGAGTCTAGGCTACTGGAATAAAATATGCTTGGAGAAAGCAAACATATTTCTTAATGCCAAATTTAATTGTTGCTGGTTAAATGCAAAGAAGACTCGAAGGACATACCTAATGCTTTTATTTTCTGCTTGGATTTCCTCTGTTATAGGAACACTTCCAAATGCTGCTATTTTAATTGTAGTCCTTCAGTTTGCATGCAGAGACTTAAAATCCTTGTAGAGTGAAAAGGAATACCTTGATTGTGTTAACAGATTCCTGGGCGGGCTCTCTACTGTCTTCTGTTACAGTCACAGACTTTGGCACAAGACATGTTAATGCCTATTATGCAAGTCTTGCACAGCTCGTGCCTTGTGTTTTCTGCTATCCCCACAGAGTTTAGGGTGGTGGAAGGGAAGGGTTTAACCACTGGAATACACATGGC
This sequence comes from Laterallus jamaicensis coturniculus, assembly GCA_022605575.1. NCBI lineage: Eukaryota > Metazoa > Chordata > Aves > Gruiformes > Rallidae > Laterallus > Laterallus jamaicensis. The sequence goes on along the minus strand of JAKCOX010000017.1, from coordinate 14,568,691 downwards.
AAAGGAATATGATCAGACTCAAGCTTGACAGACTGAGTAATCTGTAATATGCTAACGTTTCAGTATCATGTTAGTATTGCATTAGACTAATGTGACGCTAATACAAAATGACAGGAAAAATGACTAATACAATAAGACTTTCATATATTACTTTAGGGCTGCTGTATCTGTCCTTTTTAATTCACCTGAAACCCAGTTTACATGCTGAATGAGAGCTGCAGCTAGAGCATTGCTGGGGAAGAAGCCTGTTTTAGGAAGAAGCTGTTTCAAATATGTAGCAGCTAAGAGAAATAATCTTACAACACTTGTGCTTTATATACTAAGAGTGATGGCTATTTCCCCAAAAGGATACAATGCAGCACTGAACTGCAATAATTTATTTGAGCTGTTGGTGTCTGCAATGGTGACTGAACAGAATTCTCTCTCCATTTTTAATTTACAAAATATAATTTCAGTAGAAGGCATCAGGATGCTATCCAGTGTCTGGAGGCTCAGTTGTGAAGGATTGAATCTAACAATGAAGATGGGTTTATGGATTTCTGACCAATTGATTCCTTAAATTCTAAAATGGAAAGGAAGAAGAGGTAGCACTGTGCTTGAATGAGTACACAACTTCTGGGTTTTAGTAGTGCTTGCAGTTACTATGGTGAACAAGATGCTCCATGATCTGTTAACTGTCCTGCAGAACTGCTGTTCACACTTCCACCTTTCCAGTGGATTGCCTTAACCTTTTGATGAGACCTATTACTGACCTGACTTGCCTTCCCTCTGTTGTTCTTATTAGAATGTAACAAATTACTTCAGAAGCTTAAATAGTAAGCTATTACATAATAGTCACATTCAACTAGTTCTGCATGGATGTGTGTGTCTGAGTAATTAAATAACAAGCTGAAATAGAATTACAGGCATTAAAAAAAAAAGTCTAAAAAGTCTAAAGATTTGTAGGGATCCTGGATATGGTCTTGGGGTAACACAATGATAACTTAGGTAGAGATTTAAAGAGGCATACGAGTTTCAAGCTGAAACAGTAAATGCTGGTGAGTAGAAGGGGAGGGAGTGGGAGAGGGGCAGCAGTTCACTCTTAAACTGTGTTAAAACTGAGTAAAACAGCCTGTTAAGGAAGTTAATGAGATCCTTGAATATATAAACAGAGATACTGAAAACAAGTTCTAGATGGCACTACTGAGACCACAGTAGGGGTGCTGGTGTCCAGTTCTGACATTGAAACTTCAAAAAAGGATGTTGATGAATCAGACAAGGCAAAGAAAGGGCCAAGACTAGCCGGAAAACATGTCTTTTTAAACCAATTTATGTCTCTCTCATGTTTCTTATCCAAAAGACACTCCTGCATTACTTGGAAGAGTAAAGAAAAAACTCCACCCAAGAACTTACTTTCTGCTCTCTCAGATTCTTCTTGTACTCTGTGTATATGACCAAACACTGGGGTTGGCTGCAGGGCACAAAGCAGAAAACAGGTGGTCAGAAGTAAATGTGAACATAAAGTCTGTATATTTGTAGAGTTTCTCCCCATTAAGTTAAAGGTTAGTGAGTTCATCTTGCTTGTGTTTATTACCCAATGTGGTTTTCTGTTAAATATTCAGTAGAATGATAAGATCATAACAGTTATGATACTGTGGTAGGTTGACCTCAGGTTTTGTAGTAGAGGCTGGGCTATTCCTTGGTGTATGGAGTTCATAGGCACAGTTTATAGGTACTGAATTTGCATGTACAATTCTAGAAATGAAAGAAAGTAATGATGGATTCCTTCTGACTAGTTTTACTTAAGCTTATAGCACTATACTAATGTATTTCTTACTTCTGAGTGATGGGAGTGAAATAATATGTGAATTTTTGATACTGTACCTGCTGCTAAGTAGCCCTTAATGTAGTTTGTGTTGAATTGCACATTTAAATTGTTGGAGAGCTTATCAGCTTGGAGAGCTTATTTGGAACCTTGCCATGCTTAATGTACTGGACAATTCAAAGCTCACCAAACTCAAGTTTTAGGGCAGATGTTTGTCTAAGCTATTGCTCGAGATTTGAAATGATAGAGTCTCTGTGGGCTCCCCAGGCAATCTTTTCCAGCCTTTACTAATAGAGGGGTTTTTGTTTGTATTTAAACTGAAGCTTTTTCCTTGTAATTTAAACCCATTACTAGTTCTGTTTACAATGGGCATGGAGAACAGATTATTTTCTTCTTCATGTAGCAGTAGGGGGTTATAAATGTGTCCTCCTTATAGAAACTTCAGGTGAGGGTTTGGGAACCCTGCAGTCCTATTTTTTTGTACTGCCAATGTGAGTATCTCGATGCTGTTCTCATGAATATGTAAACCGTGATTCCCTTCTCAGCGTGACAATACTCATGAGACAGTGGTGAAAATTAAAGTGCATTATCACTGCTAACATTTTTACAGGGGGCTCCCCATAGTTGTTTCTTAGCCTGACAACCCTTTTTGAGAGTAGGAAAACGGGAGAATTGAGATGAAGTTTGTTTTCTAATCTTTCCAGTTAAGTAATTTGTCAGCAATGAGTAATGCTGCAAAAAACTATTTTGAGCCAGATGTTAGAATACTTTTGTTGAGACTTGGGTTAAACCCAACATTAGTAGTAAATCTTTTTTTCCACTAATAATACACTGGATGTGCATAGTTTCGGCTTCTAAGGACCTTGTGTTTTATGCTATAGGATAGAGAAAGCTCTAAACCTTGTAGGAGAAGCTGGTTTTTTTCAAAGCAACAATCATAAATTGTGTTGGCTTGGGTTTTGTTCTAGATTTCAGTGTATTCTTGAAGTTCTCTAGAAGTTACTCAGTCATGTTGCAATTATTGCCAAGCTGGGAGGTCTTCAGAGATACTGTTATTTTAAAGGCGGACAGAGAAGGCTTGGATTTGATTTTTTAATACCCATCTGTATCCTCAAGAAACTAGAATTGGACTGCTTCATGGTGAAAGGTCCTTATGGAATATGTTCACCATTAAAAATCGTAGTTAAGTGCAGTTAATATTACTAAAGTGAAACATTCAAATAAAGGAAACTCATCAAATTGATCAAATCACCAGGATAACAGAGAAAGAGTTGTAGAGCTTAAAAGTATGAGAATGGATCCAGAGAGGTGTGGGTACTTCTCGTAAGATAGAAAACCATTTTGCAGAAAAAACCCCAGAATTATTTAATCTATTAGATTAATTAGTGTTTTAATCAAAATATTATATTTCTTGTTGAATGATGAATGCTTTTGGAAGGCATACTTATCTCCTGTCAGTATTCTACTTCCAACTTCAGTTGGAGTAAACAGATAAAACCTGGGTACTAGAATTGTATATCATAAGTTCAAATATTTGAGTTTTGATGCGCAGTTTATAAGGTATGAGAACATGGGGCACTTAATTTCATGTGCTTTTGTTACACAGACTTTTATAATATGTGCACAATTGCATCTTTTCCTAAGTGGTAGACTGTCTAAATATCCTGAGTCCCTTCTCAGCCGAGTGCTTTTTAGGAATATCAAAGACAAGAAGAGAATAAAAGCTTTCTGTCTTCCCCAGCCTCCTAGGCTGGGTGCTGTGCATGCATGTTTGTGTCAGAAACAAACTCTTAAGTTGATAGCTCCCAAGCAATTCTGGTTGTTCATCTTTTGTCCAGCCATGTGAAAAATATGTCAGTTGATGTTACGCTGTCTTTCTGCTTTGCTTCGGAGCCTTAAATGAACACTTGTTTTCTGCAGTATTAAATTGATGGCATTATCAAGATGAAACTAGTTGAATTTTTTTCAAAGTATTCTATACAATTAGACTTTTGCCCTCCCAGTCTTTGTATTTATTCTGTGGTTCAGTGCTGGACTAGTTTTATTTGGCATCCAAATGGAGAGCTTTTGAAGACCAGTACGAAGGAGGAGAAAAGGAGCATCTTAGAACTGGCTTCTTATTACATGCTGTTAACTTCTTCGACACAGCAAGTAATTTTTTCTTCTACCTATTACTTTTTTTTTTTTTGCTTCTGTTTTTATATTTTTTCAATTGTCTTGTCAGTTTTCATCCAAACCTTCTAGCCTCTGATATCTTAGCAAACTCAGTTTCCATTTGATGAAAAGGTATTGTACCTTGAGATATTTAAGAGTTGCTATGGTTATCTTGTATTTTATGCTCTTAAAAAGAGGTGTTAGGGACTACTTTGGGCTGTTGTGCTGGTATGAAACAGGATGTGCTCTGCTCACAGCAGTTTAGAGGAACTGATTCTCTCTACGCACCCTGCAATATAAACATATTCAAACCAAGTCTGTGTTGGCTGCTGACCACTACTAGTACTTGCTGATCTGAATGTTTTCATTGCTATTTATGTAAACAGTAGACATTTATTTGCAAGAAAGGCATTTAGAAATCTTAAGTGGAGTTGTTGGGTTTTCTAGAATACATATGTATGGTTATACTTGATTAGTGTAACATATATATTGACAACTTATTGTTGATATCCCAAACTTATTAATAGCCTTGCTTTACATGGATAATTGCTAAAGAATGTGCTAGTTGGGCATCCCTCAGGAAGCTCAAATAATTTTGTGCCTGCATTACATGAACAGAAAAATTAATTTGTGATCTCACTTTTTTATAAGTAAATAGTTTCTCTTCCTGTAAGCCAAGCTGATTTTGCTTGCCAGTATAGTTGTAATTGTCTTCTGACGTGTCACTGATGTTTGTCTGCAATGATGGTAGATTGTGATGCTCAATTACATGAATTAACTCCTGTAATTCCAACAGAATCCTTATGTCATCTCTAATTCAAGCATGCAAGTCCTAATCTGGAAGCTTCCACCTAATTTTTCTCTGTTTGTCTCTTCAGGTCCCATGTGCCACATAGCAGGTCATAGACTTTGTTTTCAGTTCTCTCTCATACTGTGTGACTGAGCAGAAAAAAAACTTTTAATGGATACAGTGACTCTTGCTGTGGTGAGTTGGTGTTGTCTTGTTCTACATGTCTGTAGACTGGGAAGTACTTGAAAACCTATATTCTGCACTTTGCAAGTCTTTTAATATTGTCTTCAGTGCTTTGTGTAATAGTTATTTTGAGAACTATTATCTCTTTTTGTTTTATTTTAGAAAGGTTTTGCTGGGAGTGTGAATTCTGCTTGTTGCTTTGCTGGTTAGCATCATTAGAGAATTAATCTGGTTGATTATTTTGTAGAAAAGTAATGGTCTGCATAAAAATGAAGGAAGGTTTGAAAAGAGAAACAGTATAATTTATTAGGCTCTCTGGATAGGGGGAAAGGTAAACCTGTTCTCTGCAGTGCAGAGCTTTTGCTGGGGCCTCAGGAAACATTGTTTCCTAAAACCTGTCTACTTTTTCTACCTACTAGTTTAAGTAATAACTACCACTTCCCATTATGAATGAGGGGGAAAAGGAGCTGAATTACTTCAGTTCTGTAAGTCTCCAGAGAAAATTGAAGCTAGTGTCATGTTTAAAGGTAAGGCAGTAGCTGTATTTTTTCAGTGCTAAGGCCTAAGGCTTCATCGTGCTGATGAATAACAAGGGATTTTGACATCTAAATCATTAGTACATTTATCTTTGTTTATGATTAATAAACAGACCAGGAAAAAGATTGTGTTTTGTCTAGAAAAGAATAAAACCCCATAAATTAAAAAAATGTCTGCTTTGCTGTGGTACTTAGTGTTTTGTAGCCTAGAAGAATAACGTAGCTGGAAGAATGAATGGCAAGAGATAAGTGCTTAAATGGTACCATAAATCACATTTTAGAAGACTGCCAATATGTTTTATGAAATGGATTTCTATGGACAAATGGAGAAAAATGTAAATTGAAGGAATACGGTGAGAATGGCAGTAATAGAACAGTACCTTTACAGTAGTAGACGGTGTAATTCAAATTTGAGAGAACTCTTAACTGCAGTTATGGTAACAGCAGCTCCATGGCAGCCCTGCATGTTTGGCTTGGTGGTTTTGGGGTGGTTCTGTTAATTCTAGAAAAACTAAATCTTCTTTAGAAACGCATATTTCGGTGCAAATGGGCATCTACCCCAGCAAAACAGAGCTCTTAGCATTTGTGACTCATTATTTGTAGATACATAGTTGAATCCATCAAATAGATGCAGTTGCTGGAGTAGAGGCAGAATTGTGGGGCCCCACTGAAGGCATGTGCTATCTTCTTCAATTTCTGTCTCAGAAGCTGGAAAGTAGTGCTAAATCAGGATGTAGTCAGGCCTCCCATGCTCTGCTCCCAGCATAGTCATTGGTGTGTCATTTGATCTTGGATATATCATGGAGTTCGTCATTGTCTTCCTCATAAACCACTGGAAAAGTTAGTGCTTAACAGGCTGCTGGAGAGCACTTCCTTAGTAATGAGTTTCCTCAGGACCGTTAATTAAACATTTTAAAGTATGGATTAATCAAACAGTCATTTCAGACTCCTTTGGAAGCTGCACTCTTGTAGGAAGAATAACCAGTAATTATGATTACTGGATGTCAAGAACTTTACAGAATGTGTAATGTACCTCTGATATCTTAAATGAAATAACAAAAAAAAATACAAAAAGCAAGTTACACAGCTCTTGTCAGTTATTTGACTTAAACACAATTGGTGTATAAACATCAATCGTGGTGTTATCAAAGAATCTCTTTGGCAATAGCACATCAGCGTCAAATACGTATCCCTGGTTCAAGTCTTAGAAGTTTTTTAGTGTCTTCATAAATTGAAGCTTGAATAAAAAATTTCTGTAAGAGAGTGGTTGCCAGTATTTTTGTAATTACATCTGTTGCTGATGTGATTTCTTTTAAAAAAAATATTATCCAACTGAATGTATGTTAATTGATGCACTGAAAGAATTTGATTTAACCTTCTTTTTTGTTTAGAGATTAGATTTCAAAAGTTTCTGCATTCCTTGCCAAGTACCAGACTGGGTATTTGCTTGTGGGTGGGTTTTTAGTTTGTTTTAAATCTGCAGTCCCTTCTGTGAGTCTTTAATTGAAACCTGGTTAATATGTGGAATCTTGCTACTGATCAGTTGGACAGAACAGCATGAATAACAGAATTGGGAGTAAAGAGTTTTGCCAGAGCCGAGCAGTATCTGGATTTGAGGATTTGGTTTATCTGTTTGAGTGTAACTTCAGAATGAAAAGTAAGTCTGCTGCCTGGTCCTGGGATTCTGATTTTTGAATATTTGTGTAGCGTTGACTTCACAAGGATGTTAAGTTCTTTTATGTTTTAAAGAAGGCTAAATGTGTCTCTAAATCCTGTCATATCCAACAATGGGAATAAAACCAAAAAGTAACTGTGCCACCATGGCAGGCAGTTCTAGAGACAGCATTAATGAAACTCTTTGATACAGACAGAAGAAACCAAAGTTTCTAAAACTGCAGAATGGTTTTAAACTTCATATGGTGAGAATCACTTACCCATGTACAGAGCTACTTGGGAATGCTTTTAATTACATCTGATGTTCCTGAACTTTAATTGCCTATTCATTTCAGTTTAACTTCAGAAGAGCCCTTGCAAGTCAACATGCACTTTGTGAAAGCCAACATCTGTGTATCTATACCTGATCAAAGGACAGGTCTGTACACTGTTACACAATCCATTTTCTATGTAGTTATTTTCTCTATAATGGTAATGAATGTCATGGGGAGGAAATACTGCAGTCTTGCTGCCTCTCTTATTTTGCTAAGAAGTGTGTATTAGCTTGTGGTGGCTGTCAGTGCAGCCCTCCTTCCTGGCTCCCAGATAGGACTTAACTTTGTCTGATGTTGTGGCACCCTCATCCATGCCCTCTGAGACCTGTTGGAATAGGAAGGGAGCTGAGTGCCACTGGGGTCTGTAGAAGTGTGCAAACAGCAGAAGCAAAGGTCTACAAATGGTTTGAGGAGTTGAACAGATGTCCCCAAGATTGAGCAGCTTCTGAATTCTTTGGGAGGAGTTGGATGTATAGCTCCACTATTCTATTCGCTGATGTCCACTCTTCATGCTGTGTGTGTTATCCTCTGTTCATAGTACCTGGAGAATTAGCACTCAATGTTTTGCCTCAGTGAATGAAGTTGTGAGAAGCTGAGGACCAGGCGTTGCACACTGCGAGCTACATGCTGTTACAAACGTACAGCTGTTCTGGTCACAGATATTTTTGAGAAGTGTAAATAGATAATTAGACTTAATGTTCCTGGGGATTTCCAAAACTGTGATGCAGAATAGTGAAACTGCCCTTCTCTAGAAATAATGATGTATATTTCAAATACCTATATCATCCGTACTACTGAATATTAACAAAACCAACTCAAAATATTAGAATTTATTTATATTTTCTTATTTATTAATATATAATTACTTAGATTTTAGTTTATATTAGTTACCTGATTGATTGAAACCTGGGTCTGTATTTGATTCTATAAGTTTGTATTGCAAATTTTATTATTGTGTAAGATGCATATGTTTTAGCAGATAAATTATTAATAATTTAGGTTTATATTTAACCCCTATGAATAATGCATTATCATATGCTGTTTGTTTCAATGATTATATATTTCACAGTGGTTTGATTTAATGTATGTAAGATATTCCTGTTTATACAAAAGCATGCAAAATGAATCATCTTTGAGTCTTTCTTTAAAAAACACAACTTCAGAGTGATGGTATCGTGAGCTGAGGAACTTGTGATTTATTAGTCACTCAAGATAGTGTTTTCTTGTTATCTTGAATCAGTAGCTCCACTCTCCTCTCAGCTTTTCCACTTCTAAAACAAAAATAATATTTAAGTTGCCACGGTGGTGGAGTGTAATTAGGCGTTTTTTGCATAGTACTGTAAGGTACGTCATTAATGTGAACTGTGGATTATTTGGAATGAATTTAGAATTTGTAAAGCATATTAGCTACAAATCTATGTATTACAGTTTAGAGCTGATGAATCTTAAATGGTGGGTTGTTTTGTTTTGTTTTTTTTTTTAACAGAAAATCTATTGCAGTGAAACCCTGTGGACTCCAAATATTGCAGCTGGCTGGGTGAATTTTATGGTATGTTTGAGTGAGATCCTGCAGCAGACTAGTAACTTGTGGTTCTATATTGTTATATATAGGGCTCTTAAATCTATTTAATCACTTTTATTTTTCAGTTTAATGGTGCTACACTAAGAAAGATAGGCTATCCTTTCTCTGATGTCTTTCATGCCACAATAGGAATCATACAAATGATTGTGTAATTCTGCTGCTTTAGTTTTTTTCTTTATTTTTGTTTTGACTTGTGTTACTATAGGCATATAAACATTGGTTTAGGTGTTTTAAATGTACTAATATAATTAACATCAGCAGAATAGGAATGAATGCAAGTCAGTCTGTACTGGTTTTAAGTGGAACAAGATTCCTACTGAAACAAACACGAGTAACAATATTCTAGTGAACAAATAATACAGATCAGAAATTATGAAGATCTGATTGTACCATCAAAGTACATGCTAGAATGTCTTTTTGAAAAACACATACTGAGGCTATTCACTAAATCCTTTCTCCTGTCCATTATGTGTTCAATTTGGTTAGAAATAGTTGTGTACAGTCAGTTGTTTGTTCTGTTTTTGTGGTGGATTTTTTACAGCCCTTTGAAATGAACTCGGGTTAAGAACCCTCATTATTTCGTAGCCTAGTGTGGGTTTTTTTCCATAGGACAGCATAATGTGTCAGTCTATTTTCATGCCTACACCATATGTCTTAGCAGAAATTTAAAAGGACCATGTAGAATATAGGGAGATTTAAACTGAATGAGATGCCTATATTGCCTGGTAACTAAAATCTGTGACACAAAAAGGTACAGATAGGACTGGTACAGACCACAGGTGTATGCAATACTAAATATATCTCTTCTTAATCTTTGTGATCATTTGAGGTAACAAGTCGACTCCAAAGGAGTGACAGAGCTAGTCAGCTACTGTTGTTACTAACAGGCCAAAGGTTATGAAAAAGGAACAGAGTTCCAGAGGTTTCATAATGGGTGTGTCTTTCAGGATCCAATTTAACTTAAAGTATACTTGCTAACCTATCTCATGTGATTTGTTTTTGCCCCAAATTTTATGAAGTGATTTGCTGATGCTGGTTATAGCTAGAGTAATTTTAGTGACTGATCTTACTAATTTCTAAGCGTTATCAATCAAGAACAGTTCCTGACTTTGATCATATTACTAAGAATATTCTTAAGAGATAAGAGTAGTAATTAACGTCTCTTGCTATCATGATAAAGCTGGCAAAGACAGGTTCACCCTTATAAGAGTGTTTACTGTGGAACTTGTAGAAGAATACATCTTCAATTTAAAGAAAGTATTTTGTTTAAGCCAACCTACAAAAAAGAAAAGCCCCCATCTTATTGCTTATTACTTGGCATTTGAATTTGCTCACTACAGAATGCACTGCAAAGTTTGCCTGTGGCTCATTTAAATGTGAAAGAACACATGTGGGTAGCTGGAAAACACGTTTTTGCAAGCCATTATCTTTCTCTCCCCAATTCGCGAATTCCAAATACAAGTACGCTTGCCTGCCCCTAGGTAGTGTTGATATGCAGTTGTCTTTGACAGTTAGTTGTGTTTGGCATTGTCACAAAAACCAAAGCTATGAATACCATATATTAATTATAATATTCCTTGAATCGTTTTTCAAGATCAATATAAAGAAATTTAGCTACTGTGTCTGCATGCATGTGATCATCTACATCAGAATCCTTGAGGAATCACAATAACAGTGATTCATTCATAATTCACAATTTCCATTATCTTCTTTCTACATTTAGTATGTGGTAAAATTTATAGCTTCATTTACATTGTGTTCTATGAATAATAGAAGAAATACAGTGAAGAGACCATGGGAAATGATCTTGTTGCTGCAGATGCACTCTTAAGCAAATCTGCATTACAATACAGCATATTGCCTCCTGCACGACAGTTTCTACAGAGCCTGCAGCTGCAATAGGGATGCTTCAGATGGTCTTCATTAAATGTAGACTCTTTCATTTTCAGCTTCAAAGCAGCATGATGATGAAACCTTGAATAAATTGCTGTAGGTAGATGATATAGTTGCAGCTTTTAGTAATCCAGCTACAGTATAATATCTTCATTTGAGCACACTCATCGACAACAAATAGAAATGGGTATATTTAAGCAACTACACTTTATAAGAATGTTCTTGTGTTCTTAACCAGTTGGCACTCTGGAGGCATGAAAGCACTTTTAGAGGTACCAAGGTAGAAATCTTTTCTGTGGTAAATTTAGCTTCTGTAGCAACACTAGCTTTGAGCATAATCTGTTTTTTAAAGAAATAGTTCTAAATTGAGTGATAGAAGTATTTATAAAAGATTGGTAATACGGCATAATAAAATCTTTTTCTCTTTTATAACACATTATATATTTACTTGTTCTATTAAATTGCTGCCAGTATTCAGTAGTCTCGCAATGCATTTCTTAGTGGATACATGCAATCATCAATAGAAATTGCCTTAACTGCAACTTGCTGAATCTGATAGTACATTGTGATGGATTGTCAGGGATGTGTTATTTACAGTTATGATATGTTGAGGTACTTGTTAGATCAGTTAAAAGTTAAAATTTAAGTTTGTCTTTTGTTGTCAGTCTGTTTCACACACACAAAGCAATTAATAATCTTCTGGTTGTTACCCAAAAAACCCACAATAATGTATTGTACGTACAGTTACTTTTTGAAGTGTTGAAGAGATCATGATACTGTCTTCAGGATGATACAGGTGATGAATCTATTTAGAAAACACAACCAGACAAAACCCCAACAAAACAAACTAGCCAGAACATCCAAGTTAGCAAAATATGAAAGGAATTTAGGATTTTTGTTTTGCAGGGCTAAGTCTGAGAGCTGTACTCTAAGTTGTTGGGAATAACTTGCAAGCTTTAAAGCAGTTGATTTAGTTCTTAGCTCCTTTTCTTCCAGCACTTAGCTAGGCATACTTGAATGAGAAACACTGAGAAAGAGTATATACTTCACTATAAATAACTGATACATATTTTCATAAAAAATATGTCATGCCAGTTACAGGAATAGGATATCAGTTTCTGAGAACTCAAGGTGTTTGTAGGGTAAATAGCATAGCATGGGTTAGTCCTCTGAAATACTACCTGAACTGATCTTGGTCTGTGTGGAGTAAAAGTTACTCTTTTTTTAGATGTCTAATGTGTTTCAGAGAATCACAAACTGCTGCTTAAAAACCCAGTGTCTTTGGGTTTTTAGTCACTCCTTCCCTGAAAGTGTTGATACTCAAATTACTCTTTTATCTATGATGATATTGCTCAGTTCTACTGGTTTTGTTTCCTGCAATATCCAGGCTTTATCTAGCTTTGTGAACATGTCAGATATGACCACACCTTATCTTTAGCGTTCTTGTAGCAAAATTACTTTTAATTGTTTTTGATAAACCTTTCAATGAAGTTCATAGACAAATAGATCCTGAAGCACTAGTGGACTCATTGGGTAAAATCTATGCTCTGTGTAGGTCAATAGGAGCTTTTCCACTGATGTCAGTGAAGCTAGGATATTGATGCTTCTTTTCAATGCAAAGGTGTAGTAAATTCATTCCCAGAGCTGTTTTTTCCCTACTTTGGCCTTTTGGAGATCACTGTTACTATTCAATAAGTTTTAAGTGGTAGAGGGAAATGTACAAGTCTTATTTGTACATTTTATTTCTCGTATCTTTTAAATTATGACTTTACCTGTTGAATGTGATTCCATTTCTCTTGGCCAGACAGGAGAGAGAACTTTTTTCAGAATAGTGTTTTTTCGGAAGCTTTACAGGGAGTATGTTGCCTGTGTGTACAAATGTGAATGGAATGTAGGATCCCATAGATGGGCTTGAGCCATGCCGGGGAGGAATTGTCTAAGTAGCATAGAGAAATTGCACCTTCTGCTTCATGTTTTGTTTTCTCTCTCTGCATCCAGCCTCAAGGTGATTTAAGTCAGACAAATCAGTATCAATCATGTGCGCGTGAAACACTTTATCATGTATGGAACATATTCCCCTGGTGCAAAATTCTCCAATAGCAACATGAATCTAAAACCTGTTTTTTCCTTTGGGCAGAAAGTAAGAGTAGAATATATGACCAAAGCAGGACACTTGGGTGATAAAATGATAATTGTCGTTCTAAACCCCATTTATAGCAGTTAGGATGGCTCATTGGGCAGAGACGAGTCTCCAACTTAGTCTTTCATTAACCCATCTCTCTCTTACTATAAATGACTTTACATTCAAATGTGTGTATTCTATGCCTCTCTGCAATAAGTGTTGTTTTCTTTAGCTGTAGTATTTTACACTTGTAGCTTTGTTCATAAAACAGTTTTCTGCAATCCTTCTAATTATCACTGTCGCAGTTTTGCATGGTTGGGTGCTGGGAAAAGGAAAGGGGTGCAGAAAATGGCTGCTGCAAGGAGCTGCTGGAATTGTCCACAGCTCCAAAGAGTAAACAATTCAAGGCCAGAGTCACTGTTGACCAGGCCACATATCAGAGAAAACAACAGCTGCATTTTGCCCCCGGAGAAGGGAGTGAGAAGATGTAATGAGCTGTGCAGACACCAAGGCCGGGGAGGGGAAGACGCACCCCACGTGCCGGAGACAAAGATGCCCCTGCAGCCCGTGGGGAAACCCCATGGAAAAGGCTGAGACCTCACCTGGAGGGGCTCCATGCTGGATGGAGCAGGTGGAGACATAGAGAATACACTGAGACCCTTATGTTGGAGCAAGCCCCTGCCAGCACTTGCAACCTGCAGAAATGAGCAAGAGATAGAGAATTGCGCTGGAACGGGTTTGCTGGTGGGAGGCTGGTGACCCCATGGAGGACTGAATGACATTGTGATTTATGACTGCCCATCATAGCAGTGACCCATGGCGGGGCAGCTGATGAAGAGATAGAGCCCTGGGGGAAGAGACTCAACTTGGAGAAAGTTTGTGGAGGACTATCTCTCGTGGGTGGGAGCCCACAGTGTAGCGGGGTGTGTGTGTGAGGCATGAATGCCCCACCCACCTCCCTTCCCCCCCCCCCCAGCCGTGAAGGAAACCAACTTGCAAGGAACTGACTGAAGCCCCCATCTCCCAGTCCCTGCCCCCCTGTGCTGTGATCGGGGGAAGAAAGGGAGTGAAATCATTACTAGAGTAAAGCCTGCTAAAAAGGGAGTGGGGGGAAAATGTGTTTTAAGATCTGGTTGCATTTGTTTTAAGATTTGGTCACACTTCTGACTCTGGTTTTCACTGTTCCTTTGAGTGTAGCTTAATAGTTTTTTCCTTCTGCGTTGAGTCTGTTTTGCCCATGTTGTTCCTGATAAAATGACCTCTTCTTGTCCTTATCTTGACTCCTAAGCCTCTCCATATATATTTTCTCCTCTGTCCAACTAAGAAGGGGAATAATAGACTGGCTTTGGTGGGTATCTGGCCTCCAGCTAGGCCTAAAGCACCACAATCACTTAAAGGCTGGCAATAACAACTCTAGACAGATTATTAAAAGCAGTATATAGTAGAGCTGTATATTCTTTATAATAAATAATCAGCAGAACAATTACTTGTTCTATATTACTCTGTTTTATTTGACATTTCTAGCTGCACCTTTTTTTATTTCAGTGTACAACTACTGTTATTTAAAGTTTGGCTTTGCCTCTACTCTTTTTTTGAGAAGTTACCTGCAGAACTCTAGTAGGACTGAGTAGTTTGATGCCATCTCTGTCAGGTTGGCTTGACTCCTCTTCTCTTGAGAAGGAACGCAAAACTGTTAAAACATACCGTAATGCTGTAGCAGTCTCATTGTCTCCACAGTGATTTCCAAAATGAATTCACTAGTATAAGAGAACATAATAATATCTTAATAAATACCAAGTTCTTAGTCTGTGGAGGCATGGGGGAGAAACTGGGAAACTACAGCCACTATAACCTGTGGCTTTTCTACTGCATGATGAATAAAAGTTATATTTAGTGTTATCAGTTCTGCCTGTTAAGACTGGATACTGCAATTTAAAAAGAAGGCTGAAGAGTAACTTCTGATCAGAACCACAAATGAATGGTGGTAGTAGTGAGTCTGAGGAAGAAAGGAAGGAGAAAACTATCAAAAGGGGAACTGTAACAGGCTTAGGAAGGAGATTGAGGACTTGTGTAACAAATCCAATTTCGCAATCAGAATTAGGATGGTAGATATGGATAAGCAGTAGAATGGGAACCGGTAAGGACTAGGTGAGATCATACTGCAACTGGGAGGAAAATAAGAGTGTTGGGATGGTTGGCAATAGAAAAACAGTGAAAACAGAGAAAAAAAACAACTGTGAAACCTCTGCAGGGCATAACTCTCTGCTGTGGTTTGCTATTGCAGTTCTTTAGTTTCTCTGTTGAGCTACAGTCAGAATTCCAATCTTGGTGATGCCCAGGTGAGTGTTGGTGGGACTGCAGCATGGGCTACTCTAACTGCACAGTCCCATGCTTTTTTTGTTTTGAGACTTGTGTCTCATCCATCCCCAAAGCAGGTGTATCGTGAATTAGGGCTGGGTTGTTAGAAAGGCTTTTGTCTCTGAAATCTTACCTGCAAAGTTATAATGAATGGGATGAGAAGTCAAAGAATAGTAGCATGCTAAATACCAAACCCTCAACTCATGGGAAAATTACAAGAATTCAATACTAATCCATGCTTGTGAAACTGCAGGAGAGAATACTGATGAACACTGAAGAAAAATTAAGTAGAAAAATTAACTGCTGCCAGAATGCTGTTTTAAATAGTGTGCAATAAATAAAGTAGGAGTCATTTTGGTTCAATGTCAATGAATCAAAATAGTGAAGAGCTGCTCATTTAGCAAACTGCCATTCTCTGCACCAAATGAGGCAGGGTATTCATTAACTCAGTTGTTTCCTATTTTAAAGGCTTGAGTTTGCAAACTATCACTTCTTGCATTTTTGTGTGTATTGTCTACATTTCAGTTATTCTGACTGTTAGAATGTTCTGCCTCAAACTACTGTTTGGTTCGGAAGGAATACTGAATGAGCGAAACTTTGCTTAAATTTGATGTGTCTGATAGTCTCCTATTGAGGTTTTCTGAGTAGCTGAGTACAAAATTAAGTACCAAATTTAATTCTTCCTGCTCAGCAAACAACTGGTTTAAATCCCAAAGCCTCACAAAATATTCAAGTATTCTTATGTCATTTTTTGGTCTCAGTGCATTGTTTCTTTTTGCTTTTTTGTGTGTGTTTTTTTAACAGTATATCTCTGTAGTGATTTACTGCTATTAAAGATCATAAGAAGATCACCAAAAAAAGGCTGTGTTACTGTAGGATACCAGCATCTTACTGTTCGGATGAAATTGTTCAAAGTAATGATCCAAGTTCGAAGGAGGAATGGGGAAAATAACTTTTGGTACTTGGATTCTAATTTTCAAAAGAATAAATAGACATAAATGGCTTTCCTTCATGACTGGAGGTGTAAATATTACTTTCAGTTGCCTATTTCCAGCATAGGCTGAGTAGCTTTGCTGGGATCATATATTTAGGACTGCAAGAATGAATCGGAGACATAAATCTTATTCTTGGACTTAATATTTTACAATATTTATAACAATTTACTCTTTTGAGACTTTTTGATACTGTATTTTTTGTAATGTCTTCTGAACGTGCTGAGTGATTTGGCAATCTGTGGGATTAATGCAGTTTCAAAAACACCCAAAATACAATACCAAGAAAAGCTGCCTATCATTCCATCGTGTTGATAACAATTTGCTTGCTCAATTTAAGGCTGTACTGAGGTATTTTCAATAGAAAGGCTTTGTGACTTAGCCATGTACTCCAGGTGTTTAGATGTTCCATCTACTTAGGTGAAGTACCATAAAGAAAATGCTCCTCACAGTTGGTAATGATACTGTCATAAGGTGCCTTGCTCTTTTCTTCAAATTGGCCATAAATTTGTGCCTTATCATAGTGCTAGAGGGTACTGTGTGAAAAGCCTTGTGGATAACACTTAGAATCATTAGAGAGCACGTCATTTTTTGCAAGATGAAAGGTATTAGCACCTTTCATATCTGGAGTGTTTCCAGCTCTGCAATTAAGTTCTGTAATTATCTACAGCAATTTGAAGTGAATAACAGTTATTTTTAATGTCCTGTCATAAAACCTGATGTGTGCTGCTGAATTGCTGCTGTATTCCAATCCAGAAGTGGCTCCGTTTCCCTGATGTGTAGAATTGCATCATATCTAACTCCTGATGTTCTGAGAGTGTATTATGAATTTGGGATGTATATTGTGATGCCATAACATGTGACACATGGATGCTGATGTCTTTCTGATGAAACTTTTGCTTATTTCTTCTGAACCATAAATGGTACTGTGGTCTAACCCAGACGGCAGCTACAACAGCCCCAGAGCCATTCTTTCACACCCCCCTCGCGGTGGGATGGGGGTGGGAATTGAAAAAAGCTCAAACTTGTAGGTTAAGATTAGGAACCATTTAATAGGATAGAAAGAGGAGGAGGAGGGTCAAGGAATATACAGAATGAGTGATGCATAGCACAATTGCTCACCGCTGCCCAGCTGGTTCCTGAGCTGTGCCCCCCCAGCTACTTCCTTCTAGCTTGTGTACTGAGCATGATGTTTTATTCCAGACCATAGTCTGGAATATCACTTTGGGTCTGCTGTCCTGGCTGTGTCCTTTCCCAGCACCTTGTGCACCTCTGCAGAAGTCTTGTGCTTCCTTGCTGACAGGGCCTTGGAAGCTAGAAAGTCCTTGACTTAATTGTAAACCCTGCTTAGCAACAATGGAAAGTCAGTGTGTGAACTTATGCAAATTCTGAACCACAACACTATAACCACTACTAAGAAAATTATCCCAGCTGAAACCAGGGCACAAGAAGGAGATAGAAATCACATCTGTTATTTACCAATTTGTCCTTCACCTTTCTTTAGTAAAGATATTCAGTGAATTGAGCAATGAATATTTACTGTCACGTGATTTTGACCTACTTAATCCTTTTGACCTGCCATTTGAGGCTGTATTTCTATGTCACTTGGAGAAAACCAAGATGAAAAGACTTACATTAACAAAACCAAACCATCTGAAAATAAAACGAAACAATGAGTTGAGTATGAGAGTACTGAAGTGATTTGCTAGATCAAGACTAGAATATAATCATAGCTAATTCAGGTTACTGATATGTTTTAAACCTTGAGCAGGCATTTAGAGGTAGTCATCTGTTTGCCTTCTGCATTTTACAGGCTTTTTTACTCTTGGAATTAGGCTTTAGTCCCCTCTGAACTCCTCAGCTTCAGCTTTTCAGATCTATTTTCTCCCAGTGCAGTTAGTTCCTTTATGGTTTGAAGAAATGTATTGGTTTATTCACCTGTTAGCTCTATAATAATATTGCCTTTGGATTCCACCTTGGGTAATAAATCTGGCCACCCGGTTCCCCAGAATAAAATAATTAAAATAAAATTGAATGTGCCAGAAAGTCTGTACTACAAACAGAATGGAATTGTGGGCTATAACTCTGAACATTTGAGCTGGCACAGTGTTCTATATCTTGAGAACAAGAAGGATTTCATAATAAGGCTGTATTTTACAAGGAACTTTAAATACAATTTTCAGAAGCTTTTTTCCTCAAAGTTGCACCTAGTCCTACTGATAAGACTTAAGGTATAATTAAATTATTTTATTGGTTTAATTTAAAGAAGTCAGGTGCCTAGATGAACTCTGTGGAACTAAAAATAGGCGTTTGAAGGAGGAAAAACCTACATTTCCTGCTGCTGTCCTGCCAGCACGTTGGTGTTTTGTTACCACATTGGCAGTTGTGAGAATTTTTGAACTAAAATACTATATTTTAGTTACTGGATCTTAAAGGAAAAACCCACCATTCTTCAACAAAATATAACATAATTCTAGCTTATCCTTACATTTCATTTTTACTGTACACTCTTTTTGTAATGATAACCCAATGCATTCATCTGAAGGATGAGTGTTTAAAAAAAATAGAAAAATAATAAAATGCTGACCTTTGTAATGTGTTACTGAAAACAGTTTGTTTTTCAGAGACTACTGTAGAAAACACAAGATTGTTAAATTCAGTAGGATATTCCCTTTGACTTCTTTGGGATACTATTTAGTTTGTAGTGAGCTGAAGTTGTAGGGGCGGTTTTTACCCAAGATAATTGAATAGTTAATTCTGTGTTGATGAACCAGTAGCGCCTTTGGCAAATACCTCCTTTATTCTTAGATTTATTTTCTTTTCTGTCACCTTTTTGAGCTATAGTTTACTTTCAGGTAGTAAAATATGAATCTGTATTATACGTAAAGATATTGCTTATAAAAACCAATTCAATTAATCTTATGTTATCGAGTTCATTTGCTGCAATCTGTTCTTTGTGAGGGGATGGACAATGCAGGCTTATATTTCCAGGCTTGTGAATGACACAGGAGTAGTTTGAGTCTGTCTTCTTATCATTCTTGAAAAAGTAAAAAAGATGGACATAAGAGGTGATGCAGCATATTAACCTGCTCAGCTTTTAACAGTTAGAGGGGAGGAGGAAATTTTGTCTCCAAGACTTTGCATTAAGTGGATGTTTGTCTCATGGTTTTCCACTCTTCTTGAAAGACCCTGATAAATCTTTACACAGGTTGTACCACATTTTTTTTTCTGTGGTAGAAGAAGCTGAATCTATCCCAGTATTCATAGGATAGTTGGTAAATTCTCTGTTTCTTCTATGGTGAGAGTGAATGTTTGATTTTATTAAATTTGTACCTGTTTACCATAACTTGGCAGCACTGGAAACAAAATTTTCATAAATGAGCTACAGGCTATACAGGTGTCTTCACTGTGGTTCTGTCTGTTGGAGGAAAATGACATATCCCATGGTCATGATCATACAGGCATACAATTAATGTTATATTTAAAAAGGCACAGCTTGGAGAATAGAGACAAAAACAATTTCTGGAGTGAGACAATTGGAGGCTTTTTGAATTATGGTGTCTCTACCTTTCCCTTAGCACTCTGTTCCCAATGGAAAGAGAGGAAAAAACTATCGAACGCTGCAATTTAGTCTTTGTCAAGACCTACAATTGTAACAGTCATAAAAATGCTTCTGTAAAGGAGTAGTATTTAAATTTACAAACAGTTTCTGAAGTCAAGTAATTCCTTTATTAAATAGAAAACAATAAGCTGGTTTAATGTGAACTGTGACTAGAATTTGAATAGAGCTGATCCTTGTGGGATGTTTTTTATAATATGTGTATCTGGTAGTGTTAAATATGCATTTAGAGTCTCAGTCTTTTGGGACTATTTGTTTTTCTCACATTCTTCCAACAGAATGTGCTCAAAGCAGCATTGCTTGAAACTCAGGGGCAGTATAGCAACATACTGCATGTGTGCTTTGCAGAAATTCAGGCTAAGCTAAAAACTTACATTGGTACCCAGGAAGATAATCCACAGAGGCTAAAGCTGCTTCTCCACGTGGGGATTAAGTGACATTGCAGAGGCCATGGGATACTGCTGGCAGAGCTAGGATTATAGCTGTAGTGTTCTATATTTTTGTTCCAGGCTCTGTCTCATCTTTAAATCTCTTACCTTTTAATCCCTGTTTAATATACTTTTTCTGATCAGTTTCTGAGAACCTCTTTTCCCTTTAGGTCACATATCGAGCACCTTGTTTCTGTAGCTCATGCAACTTTTGTTTATTTGCCATAAGCAAGGCAAACTTTTTTGAGAGGCCTTCACTTGAGAAACATGTCTCTGTTTAAGTCCACCCTGATTTTAGATTTCACTGTTCTTCCAAACTCTCTTCAGTCTGTTAGTGGTATTTTCTATCACAGCACTACACGTACCATGGAGCACGAAAATCCATTGCTTCCTAATCACAGAATTGTAGGGTTTGGAAGGGACCCCAAGAGATCATTGGGTCCAACCCCCCAAATGTAGGCCTGTAGCTTGCTAGCCAGAGAAGGAGTGGTGTGGCATTTGTGTGGTCGTTCATGCTCTATCCCTTGAAGTTAACATTTTGGAAGTATGACACCTGGGAGGTAAAAATCACAGAATTGTTTAGGTTAGAAGAGACCTGCAAGACCAGCAAGTGTAGCCATTAACCAAACACTGCCAAGTCTACCACTGAACTATGTCTCAGAAACACATGAAGACGTTTTTCCTAGTATAAAATCTCAATCTCTCTGGTACAACTTGTTACTTGGGAGAAGAAACCAACACTGACCTGGCTACAACCTCCTTTCAGGTAGTTGTAGAGGGCAATAAGATCTCCCCTAAGCCTCCTTTTCTCCAGCCTAAACAATCTCTGTTCCTGCAGCAGCTCCTCATCAGACTTGTGCTGTAGACCTTTCACCAGCTTTATTGGTCTTCTCTGGCCCCACTCCAGCACCTCAATGGTTGTCATGTAGTTAGGGGACCAGAGCTGAACACAGCACTTGAAATGCACCTCAGCGCACTGCTGGGTCATACTCAGCTGGATGTCAACCTGGATCCCCAGGTCATCATCTGCTGGGCAGCTTTCCAACCATTCTTTCCCAAGCCTGTAGTGTTGCGTGGGGTGATTGTGCCAGGTCCTGCACTTGGGTTGCTTAGCCTTCTTGAACCTCTTACAATTGGCCTCCTTTTGTTGTTAGTGTATTTATGGAAACCTTTGTTATTGTCCTTTATGACAGTAGCCAAATTAAATTTTAGCCAGTGCTGTCTGTTCACCCAGGCTGGCTGTTTTTCCTGCTGGCCCCTCTTTTGGCACATGGAAACTGCCTGTTCCTGCACCTTTAAGGTTTCCTTCTTGAAGGATGCCCAGACTTCATGGACTCTTTTGTCTTTCAGGACTGCTTTCAATGGACTGTCAGCCAGGCTCCTAAACAGGCCAAAGCCTGCCCTCTTTTAGGTCCAAGGCAGTAGGTCTGCTGACCCCCTCTCCTTTCAGTTTCTGAGAACTGAAAACTGCTATTTCCTGATTGTTGTCCAGGATGGCCTCCAACCATCATATCTCCTACAAGTCCTCCTCTGTTTGCAAATGACAGGTCTAGTGGAGTGCATTTCCTAGTTGTCTCCCTTGCCAGCTGTGTCAGGAAGTTCTTTTCCACACTGCAGGAACCTCCTGGAGTGTTTCCTCTCTGCTGTATTGTATTTCCAGCAGATGTAAGTTGAAGTTCCCCACGAGAACAAGGGCACTGTGAGAATTTGCTCAGCTGCTCATAGAATATTTTGTCTACCTCTTCATCCTGGCTGGGAGGTCTATATCAGTCTCCCACCATGGTATCTGCCTTCTTGGCCAAGGACAGCGTGTTGCTTAAGCAACCAATAAGTAAATTATCAGGCACTGTAAAATCAATCTTGGAAAACTAGTTTTACAAAGGGGATATGTCTGAGTATTTCAGAGTACATGCTGCATAGTCAGCTAAGAGAGTGTAGGTGAGCACACAGAAGAGCTGAGTGTAGTTAAGTGTTAGGGGTTTTATTTCAGCCTTCTTATCTAATGCCAGTGTAGTTCTTCGAAGGAGTGAGATGTGTCTTTGAAGGCCTTCATAACTGATCAAATAAGAGGTTCATTGAGCTAAACAGGTCTTTTACTCATTGAAGAATAGAAACTACTATCCTGCAGAAGCATGTACAGTAAAATCAGAGCAGTAAATGCAGGATGAGCATCCTAGCAACAAAACGTGTTTCTTACAGGCTTGGAATGCATTTTGCCAAGTTATGTAGGGGTAAAGGTTTTAAACTAGAAAAGGGAAGATTTAGTTTGGGTACAATATGGGGTGGCAGGTCACCCAGGTTGTCCAGAGAGGTCCTGGAGGCCCCATCCCTAGAGATATTCAAGGTTAGGCATGATGGGGGGCTCTGAGCAACCTGATCCAGTGAAGATGTCCCTGCTTACTGCAGGGGATTGGGCTATATGGTCTTTAAAGGCTCCTTCCAATCTTACCCATTCTATGTATGTTTCTGCTATACTAGGGATGGGAATAATGTCTAATTTAAGTATGATACAAATATAGAACCTTCAAAAAACTTATGTAGTATATCTGTTGTCAGTAAGATAAAACCAAAAGACATTTGCTTTTGATCTAGTTTATTTTACACTTTGAAATCATGCTAGATTTAGTTCTGTTAAAGAGCAAACAGAAGCAAATTGCACAGGTCTAGGCATTCATTTCTAAACCTCAGAGAGGAGCAAGTGCTCCAAAGATGTTGTTCTGGCAAACACTGTGTTAGATCTCTCTGACAAGTTAAAGTGGATTTGTGGTGTCAGAGGCAGAAGAACCCTGTTTTGCAGCAGTTGACAATGTCATATCTGCATCTGGTGTTCTGGCTGTGGGGTAGCTACAAGGAGCTGGAGACACTGCTTTTATTGGCTAGTCTGTAACATGGGAGAACTACAAATCTGTGTAGAAACTATCAGTGCAGGAGGAGTCAATCACCTCATCACAGGATTACTTCCTGAAATATTGCTGAATTTCAATTCTTAGCTGACAGCTTTTGGTGTTTTAGGGAATTTGTGTGAGCTGTTTATGGAAAGGAAGGGATCTTACTTATGGACTTAAATTGGAGCAACACTTGCTTTTAACCTCAGTTAAAATATTATTCTTCTTGCTTATCACTCATGTTTTTGGTTGTTTTTTCTTTTTGAACAGGAGAGTGGTACCATGAACATGCTGGATATCACCCTTGGAAATTGCTGGAAAACTTCACTGGTAAAGTTTTAAACTCTCATATTAAGTATCTCTGAGATACTGAGGTCTGTGGAGAGGTTTTCTTTGAGATGTCATGATTTACAGTAGGGGCACAATTGCAAAGAGCCCAGATCTTTCTAAAATTTTCTTAATAGTTTCATGAGAGCTGGTTCTGAATGCTCAGACTTAGGGATTTTTTTTTTTTCCAACTTGTTATATTTGTAAAGCTGTGTCCCATCCATTCCTAAATCTTGTTCATGGAGCATTGAGATAAGTAGGTTAATATTAAATCTCTTCCATTTTGTGAATTGAACTGACACATTTTCTTCCAGCTCAATCTGCTATTGAAATATCTTGTTCTGAGATGCCCTTTGCCTTATAAGAATTGTAGATTATGCACTTTGTGCCTCTGCTGTATTCTAATGAAGGTAAGGCACATTTCAAATGAAATATCTCTCAAAAAATGTGGTCACCTACAACAGTTAAACTCAGTTTTCATGAAGAAAATAAATGGGACAACGTTTGAAGTTGAATTGTCAATAGGTGCATATTATTTCACAATAATTTGAAATTGCAGTATCTTTTCTATAATTGCTCTGAGTAATTATGGCACTTTCTTATGGCATTAAGTAAGCTTCAAGGAAATATTGTGCATATATTTCTAGTTAGATATATACTTTAACGATTAGATCAATAGCACTTTCTTTGCATAGGTTTTGAGGGAAAGACACAGATGAAATTACAGCTATTCCAATGCTGATATTATATGTGAAAGCATTTTTCAACCTTTATAGCCAAGAGTTCTGTTAAATGCTTTTCCCTAAACCCCCTCAAATGTTCCTGATTTTCAAGTACTCCCCCGATTGTTCAATCAAAATTATTTCTGTCCCCTTTTCATCTGTGGTGTCTCATTAAAAACTGGGACTTGAGCAGGATATAAAAGTTTCAAATACAGTTAAAAGTACTTAAATATACCACTTTGAGTCTTTTATTCTTTCAGTTCAAAAGGTATCCCTAATTGTGGCCTTTTTTCCTATTTTTTTCTTTTTTTACCATTTTCATTACAGTTATTCTCTCTGCACACTAAACCCCTGAGCAGTGCCCTGGTATTGCTATTACAGGTTCTCTCATGCTGATGTTTTGTATGATCCCATGCTGCAATATGATATGTATAATGATCAATCATGAAATGATTTTTTGTTATTAAAATAACCTTTTGCAAGTTACCTTTGTCCTCCTTTCACAATCGAGATTAGTATTAAAGGAAAGCTGGACCTAAAATTATTGCTGCTAACTCTTCTAAGGGTATTTAAAACCTCACCTTTTTATTTTGTTTTTAATATGAGTTCAAAGACGTGTAAAAGCATAAAAAATATGCTACAGAGATGCATTATTCAGGTTCCAACTTGGAATCAGGCACTTGTGAGCAAGCACTGTGAACCCTTTAAAACAAGTGAAGCTGAAAAGATGATAGTGATAAATGTGGGGATGGCAGGCTGGTTTCAGGCCTGGGTACTGAAGATGTTCTGTTACAGCTAGTAATCTTTCAGATGTTCTATGTATTCCAATGTAATCAAAATTGAGTTTTTACCACTTCTGTTAAGCAGTCACTAGGCCTGCATACTTGCATAATCTTGGATGAGTTTATAGGGAGACGCCATTTTGTTCTGTAAAGAAAGCAAAGCTTTCCTAACAAGGTAGGATGGTATAATTTCGATTTCTCCTAGTGGTATGAGCTTTCAGGGAGTTAGTGCCTCTGGGGGTTCTGCTGGGCTAAAGGGATCCTGTGTTATCACCACTGCAGGGCAATGCCATCTTAAAGGTAGAATTCAATGTAGGTGAACAAACATATGCTATTCATGGTTACTATGCTGCTATTCATCCCTTAGGAAGTTATCCTCAAACTTTAGTTGTGTATTTTCTAATTAATTTAACTTTTCAATTAACTTTTCTATATTGAAGTTCAGCAACGTAACACGTATTTGGTGCATAACATCTGATGATTCCAGGTTTATAGAGCAGTAGCACAAGAGAGTACTGAGCATATGCAAAATTAATCTTATTTATTTGCTCAGTTCCTCTCCTGAGCTTTCCTTCTGTCTAGAGAATGAGTTCTTTTTTGTCCTTACTGGGCTTACTGCAATGTGTCACAGTGTTTTGGGTTCTGAAATGTTGCCTGTGGGGGGTGAGTGAACACAGGAACCGTTCTGAGAGATGGGAGTAATAGTGAAATAGGTAATACCAACTGCCTGCTATCAACTGTATTCCAGTTTTGTTGATATACCTAGTAGACAGAGGTTTTAAGCTCATTTTGCTAACATTCAGTGTAACTTAAATCAGTACAGATACGTAAGTATTGTGAGGTACTCCTGTGTGAATATGAACCCCTATGAACTGATGCATGGTGATAAGGAAAACCTATATGATAGAGAGGAATTGTTGAAGCAATGCATGCATCACCATGTAAGGTAATAGAAAAATACGCACCTGCCTCCCAGTATGCAGCTCAGACACCACCCCAAATATGTTCTGAAGACAGCTACTTGTTGTGCTGCTTTACATAACTGTTAAAAGAGTAGAAGAGTGCATGTTCAGAAGTTCAACTGGTAAAAAATGAGTCTCTGTGATTAAATCTTTTTAGGGAGTAATATTGAGCAAGAAAATACTGTATTAAAAATTGCCTTTGAACAGAAAAGCTCAAAAAGGGTGTGGGGAGAGAAAAAAGTAAACTGTTTACTGGATGCAAAATATATCTCTGTCCCGGTGGTGTGTTTATAGGGCTCCACAGGGGTGCTTTATGGAAGAGCTAATTATGTTTTTGAAACACTGCTATTTAATTTTCGGATTGTTGTGTTAGAAAAGCAAAGTGTCCGGTTTTGTTTGTCTTTTCAGCAGATTTGTGTGTAAGGCAATACTTGAATAAAACCCTTCATGTGCCCAAAGGCATTTTTATTTTAAGTTTGGATCTTACCAAAGCAGGCTTGGTAAAATTTTTAGTTAAGTTACTTCTTGTTCACTGACTTGGACTGAGTTGTTAATGGCACCTGAATGCAACTGCAGATCTTGGCTCTCCTTGAATCCCTTTAGCTTCCAGTGTATGACTGACTGCAGCTCTCAGGTGATGTAACACCAAAGTTGTGTGCTGAGGTCTCTGAAGCCCTCTTTATCAGGATTGAGTGGGAACAAAGGCCTTTAATCTCTAACCTCTCTAATCCTGTGTTAGAAATTAGAATTTAGAAATTGTCTGAAACCAGCTAGTCTGAAACTTGTCAGTGCTTAGAAATCAGAAATTCTGAAGCAAGCAGTGTTCATGGGCTTTTTTTTTACTGCTCTGTTATGTAAAATGCAGAAGATTTATAGTCACAGTCTTAAATCTTTAGCTCTATTACCTACAATTGGTAGTGACTTTCCTGGCAATTTCTCATCTTGCCTCTGTCTCAGTGTTGTGGAGAAGCTTTAGTTGTTGATATTTTCTTGAGAGGAGGAATAAGGAGAATGTCTTGATGTTGCTAAAAATCAGAAAGACACAAAAAAAGTCACAACCTTAGCCTGCTTCTGAGTTCAAAAGTAATAGAAATGGTTGTCTAACGAACAATTGAGCAGGAGAAAAAAGTACATGCCAGGAATGCTTTAATAAAGGCTTTGTGTGTTGTTACAGGAAAACTGGAGATATATACTTGTCCTGAGGAAATCCATAATGAGTTAAACTGAATCAAGAGACAATGTAAACTAAAGCAAGAGAAAATCCCCTTAGGCAAATGAGGGGACCAGTAAGCCTCCCCAGGCAAAAGCAGACATTCAACAGGTGGCAGTAACTCACTCCTCGGGAACGTTATTGTGGCAGTATCAACAAAATTATCATTTCAGAGTGAAGAACTGCAGCTCCCACCTCATGGGACTGAAGGAAAGAAATGTATGCTCCAGCAGCCTAAGATGGACTTGAGTAAGGTAGCCTACTGCTTGCCTTCCCCTTTGCAGCAGCTGCTTTTCAATATCCCTTTGAAGAAGCTCAAGCTCCATCCTCAGAAAGACAAATATTTGCTGCTAAGTGTAATAAAGTGAGATCTACAGTAACAGACTTGTTCTGACTTTTGGGTAGCAAAAGGTCCAAATTCTTAGGAACATTCCCACTGCCCACTTGTCTCTATTAAAAAAAAAAAAAGAAAAGAAAAAGAAAAACCTACCAAAACCACACTTGTTGGCATTTTCCTATATCAGCCCTACACACATATAGAATTTTTCACACTCAGGTCTTGGGTTCTGGATAATTAACGTTCAGGAGGAATGAATGCAAGGACTAGCATCCAGCCAGGGCTTCTAAAAACACATGGAAGCTGCTTCTGTGTTTAGGTAAGTTCCTGTCTCTTTGTACTTGTAGTGAGGTGTTTCTCAATACTGTTGTTCACCTTTTCTTGTGATCCCTACAAGGCCCTAGGGCTTGCTTTGT
This sequence comes from Laterallus jamaicensis coturniculus, assembly GCA_022605575.1. Lineage (NCBI taxonomy): Eukaryota > Metazoa > Chordata > Aves > Gruiformes > Rallidae > Laterallus > Laterallus jamaicensis. Next base: position 14,540,601 of record JAKCOX010000017.1, on the reverse strand, counting down.
TTGTAAGAAGTGAAACTTTGATGGTTCAAAAAGGTTGTCAAGTATCAACTACTGTGAACGGATTGCCTGATCCATTGAACATCTTGGATATTTAAGGGTGTAAGATTTCTGCAGGAAAAAAATTGCATTTTTTCATTGTTACGGTTGCAAGTTATGTTTAAGTTGTGGATAGTGTCAGACTTGTTTATTTTTAGGAAATGGAACAATTGCTGATCATCTAATAACTCAAGTGAAGGTTTTAATAATGCTTAAAGGCAAACGATGTCTCATGAGAATAAGTTATATGGCCAAGTGTCTTGCCTCTTCTCTAGTGTGTTTATAGAGTTGTGAAGTTTAAACTTCGGGTTTGGTTTTTTTTCCTTGTGAGGATGTATGCACAAGTGATGCTTGCTTAGCATTGTAATTTTTGTGACTTGTTATTTACATGTTGAAGAATGCATCTTTCTCAGGAAGCTTCTGAACAAAGGCCAGCTGCTGTTACATTATGGCTGTTAGCCCAAATTAATGGAAGAGATAGATGTGGGGTTTTAGTAGGGAAGGAGTATTGAACATGCTAAAAATTTTAATTGGCGTAGGGATGTGTCTTAAGCTTGCTTCTGTCTTATTCACAGTAACCATGGTAGTATGTATGCTTCACTTGAGATGGATAGACTCTTGTATGCATCCTATGTAGTAGATAGTAGCTGCTACATTAATGCATAACTTGAATCTTTTAATTGTGCCTGGCAGTTTGTTCTTTAGTAAGTAGTACTTGGCTATATCTGAAGATAAGAAGCTAATGGGAGTTCAATTCAGACCAGTAATATATATATATTGGGTAATAAAGTCTACGTGTCCGTTGCCAAAGGATTCCTCTGTCTCTTAAAGTATTGACTTAGGTTGGTCATGTCTGTTATGAAGATTTATAGACAGCTTTAATCACTTGGCCTTCCAGAGTCAAGTGTTTGTGCATGGTCCTTTTTGTGCAGAACCAGTCCATAAAGTCTTTCTTCACTTGGCTACAGAGGAATGAAGTGACAGGTAGCTGCGCAGGGACCATGCTGGAGTGCAGGTACTTCAGGGTGTCCTGTCATGCTGGCAGTGAGCACTGTGAAAGCAAGTGCTTCTTCATCTTGTGCACGCTTCATGAAGGTTTTTCTTTGCTGAAAACTTTTCCTTCTAGTCAGGACTGAGCAATGGAGGGTGTGAGTAGGTGTGCAGTGCTGTCATGCTCTTGGGTTCTCCTGAAGCTTCTGCTCAAACAGCGTAAATGCTGAGCTGGCATTTGTGGAAGGAGGAATGGCTTCAGCCCGTATGAAATACACGTTATTAGAACATGCTGCTGCAGGTATAACCCCTGGGTAAGCTGTCTGTATTGTAAAAGGTGAGCAGAAACACAGTGAATGTCTGTCTTTTTACAGTAAGTTTTGTAAAAGCACCAAACAGAAGATGAACATTTGCAGAACAACATATGTCAGAGACAAAAGTAACTTGGTCAGCTTCATGTACTACATGCTACTTGGTCAGCTTCATGACCTGTGCTAGATGAACAGGTTTATAAGCATTTCTTTTCTTTACTTCCCTAAAGAGTTAACCATAGCATAAGCATTTACTTTTCTTCCCTAAAGAGTTAACCATAGCAATCTTTCCCTCCTCTTCTGGGCTCTGGTTACTCTGCACAAGAAATAGATTGAAGCTGTGATGAATAAAAGTCATGAAGTGATCAGGGACTGACAGGAGGCAGTAAACTGAGCAGCAGCAATTGAGCCTATCAGAAAGTCCTAGCTCTGTAATTTAGAGATGAAATCAAAGATGTGATGATAAATATAAGATGAAAGCTAACAATAGTACAACAAAAACCTTACCATTTTTTTCACATAAGAGTGCTCCAGTGCCCAGACTGAATAAAAGGAGCTTGTTCTGGACATTTATTAAGCTGAAAACACTTCTAGATTACCTGGATGTAGGATGAGAAAGTCATTCTAAGCAAAAATCTGTGTGTATTGCAAGTGATATGATCAACTTTGGGCAGTGAGCAACTGTGTAAAAAAGTGTAGTATCCAGAGGATCATGGAGAAATTCTGTATAAGGAAAAATAGGCAACAAATTTGTTGAAAATAACTTCTTAAGCTTTTCTGGCATTCAGCAGCAGTATGTAGACTCCTGGGCACCTGGACTGTTTCTGTAGAGAGGGTAAAGGGGACTGAGACAACTTGCTGTACAGGGAGGCATACACTGCATCTGGAATACTTTTAATTGCATTCAGCAAGTGTCCCTTGTTTTAGTAGGTTGGATAAATGCTATGGCTGTTGACCTCGCATCCTAAAAAGTACAAGAATCCAGGGTCATTAACTTATGAATTTGTTCCAAATTAATGGATTTCATAGAATTGTCAAGGCTAGAAAAGACCTTCAAGATCATAAAGTTCAAATGTCAGTGCTACACCACCATAACCTCTAAACCATCTCCCAAAGCCCTATATCTACCTGTTCTTTGAACGTCTCCAATGGCAAAGTTAAAATTGAGTTCCACACTGTCATGCTGATGAGGAGCAGCAACCTTTCCAGGAAGCTGTCTGGTTTCATTGCTGCTTACTGCACCATAATGCAAGCATGTATTACCATAGAATGACATGGGTTGAAAGGGACCCCAAGGATCATAGAGCTCCAACCCCCCTGCCACAGGCAGGGCCACCAACCTCAGGCCTGGAGCTACACAAGGTTGCCCAGGGCACCATCCAACCTGGCATTGAATACTTCTAGGGATGGGGCATCCACTACTTGTCTGGGCAGCCTGTTCCAGCACCTCATCACTCTTTCTGTAAAAAACTTCCCCCTATTATCTAATCTAAGCCTTCCTTCCTTTAGTTTTAATCCATCCCCCTTGTCCTGCCATTGTCTATCCTTTTAAAAAGTTGAATCCCCTCCTGCTTATAAGCTCCCTTCAGGTACTGGAAGGCTGCAATGAGGTCCCCCCGCAGCCTTCTCTTCTCCAGGCTGAATAAGCCCAGCTCCCTCAGCTTCTCTTTGTAGGACAGGTGCTCCAGCCCTCTAATCATCTTTGTGGCCCTCCTCTGAACCCTGTCCAACAGTTCTACATCTTTCTTGTATTGGGGGGCCCAGATCTGGACACAGGACTCCAGGTGGGGCCTCCTGAGGGCAGAGTAGAGAGGGACAATCCCCTCCCTGTTCCTACTGGCCACTCCTCTTCTGATGGAGCCCAGGATAACATTGGCCTTGAGAGCTGCAAGAGCACACTGCTGGCTCACGTGAAGTTTCTCATCCACCAGAATCCCCAAGTCCTTCTCAGCAGGGCTGCTCTCCAGTAGTTCTTCTCCCGGTCTGTATCTATGGTTGGGATTCTTCTGGCCCAAGTGCAACACCTGACACTTGGCAGTGTTGAACCTCATTAGGTTCACCCGAGCCCACCTTTCCATCCTGTCAAGATCCCTCTGGATGGCTTTCTTTCCTTCTAGGGTGTCGACCACACCACTCAGCTTGGTGTCACTCGCAAACTTGCTGAGGGTGCACTCAATCCCATCATCGATGTCACTGATAAAGATGTTAAAAAGAACCAGTCCCAAGACAGACCCCTGGGGAACACCACTTGTCACCGGCCTCCACCTGGACATAGACCCATTGACCACCACCCTTTGGCTAAGGTCTGTTAACCAGTTTCTTATCCACTGGATGGTCCACCCATCAAATCCACATCTCTGCAGTTTAGAGATAAGGATGTGGTGGGGGACTGTGTCAAAGGCCTTGCACAAGTCCAGGTAGATGACATTAGTTGCCTTCCCTTTATCTTACCGATGCTGTCACTCCATCATAGAAAGTCACCAGACTGGTGAGGCACGACCTTCCCTTGGTGAAGCTGTGCTGGCTGTCCCGGATAATATGGGGTAGTAATTACTTAAAATCAGATATAATGCTAATGATAATTTAAACGAAATGATTCTGTGATTCCTTTCTTGTTTCATTGCTGTATCTTTCTGTGAAATGTTGTATGTTACCAAAAACTCTGTTTCTTTGTAATTACATGCTGTGACTTAGGTCTATGTTGGTCAGTTCAGTGTGTGTAGTTGCTGGTAGAATTCAAACTATTTTTTTCGGTGGTTTTGAAGGTGAAATGGACTTCTGATAGGACTGAGAACAGCATCCTATAAGGAATAAACTGTCTCAGATGAGCTAATCAGAGACATGTGCTGCTTTCATTGCACCCTGTTTTGTTTAAACTGTGAACTGGATGTATATGTCAATTCAGGATCCGTATACCATGGCCCTCATGTGAATAGGATGTATATGATTGAAGCTTTAGTCTTTTAAAATTAAAATCATTAGAGTTCTGGCTTATATCTATACCGTGTAAGTAGAATGAAATACCCTGGTGATATTTAGGTATGCCATGAATTTTTTAAACTTGTCAGTCAGCTTTCAGAGATTGACGGGGAAAAAAAAAATCCATGCTAGGTGGTACAATCGTAGAGGAGTTGCACAGGACTGAGAACCAGCTTGGTAATAAGTTTGAGTAATTTCTTTGCTTACTTGCATTCCAGAAATGAAAAGCAAATCTGAATTTCTCAGTCTTAGCTCAAAGACCATAAAGCACATTTGTTTACCATCTGCACCATCCTTTCAGTCCCTAGAGGCGTATGAAAAGACAGGCTATAACAATGGAGTGCTTGCTTGCTGAAAGCAGCATCAGCAGAGCTCTAAAGACAAAGCAGCAACTTTCTGAACAACAGATGAAGTGGGAGAAGCAGCTTGTCGTTCTCCCATAGGTTTGAACAATTGACACATGTTTACATGACTGAAAATGGATGGAAACATTTCTCACGAGGCCATATTCATGGCTGTATTGCAGCAACGAAGATGGGGCTTTCTCTGTGTCCTGAGGAGTTTCTTAATCCTTTCAAATTGCTCATAGTCCAGATCAGAAATAAAGTGAGCTTAAATTCAACCATGTTGACAGAATTTAAGATGTGACAATCATGGCTTATTTGGTGTATGCTAAAACTGGATTCTAATCCACATCAGTCCCTGAGTCAGCAGAAAGCACCTTTTAAATAGATTTATTAGAAGCTTGAGAAGACAGTGTCCTGTTTTCCAGTGTTTTCTTCTGTATTCAGTGTGTCTATGTTCTTTTTTTATGACACTTGAATTCCTAATGCTGAGCCAGCACACGAGCACTACCTGCTCTCAGGGTTACTTGCTATATTAGCATTCTGTATGCTTAGCTGCTTGGTTCATCAAGTTTTAACTGTAATACTAAGGTTCCAAATATTGTTCTGAGCAAAAGATGTAACAATTCTCAAGAACAGTTAGGATAATGGATATTGTGACTGTCTGAAGTGGGGGGTTGGAACACCTGTGAACTTTATTGTTCAAGAAACCACTTTATGAAGATGGTTTCTTCTGTAAGAGATTGGAGTATATGCATGAGGATCGCTTATCTAGGGTTCCTGATGGAGAATTATGTATTGAATATATGTTACATGGCACATCGCATGCTATGGCTTTGTTTCACAACTAGCAGCATGGCTGGGCTGGTACAAGGGCTGATGGAAGCAAGCTGTCACGAACACCTCACTGGGTCTGCTTCGTTCTGGCTGCAAGAAGCTGCAGGGCAAATGTCCTCTTATGCTGGTCCACTCAGCATAAAGTCCTCTGGAGCTCTTTAGCATGCACACTGTGTATCTTGGTGGGATATGAAGGCTGCATTAGCTGTCTGCAAAATATAGCCATTCAAGGTGTATCAGGGCAAATGGAATTTGCCTTCATATGACTGTGTTGTCACAGAAAGGATTGGCTTGTGGTTAAAATAACATACTCTGAATTTAATGGCTTAGACTAAGCTCCTAGTACTAGCTAATTGGGAGGCAGTGGTCCTAAGCTATGTCCCTTATTGATATTGAAGACTGTTATTTCTTGAGGAATATACTTTTCCTAATTCAGAGATCCCAGGACGAACAATTCATAGATAAGATCATGGCATGCTCATGTATGCTGATAGTTCTGTATCTACTTAAATAAATTTCCATAGTAGCTGAAGAAATCTTTGAATATGCAGTTCTCTCTATTGTCTAATTCCCACTTTATCTGTATAATTATAAAATTATAGCATTTCCCATGAATATTCTAATAGTGAACTCAGTTTATGATAATTGTTATGTCAGTCATATCTAGAGGGTCATTAGACTGCTTATTAAGGGTAAAAGCTGAGTCAGTAAAATAAAATTTATTTTTAAATACCTTTTTAGTCCTCTATTTTTGGCTCTGTAGAGTTTAGCACATTAACTTTTCTTATGATTAGTTTTATCCCCCAAAAGAGAAGAGAAAACAAAATTGTGCAGCTGAAACTGAACCTATATATGCTGTGTGGCTTCCTTGGTCAAACAAAAGGAAAACCTCAGCAGTGCTGGATTGACCATCGCCTTCATTTTGGAATACCTAAGGATCTAGGATATTAATTTTCATAAAAGGCATGCCATAAACAACAGAAGTCTTAAATGTAAGTTGCGCTCTGAAAGATCATGCTCGGCTTCTTAGGGAGCGCTTTATTTCTTGCAATGTTTTGGTTCTGCATCTGTCTGTCAGCCAGATAAAGTAGGTTAGAAATGCTCTTTTTTCTTCCTGCTTATTGGATATAGTTGGCAAAGGGTTATGATTTAAAACTCTGTTTTCTGTTCTGTAAGACTAAGTGAGATGACAGGCGTTGTGCCACTGAAATCATTGACTACTGGCATTGAGAGCATGTGGCTGGAAATTCTAGAGATCAGAAAAAGTGCCTGAGGCTGTGATTTGGCTGTTTGAAAGTGAGGGGATTCAGAACCATCCCCTTCTAGCCTATGGTGGTTGTAATGGGATGCTTTGGGATGCAGAAATGAGGCTTCAACCTCAGTAGGACAATAGGAGAATTTAATCTATTTGTTCAGAGATGCTGTTAATGGTGTTGAATGTTCTCTTCTAAATACTGTCTGGGAATGTGGGGAGCCAAAGTGACAAAAATGTATGCATTTAATCTTTTTATCTAATGGAAAAGAAAATTTCTAATGATTATTGGCTGGGTAAAGTCCTACCAAAAATGTAAAACAAGGTTTTCTAATAGCTCTAGCAAGTGCAGCAGCACTTCAAGCTTTAAAGAAAAAACAGAAAACCTGAAAACCACAAAACCCACCAATCACAAAATCACAGAGTTGAGGGGTTGGAAGGGACCTCAAGAGATCATCGAGTCCAAACCCCTGCCAAAGCAGCTCTCCAGTTCATATTGCACAGATAGGCATCCAGATGGGTCTTCAATATCTCCAGAGAAGGAGACTCCACCACCTCCCTGGGCAGCCTGTCCCAGGGTTCTGTCACCCTCACTGGGGAAAAGTTCCTCCCCATGTTGGTGCGGAACTTCCTGTGCTCCAATTTGCAGCCATTGTCCCTTGTCCTGTCTCCACTGACCAAAGAAAAGGGGCAGGCCAATTCCCCCTGCACCCCATACTTAAGATATTTATAAACATTGATTAGGTCCCCCCTCAGTCTTCTTTTCTCCAGGCTGAACACAAAAATGTGGAGGAGCTAAGGATGATTATTTATTAGTTCCATACAATGTCGATCACTTCTACAGGAAAAAAAGATGCTGTGATAAGGTAGGAAAGTGTAATATCCCTGATATGGGAGGGGAAACAAAAGAAAATAACAGGGATTTCATTACTGTGATTATTGATAGATGGAATCAGCTGGTAGTGGCCCCTCTGTGTGTTTAGGTTTTTCAGTGCTGGAGTGTCAGGCATAGCTGCAAATCTTGTGAGTCTCGTGGTGGTTGTACTGTACTGTGGCTTCCTGGCTGATCCAGAATCCTCCCACATCCAGCCATTTCTTGGGAATGGGGTCTTGCACCTTTTCAGCTCTTCCTGCATGATAAGCAGGCACCTCAATGCTGCTCTGAATAAGCTCTGTTCTGTTGGGTGGTACCACTGCAAAACTACTTTCTGTCTATGAGAAACATGTGAAGGGGTAGCAGAGGATTTGTTCTGGGGCATCAAGCTTTGTGTGCTCATACATGAAAGATTTGTTTTCTCCCTTTTTTTCCAAGTGCTATTGCTTGGGCTTCTAAAAATGAAACCTGGTAAGTCTATTGGGAGATAGGTTGACAGAAAAAAACCCTGCTTAAATGGGGTTTTTATATACATATATATATATATATAATACCTTTGAGCATGGCTGGCCATTGAAGGGCAGGAAGAAGTCTGTGCAGTCATGAATAAGCATGCATCCAGCAATACTCTGCTCCATTCTCCTGTTTGTGTCCCTTTTTTCAACCACAAAAAACTTTCCCAGTTATGATGTTTGTAGTTCAAAATTAAAATATGTCTTTCTGGTGGGATTAAGACTGGAGAGAGGAATACATTCCAACAGGATCATCTCTTGTGCAAAAATACACATATTTCCAACAAGTTAGTAGATTGACTTAATATTATGCTCGGTTTTAGGTATATAAGACATTGTCATCATTTGATGTTAATGAATGTAGTGTGTGTACGTGTATTTATATACATGTGTGTGTATTGCTGGGTTGGGGTCTTGATTAGTAAAAAATTCTTGAAATGCTTCTTTTTGGTATTTATCCAGTTGTGGCTGCTATGTTCTTTTCAGGAAACATGTAAGTTAATCGGTACCTCCTGCAGTTTCCAATGAATAATCAAGGTATCAAGTTAAATTAAAGTGAACATCATCTACCCATAACAGCAGGTGCAAAATTGTTCCCTAATTATGTATTTGCTGGGTTCAGTGGTGACTATGCATGAATTATGTCACATTCATTGGAATAAACATTCGGAGCCCAATTGATGACAAGAAGAACAAAAAACATTAGGCTGTTCTCCTGGTTACCCCATAACAAAAGGGGAGGAGTGAATACTTTTTGTATTATTTTTTAACTTTTTAATTCACAGTAAAAACTAAAGCCAGGATACAAAGTAATTATATATTAACTGCATTTTGGTTTACCAGGACTTATGCAGGACACTGCAATCTCCATATAACCCAAAATGATCATTTTCTGAACTCAGAGAATTATTACAGGTGATCTAGCAGGATGTGTGTGAAGGATTCAGTCTTTCTGGAACCTAATTGTAATGGAGTAACTGTTGAAAATCTTGGACTTTATTCCCTCCTCTCTTTAAATAAAGCTTTTTCCTTATGACAGAAATGTTGATGTCTTAAACATTGACTCCGAATACAGGAGTGCATCTGTGAAGAACCTGTTCGTCTCCTGTTCGTCCTCCCTGTGCTGTGCAGTCTTCTCCCTTCTGCTGCCCTCTTCATCGCCTTCCCCTTGGCGGTCAAGGTTTTGTCAGGGCCCCTGTGCACCTTAAATCTGATCACCTGTGTCCTCTTGGAGGAGTTTTATCTGGGTACATGTTTCTTCCATGCTGGGAGTGATCATTGTGATTTGGTACTGTGTACTGGTGCATGTCACTGCTGTCATTGTGACAACTTCAGTGGTAACTATAGGTGTGAAGTCCTCCTTTCTGTTCTTTCACCTTTAAGCAGGTGCTTTAAAGATCCTGAATTTTTCTGTAGTCTTCTATACAACTATTCACACGCTTAATGTTAAACATATGTGAAATGTTTTCTATGTTTGGGGCAGGGGATATGGTGAACAGCACTCTAGAGAATTGAATGCTTAGAAAGCAGAGAAAAATTAAATACAGTAAATGCTTATAGTACTCCTAATATTCTCCTTTGGTGTCTGCCTTCAGTATGAAACAAACATCTCATTCATTTGATGTATTAGCGATTACTTTTCAGCTATCCGTAATTTGAAACTTAAATGGGATTTCAAGACAGCAGTGGGCTTCCGATTCTGCTGGTGAGAACTGAACCAGTGACCACTTGCACCGGTAATGTTGTTTGTATCTATTACTCGTAGGATGTACTGGGTTGGAAGGGACCCATAAGGATCATTGAGTCCAACTGGACTGTTTGTCAAAGCAGCTGTTCTCCATCTATGACTACTAGGGTGACTTTGAGACTGTTTAGCAAATGGCTAAACATACCAAAAAGTCTTCTGAAATACCAATTTTTCAAATAGAAGAGCTGTTTTGTAGGTGGTGTTAAAACTACCAGAGTAAGTTTACTGTCTTTCTACAGGGAAGATGAAACGGTAAAATGGGCCAATTTTCTCCCGCTGGTCTATTCCCTCATGTTCAGTAAGTGTCTTGAATTTGTTCTCAACTAATTGCTTGCTTTTGCTTCAGATAAGAGCTAGTAAAATAGCTGCATGTAATTATGATATCTTCTTAATAAGCCTTCCATTTGTTTAAACTTTAAAAAGGCAGCTGAAAAATATACTGTACATTATCATATGAAAGAGCTGCAGAAAGCGCTTCTCTCCTCAAAATGCAGAGTGGACTTCTGTCAGTGATTTCAACTGAAGTGGAGGTTAAAAAAAAAAAGCCTTTTTGACCATGGACACATTCAAAGATGATTTTGATTAATACACACACATTTCATGAGTTGTACTTGAAAACATTTTAAATTACCTTGCAACCACAACCAATGTACTTTATTAGTTTTGTATTCGCTTTCATTAACTCAGTGCTTACAACAGCATGGATTCATTTAGTTTAAATTGTTTAGCTTTTTGTTTCTAGCTGGTGGCAGAGAGGACTTTTCACAGGAAGCTTACGGGTACTTACTACAGTCCTAATTCGGTGTTTCTATTTTCCAAGCCCTCCATCTGCCTCTAATTATACATCATGGGTATAAATCAGCCTTCTTGTACTTCAAAATTAAATAATGAAAGGTGACAATGCTAACTGGGGGGAATGATAAGAAATGCTGTCAAAACTGAAAGTGTGTGCCTCAGTTTCATCCATGAAAAATGGCCTGCTTCACGAAACAAAAGGCTTGGACAAAAGACCATACATTCTCTTCACTTTACATGAAAAATAATGGCCAGAAAATTTTCTAAGATATGGAAAATGCAGGCAGACTTGAAAAATATGTGGAGAAAACATCCCATGAATTTTAATTGAAATGCAAGAAAGAACAAAGTGCTTGTGAACGTAACAACATTGGAAATAAGATATTTGCTAGAGCACTGTAACTGGAATACTTCAACAGCTTTCAGCCTGCAATCTCATTAGTTCTTCATTTTCCATGCTTATGCAAAACCTTTCAAACTTTTAATTTAGAAAACCTTAATTCAAAAACCTTTTTCACCATGAATTGGTACTACTTCTTAGGAGAACTGAGCTCTGGTGCCACTTGATACTGGTTCTCAGCAGAAGTCAAGATTCACATTCCAGAGTTTAGCAAGCTAATTGAATAGATGGATGTGCCTCTTAATTTTTACACACAGCACAGATGCCTAGTTTACCTTCTATTTATTCCCAGAATAGCCATTAAGATGGTTTTAGTATAGTTATGAATATTTTTGTTCAGAACTTGCCTGAAAACACTGATGGGAAAACAAATGCTACACAGCTACAAAATAAACGTGTATAAAACTACCCAGTGCAGGAAAGGTACGTGCACAGTTGGGCTTAAAATCAAAGGGCACTCAAGTGCAGACATGCCTCATTACTTGAGGCATCATTCATTGTGAAGTCACCAAAAGCTTAATCTAAACTTAAGTAAATCAGTGGAGATTCTTGTGCAGGTTTTGATTGGTGGCTCCAAAATGGTTCCAAACTGCTGGGGACTGATGCTGTTTAGAAATGTCTAGATGCCAACACACTTAAATAGACATATTTTTAAATATCGTTAGATCCAGTAACTATTTTTGGAGAATGTAATTTGCAGTGCAATAAAATAGCTTGGGGAAAGAGTCGGGGAAGACATAATCTTTAGCATTTTCTTCTTTTTTTCCCTATGCTATACTGGTTTGTTGGTTTTTGAAGCACTGAGTGTTTAAATTAACTGTTGTGAACCTGGGATTTTCTGAAGCACTGGAGGGCATCTTTCCCCCTGTGTTTTACACCTCAAGGAAGCCATCTACAGCCCTAAGGACCTACAGAGCTCTGGCAGTCTGAATGAAGGTAGAGGAGCACATTGACTTTCAACTGAAGAGAAATGTTTCCAAGTCAGTGTTATAAAAAGTCTTGTTATAGAGCTGCAACATGAGCTGTTGGCTTTGGTTTTTGTCTGAAATCTGTTTTCGTGAGTTAGTGTGACAGTCTCATAGGCCTCTCTTGTAACAGTAATTAAAACACAAATCCATGGTCCTGCCAGTGAGGTTTTTCTTTCCCTGTCGCTTTTGCATTTATAGGAACACAATGATTGTGGGACCAAGTCCCGTGTTACTGGGAATTAGTTTAAATTGTATGAAAATGATGCTTCTGTAAGCAATACTCAGAGAAGCTAGCACACATATTTACATTAAAACATGTATTTTGTGCCAGAGACCCACGTAGCTATTAAACATCAAATCATGCCATTCGGCGGGGTGGGCTCGGGGGGAGGATTAAATAGGCAGTGGAATGCTACTCTGAAGTACAGTGCTGCAAGTTTACATTATATTGGCAGTATCCAATCAGTATTTTTAATTCTTTTAATTACCGAAATCTCTAGAGCACATAATGGTGTGGAATATACACATGTATCTGTAATAAACAACATGTATCTTGAAGAAATAGATTTAGTTTTGGCAACAACGTGATAGGGAGATCAAAGAGCTAGCTGGCATTAAAATGATTTAGATACATTTGTCATAGGCAGCTGTTATGCTAATCTCATTTATGCAGTTGTCAGCTGATAGGTTCTGATGAGCCAGCTTAGTGGGAAAATCATTAGTAGATCCCTATTGTGATAAATGTTATTTATTACTGTCAAATGGTATTAATGTTTGATTCAAAGATGGGAAATGGGCATCATCTACATGAAGTTCATTCATTCATGGTCAACAATGACAAAGGGAGCTGTTGAATTCCAGCCAAAGGAACTTCATTTCTGTAAGAGAAAAGAATAATGGATTTAATTTGCATATGTTTTAAAAGGGTAATGAAGTAATATGATGTTTATCTTGGTTGAAGAGTGGTAATTTTTGCTGGCATGGCTCCAGCAACATTTGAGTCATTGTGCAGCATTTGCTGTTCAGTTGTTGGTTGTGGAAGGGGCTTTTCAAAGCAGCAGGTGCATAAGGGGTAGGAAACTAAAATGATTTATTCATTAGGCCAAAAAATGAGCAATCTTGATGTCTTTCCCCTTACTCTCCAGAAATATATTTGCAAGCATCTTCCTTCATTTTTCTTCTGCTACATCAATATCTCTTTTTCTCTTTCTGTCTGTGGCATTGCCTCCCAAATTACACATAGATCCACACAGATTTCCACTCCATCTTTGTTGTGATTTGACTTTTTTCCACTTCTTAGATGAAGTGGAAAGACCAGTGCACAGAGGCAGTAGCATCACATTCCAAACTATCAGGCAGATAGAAGTTGGGAGATGGTCACATATGGTTGTAAAATGGGACATTATTTATTTATTTTTCTTTTTTTTTTTAAAAGAAAAAACCTAATGCTTTGGCAAATTAGCTGTGCAGCTGGGTTTTAAGTTGTTGAAAAGTGTTCCCTCTGCTTGTGAATTTGCATGGAGGCATCTCTGGTTTTCCTCTCTATTCCAATACAGCTGCAGTACTGTAATCTATTTCTAATTTTAAGCTAAATAATAAAAAAACTCAACAGAAAAATCAAGCCCACAAAAACCCATCCAACCAAAACTAATTATGGTGCAACATACAGTGGCTAATTTTAATTGCTCATTCCGAAACAGAAATCAGAACGTTTAAACAGGTTTGCAGTATGTATTCTGCTACTAATATATTTATTATTTATGTACCTATAAATTCTATGTATTTTGAGATCTTATAAATATTTTTTTTGAGTAAATAAATGGTAACCTAATGAAGAACTGACCAAAAGAGTACTATTGTTTTCCATAGTGTTAACTAAATCTTGCAACGTTTTCCGCTGGCTCTGTCCTAAGCCACTCATTAATAGCCTTCATATTTCATTGATAAAAAATTTTTGATAATTAATACAATCTTAGTCTTTCTAAAGGCAGGCAGATGCTAAATTCTCACTGATTTTTGGCAAGAAGGGAGTGCATGGTCCTTTCATCTAGAAATCCTCAAATTCCTGTGGAAGATAAACAAAGTATTTTCAGTTGCCAGGAATGGTACTGGAGCATGGATGAAGGTAGGTACTATATGCAGTTCTGTAAAATAAACCTAGTAACTTAGATCTTGCAAGTGAACTGCTAGTAGTTAATGCTCTGTAAAACATGTAGACGAAGTACCACAGGTGGTTACACATATCTTGACTTTAAAGTCCTGTTTTAATGATATATGTCCTCTATGTTAACAAACTTCCTGGGTAGTTTTCAGGGTTAGTTCTCAGAAGGCATTTACAGTATTTATTTTTGAGGTTATTAAAAAATGTGTTTCCATTCAGAGATCTGGAAATGAACACACTTGTCCTGTAATTGCTGCTGCTGCTCAAAGCTGTTCTGACCAGCCTCAGCCCTGTATTTAAAACATCTCTTAGGAGGATGCTCTCCACATCACACCCATCTGTTTCAGGCAGAAGCCTTCTGGGTGGCAACTGGAGTCTGCCAACCAGAGCATGAGGTTATGCCTACGCGGTGGGTTACCGTGCTGCCAGAGGGATTGAGCAGGCTGGATTTGTGTGTTCTCTAGATGGGTATAGAAACAGGTGATTGTTCCATTTGCAGTCTCAAAGCTGCTCTGTCAGAGTAGTGTAGACATAGCTGATTTGCGACAGTTTGCTGAAGCATTGCTGAGTTTTTTGGACCTTGTAAACAAGTCTTGCCAAAGATCCACAAGTTACCAAAATGTGTATCTTGGCTTGCTGCACCACCACTGCCTTGTGATTCGTATTGGCTGCTGTCCTATGAGTACCCTATGAGAATCTCATCCATCTTCACTGTGGGTTTTTTTAGACCAAAAAAAGATGTTTCAATAAATATGTATAAGCTGTTTCTCCAAACAGCTGCATCTTTTGGAGGCTTGTTGCAGCCAGCTCTCCAAGTTTTCGGAGTTTGGATCTGAGTCTGTTTCCTTTGTTACCTCCCCCCATGTATGCACTTAGATCAGTGGTTTCCTTGGTTACTTCTGGCAGAAATTACAGTTGACCATAACCTGCTATTAGGGTGCTATTTAGTATGATACATGAAATGCAAGGCCTCACATCTTATCCGTTTCCTAAGTAGTTCCTGGCACTTCTCAGGCTTTTTTTCCCCTAGCTGTGAACATACTAGTTTGAGTTAAGATAGATTTAAAAAATCTTGCTGTGAGAGAGCACATATATCTTTAGCTTACTTTGATAGTCCTTCGAGGCTGTTCCTTAAAGTAGATAGATTTGTCTCAATCTGTCTTTACATTGAGATGTGCTGGGCTTGCTCCATTTGTTGTGATAAGAGTTGCTTTGTAGGTCATAGGAGATAAACGTAGATCTTGTTGAGAGATTTGCTTGTCAAACTGTGTGATGTATTCCATGACTACTAACTTCTGGAGAGTGTGGGATTGTTATGACATGTATAATATACTATAGGATTCATTCTGAAACCACTGAAATTCATCACTCACGGCATGTTGAATTACTGGTTTATCAAGGATACAGAAAGTAGCTGTAATTGCATCCAGCTTACTAATAGCTAGTTGACTAGTTAACTCTGACATCAGGATTATCTCTGACAGTGGTGCAGAGCAATCAGTAAGTGACCATGTGCCAGCGTGTGGTTTTTTTCCCCTTTTTCTCTTTTCCATCTCAGATGCTGCTTGCTTTTCTGTAGTGTCGCTTTTAGCATTTGTGTCAATACTGTCTTTTGGGAGGGAGTTTATTAGTCCTGCAGCAGTGTGGACTACATTTGTAAGGCAAAGTCACTTTCCATTTGGCAGATTGTTCTTGTAATATTTAGGGAATTCTAGGCAAAACTTGAATTTCTGTTAAGAGGTGACAGGCTGCTTCTGACTGCAATATGGAGCAGATTTGTGGTAGCTCTCTCTACTGTAGAGGATTAAGTGGTATCTTGTAAAGTCATCCTTAAGATGACAAAACACATTCTTGCTCTCCAGAAAACCACTTGCTCTAGTGGAGAATTTTTATATGTCAGGTGATGAAACCTTTCTTGGCTGCGTGTAGTGTTTTCCAAGGACATGTGACATAAGTTAACAGTAGAAGAACTTGTGGATGATATAAGGAGGGAGAGGAAACAGCTGCACCATCAGGGGTCTGCTGGTTTGACTTTGAGAGAAGTCTCTTAAAGAAGGCGGAGGAAAGCAAGCTGTAGGATCAGCCAACAGCAGTATGAGGACAGGGAAAAAGCAGTCTCTGATTCCTGTAGAAAGCAGTAAGGCAGGGAGCAATGAACTTTCTCCTGCAGTCCTGATCTCATCTTGTGGACCAAGGCTGGTGAAGTGGGAAGAAGGAAAATGTGTATCCCCACAGCCTGATGGTGCACCAAAAGGGGCAACTCCTCACACAGTGTTTCACTGTGCATCCCCCCATGTGCTATGGTACAGGGAAAAGGTGAGCTACTAGGAAGCTGTGATCGCTTATGGAGAGAGGAAAAACAGTGCAGGAGCAGCAGTTAATGGGAGGAACTTAAAGGCAGATATTCCAGTTTTATTAAACACTTAAGACAAGCATAACTACAACTGTCCATTTGGAAATTAATCAAATAATGAATACTCTGAATTCAATATCAGTAATTTGAAATATCTGATGACACATACAGGTGGAGAGCTGGGAAAATGACTTGTTCACTTCAGGATCTGAGGCAGTAGACCTGAAAGTTTTTTTGCTGTCTTGCAGGAGCTGTAAGTAAACTGTAAGGAAGACTTAAAATACAAAAATAACATCTGTGTTAAAGCAGCGAAAAATGGTCAGGGCACGTGCTTGATTTTTTGGAAATGTTCCTGTTGTACTTTATTTGGCATCTCATGATGCATTTCGGAACAGCTTGTATAAAGACATCAGTTGTCATGTACTTCCAGATCAAAACCTAATGAATCTGGTCTGTATCACCTTGCTCCGCTCCAGTCTCAGAGGCTTGCTTGCCTGTAAGCAAACCTCTCTATGACATTATTGGCAATCAGTAGAGATACCTTCTCCCTGCAGACACAGTAGGCAGCACTCTTATACCTTCAGATGTGGACAAATCCCAGCATACGTAAAGCTGAATGCCCAAACCTTTACACCTTATGAAGTCACTGGTGTCGTATTGAGTGAGTGGACTGTGAGGAAGCCTGCTTTTAATTCCTGTTTTAGACACGTGTGTAATACAGTAATGGGCTAAAGCTAGAGAGCCTAAATACTTGGGAACTGTGTTCTTGAGAAGGACCTCATCCATTCTGCTAACTACAGTCCTGATAATCTGATGATGTCAATTACTTTCTTACACAGCCAGCGGTAACGATACACCAAGTATTATCATGAGATTGTTTCAGATACATTTATACCTCTGGCTCAGAAATCCAAACGTGTGGAAGAGAAGGCATTGCAGTAAGTAACTTGCTAAAGAATGCTGTGCTTGTGCAAGATCTGTAACAGAACTGCAATGTTAATGAGAATTGGTGGTAGCAAAATCTTTTTGTTCCTTCTGAGCACAGCTAAATAGCTTATTTAGGAAATACGATTGTTCTTAGAAGGGGGCAGTACCATTAGCAAGTTCAGCGTACCACTGCTGTACAAACCTTACATAGCAAGCATTTCTAAGCTTTCCATTAGGCTCTTGGCTTGGTGTACTTCATTCGGTTTGTTTTTTGGAAATTATTAGAAGTGCTACTATACATTTCCAGTAAGACTTCTCTCTAGGCAGGTCCCATGGGTAATTAGCCTGGTTTACCTCCTTAGTTTCCCAGTAACTATGGCCAATTGATTAGTCTTTAAAAAGTTTCTGCATCTGCTTCAACACTCTGATAGGCACACATGCATGTCCATGCACCCCCCAAAAATGGCAAACATGCTTCTCATTTGACACTTTGATTTAAGAGCATGGAAATTACAGGGTTGCATTCTAAACTTTTCATGATCTAACTAGGAAATTCAACAAATAATACAAATCAACAAAGAGACTGTATTAGAGCTAATGGGAGCCAGTGACATTTGGATAATTAATACAGATGACAGGAACACAACCTGTGTATCTGCAGGTGGCTACCAATTCAAGTAATCCCAGTTTGCTTAGTTCACTTTATCCAGCTGGTTGGTAGCTAGTTGGGGTATTTAAATTATGTTTGTGTTGGTATTCTGGTCTGTAGCTGTTAATAAGGAGTCACTGAAATTACATCACAACTGACACTTCTATGATTAATTTTACAATTTGATATTTAAATTTTGGTGAAAATGTATTTAAAGTTATCTCTTGTCAGAGTCTCAAATTAAACATAATGAAAGTTGATAATATTCTAATTGCATTAATATGCTTTTGGTAGTTACTAAGGCTGGTATGAAAATGTATCCAGTCTATGCAAATAGTAGATTAAAAAATTAGCAACACAACAGAAATCATATGATGTTTTCTAAATCTGGTCACTTAACGAAGTCATGCCATGTAATACTTCTGAACATAATGCCATGTAATGGTTCTGAAGATAATTCATACATGCATGAACAAGTGCGGGTCAAGCTGTTTCCCACTGAAGTTGGGAAGAGTCTTTGCTGATTTCAATTGGAGTTCAATCAGACCTGCATTAAAAACCCCAAGACTTCTTGGAAACAAAGGCACTGAGGTAGCAGGTGGTGGCCTGGCGTGTTGTGTAGCTCTTTTGGGATGAGATAGTGTGTCTATATACCTTGTCACAGCCCATCCCCTATCTGAGTCATCAAAAACCTCATTCATAGAGCCTCATGCATGGCATGTCTGTACTGTTAATATGGATGTGGAGAAGCATGCAGTAGGAATATATAAGATTTAAATTGAGATAACAGAATCTTCAAAAAGATTTTCATCTCCTAGGCTATTTTTACAAAAAAATACTAGCTGCTTACTCCTTTGTGAACTAAATTTCCAGAGCTTCTGTAACATTCTGATTGCCCTTTTAACATCTTTGCTCTTACAATGTTGTTCTTATGCTAAAGCAGCAAGAGCTATGGCTGCATTCCAAACGTGGCTTCAGGTCCCCTATGTAGTATTAGAATGATTTATTCCCAGTCTTACTTTTGTTTACTATATCTATCCCAGAATCTCTCTAGCCTTACTAATTTAAATACTCTTAATCCTTGTGCAGATGGCTTTAAAGTTCTTTCCAGTACCAGGACTACATTCAACTCCTGTTAAATGTTTTGTGGCATATGGCCATTGAGAGAGCACTACCTTTTATTATTTTTTTGTCATCTCATAACCTTATCTTTCTTTACAATGAATTGCAGATGCCAGTGAAACCACTAACAGTATCAGCCTGTGATCCTAGTCTATTTGTCATTCAGAATTTTATTGCCATTCTCTTTTTGTCTTTACAAGCTCTATTCTCTCATTTTGTTTCATCAGCAAATTTCTTCACCTTCATACATATTTCATGTCCTAGGTCAGTGGTATATAAAATGAACAAAAATGGGCCTAATACTGATTCTTATGGCATTCCACTAATCCCTCTCTCCCAAACTGCTCTGTCTCATAAACAGCTTCTGTCTGTGACATTTAAGCCCGTTCCCTATCCACATATGTGGCTCACCCCAATACCATACTTAATGACTTTGGACCAAATGCTCTTTTCAATTGTGTGGTGCAGAGGGAAATAAAAGACTGAAAGAAGGGCAGAAAGGGAATGGAGAAGGAAGCAGAGACTTGGTGACCTTTCTAAAATCCATGCAACTTAAATTCCTTCTGCTGTTGCTCCTCAATTAAAATTTAGATTTTTTTCATGGGGGTTCTTTCACTTCTGGTTTTTGCTCTTGAAGGTAAACTCTCTGATTGTGGGGCCCAAGATTACATTTTAGTTACTTTTTTAGACATATCATTTATATTTTGTGGGTTTTGGCTTATATTCCACTTGTACCTTTTAAACCATCTGTCCTGAAAACAGGTGGGTTAGCCCTGGCTAGTAAGGCAGGAAAAGGAAGTCAGATTCTTTTGAATTTAAACTGAAAAAGGGACAGTGTACAGTAAGATTCATGTGTTGCAACCAGTGAAAAATTTTATACCAAATCACTCTAAGAATTTCTTTCTGTCCTTCTAAGTGATGCTGTTGTGCATGTCTTACGGGACTTTTTTCAAAGTTCTTCCACTTAATTCTGGGTGCCTCAAGACCTCTAGGCTACATTCTTGTTTGGAAATCGTGTCGGCCAGTTCCTTTGTGGAACTCCTATATAGACAGTGATTAAAGAATTAATTTGAGGACTTCAGTAATGTATAATTATTAATGAATTATTTTCTTATAGAGATTCTTTGGTACTTCCATCTCCTATATACAGAAACAAGATGGTATTTTGTTTAGTTAGTCCTAACTATTTACGCTATTGGCTTTTCAGCTGTTTTTTTAGAATCTTTCAAATTATTCTGTGCACACTTTTATTTTAAGATTCATGCTGGTTTTCTCAAGAGCTGATTCTTCCTTTAGTAGTTTGTGTTTTGTTATTTACTTTGGATGTTTTGATTCTAGTGCATTTATTGCTACAAAGAGCTCGTTTCTTTTTCAGAAATTTTTTCTCTGTATTGTCTATTTTGTTCAGCCAGCCCTTTTTGCATTCTTTCAGGCTTCATTAGATTTTGTTTTTATCCCATTTAAGCATGGCTCATTTCATACTGCTTAGGTTGTCACTATATACAGCTCCATTCCAAATTCCAGCACTGAGGTAGTCAATTCAAATAATTCATGGCCAAAATCTGATCATAATTGCTCTCTAATGCAATTCAGTAGAATCCAAATATTCACATTATCTCTGAAATCCTCATGCTTGGCTTTCTCTCTGTGATGTTTAAATGTACCTTTACTCTCTCCTGACAAGGCACAAAAGTTAACTGAGGTCATTTGGATCTGGTCTCCCTTAATTTCAAGGTCCACAAAGGAAACTATGAACTCTACCTAGCCTACTTACTGGTTTTACAATGGGCTGTGAATGTATAATTCTTAATGCTGCTGATTGCTTTTGTGGAAGTTCAGAGTTCCACGCTCATGTTACTGGGGGCTAAACTTGCACATGTTGAATATTGCGGATTCTCCAGATTCTTGCAGGTATTTGATTTGGGAGTAAGGCGGTCTTCAGGTGTAATCTGGTGTCCACCAGTGATTTGTGTTGTCTCTGGAGAGAGGTTGCTTTTCTTACGTCTTGCTTTTCTTGTATGTAAAATGAAGGAGCTTGACAATTGTTTTGGAGCTTAAGACTACAAAATGAATGCTCCTGTAATCAGCACAGTATGAAAGAAGTTGTGTGTGGACTTCTATACTAAAAAATGAAGAGAAGAAAATGAGATAGGTTACATGTTCTCTGATTGGACACACTGTACACTGAAGAGATCATTGGGATCCTGCAGGAGAATGATGTAGTGGAAACTGTTCCAGTTTTACCCTGTTTATTCTCATACCATTGATTACGATGTCTGTCCTCTAGTTCTCATGAGCATGGGGAGTCAGTCTTCAAAGAAACTTGTGCTGAACCTGGTCATAGCATTAAGTTTGAATGGAACAGATGAGTTCTGCATATTTTAATTGGTCACTGTGAGTGTTTTCACATGTCTGGTAAATAACAGCATACCTCATCTCATCTGTGGAGTTGCCATCAATCACATAGCAGGTTTAGACAAGTGTGTAATTAAGGTCATTATTCCTGGGTGTTGAAGTATCACAAGGAATAGTTTAAGGGAAACTAAATTTTGCACTGTGACGCTGGAAACTGCTCACTTCTCTGCCAAGGCCAAAGCTGTCACAGGGATGGGAAAGGACCCTAGGGCAGAAAGGTGTTATGGTGAACAGGTGACCTGAGTCACCTATCCGTGCCAGCTATGACTTACTGTCTAGGAACCTAGCACAGGGATTAACCCATCTTTCTGCCTTGGGCTGCTTCAAAAACAAGCATAATCAATAAAAACTGATTAAAGAACAGGAAGAGGTCCTGGCAGTGTGAGCCCAGCTCAGTTGGCAGAGTCCGTTGGGCTCTCTAATTCATTGCAGTGCTTCCAGACAAATCGTTTCTTTTTATGACTATAGCCTGCCTCACATCAGTTATAGGCGTTTTGTCTTATGTAGACATTTAAATTCATTTTTATGTGTATTGTAAGTATATGATATTTTAGCTTGGTTTATTACCTACAAAAACTAAGAAGAATTTTCTAACAGGCCTCAAAGTCCAGAAGGAAGAATTTCCCTTCTCGTTTGCTTCTGTCATCTGTTCAGTTTGTTTCTGGGGCTGCTATCCTGCACTTGAGAACCTAAGAAAATCTCAGGCATCTCAAAATTTGTCCCTTCAGAAGCCTCTTTCAAATTGTATAAAAGGGAATAGTTGTGTCATCACAATTTGTTTAAAATCCCCTTTGAAAACCAAACCTTTCCTTTTCCTAGAGTGTGTTGTACAGTTTAATGCTAGTGAGAGGGAAAAGCTGCTTTCCTCAACAGAGTATTAAAATTCTTTTTCTTTTGCCTATAGTTAAATGTTGTAGTTCTCTCTCCCTTCCCTACAGGCCCCCCAAATTGTAAAGCACTTGTGCCTGGACTGCAGAAATGTCTTTACTTGCCTGCTTTACCTCCTTTTTTCTGAAGAGTATTAAATGAAATGGGACACTTATCTGGAATTAAAAATCCCCTCTATAGCTGGATGAAGGTTGATTTCTTTTCTCAAGGTAACAGATAATAAAGTCTCGCCTTCTCTTTTGGAGCATTTATTTCATTACCTATTGGCTGCTTTGTAATTTTAGTTTTTGCTTTTTGTCTCATTCTTCAAACTCTGAAGCTCTGTACAATCAATCATTCTTGTCATAGAGATAATAAAACTTTACCTGCTCACAGTATTGTAGGTCTTTTCAGGTTTTATTGCAAATGTGATAGGTATGCAATACACTTACTAGACTACAATGATCATGAAGTGTGCAGATTTCAACTTGGATGCTTGTGAGGTAATCCTATTAAGTTTATTGAACTGTTGGTTTAGAAACTACCATATTTGTTTGGGTGGCTCTTGAAAAAACACCACTGCATGACCAAGAAGGCAAACATTTCCCTCTGCAGTTCTTAAGAAAAAGGGGCTTAAAATATATGCAGGTGTCTCTGAACTAGACTGCAGTGTGTGAGGTGCAGTGCAGATGCAGCTGTAGGCTTCAGTGTGAGCTCAAACACAACCCATGCTTCCCAGAACCCTTAGTTAGCTGGCACTGCTCAAAATGTGTTTCAACTCTGGCTTGGATGTGCAGAGCTTTTCCACATTTCAGGGTAGTGTACTTGTCTAGGACAGGTGACACTAATGTGAGGCTGCTGTGGAGCCCTCACACAATGGGCACAAGCCAAGGTCTGTCCCCTGGGGAAAGCTCATTTCCTGCAGCTCTCGCAGGCCTGAGGGTTACTGCTCTTAGGAGGGGTTGGCTATTCAGAAGGGCCTTCAGGAGCTGAACTCTGCATGCCCCGAGTATCCAGTCTTCACCTCAGAGTTGTGCCAGTTGTTTTCTTCACTGTACAGCTACATAGGTGATGTAGAGGTTTCCTACTGGCCATAAACATTCAGCAGAGCCTGGAACTGCTTTCATTTGCCAAAAAAACCCCAGTAAATTTCAGATTTTGGATAACAAAACAACTGCTGAGATTATTCGCTGGTATTTAACAGTATGGAATAATTTATGTACTTTTGTAAGACGTACTTCTGCTGAAATGCTCTAAAATGCAACCTGTCCACTAAGGGAAGTCTTCAGTCAATTCACCAATGACATGATTTGATGTGGTGCTTACCTGTGAGCTGAGAGCCCTACATTGGCTATAGCTGATAGGACAGCAAACCAGTACAGACTACTAGGTCTTTATTTTAAGGTATATTTTAAGAATCTAAGTGTGCAGTCTGTGGTTTCTCAGAAGTTGATCTTCTCCAGCTGGGGACATTTGTAGAGGGAAAGCAGTTACTGCTTCACAGAAGAAAGAAATTTCCACAGATTGATAGCATCTTCTCACAACATCCTGCTGTCACTGTTTCCCTTCTGTGTTCCTAGTCCCTGAACAGTACCATGCTCACAGGTATAATGAGAACAGAGCACCAATGTCAGCTTCTCAGTTGTTCAAAATTTGTAATTTCATCCCCAAAAGGTGTTTTCTTATGAGAAAGGAAGCACAGTTTCTTCTGCAGGAAAGGCCCTTTCTTCCAGGGACAGGCTGAAGCTGAATGCTTTGCTGAAGAAGGCATTTCTTGGTGGAATAATCAACTTTGTTTTAATTAAACTTGACTTAGTGCTTGTGAAAGCTGCTGGGATTAGAGTACTGGAAGAAAATGCAGTAATAGACTTATATGAGAAGGTAGTTGTGGTTGCTATTCTTTAGCTCTGTTCCAAAGAATCAAAATTAAATGTATAGTTCAGGTTACTGGTAATTGAGAGAAGATAGTTTATCATGAGTTTATAAACTTACTAAAACAAGTGTTTTGCTTTCCATCAAATATCCTCTCAGGGGAATTAATAGTCACCTTTCAAGAAACTGGTTGGAAAAATGTAAGCTGTGCTTCAGGAGTTATTATTCTAGTTTTCTGTGGTGGCAGTTTAACTGTAAATCAGTGTGCAAAAGTGCATGCAGGCATCTGAAGACATGGCTTATTTTGTATGTGGGAAAGATATTGACTTTGTGTTCTACAGCTTGGATATATCTATCTTTCTATATGTACAGCATAAATATTACAGCTAGAGTGGTTGAAAATTTTTGAATATAAAGTGTAGGCAAGGAATTTTTTTCTTGGCTTTTCACCAATTTTCTGTAAGATAGAAATATCCTCTGTCTGCCAGTTCATTTTAATGAGTTTTGCTGCGAAATCTCCCTGTATCACAAAAACGTGATTTATGTGTGGCAGTGGAATGTGAGAGCTGCAGGTCAAACAGTAAATATTCTACCTGCAGCTAGGATAGGTCTGTGCTTATGGCATTATCTTTTTATTTATCTGTGTTCCCATATGATCCCCATACTATGTCTTTTGAATGCTGCATTTAATTTCTGATGTTAATGGAGATTTTTAGGGTGATTTTCAGTTAAAAATCTTTCATCTTCAGTTTCCCAATTCTTATGTTTAGATAATATTTCTGTGTGTTAGGGGGTGGCAGGGGCATGCAGTTCATGTCTGTCAGTGTTACAGGAGATATAGGTGATGGAGAGCAAATACCCAAGTTAGAGATGGAGCTTTGGAAACACTAACAGGATAAAAAGCAATGACAGCACTTGCTACTGTCATTTGGATTTTATTTTAACAGCGAAGCTTGAAATTAAATAGGAAGTGGAATGCACAAAGAAAAATTATTCTTTGTGTACATTAGGTGGTGGTTGGTTGATGTTTCTGTGAATGCTTATAGAATATGAATTGCCCCTGCTAGCACTGCAAAGTTCTGAATCGAGAAGTTCACGGTGGCAGTAGCCATAAATAAGTTTTGCTTCAGGTTGTACTGTAATCAAAAAATAACTTATTAAAATGCCAAGGTTGAATACTGGATTGGCAAAATTTCGTTTAAACTTCAAAAGAAAGGTTCTAATACAATGGGATATATTTTGGGTTGTACTTTGCAATTCATACCACATTTCATTTTTAGCTTGCTATTGGAGAGATGTTATGTTTTAGATGGTAGATGTGCTGAAGCATGTTCCTTTGAGCTTGGATACACAGCAAAGTCAAGGACCATCAAACCTTCCTGGTCATGCATAAACTGTCTTTGGTTGTATCTAATTGGCAGTACTTAAAAATGATCCAAGTCTCTGTGACGACTCCAGCGCATCCTTGAACATCTTAAAATTCTCAATAGCTGAAATGGGTATTGTGGAGAAATTCAAAGGTTTATCTCTCAGTAGCATTTGTGTCCATGGTAGAGACAACTGGAGCAGAGTTTGTAAGAGTTATGTGTCTTTTCTATTACTCCTAAACTTCTGAAATTAAAGACATTAAAATTTCTAGGGACAGTTCATAATGGATGAATTACTAAATTAAGCTTTGCCTTGCTCAGTAGTCTTGATTTGCAGACAGTTTCTGAAAGCTAGACTTGCAAATATACAGACAACTTTAAAGTAGACTTACCATATTATATCTTTCAACAGGATTTTCTGTACTCTCAAGCCCGTAGAGCTATTGCCTATGTTCTTACCCTATAAAAGCATGCACTAAAGCGATGCTTTTTTGGTTAAAAAAAAAAAAAGTAGTTATTTTTCATTTGAATCAACCAGAAGTAGAAATCATTTTGATGCAAATCCGGCTGCACAATAAACTTGTCCATTGTAACATCAAGCATTTTAAGGGAGCTTTTAGAAATGAAGAGGGAAACACTGTAGATGGTCATAGATGTAAAATAAAGCTGGTACATGAAGTTCTCAGAGTGTGTTAAGCACACTTGAGCACTGGAGCCAAGGCAGTCATAATGAGAAAAGAATCTTTGAGGAAGAAACTTAAGTACTTTTAGCAAGGCTGGGCTTACACTGTGGCAGTTCTTACTGTTGGTTATTCTTCTCACTCTTATGGGCCAAATTGACTGTTTTTTTCCAACATGCAGAAGAAAAATATTTTTTTAATGTTTTATTTTAGGGTGTGACTAAAGAAGAAATATGCAGAGGTAATGCTGCTTTGGTCTAAGACTTTTATCTAGTATTTCCATAGAAATTGCATTGCCACAAAATGGTGTTGAACTCTGGCAACAGGGCATGGGGGTCCCACACCAAGAAATATATTTGTGAGGATTGCTTGCGTAGACTGATCCTCATCTATGTATTACCCTATCAAGATTAGTCTTTTTAATGGGGTAATCATGAACATGTTTTCATCAAGGACTTAAATTTCACGTGCAAATGCATAGTATGACTGAATGAGACTGATGCCATCTTTTGGCTTGAAATGTTTTATTAATCATCTGGCAACTGAAAGCTCCTTCGTATATTTTCCTTGAATTGTATCAGTTTTTCTCAGTGTTGTAGCAGAGGCAGGAACAGGTGCTGGTTTAACACCCTGTAAAGCTTTTCCTTCTCACTGTGATGATAAAAAAGAAGAAACAGTGACTGCCTGTCACATATCAAGCAATTATGAATCCAGATTGCCCAAGAGACGTTTGTAACAGGAGATTTTTAGTACCCTGGCTGTTGTAATATGTAGATACTATAATCTATGCCCTCTTAACTGCTATAAAATGAAAGGTAGAACCCAACATTTGAATATGTTCCAGGCTAGGTATAAAGTGAGTTTTAAAGTTCAAATTTGCATACTGTTTTATATGTGGCTTTGAGGTAGATTGTCAGGAAGGGCAGACACTAGAATTTAGGGGAAAGCATCAGAAGCTTTTCTCCATGTAACTTTTTGGATGGCACAGCCCACCTTGGTTCCAAGACTAGGAGCCTATAGTAAAAGAGAGAAGAGCAAGAAGGATAAAGGGACTATTCCTTGGCTTGTTCTTGATTCTCAGAAGTCAAAGGATAAAGCAATATTGTACACTGT
This sequence comes from Laterallus jamaicensis coturniculus, assembly GCA_022605575.1. NCBI lineage: Eukaryota > Metazoa > Chordata > Aves > Gruiformes > Rallidae > Laterallus > Laterallus jamaicensis. The sequence continues at coordinate 14,513,030 of JAKCOX010000017.1, read as the reverse complement.
TCTAGAATATAGACATAAGAGAGAAATTTATTATGTCTTTAAGTTTCCAGGTTTTACTCATTTCCCCGTTTCCCCGAAGAAATTTCATTCTGAATGCTAGTAAATTTTCTTAAAACACACTAGCATGCTGTCTTAAAACTGAGGTGTAATACTTGACTGTAGTCTTGAATAACCACCACATTTTGTTTGAGAAGTGTGCAGTGATAAAGGATATTATATATACACACACATGGGTTAGGACGCTAGATGGTGACAGATAAGAAGGGGAAGTAAAATGAACATTAGTTCATTTTACCTGGGATTAAAAAAAACAACCCCAAAACCATTACACAAAAGCCCCAAGCCACAACCAAAAACCAAACATACTCAAAACTGGCAGTGCCAAGAACTGTCATATTAGAGATATACAGGTGTTCATAGGTGGATATATGTTCAACCTAGCTGGGAAGATCCAGGTGGCTGGATTATAAATCAATTATTGTAAATTATTAAGGAAGAGCCAGTGGCCAAAAGGAGCACAGTGTCCATGGTGTTCTGGTTAAAATACAGTTATCTTTTTGCCCAGGTGACTGTCCATTCAGAGTAGAATGATTTATTTTAAAAGGAAATTCAATGTTTTAACAAGTATGATGCCTTCTAGAGACATGTGCAATGTTTGGGGACCTGGATGTTCCCTAAACAGAACAGAAATTTTCCTTCATTCCCATCTTCCATCCCCTTGTTTCTAGAACTGATGAGTATCAAATGCAGTACGTGGGTCCAAAACAACCAAGAGGTCTTTCATTTGGTAATGGAGCTCTGGAATCTTTTGCAAAAGGGTTCTGGGAGTGCTGAAATTCGTGAGTTGTAGGGGAGTTTGACAAGGCTGTGAAGGAAACTAGTGTGCTTTTTAAGTGAGTAATGCTGAAGAAATTAGACAAGGAAATCCTCTATAGAGAGTCTGGAGCGACTCTGTCTATACTTAGCTTTGTGTTGATTAAAACAAATAAAAACCTGGCTGATTGCACAGCTAAAAATAGATGGCTGCTTAGACAAGAGTTGTCACAAGATGCTATCAATAACTTGTAAACAACATAAATCTGAGCAGGCAGCACATGTCTGGTGGTTTAAAACAATTGATTTCACAAAACAATTGTAAGGTAAATTACTGGGAATGATGCATTTTAAGTAAATTAAGTAATTGTAATTCAGAGCTCCTGAAAACGTTTTTCTAGAATGACCAAAAGCTGGATTGAAGAGAAATGGCTGTACTAGCTACAGTATTAACCTTTTCTTCAGATGTGAAAGCAAGTATTGAGATGGAACATATAATTCAACAAATATAAAGATAAGTGCTCCAAAACTGTAAGGAAAGCGAATTGTCAGATGATTCTGAGAATAGAGCTATAGGCCATAAGAAAGTATGAATTAGGAATAATCAAGATTCTAACTACTGTTGATCAGAGGTTTGCTGTATGGTGATAAGAAAATACTGTTTGATTTGATTTAAGGAGGAACTGCAAAGGGTAATGAACAGCTACTAAAGCTGGTATCTTAAGATCAGGTCAGAGTTTTAAAACCAGCTGGGAAGCTTTTTGGATCATCAATTTTGATTTTCAGTAAGTCTTGTTATAGAGAGGAAAATCCAGATGCATGCAAGAAAGATTATGTTCTTCCAATACTATTAAAAAAGGTAAACAGGATGATTTAAATATTTATAATCTGATATTTTTAGATTATAATTAGGAAATGGATCCGTTCTGTCAAACATCTGGGTAACTGCCAGATCATAGGCCTTGTTTTTCATTTGTTTTCCTTCAAGAATTGGACCAAAGCAAGGTGATTGAATTCTGTTTACATTTCAGTGGAAATATCATGCAAATACTTTATAGGATTTTCTTTTCTTCACTTGGATACAAAATCACACCGTAGAATTTTGTGGAAATTTCCATGTATCTGCCAAGTGGAAATTAGATTCTTTCCTGAACTAGGACAGAGCTGTAGAAATAGGTTTGGATTACATGGTTCATATCTAAACTTTTGAATTTCATAGAGGAGACTTGTGCTTCCCACTTAGTCTCATCTTCATATTAAACAGCTAAGTACATTTAAAGTGCTGGGCATGAAATCCTGAGCTTTCATCATTGCTGTTCACATGAGTTGCTCTGTAGTAACAAATTTCTGTATGTTTCTGTCTGACTTAATGGGAAGAAATGAAGCAGGAAACAGTCTCTGTAGGAATATGTCTGTATTCTCTGTCAAACAAATGAAACAAATCACCAAAACCCCACCACAGCCAAAAAACACCAACAAAAAAATTCCCCTCAAAACCTGTGAGAAACCCCAAACCAAATAAAACCCCCTGGTACTCAGAGGATTTATTACTGGTCCAATATTTATGGCTCCTTTATATGTAACACTACAGATAATCTGCAGACAGCATTAATGGACAACATTTGTTTCGGTTGGTCTTTTTCCAGAAATATTCCTCCTCTTCTATTAAAGAAGAGTTTTGCTTCATTAGTTACCTGGCAAATTACTTAAATGTTCCTTTTGAGAACTGGGGAAAGTCACAGTATGGCTCATACCTGCATCCTTAATACCAAATAGTTTAAAGATGTGGCCTCACATATGTGAGGTTGTCAGCCGCAAAGCTTATGTGCTTTGTGAAGTTTTGCTCACCAGTCCAGTCTATTGAGAACTTGCTAAGGTACAGGTGTAGAGTTTGTTGAGGTTTAACCCTGTTTGGTAAGTAAGCACAGCACAGCTGCTTGTTCCCCCCACCAGGATGGGGAAGGGAACGGGAAAAACCCCAACTTGTGGGTTGAGATTAAGATACAAAAGCCAAGCAAGCCAAGGAATTATTCCACAGTGCCCATGGGCAAGCAGGTGCTCAGCCAGTCCCAGGACAGCAGGGCTCCATCACAGGTAACGGTGATTTGGGAAGACAAACGCCATTCAAACATTTTCCCCCCTCCTTTCTTCTCTAACTTTGTCTGCTGAGTATGGCATCATATGGTGTGGGATATCCCTTGGGTCAGTTGGGGTCAGCTGTCCCAGCTGTGTCCCCTCCAAGTCCTCGTGCATCCCCAGCCTCCTCACTGGTGGGTTGAGGAGCAGAAAAGCCCTTGTCTTTGTGTAAGCCCTGAACAGCAGGAGGGAAACCATCCCTGTGGAATAAACGCTGTTTTCAGCACAAGTTCAGAACACAGCCCTGCACCAGCCACTGTGAAGACAACTAACTCTATCCCAGCCAAACCCAACACAACATTGCATGGGCGTTTAACCCTGCTTAAGCCCCTGTTGCAGAAATTTCACCTGGCTTTTAGATCTTGGTAACTAGGTGTGAGTGATGCTTTAGCTGCATAGATATGTTCTTGACAGCTTCAGCAGGTAGTGGCAGGAAAGGAGAAATTGGAACATCTTTGGGAAATGTGAAGAGCAGAGTAATAGGATTTCATTGGTGGATGATAGTTATGCCCATCCTACAGTGATCTGAATATCTGTTACTACACTTTGAATATTTGTACAACTTGTAGTACAACTGATCAACTGCCATTTTCATACTTAATGTGCTTCAATTTAGAATACTGAAGTAGCTGTACTTCTTTCTACGTCTGGTCCAGGCATAACAGAGATAAGTAGCATAACTGCTACTTGCCCAAGGAGCTAGTGAAAAGCGTACCCTATCATTTTCAAGGAATATTAAATATAGTTTTGAAAACTATTTGCAGATCAAAACAGTTTTTTAAACTTAAACTAATGTCATAATTTGCCTTATCAGGCTTTAATTTTATCAGAAGTGTTTGCTGCCACTTTTTTGACCTTTGATTGACACCTCTTATTATGTAAATTAAGAGAAGGCCATGTAAAAAGCTTGCTCAGTTGTGCATTTACATAATGATTTGCTTCAAGATGGGCAGTTAAAACTAAATAGTTTGAAAATCTCTTGTGGTTGTCCTTACGTTTAATGTTTAAAGCTAAGGTAAGAGGACTTGAGTATCTTATTCTTACAAAAATTCTCTTTAAATGCTACATCTAAATTTTGGGGAAATAAAACCTGTAGGCTTGAAACATGTCTTCTGGAAACAAAGGTATCAGGATTCTTATTTCTATAAAACAGAACTGAATGGAAAGAAGGCGCACAGTGTCCTTACTAGCAGTTACTGTGGTACGGGCCAAGATGAATTCTTGTTTAAGTTAGTAGAAACAAATTCTTGATGAATGAATGCCTGCAGCAGACATGTCAAAGGAAAAAGCTTTCTTTTTTGAGGGAAAAAACGTGGAATGTAATCTCTCTGAAACTTCTCAGGGAATTCTTTATAAAATGTTTTGTATGCAGAGAGATTACATGCCAGAAATTCAAAATGAAGTATAAAATAAGCCAAATAATGGTGAACATCCTAAATGTAGGAAATAATATATAATGCATGGTACTTTAAATCTCATTAAAAACAGAAGCATATGTAACTTCCTAGCAACCAAACCTCCAGAGTCTCCCTGGAAAGATGTTTCTTCTCTAAGGGCTCCCTTGTATAAGTGCTTTAATAAATGAAGCACATACGGAAAGTGTATCAGCGTTCCCTGCGTGCAGAATATTTCAGTGTTCTCAGAAGCCTCATATGATTGTATAATTTCCTAATCTGATATAATCAACACAAAAACTCTACATTAAATTAATGTTCAAGATCTAATTTTAGCCAACAAGAACCATGACAACTACGCATAAGCCTGGTACTCCATCCTCCCTTTCCCTTTTGCTCTATGCTAAAAGCAGAGTCCCAGTATGATCTTAGAGAGCTCTGTGTCAATTGAGATGCCATCTCCTGGCTGAGCTATAAAACCATGTTGCAGACTTATTGTGGCTATGCAAGATGTTATAGTGACTGTTTCCTGGCCCAAATCCAACCCTGGTAATTATAGTTAGATTTTGTAATTTCTCTTTCCACTTTCATCTCAATAGGGTATTCTTCCTTGCCGCCTGTCCTAGACTGCTGTGTAGTGTTAATGTGGGCTGTTAAACAGCTGCTGTGCTTCTCACTGCAAGTGGCTGCATTTCAGTGGTAGGTAAATGACTGTATCGTACAGTGCCTTAAGAATTTGTAGGATAAAGGACACTTACTGTTTTTATTTTACCACTTGGTGCCTAAGTTTTATTGGGGTCTTGTCCAGTAGGTATTTCTGTATGACATACAAACATGTTTCAAGGCTCAAGAACAATAAGGCAAGCCAAAGAAGAAATAACTGCCTTCACTCTTCATGTCCAAATATTGAGAGTTTTATTTAAGACTATATATAGGTCTGTCTTTTAAATTAGATCTTCAATCCAAATTAATGGAACATAAAATATTATTCTGTATCTAGATCCCATTTTTACTGTAAACGTGATGGATTCCTGTGCTGGCCTGCACCTATTTTACATACAAGCTCCAAAAATGACACATTCAAAAGAGGGGACAGTAATTACTTTGGAAATTTTTTAATGCAAACACTATAATAACCTCAGACTCTGCTATCAGTAAAATAATCATAAATGCCTTCGTAATATGGGGCAATTCTGCTGAACTGCTAATGGCTGTTCAAGTCATGATACCATATCAGCGGAAAGCAGAAAATTCTCACGTTCGTAAACGTGAGATTTTCCTGGCGTTCTCTTTGCTCCCTTAGACATCACACGCTGTCAGTGCTACTGCATTGGACACCTCTGCTGACATCTTACCAGGCTCATGGGTCCTTTAAATATGTTATGAGGGCGATGGGACTATTAAGATTTTGTCAGGACATGTTATTGTCTTTGCAGACAGCGTCATAGCTCTTTGAAAACCACGTATTCTGCTTGTGGAGATCCCTTTCTGAAGGCAAATGACTCAGATTTTTGTTACAATAGCAAAACAGACCTGTATAACTACAAGCTGGTATTTAAATTGTCAAATCCAGATTCTGGTATTTAGAATTCTGAAATCTTGTTTTGTCTAAGTTGTTGCCAAATGAAAGGAGCAGTTCAGCTGACAAATACTTTTAAAAGGCAATTAATTTATACTAAAAAACAAATATGTGGCATCATTCTTCACCCTGATGTGAGTTAAAATGGCCAAACTAGAAGCTTGTAGAAGCCCAGCTTATACTGGTATGAGGACAAATCGTAGCATTCAGACCAGAGCATGATGTTTGTTTTGTCTTGATGCCTTCCAGCTTGCCAGGAGGAGCTGTTCTTTACCAACATTGCCTTCAGCTGGTTTTGTATCAGAAGCTACAATTGTCTCGTTAGTACAGACAATGAATTTTTGTAGCATTGGTTCCTATCCTTAGCCTAGGTTTTGGCAGGTCTTTGTTGTAAGTGTATGTCTCACATATTTATCTCACCCTTTTGCTAAATGCATTTAAAATTTTGACTTGGCTTATGAATGTTTGCTCTTGGTGTTAGGGTAATGTCCATACATCTAATTGATAAGTTACAATGCATGTTTTGTAGCTTTAACCAGTCATTTAAAATAAATAAGATCATAATTATCAGTTTCCATTTACCCATTTATTAAATAACAATGTTCACACTGAGCAGTTTGATTTTGTGTTACAATAAGGCAGTCTCTACATGATGACAGATGGTGTTTCATTTTGCCGACGCTGTGCTAAAGTGCTGTGAGTTGTGATGTGTTTGATTTTATTAGAGATCAGATTTAACACATGCATGCTACATAACTGCAATAGCGTTCCCATTTCTCATCTGTAGGAGAAAATGAAACTGTGATGAAATGTAATATACTCACCCTCAGGCAGAACTAGTGGGATTGGGAATTGCAACATAATAAATCTAATGGATATTGCACTACAGGACACTAGAAATTTACTGTTATTATGTTCAGGGAAGGAACTTGGTTTTGTAAAACTCACTTTTATTTCACTGGCATCAGTGCAATTTCACATTATTTAACCATTATATCCCAACAGTTTGCTGCATTGAAAAAGGAACCTAAGCTCAGAGGAACAGGGGAGTAAAAGAACCCAAAAGGGAAAAGACAAATTCTGCATAACAAAATGAATGAAATTATTAAATGCAAATTACTGCCTGAAAAAACAGTTACAGTATAGTTAATAATGTCATACCATGATACGCATGTTTAAACTCCATTTATCATTTATAACAATAGACCGTTAGGCATAAATATTACATATTCATACAAATTAAAATATCAATTTAATTAATCAAAACCCTATTCAAGTTTAACAGGTATCAAGAGATAATATTTGTTTCTATGTGACCCTGGAATGTGTGCTCCTTTAAATGTTTCTTCTGGTACCGGCAGTCAAAAGGCACCCTGCTTGAGCTAATCTAGCACATCTGTCAGGAAGGCTTTCCTAGTGCATACCATTTTATGTACACCTAATCTGCTTGAAGGAGCCAGGGATCCTAATTAGAAGTGTGTCAGGGTAATTCTATCAAGAAAAAGGAAGAGCTATTACAGTTTAATCATAAGCTAATAGGTATGGCATGTTGTTACATTGCAGTGGGTAAGGCAGTTTCTCACAGTCTTGAGCACTGTGCTGGGCATACCTGTTCTCTCACACAAAACTCAACACACTTTCCTAAAACAAGAGCATGTAGGATGTGTAATTTGGTTTGTTTATGCCATTCAGAAGTATGTTTTCAGAGGCCTTTAAAAAAAAATTAAAAGTTTTTCTAGAGGCTGCACTTTGGTTTTGTTTTCTGAGATAACATTGGTCCTGGTAGCTAGAAATGGTCTAAGTGAACTAAGTGAAGGACATGATTTTTTTTTTTTTTCCCCCTGTATATACTAACTTTTAACCCTTAATTTCTTATGAAATACAGTACTGGCATTCTGTTTCAGAAAAGAAAAGGGCCTTTAAACCTCAGACCCTTAGAGCTTGTGTTCTGATTGACATACCAATCCTTGTCTTGGAAGAGCTTGCTTGAAGGGCTGCATTAACCTTCCTGTCCTTCTGGGAGAAGCAGCAGAACATGTCTGCTGTGGAAAGGAAAGACAGAGCTTTCCAGAGTGTTACTGTTAATTTGGGATATCTCTATTTTTAAATAGTGTAATTAGGTCTAACTTTAGGTTCACCTGTTGCTTGCTATGCTTAGCAGTCTTGCTGTAGTGAGTAGCTGGGAAGCAAAGCTGTTGGGGACCACTGCATTTTCTGGGTGCGATGGATCAGACTTAGCGGGCAACATGGAGCCATCCTTTCATGGAGAAGGTACTAAGTCATGTCAGGTTAAAAACAAATAAGTATCACACAGCAGAGCAGTAAAGTAACACCCTGGAACTAGAAATGCTCTAGGAGTGCTTGAGCCAACTCGAAAGGTGCAGTGCACACCGGGGCAGCTGTGTTGCTGTTGGGTCACAACCTGCTGCTGTTTCACATAGTGCTGGTGCTCTTTATGGGCATATGGATCATAGACTCATAGAATAGTCTGGGCTGGAAGGGACCCCAAGTATCACAGAGTGGATGTGCTGGAGCATCTTATGGGAGACGGGTAGATGTCTTCTCTGATTCCACATGCCTTGATACAACAGTTTAGTAGAACAGCTTCTTTTAAGAAGTAGAGATAATTCCTTCCAAGGAAGGAACAAGCAGGATGTGGTACTCAACTTGTACATGCCTCTGAAGGCTATGATCTGGCTCCCACTTACTGTTCTCAAGCTGTGTGGGATAGCAGGGAAAGGTCCTGTGATTAACAAATTAAATGTGGCAACACAGGCTTAACAATACCTAAGTTCATGTGGTTAATTTTTCTCATAAGTCACAAATACGAATTAATATACCTTTAAGGAAAAGCCTGATTTTGAGGTACAGAAAGTGTACTTAATTCCTTTTTTTATTCATCAGTGCTGTCAGCTTGGTGACGGGGGTGTTGTGCACATGCACAAAGTTGTCCCAATGCTCGTTTACAGCTCCTAGATGCTGTAGTATTGAAGATGTTTGAATTTCTGTAGACTAATTATGATGTCCTTTATGACATGCTAGGTTTCTAATACTCTCTCATTTCCCATTATTCCTTTTAAGGGAAATTACTTTGCATAAGACAATGAAATAGTTTGACTATTAGAAGTTGTTTTCGGTTAATTTAATGCAATCTAGCATTGATGTAAAATTGTCTGCCAATGCTTTATTGGAAGGATATATATATAGAAAATATTTTCCCAAATCCACACTGAAAAATACCCCAGACATTCTTACTATTTGCAAACAAGAAGTGCAGGTAACATGCTCCTAAATGATCAGTCTGTGGGATTTTGTAAATTGTATGCTTCTGCTCTAAAGAAAAGTGATGTAAACACTTGTAAAAGAGCTAGGTATGTAAAAGGATTAATGTTCTACATGGAATATCCCCTGCTTTACCTTGCTAACCATGGTATGGTAATTTCTCTGTCAGTAGTGCTGCTTTGGTTGCATGAGTGGAAACAGCGACAGTAAATCACACATGTATCTATGAATTAATCAGTAGTCCTACAAAATACTCATTTTTGCTGTCAGGTGCACCGTAAACATAGTCCATGATGCTCTCTAAGAGGAGCTCCATTATAACGTTAAATCTTTTGTTTGACCAGCAGTTCAATACATTAAGTGCTGGACCCAGAGTCTGGCAGTTAAAATACCATCTTGTTAACTGCAGCTAAATGAAGATGATAGAATTTTGGACAATGTCAAGAAAATTAAGCAGGACCACAATCAAATTTTTAAATCAGTTTGGGTTTCCACCTCCATTTATAACTGATAGTCTTGTGGTGCAAACAGATTTAAACATGAAAGTTAATATATATGGGAAAATACTGTCTGCAATCAGGTTCAAAATCAAATTACAGCTCAAGTGGCTTGTATTTCTGGGCTTTTTGCTATTGCCAGGCAACTAGCAAAGCAGGTCTCCTATGGTAGGTGCCTGGGGTAGATGTGCAAAGCTGGTAGAAGTTGCTGTTTACTTTTGTGTCTCTTAGTCCTGGGTATCAAGTCTGATTTGCCTCTTCCAGACAGCGTTAAATGAGTCTCTGTCTCAGGAGTGCTGGGGTCTGAGCACTAAAGTTTGTTTTATTTTTTTGTTCTCTTTTGTGTGAAGTCCACAGCACAGAGAGCGTTTTTCCAGCTCCTGTTCTGTCCCTGTGTGTGACTGCTTTCAGTTAGTGGAGAGATTGGTATTATTATTGTGACTAATGTTGGTCTTGCTGTCATCACAAGATCATAAGTAGTTAAAGAACTATTCTTTCACACCATGTGGGCAACATCCTACAGTTGAAAAGGTGAAAGTATATGAAGCTTGATGAGTTTTGTAGGATCCGTAGCACCAGCCTCGCTCCAAACCAGTGTGCGGTAAGAGAGTTTAAGGACAGAGTCCTGTTGTTATTATGGCAATGTGTGTGCTGGGCTTGAGAAGGAGGTTTGTAAAGGTGAAGCATCAGGTGTAAAACTTTGTGACCGTGTTTTTTATATCCTTTTATTTCTAATATGAAAAGCAGCTATGACAAACTTTTTTAGCTCTGCTGGGTATATAGCTCCTCCTTCCCTATCCTGCCTTAGATCTGGAGGAACTAAAATGTTATTAGATTAATAAGATCTCTGGCTGTAAACACAGGATATGTCTTGATGTGACTTCTGATGTCAGAAGGGCCTCTCATTTCAAATATATGTCCCATTGTCATGTGTTACTCATAAGGGTTCCTCCTTATTCTTTGTGGCATCGATTGGCTTTTGTGACCTGAAATAAGTAATATCTCTGAGGATGCTATTTTAGTTATCCTCCATGTATGATACTCCTTTTGGTTTCCTCCATAATGTTACAAAAAGCAAATTCTTTTCAAAAAAGAAAAGGGGGGGGGGGAATTAAGTGGAACACCAGCTTTTGAGTCAAAGATCAATATATTATATCCAATGGTTATATTTTTATCTTCAATAACCTACATTAAATTTTTTCTGTCAGTTCTTAGGCAAAAAAATGAAGTCCAGCATATACTTCACTGCTGGAGCTTGTTCTTTAATTTAATTAAACTTTATTGTTGTATTTCCTGCCCTCTATCCTCTTTCTCATTCAATATACTTCCCATTATCCCTTTCATTGAAATTACTTCCTCCTTTTGTCAGAAACTCTCCCAACACTTCTTCAAAGGTGGAAAAATAAAGGATTTTTATCAGCAATTTTATGATGTTTTTCTGTGTTGTATTCATGGTATTGAGAGTCACAGCAGTGACTGAAAACCGAGGAGCCTGGTAATGGTTATTATTGCCTGTGCAAGACTGAGACTTGACAGGGAATCTGGGTAATGCCCTCACAATACCAAGCACTGATACTTTATTCCTTTTGTGTTTTGTTCAGATCTCATCCCCACCACTGCATACAAAAGAGAGTCTCTGAAAAGGTGTCCTATTTATGAAGAAATGGATAGTCTCTAGTTGAGAGGATTTTTCTTTTTCTTTTTCTCCCAACTTTTAATTGCAGATGGAGTAAAAGCACCGTAAACTGAATCTGATTTAAATGGAATTGCACAGGCATGCTGGCCATGGTAGCAACTAGGGAGTCTATTAACATGAACACTTACAATGTTGGTTCTCTACCAATGTAATCGTGAAAAAAATACAAGAGCCCTCCAGTGGCCAAAATTATGCCATAAAGCTTGGTGTGCTTCACCAATGCCTGTCTAAGCTCCGGACAAGCTTGTGGTACCTAAGCAGTGCTGTGACCTCAGTTTATCTTGCTGCTTCTCTTATATTTCATTGTTATCCTTTACTTCCTTATTTTTTTCACCTGCTCATCTCATCTTTCACCTACATTGAAGTTTTTTCAAGGATAAATTTTATTTTCATTAGATGTGTGTTGTCCTTGTTCCAGTTGGACTTCAGTTCCTGTACAGGACTATTGCTGCCTCTGTCATACAATTCCACAGTGATGTCATAACCATTTTAGTGATACTGGTGATACTGGAGCTGTGTGTTATATGGATTGCATTGTAAAGTCACCCTTTCTGTTCTGGAATTACAGTAATACTTCTGTACTCTTTTAACAATGTTGATTGTGCAATAAACACAACTCATCTTAACCTGACAACTTCATACAGATATCTGAGTTTTGACATATGATTTCTAAGATCAGAACATGTCCCCCAGGTTGGTTTTGGTTTTTTTTTTGATAAAAATACTGCTGAAAATATTAGCTAGTATGTATTAAATATAGTTATTCTATATGTTACTATCTTACTAATGAAGAAGAGATAGGATAGAAAAAAAAAAAAGCCTTAAAATGCCTGGAAATGTTTTGATTGCAGAAATCCAATGTTTACAATGGGAATTCACGCAATGGCAAAAGACAACTCTGCTCACTTGTGGATCGTTGCCTATATAACAGCATGTAATGATGCTGTTTAGCTTCATAAAAACTAATTAAGTGCATGTATTTAATTTATAGTAATGCAAAAAAGACACTACTGATGCTTAACTTTACAGTATGGCTCAGCTAGTAGCCCATGCTATAATTATCCTTCCTTCACCTCTTCCTGCAGTGAAGATGCACAGCAGGCAACCAGTACAGACTCTTTAAATGTCCAGAAGGCATCTGTGTTGTGAATATGCTTCTAATATGTGACCAACATGGAACAATACCTTCCCTATGTTCTGTTGAAAGTAATTTCAAACCAGAAGATATGGACCTTTCCTTAGGCAAACTAGTTGACTTCCAGAAGGAAATCTCAGGTACTTGATAACTATTCCTCAATATTCTGAGCTTTCCCTATGTTCCTTTACTGGAGAGAACTCTCATGTAGATGTTCTCTGCCTTTTTGCCATTCTCCATATGTAATATCCCCAGGAAAGCAATTAAGCTCTTCAGTACTCGTTGTGAGACACTCATGATGCTGTCTACAAATAAACAATATCGTTCAGCTAGCAAAGCTTTTGGTTCAGTAGCGGGTTTGTAAAGTCCTGTAGTGCATGTAATAAAGGCAGTAGGAAGCACAAGTGACCTTTGGGAATGCTCTTAGATAAAAGTCTGAATGTCTTTTCTATTTAAAATGCAAGGAATATATTTGTCCAAGAAATGCTGAGTTTCTGAAATATGCTTGCAGGCCAGGAGCAAGCACATCTCTTTGCAGCTGTTTCTAGAAACTGCTCGATTAGAAAGTTGTGCAACATCACAAAAGACGGTGAAGTAACCAACCTCTGAGGTCTGTCTATAAGGCCATTTATAGGGTTATATGTGAATGTATTTTATGCATGTGATCACCACTCAGCAAAGAGATGCTTGGATTTTAGTAGACTGTTCTACAAAAAGGCCGGGTTGTTAATGGCAAAACCAGTTACACAAAAACTTAAATGAGAAATACTTAGGGAAGAAAAGTGTGATGTAGTCCCATAACTACACCTCAATACTACAGTCAGTTCAAGCCTTCACAACCCAAAAGACTGTTGGAGAAATAGGAAATGGACCAAGTAGTATGGGAAATATAATGAAAAGATTGAAACAACATTGATAGATATAACAAGCTCCTGTACAAAGGACTGAGTTGAGGATTTTCAGCCAGAGAAAGATGAGCAAAATAGATTTAACAGTTGTATTATATTAAGGGTGGCTCAGAGAAAGCAAGTTATTATTTCCAACTCAGGTGGCTGGAAAATTATTTGGAGCAGAAGTCATATGTCTAGGCCATGTTACACACATACTACAAATGAGATTTATTTTAAAAGTTATTAGATATATTCGTATGTCTACTAAACACCAAAAAGCAGGTGAGTTGCAGAATGCTGGAACTTTTGAAAAGACACAGGGGAATTGTCCTTTTCTTTGTGTTAGGGTAAGCAGCAAGGCTGACTGGGAAATTTAGTAGGCTTCTGGTCTGATTTGATAGGTCTGTTTTTTCTAGTCAAATGTTGCAAGTCTCTCTCTTTTTTGTTTTTCTCCATCCTGATTCTAATACTCTTGGACAGAAGAGATTGGCAAGTTGAGAGCTGGTTTCCACAAATCTTGCTATCTGTTGCAGTAGCTACTTAAATAGCTGATGTTATAGTTTAACATAAAAAAAAACCCCACCCCACCCAAAAACTCCCTCCAGTGCTGCTCTGTTTTAATCCTGGTTTTGCCACTGTAGGCTTTTGTATCTTGTCAGTCTGCACCTGGGTTTAATAGCAGTTGTTCACCCAAACTCTAGATTATTTCTCCTGTCATATGAGGCCTTGCTTCCCTAATCCTGTGTTCTGGGTAAATGAAGGGACATGCGATGGGGACTCAGTTCATGTGTAAATAGTCCACATTGGTGTCAGTGCTATTCCTGTAAAACCTTTCTGATAGCATTTATGTGTCACGACCATTAAAAATAATAATTTATACCAAATACACCAACTTTTACCTTCAACTTTGGGGGAAAAAAAGATCTTTCAAAAACTCATGCTAAAAAAAAATTCTGAAATACTTTCAAATCTTCATCTATAACAGATAAATGTCCAGAAAGTGAGAAATGCCATGCTACTTAGCAACATTAATATGCTTCTAGAATATACAAGAGCAGTTGCTAGAGATCCAAGCTGCTTTTCATTTAGGTGTCATCGCATAGAATATTTTTTAGTAATTCGTAAGAGTCCAGAGGAGTTACAGAAATGTGGAGTTACAGCTTTGGAACAGATTGCAGATCCACCTTGTTTTGCACTGTGTCAGAGACTGATACCAGATGTTCCAGAGTAAGATATAAATCCCGTGATATATTCAATTTCTCCAAAGTCCTAATAGCTGCTGTAGTAATGTTAAGGTAAAACTAGTTTTGCAAAAAAAGCAATGTCATAACCTATTGATATGTGATAATGCTGTTAGCACTTTACACTAGAAAGCAAATTTGATTAAGCTGGGAATAGAATTGCTTTGGAGCATCTCTCAGAGTTGAAAATGAAGGTGTTGGGGAATGTTAAGGGCATTGTAGTTTAGATGGATGTGGAAAGGAATGCAGAAGTACTGTCCTTTTGTCTCAGTAACTACATGGAAGCTTCAGAAACTTTTTCTGCCATTCATAATTATCTCTTTGGCTGATTTTATTTCCTATTCTACCATAATCAGCTAAACTAATTATTTAAATTGTAACAATTACTGTAGAATACTGTAGTGTTCGTTTTCAGCTACATAATTGTGAAGTCCTCTAAGCACTGAATGTTCTCTGTGATCAATGTGCCAGTCTTGTGTTCAGTGTTTTTCACAACCTATTGAGATCCAAGAGGAATTCCACTAGTGCTAAATTGTGCCAATTAATTTTTTCCTCCCAAAATGTTATTTTTATAAAAAACCCCCAAAAAACCCTAATTAAATTAAGTATGTTTTTCTTGATTTGTTCTACTAGACCTATATACTGATAGCAATGTCTGGTTCAAGTTCCTTCGTGTTGTTATCTATGGCCTTATTTGTTTCATGATTTTGTCATCCCAAATGTGTTTAAAAATATTACTATTGTATTGCATTTAACTTTTGTGTCTGTGTGTCAAGTGAAAGTTGGGAGAAAGACAAGGAATTCCCCTGGCTCTCTAACTGCTTTTGAATTTAATTTGGCCCTTTCATCTCCTCTTTGTCTCCTCTATTGAAATTGCAGGCCTTTTGGAATGGAATAGATTCTCCTATATACTTGGTTTGTAATGTGCCTAACACCATTGTCAAATGACCCTCAGTCTTTTCAGTAATAAACAAGATTTATAATAACATGAATTTAAAGATAATCTGGAGACACAAAAGCCCTAATTATGCGATGGGGGAGTCAGTGTTTAGAAGCCTCTTCCCCCTGCATTTGAAAAACATTTCTCTCCAAAACAAGTAACATTAGTTTCAGATATTAATCTTCAGTTGTACATGTTTCTGGATTTGTTACTACACAGTAAGAAAGATGAAGATGCAACATATTAATCATGAAGTTATTGTTTTTCTGGTATCTCCTGGCAATGTCTTACTAGTTCAGCTGAAAAGACATCTAAGCCCTTGAATAAAGTAAATACATGTTGTGGGTAGTTAAAGAAATTGAACTATATGTTTTCGGGATGCAGATGTTGAGGAAGTCACTAGGAAACCACTGGACTTCTGATAACCAGCATCTGTGTTATATGAAAAGGCTGCCAACACAACCAGTGTTTCTGTTGTGTGGATCACAATACTCTCTGGAATTTTGAAAAAAATCCCTGTCTCTCCTGTTGGCTTTCTAATGTATCTTATGCTTTATGTATTGCAAACCAAGACAGCTCCTCCCTGTCCATCTTCATAGATGAATGCCATTAGCAGTGCTTAAATTCATCACTTGTGTTTTGGTGGTGGTTTGTTTTGGGTTTTTTGAGGTCATATTTGAGTTTGACTGGTGCTAATTCTGAATCAAGGACACTAGTAATTTTCTACTGGTATCCCATAATATCGTACACTGCTTGAAATTTCCTATCTGATGTTCTTAATGCTAAGGTCAATGTTATTGATTCTTTGGATTTATTCTTCCATTGCATTTTTACTAGGCACATACAGAGAGGGTAACTAATCTTAATATCTTGTGTTCACAACTCTTTTTAGCATGAAATCGGTAACTGACATATTAATTATAATAATCTGTTAAATATACTTTACCTACATGTTAATTATAGCAGACCATTCTCATTTATTTCTCTGGGTAGGCTATTAATTCAACGCAGATGGTACAGCTTTTTCAGACTGTAACACTCAGTGTTAACGGAATAAATCATGTTGCCAAGATACAGGAGCAAAAATGTTATCACATCTGAATAGGTTTTAAAATGATATAACCATGAAAGAAACTTACCTTTTAATCAGGGAAGAAGCTTAGTTAGAGCAGGGTCAGTAACCCAGGCCTGCTTTGTAAGACAGGAGGCGTTACCTGGAAGTACAGGAATTCCTATTGTGTTCCAGAATATAAAAACATTTTTGGAAAATACCTTTTTTCCCCTGACTAAATTAAGCGACCTCAAAGACATGATGTAAAGTCATTGTCTCATTTTACTTGAGAAAATAGACTGCTGTTAAAAATCTTCACACTCTTCAGCAGAAGTAATTAGAATGCCATGTCTACTGTTTGCAGTCCCTTGGAAAGGAATCTGCAGTAGCTGTAAATGATACGTAAAAATTCGCCTTCCCTCCCCTTTAATTAAAGCAGACATTGATATCAGCTCCATCCTCTTCCACTTCTCTGTTAGTGTGCTCAATGTGCAGTGCTCTGCTGACTATGGAGAGTAGGATTTCTACTTTGATGTGAGACACGTTTTAGGTGACACATTACTTCTTGACTACCTCACTTTTAAATCAGTCTCCCCTCCTACACACATTCACACATGCCTCCACTGTGTTTACTTGCACAGTTTCTTGTGATTTTGTTTTTTACTCTCATTGGATGTATTCTAGAGGCATAAACTGGATTGTATTTGCACATTTCAAATCCCACTACTTTGTCTAGATGAGTGAATCAAGATAATCCTTTATAAAATAAGATTAATGTCTCCTTTACCTTCTTTATTTCCCCCCTTTAGAATAAATGGGTTTTGAATGATGGACACGTAGTTTTTCCATTACAAAAACCTAGGTAACCTAGTTAGGCTGAACATGTACTCTAAGGATAGAGAAACAGACTGTTCTTGTTTTCTTACTCTGTTATTAGAAATAAATGGAATAATAATAATAGCTGCAAGTGCATTATCTGCTCATATCAAGAAAGAAAATTACAAATTTGAGAAAAACTGAAATATATATCAAAATCTTCTTGGCATCTAGGCATATTTTCCAAACTACTCAGCATGGTGGAATAAAATAGAACGTTTTTTTTCAATCTTTTCAGAGGTACTGACTGTAAAAGGTTATGGTGTTGTTATACTTGTTACCAACCATACGAATTTGGACTGTTTGCTAATGCTTTTAAACGTTCTGTTAATTGCTTTGCTTATTGTGAGTCTAGGCCCTGACACTTCATCTCTTGGAATTAATCTTTTTCATTAAGGGCAGGAAATTTGAGTTGCAGATTTAGGGATTTAAAGAAATAGGAAAAGTAGTCCCAGATCCTTTTGTAGATTTAGAAGAACCATAAGAGCAACTTTAGTGATCTTTTTACTACTTTGGCTATCTAGACAAAACAGGGTGAAATTATCAAAACATAATATTCACTGAGTTGACTTGGTCCCCAAGCCCCTGTGTTTAAGCCATTGAGAGAAACAAATGAAGAGTTTCCGAAGTGCTGGAACTATTGAGCTACCAAAGGCACGCTATTAACCCCCAGCAGGAATTAGCATAATATACAATCCTCTTGGTACTCCCATTAAGCTTATTGGGCCAAATTCTACTTCTTTTCTTCCTTTACAATAGCTATGGGAAAGATGTATGGACTGAAATTGGCTTGCTGAGTGCAGTGCTAGCCCTTGATTTGAAGGAAACGTGCCCAAAAAGAGAATAAATAAAACCGACAAAGCCAAAGTATAACCTAAAACATATGAATTACAACTAGGAAATGTTTCTAAACTAACTATCAATAAGCACTAGAAAAACACTACATGGTTATGAGTAGCTTTTAGCTAGGGAATGTAAAATCTTAAATGGCGCAGATAACGTCAATCTGAATTACCGTTTGCGGAATGACACAGATGTTAGGATAAGGAAGCATAAATGGAAATTAAAGAGAAACAAATTCAGAACAGATGTCAGGAAGCATTTTTTTCATGCCGAGAATCACAAACGTGTGGAATGGCCTACCAGGCAAGATTGTTAAGACAAAAGCACAGGGGACGTTCAAGAAGTGATCAGATGGCATCATAGGGGAATTGAGTAGTAAAAAAGGAAATGAGCATGCATAAGGCAAATGGTTTTAATTTAATCCCAAACAATGTCCATGTTCTTATGTTATTCATGCTTGCATATTTACCTTGGATAAACACACAAATTCCTACATTATGAAAAAAATGCACAAAATAGTCTCTTTCTGATTAGATAAGAAAATAGAGGCAATTTTGTCACCTCTCCTGTCATGTCTTTAAAGGAAATTTTTGGTGCAGTTTCTTTGTGTATTCCATAATTATAATCTGTAGATGTTAGCCAGGAAGTCATAGAGAAATTTAAGAATAACTTTAGAATGTATGGCATCTTGTTGATGTTGTCACATCTTTAAGACGCTTTCTTCCCTGAGCTTTATTTTCACACAGTGTGCAGGTGGAAAAGATGATGAGCTTCATCTTACATTTTGGGAGTAGCAGATGTGCAATGTTCAAAGCCTGTCCCACAACACTTATTCAAACATATAGAAACTAGAGATCCCAAAAGCCAGATCCAGCTTCTGAATGTAGGAATTGATATTTTGCATCATCACTATTTGTTGGTTTGAGTCCAACAGTATATAATGGAAAGGTGAACATAAAAAGTGGCTCCAATCCATGTTTATGGACTTCCTTTGTTACTTTCCTGAGCACTGAAAGTAGCTCTGGAAGTTCCCGTAATTGCATTATTTGCGGTTTGCAGCATAAGTAGAATAAGTCAAATGCTTATTTTGATTATTACTCTGTTAATTTCTCTTCTGCTTCCCTAGTGTTCTCATTGCCTTGTCATCTAAGGCATACTATATAGCTGCTTCACCAGGAGAATTCTTGAGAAGAGGGCTATGAAGGATACTAGGTAGGAGTATTGGGCATCTCTAGGATCTTGGAACTAAAAACCTATCAGGGCTTGTTCCCTTTATGCTAAATGCAAATCTGGCTTAGAAATTTGGGGTATAGACATTTGGCTCATGCATAGCAATGTTGTTAAAAATCAGTGTAATTGTAAGCTGTGTTTTTTCCCCTTTAATGGTGTTATTATGAAAGGCTTAAAAAGACCAAACCTGAGCCTAGTAAATGATGATGAAAAAAATAAAGGGAGGTAGTTTGTAGATTTCAGAGAACCACATCCTCACTGTGTGTAAATAGTCACAGCACTGCTGAAAAGAATGGCAATTGAAAAATAACATTCTGTGGCTTTCCTACTGGCGAGGTGGTGTTTTACCGTCTGTTGTAACATTAGTGTTTGGGCTATCAGGATTTTAATTTTGTAGGCATAGAAATGTAATGGAACCCACCTGGTAGATAATTTAGTTTATGCCTTCCACTTTATCTTAGCTTCTAGTCTCACAAGTCCCTGACTATTAAATGAATCAGCTAAACATCGATTTTCATGCACCACTTCCCTTTAAGCTGTTCTTAGATAATATTTGATCAGTATGTATTTAAAACTCCTAATGCTTAAACAAATCATCACCTCATCATGTAGTTGCAGGCACAGAAAACTAAACAATACAGTGTTAACTTATCTGTTGTAGGCTGAAAATGCTGTCTAGGCTTATCTTTTTTAATATGCTTTTGACATAAAACCGGTTCACTAAGTCACATACTGAGAAATTCAATAGCAGAATGGGCTTAGTGATTCACTAAAATCTTATGTAAATCTCATAGTAATGTACTGTGTTAGAAAAAGGGAGAAAGCTGTAAGAAAATAAAGTGATAGAGCCATGAGTTCACTTTTGAAGGGGTTCTGGAGTTTTAATTGTAACCTCGTGTAAATATTCCTATTTCCATTGTGCTTGGCACCAAGCTGCTGTCTTAAAACTGTGTTTCTGTTTCATTGTCAGTGTCTGAAAGTGAATTACAATGATCCATAGCAACACTTTCTTAATTATGTTACTATCAGTTAATTAACACTTGTACAATGCATACCAGGCATAGATTAGAAACAGAATGAAGACATGTCCCGTGTCAAGGAGAATAGGATGAGATTTTACAAACGAAGAGGTCTGATGGAGTTCAGCATCAGTTCCCTTTGACTTTCAATGAGAATTTGATACCTGCTTTCTCTAGCATGCTTTGCAAATCTCAGCACTGGGGTGAAGGGGACAATCCCACAGCAATTCTCAGAATGCTGAACATGGTGTGGAGCCTCCCTGGATTGAGAAACTGCACCACACAAATTTGGTGGAGATTTCACAAAACTGAACTGTAAGACTAGGTGCATTGGAGATGAGAAAACTTAACAGTAGTGGATGCAAGGATCAACATACACCGAGTTCTGTGATATGTTTTTGCTGTATCGTTCTGTACAACAAACTTCTGTGCAAGATCATTTATGAAGTCTTACCCAAGAATTTATTTTAATTTTTGCACAGCACCTCCCCAAACGCTTCCCCCATATTGGTTCTTTATTTCCATTTTAAGTGGCAACGTTAAAACCTTTAATGGAACATCATGTTCAAGATGTAAGAAGTCTATTGTTATGGAAACAATAGGAACAATGAGCTAAATTTTCTGAGCTGCATCTTCCCAAAGGAACATCCCAGGATGATTCTGAAGTATGCTGAGATATGGCATGCAGCATGGGTGTATACCCATGCAATAATGTCCAGCTGGCATATTAGAGGCAACCTAATTTTTATTTGTTTGAAAGTGCCCTCAGCTGTAAACCAGTTCTGTTTATTTCCATGGTTTTGAACACAAAAGAGTACATTCTTATATGCATAGCAAGGTATTTTAAATAACAAAATGTAATTCTATCAGCGCTGCGTTCTCCTGTTATTTATTACTGTATTAAATTATCTACAACTGAAGACATCCAGTTTATAATGGATATGTGATGATTTATTTTTGAAAAAAATATTAGCTTTATTATTTATTAATTCTAACAGTATTCCTCTGTGTATACTCCATAAATATTAACATATCTGATGTCTTGTAAAGAAACGAAGAAAATAGCTTTGTGTCTGATGTATGGGGAAGATTTGACATTTCATTTTTATGTGTATATCTTGTATAGCTTAGAGTATCAAGAAGCTCAATTAATTAAGAACTTATGTAAAAAAAAAGCAGTAGTGGAATGATATTTGGAGACTTGGATTTTAACTAAACCCACTGTTTAGTCATGAACAGGGGTAGTGTCGTGGAAGACTGTGTTTTGTTCATTTGTGGAAGGCTAAATAAATTACAGAATTCTTTCTAAATTACTGTATTGCTCAAAAAGCACCCATAAAAAATAGAGAGCTGTGCAATGATATTGTGAAATGTCCTCATAGGAGATCTCAAGTTCTCTTAAAATTAATACTTATGCTGGATATTATTTGAAATAATATCAAACCAGTAGCACTGTCTGCATTTACTGTTAAAAATAAGCCAGGTACCTCATCACAATGCTGGATGAATACAGCTTTTTTCCCAAAACCCACAAAGACCATCTGGAATTTGAGCTTTATCAGAAGTTTATTGTTCAAGGCTGGTTTATCTTAAAACCCCAAATCCTTTACACTTGTGCTGACATAGTCTTTTGCAGAGTCTGATGTCAAGAGATTTCCTTTGAGCTTGTTATGTACTTGGTTTGATTAAGAGCATGACAATCACTTTTGTTTTGATATAGATAATTAAATACAGTACTGTCTTTGTGAGTATTTTAAGGATAAATTTACAGGCGGCCTTATTTTAGTTTCTCCCAGGTTTTCTCTTCAAATGGGCAAATTCATCTATCACATAAACATTTGTAAATACAGTGTATTACTGCCGAGAACAGGAAGACTTGGACGACCTTAATGTTAATCTCTGTTTCCCCAAGTACAGGTAAAATGAAACACTCAAAGGGGCATTGCAGTGATTTGGCATAGGATTAAACATGGCATAAATAATTTATATCATAAATTGATCTTTGCTTTGTATCTTTGAACAAAACACCATGTTTTTCCAAACAGCCTGATGCAGGTTAGCCAGCTAAGTGTTTGTATTCTGTGGGGAGAAGGCAAAGTTCCTAGTTACAACTGGTTGGCTGTGTGCAGGTGAAAAGTCCCAGCTGACAATTTCATTACAAGAGAACAACAGGAAAAAGGAGGAGCTGGATGTCTGTAACTAAAGCATATTTTGAGATATGTTTCTTTATGGCATTTCATTTCTTTATTTAGTTTTCTAGGAAGTGTAAAGGGACTGGTACTGCTTTGGTGAGCTCTGCTCTGCTTTGATTTGGTTTTTCTAAAATATGTGATGCAGTTGTTCCAGATGTGTGTGAAGCCAGTGTGAAATTGGTGGATTTGAGAAGGCTTAGGTGAAAACCTTAGAAGTAAACAGTATGAATGAGTCAAAAGCACTTGCACTGCATTTGTAAAGATTTATGCCAGTATGTTTGGTGTTGATTGTGACTTCTCTTTATCATCTCTCTTCTGTTTTCATTAGAGATCAGGCTGTGACTTTGGCTTCCAGCCAGTACCTTTTGGCAGGACTGGTACTGTAGAGATGGTACACAGCCATCACACACATCTTCACGTATACAGCATATGAGGGGACTTTGATGTTTCTGTGCCATATTGGACAAACTGTGCTGAGTTTGCTGTGATTGGTATTAGCTCAACAAAGCTGAATGTATTCTTTGCATTTCAACATGTTGTGGCACTGGGACCCTGCTGTATCTACTGTTGCCTGTAGATAATTATGTTAAATTTGTCATTGCTTTTTGTGACCTAATATGAGGAAGGTGTTTGGCAGTTCCTTAAAACTGTGGAAGCACCAGTAGTTTGGATTTGCTAAATGTTAATTTGTACGAAAGGGAAAAGTATCTAATTAGTATAAACACATACAATGCACACAAACAGATATTTATATATTATCCATACCGGATACTACATCAGGTAACTGCTGTGTACGTTAGATGACTTGAAGCATGAAGCTCAAGTCACAACAGTGTAGTTGTTGGATGAGGGCAGTGCAACCTTGGGATGCGCTGCCTGGAATGGCACAGCTCATTACAATATATGGCAGAATTCATACATGAAAATCAAGCAGAGAAAACTGTGTGTTTCCTAGGCATTACTGAGATGCCAGTCAGAGTGCTAAATGTGTGTCGGGAATTCTAAATCATTTTCTGGACACGGTTACTCCATATCCATGGTATAAAATACCTGCAAATAAATTCTAGGACTCTCTAAAGGCTTGTATGTACTTGCTAGTGCTCACACATTTCTGAAATCTGTTGTCAGGCATTTGACAAAGACTTGGTGTCAAATAACTGCCAGTTCACTAGCATTCTGGACTGTCACCCTCATTTTACTCCTTCCCTGGGAGGAAAAGCATTCTTGCAGGGTTTGGGTTTTTTTTTGTGGTGGTTTTAAATTTTTTTTCCCTCTCTCTGGAGGCAGCAAACTAGAAAATCTTTTTCCTGCCAGATATTAATTTCTTGAAGGCCTGTGGATAGGGTTAAGGCCACTGCCGCAGAGACTCAAAGCTAACCCTAAGTAGGGAGTGTGGCACTTCGTTTTGTGAAGTAAAATTAAAAATTCAAAGCTGCTTTCACCATGATGCAGCTCCTCATTGCCATTTTTATTTGTGAGCTGAATTTTTTTGGTGCAGCTTATGCCAGCCTGAAGTGTAAAGCTCCTTAGTCCTTTAATTTTTATTTGTATATGTTTTTTGTGCTTTTGAGTTGAATCAATTTTCTGTAGATGCTATGCCCCGTAGGCATATGTTACCTCAGGAAAAATAACCCAAGTGACTCTTTTGTGTAATGGCTTGGCACAAAAGATGGTGGGCAAAGCTGAATTGCATTGAAGAGATGTGGATTTCTCCAGATCAGAATAAAAAAAGGACTAGTTTACTCAGTCTGAAACATGTATTAAAGCATAATATTAAACTGGCGGTATGCTGTATGTTGTAGTAATGAGAACAGAAGAATTCTGGTACTTGACCTAACTATTTAATTATGACCTGATCTATGTGTACATGTTTTGTATATTTTATGAGAGATTTCCTTTTTCTATAGTAATTTTGTGAATTCTTTGTCAAGTACTGTGACCTTGATTCCTTATTGCTTGATTCTTCGTGGAATGCTGTTAGAACAACGTAGAAGTTGAATCATACAGTGGTGAATCAGACTGCTGAGATCTTGCACAGGTACCTTTTATTTGTGCTTTCTCCAACTTGAAGGTTAGCTTGATGTGTTGTGAGTGACAAACAGGGAAATGTGCCAACAGAATGGTATTAATATATGAAATGTATGAATTACTTAAGAATGAGTTTTACTTGCTGATCAAATGGTGCTACAGCCCTGTGATAAGTGCCTGGGTGTATTTTCTATAGCTATTTGGGGGGTGGGTGAGAAACAAGAGACCAATATGACTATTTGGACTTCAGAGAGAATCGTGGCAGGACACGTAAGTATAATTTAAATATTAGTAGGTATTTGTTAACTGTAACACTGTTGAGCACAAAATAAGCTTGATTAATATGCATCTATGGAGCCTTTTAAAGAACTGTATATTAAAGGATAAAGCATCTGGGTTTTGTACAAAGTAGGGGGCTGTAGCCATATCGATATCACTGTAATTACATTTCTAATCTTTCCTCTGAGTATAGCAACTTTCCTTGGTGGCTGGCATAAAACTTTTTGAAAAGAGATTATTAATATCCACATTTGAGTTTGTGAGAACTTTCACCTGAACTTCTCTGTGTGTTATCTGATAGGAGAAATAGTCTTTAAAAAGAATGTTAGCTCTTTTCATGATTTGAAGTGTAAGAGTAGAATAGGATACAAAAAATAGCAGTATACTGGGCGCATTTTGTGATCACTTACAATACAAATTAGAACAGACTTACTGGGTTCTATTTGGCAGAAAATGGTAACATTACGCAAGAAGGCAGATATCATGTCTAAATATGGGCAGAGATAAATCTGGCCAAAAACCCAGTCATGGATGCAGATGTCCCTGCTGAAGTTTTTGCACCTGGGCCATTTGGTATCCAAACTGACCTTATGACTGGCCACAATGGCTGCCTTCTCTTCAAGAGCCAAAAGAGGAAGAGGCTTAAGTGGGTCCATATGGCACACAACAATCGGCAGCAAAGATGCATTGCCAACTTGGTATTGCAACTACAGTTTGTATTTCAATGTGCTGTGGAATTGGTTCAGTATTCACAGAAGAGCAAGTACTGCCAGGAGCAGCTTAATCTATGAATTTATCTAATTATGTCCTAAAAGCACCGGAGAACTGCAGTATGATTTCAGATGTTGTGAGATGAAGCCAAAGTCAATTTAACCTGAAATGTGCAAATTCCAATTTGCATCCAGAATCAAGAAGTTGAGTTTCCCTTATCTATATTGAGGGTGGTGGTGGGGGTTAAGTTGTACTGTATATAGCCTTTGGGTAGGAATCAGAATAAGCCATCAGTTGACTTCCAGGAGTTAACGAAAGATGATGATAAATTGCAAATAAGCCATTGAACATGATTATCTGTGACCTTGAACAACTTATTGTTCCTTTTCCTTCCCACCCTGGACTTTGTGATAGAATTTCTTTTAAAGCAATGATACACATCTGAAAAGAGTAAAAGACCTTTCATACAATTGTGGTGAAGCTAGAAAATCAAATGATATTACTGTAAAATTCTTGTAATAGCCTAGGCAATAACTTGACTGTGTTTGAGTGCTGTAGCTCTGTTTGTTCAGTAGTTGTTCATTATGTAGTTTTATTGGTTATTTTTCCCTTTTATTGTCTTTTGATAGAGGATACTTAACTATTTATGAGTCAATCCAAGGGTGAAGTTTGCTATTTTCTGGCTGGAATTCTAAGTGGGAGGAACGTGATGGTACTGGGCAGCGTGTGTGCGCTCCCTTGTGCGGGTAGGACGTTACCTTGTGACTGGTGTTCTTGTTGACTTATGGTACATGTGAACCAAGTACATAATTGCATTTGATGGCCCGAGCAGATACCTGTCTTCAAGCTTATACATGTCACTAGAAATATGTAGCAAGCAACCTGAAGACAGTCTTCCCTCAGGTTTAATTTGGCTCAGAGTTGAGCCTAAAAAAATAGAAGCAATTAAAAAAATATTCTAATTGTTTTAGCTAAGTAGCATAGCTTCAGTGTTTCATTTTTTTCTCTAATGTAGACTATTCCCACCCCATTTTTCCAGAGGATGTCACCAATACTTTGTGTATCTCCTCTTTTTTTAATCTGCCTGTCACTGCCATAAGCTCACATTCAAATTTGTCACATTGTCCCAAAAATATTTTAACACAGAAAAATGTTACTTCTAAAGATGTATGATTCCAAACTCTAAGCACACACAGCCTTGCATGGCCAACCTATTCCTGAGCTCCTGCAAAGGACAGACTTTTAAACAATCTTATCACAAAGCCCATGCAGTTATGCAGATGACATACTTATCAGGAATGGAAAAACAAGATTCACAGGGTTTTTACAAGTTCAATAACCTTCATCCTGCCATCACATTCTCTCTGAAATGGTTCTATTCCTACAGTAAAAAAAGTAAAAAAAAAATAAAATTAAATCAAATATCCTACAAGCTGCAGCACATAGAAGCAATCTTGGTAAAAGCAGCAGTCAATCCCAACACACCAAACTGTTTTTAATACACGACCAGGTCATCAGATATCCCTGCATGGGCCGCAAACAGAGGGCTTATACCAATATTAAGACTTTTATTCAACAAGGCTATTCTCCTAGGACAACAAAATATATTTTTGGAAGGTCAGCAAAGTTTCTGTAAGGAATTGCTTCAGTACAGGAAGAAGCTCTTCTGATTGTATATATCTCATTCTAACATACAGTTTAGGAACCGTTATGGAAAAATATTTCAAAAATATCTTTTAATCTTTATAAAATATGTATTATATAGAAATTTATATGACTAAGACTTGACCTTGAAAGAAGCTGCCCACAATATCCTCATCTAGACTTTAACCAGGCTCACTTTTGTTCAAGTCATACTGAGAAATAAATTCCCTGCAGTCTAAAATTTGTACACTGAATGGTTCTAAAACCAGAGCTGAGAAGAATCATGAAGATGTTTGACATGTTGCACTGTACCCACAGTAAGTAGCCTCTGCCATAACAAACCAATGAAATCTCTGAAACATTAGATACTTTTTCCATTGTGTTAAAACTCCCTGGTGATATTAAACAATCACCATACACCAAAATGATCAAACACAACTAATCAGATGTGGAGGAAATCATGGAATATCCACTTACTTGCTGGAAAAAATCCTTAGAAACTAGTCGCTTCTCCTCTGATCTTTTAAGTTTTTGGGTAGTCCCCAAACAAAATACTTCCTAAAATGATACTGGAAAGGACAACTCCTAATTTCAGTTAATAACACAAGCAAGAATCTCAGAAATACTGATTTAATAAATTAATTTTGTTGTGTTTCACAGTTGGAAAACAGTTTTTCTTCCTCTTTATACTAAACAAAACCACTTCAGCCTGTCCTTTCCTGCAATACCCTGTACAAATAATAATCTCTATGCCACAGGTACCTTTCTTTCTTCCTGTCTATGATTATCTTAAGCCAGTTTGTATCTAATTAAACCCTAAGCATTTACTCTTCTATAAAACTAAAATGCTTTCTTTCCTATAGTCTCTAATGCTGTGGAAACCTGACAGACTGTCCTAGCCTGTCCTTGGTGGCAGCACCAGAAAGAGATGGTGTTGCATCACCTCACCCAGGATCCTCTTACCTGATAGGAGGCCGCCAAGTAGAAAAGCAGGTTTAGACTGCAGAAAGGGAGGTAATGCCCAAAACCGAATGCTTTCTACTCAGGGTAGAAGAGGGTATATCCCTTTTAAGACAAGCCATTCAGCAGCACTCATAGTGCAATTCTGTACAACCGATTCAGTAGTTAAAAGGAGTCAGAGGAGCAAAGTGCAGGCTCTTGGCCTTACGTCCACCAAGGACTATGTTATCTTTCAGCCTCTTCCAAAGAGCAGACATAAAGTCATTTGACCCTAACAGTAGACTTTCTCAGGGTGTGCCCTCCAGCAGAGGACCTATCACCATATAGGTGACAAGTTATAACAAACAACATGGGATCCGATCTGAATTCCACAAAAATGTGTCCATCTTCTGAGAACTACCCCTACTTTTTATTACTTGAATAAGCATAGGAAGACTGCATAGCTGTTACCTTCATCAGTCTGCGCACTTGCAGGGAAGGAGTTTGTTTCTCTCTGTGTAGTTTCAGCACAGTGTAACACACAATTTATTTTGTTTGCTGTGGAGGAGTGTGTGTTTATCCATTGTAACCAGCGCAGGGAGGGGTTGAGTGTTTTCTCCTCGTGAGTACTAGGTGGAGGTGATTTGGTCAGCTAGCAGTGCTACCACAAGTATATCATCATCTCATGCAAGCACAACATGGCTCTCTTATTAGAGTGAGTACAGTGGCCCTAAAAAACTGTTTCCTGGAAATTATGTATTATAATACTTGCCACACCTACTGCAAGACATCCTTAATAGAAAATATATCTTGAAAATAGTTTTCTGTATTTTTTATGTAATTGAAAACTCTTATATGCAAAATGTGAATGTTGCTTGGATATGAAGGTCATATAGCTGTGACTTCCTTTTGTAAGGTTTTGATTATTGCCATCTTTCAGATGACTCTTGTATATTGCTTATGAATTCAACATCTGACTTGGGCTTTTTTGTCGTCCAACAGGACGTTAACCTTATTGAAAAAAAGCAGTTGTTTTGTATTATGTGCTACTGTTGGTTTAAAAGCCCTTGAACAAGCAAGAAAGGAATCACTCAATAATAGTCACTATTTTCTATGTTCTTTTAAGACTTGGGACTATATGGAACAAAAATAGATATACTGAGTTAAATTGCAAGCTATTGGGTAGGCAACTTTCTCTTTCCTGTAACTGCCATGGTTCAGCTATGAGGACTTCATAGCTTAGTAGAAAAATGCATCTTTCCAATTGGCTCCTCATAGTTTTGTACATCTCTAGTAGTGAATTTGGTTGTACATCTGAAGTTTGTCAATCATCTATTGCTGAAACAAGAGCAAGACTCTTAAAACATTTCCAAGTACACCTCTGTGCATGTCTGTATACAATTTTAGCATAAAAAAAAAAGTTCTAGTCTACTGGGTTCTTGTCATGCATTTGTTATATGAAATAAAAATTGATGTAAAGAAAGCTAGTCGCAGGAAAAAAAAGAAACTTAAGTGTTAAAATATTTAAATAAATTTGTTTATTAGAAGAAAGAGATGGTGTTTAGAAGCCATGGATTACAATTTTCCTGTGATAATTTTTCTCTCGTCTTAAAATGTCAAATATAAGGTTATTTTATGACATTTTCTTTAGTAACATCAAAATATCACTTTGCCAGAGCATACTAACCTTGAAATATGTCTACTCAAGTAAAGACCATATACCACCATAATGTTATGCAAATTCTCATAATGGTTTAGAAAAGCCAGCAATATTAAATTATATTTTTGTTTTCAATTTGCTCAAATGACAGATCGGTGTCAATGGAAGAGCAATATTTATCAAATTATTGGAAGCATGTAAGCTTAAAGGAAACACAGGGATGTTGTGGTAGTAGTGCTTTTAGCAAGGTTGGAATGGTGTTCTCTGAGCATGCAGAGGAAACGAAGGCTTTCAAGGGCTTGGGAGAGTGTTGCCAGCTAGGGTTACAGGAGAGTCGTCCCAGAGGATCCTGACTGAACTCAAGTCTGAGATAGGGTTGAAACAGAGGGAGGTAGGTCAAAATGGTTGTAGGACTGGGAATGCTCTGTGGCCCTGCCAGTGTTGAAATAGCAATTTTGGACAATTTTGCACCAGAGTTGGTTTAAAGATAGGTTGTCGATTTGTAAATGGGGAAAATGATAATACACCTTTCATTTCACAGTAGTAAGAGTTATGTAGGTGATGATTAAAAGAAAGCATCTGTTAGAGATTGTAAAGGCAAATCTTTACCATAGAAGCAATAAGGTAACGCACACTGGAGGAAAGGACTGGAATGCATGATGGAAGTTATGGTCTGAGTTTTACAGGATCCAAGAACCTTTCAGATTGGGACTGGGTCAGATAAGAAGCACATATGCAAATACCGTGGAAAACTGTACAGTCATAGAAGACAGAATTAAATGTCGTAATGATTTTTTATTGTGCAGAAGTCCTTACCAAAGTCTGTTCGCATTTATTTATAGTTTATAAGTATTAACAGCTTTGTGCCTTTTATTCTTTTTGTTGACAGTAGAGAGGTGCTGACTAGTATATTTTGACAATACATTTCTTTACCAGGATTTAAAAAAACAAACAGTCCAACAGCAAGTTCTGTGAAGCTACTGCAGTCTCAGTTCAACTATTTCTGCCACCGGTTTATGAGCTTTGGTCCATTGTTACTATGGTAGTACCATACTGACCTTTCCTCGGCCCATCTGGTTCGCCTTTCAAATGAATGTTGCTGCTAACAATGCCCCAGTTCAAGCTGATGCTGGAGTGCAATTTAGCCATTGTTCACCAATGATTAATCAAGAAGAGATTTCATAATGAAGTCAGCATTAAAATGTATGGGCATGTGGCAAATCAGATTGAATGGCAATATCTCAGAATATATAGCATCATATTGTTAGGTTTCTTTTGTGGTTTTCACTCTCCTGGGGGCTCGAGTATAGACTGTGATATGCTGAGCGCCCTGTTTATTTTACATTTTAAATGATTAGTGGAAGATTAAACTTTCATGCTAACTGAAAAATATAATGAAAATGCTAAATTCTGGGCACCCTATCTAAATATTATTAGCTTTTACATGATGTATTTGGTTCTTTTGTTCTTGCTGACTCACAGTCCATAACCTTTCTTTTGTGAGCACATTTTAATCCCCTGTTCAGTATCCCTAGACAAAAAGGCATTGTGATAGTGGAGGGAAGGAGAAATAGCCTAAAAGGAGAAAATAAGGGCGAAGAACTATTTTTAGATGCTTTCATTAAATATAAATACAACTAAGATTAGTTGCTAGCTGATGAGGAGATGCATGATAAAAATGCTTGTAAATTTTGAATCATGGAAGGGAAGTTACAGTGAAAACTCATTTACACTAGGTAACAGCATGCAGGTACGCATGTGTGCACTGTAGCGTGTACCTGATGCTATCCTGCATTAAGGACCCAGGTCAAGCCCACGGACCATGAGTTGCCAGATAAGCGTCTCAATTCCAGGGCGGAGGAAACAAACTAACCCAAGAAACAAACTAACCCAATCCACTTGGTTATGTGGATTTTATGAACACCCTTGCCACCTTCCATTCCGAGTGCTTAAAGGCACTCAATGTGTCTCATGAAAAATTTTGTCACAGGACCCTTGCTCAAGCAAATGGTGATGCAGTTTCTGAACTAATAAATCCCTCATAGACAACACCAGCTGGCGTTTCTAAAAGACTACCTAATTTTAATCTCCAAAATGTAAATGACTTGTGGTCACGTATCACTGATAATTGAGGCAAAGGGTCCATACAGGTACTGAGGAAGGGAAAAGTGAGGAGAAGCACTGAAAGAAATGAGAAAAGGAGACTATACTATGCTGTGTGATGGGGGGAAATACGACTACTGATACATAGATAAATGTGCTGTATACTTGAGGGAATATTTGTAGGGGGTTGTGTATTATGCTGTATCATTTAAGAAGACGTCCTGAGATCTTGCCTGTCCATTATCTCGGAGATGCAATTTATTTAGTCACCATCAGAAGTCAGTTAAGGGTGAAAACAGAAACCAAGTAGCATGTTTTGTCTTCAGTTTGAAACAATGATTAGAATTCTGGCTTGAACAACTAAATTATATTTTTAAAAAAAGCAAAATCTCCAAAGTTCACCACAAAGCTGTTGTCATGGTCTTCTGATTGCTGCTGGAAAATTATCCTCCAACAGAACGTGTCAAGGAAAAAGTGCAAGAGGTTTGCATTTGACAGAATACTTGTCTTTACAGCAGAACATTGCCATCTCTGTCATTTCTTGCAAGTAAACACTGGTGATTGCAAATGCAAGCGCTGTTATGAGTAGACAGATCTGCATTTGGGAAAAATCTGTTGTAGACAAGATTGTTATTAGTAGACTGATTATTTTTTTTTACGCTGTCTAGTGGATGTGTATCTAGGTTTAAAAAACCCAATACAAACAAATCAACAAACCACGAAACATTAGCTTTTCCTGGTATAATTTTACGGAGTAAGAGGAGCTACTGACAAATATAATCTCCTTTTACAAGAAGGGTATGTTTTGACATATTTTTACTCAAGGGATGTGAAGAGATTTCACCATATCAAGAAAGGTCCAAGGCACAATATATACTGAACTTTCGGGTCTCCATTAGGGTTTTTTCTTATTACGAGCATCTACTGACTCTCACTAAAATGTTCTTAAACCTACCACTGTAAGCCAGATGAAAAACATTCTGATAATTAAAAAAAAGAATCCCTACGATATATAAATCCCAAATCAATCTGATCTGAATTTAAGTTAACAATATATCTTATTCCAAGAAATATTTTTCATTAAATCCTTTACAAAGGATGGTTGTTGGGTACAAGATCCCCATCTTCTTTAATATGCAGCAAAACCCAGCATGTTTTATTCAACGAGTCAGATCAGTGAGTGTATTCAGACTATAAATTTGTACATTATGTACAGATAAAAAACATACAATGCCAAGAAACTGGCAAAGAAATTTCCAGTTGAATTTTTTTGTTTGGGTTTATAAAAATAACTGTGGTGCATCAATTACTCCCTATTGCCATGGATACAAGTGATACTTTATTATATAACTGTACAGCTGTGCTCAGTTCTAATATGAAAACCAGACTTTTTCATCTTTCTATTTCATAGTTACTGAACTGAGATAATAATGTCTCTTTTTACCTATGAATGCACTCAATTTCTTTACCATTCTCTGAAGTATTATTGATTAGGATTTCATTAAGGCATTTATAATAAAATCTATAGTAAATGTTTCTGTTTGACTACAAGGATGTGATGGATGAAGGTCATTCTTTTATACACTACATATGCAACAAAGGTATATTCCAGAAGCACTAATAAGGTTAAGAAGTCAAGTGTTCAGAAATTACAGATTATCCAAATTCAAGCTATATTGTTCATATATGTTATGATTCAGTCTTCAATCAGCTAGGTATGTTTTCTGTACCTTGATTATTTCTGACTGTTTTAACAATGATAATTCTGACTGAAAAGCATCTAATTCTGACAAAGTGTAATTCTGATTGGGTGTTCTGTAGGAGTTACCACTGTAGCATGGAAACCTTTATGCACATGATTAAATGTTTCCTCATAACAGCATTGGATAGTAATATTCCCATTTTACAGCTTGGGATCTAAAACTGTTGCAATATCAATACTGCTGTGGATTGTGAAAATAGAGCCCTTCATCACTGGATTTTTCCTAGTACTTTATCTCGTGTGGAATTTGAACCAGTCAGAGCATTGTTCTTGCAGGCCTGGTTTAGAGTGAGCTCATGCTGGGAATTAAGTGTTGGGCATTGAGAAGCAGGCAATTAACCAAATTTCTCAGAGGATATGGCTTAGAAGAATCTTGCTATTTCGGTAGTGATGCACAGACCCATTGGTCCAAAGCAAGAAGGACAGTGTAGTTCTTCTGACTGAGCTACCTCCCTGTCCCTCCAACTCTTGTGTTCTCCCTGCAATCCCATTTTAGGCTCCATGGCTATCAAAATCCCTCTTGTTTCTCACATGACCATTGCAGCTTTCCATCCCCTCGCCTCTGTGGCAGATTTCATCTGTGGTAGAGTATGTACTTACTGGCTGTTATCTCTTGACTAAGTTAGCTTTAACATTCTGGTGGCAACTGACAGAATTAGGCTACTCAAGTAAATGATATTTTATACTGCTCAGACGTTTTCTCATTACTTTTTGAAATGTAGAAATAAGTAGAAACACCTGTAATACATCTTTTGTTACAGAAAGAAAACTTTTTCTATTGTTTAGGGCATGAAAGTGTGAAGAACACCAGTAAGAACGCAGTAATCTTAACATATACACAAGAGAAATTTAGGCTTATGGTTGATGCAGCAGAAGGGAGAAACACTTTGGAGAGTGAGGTTGACATGGCCAGCAGAACTTATGAAGCTGTGCCTGACTGTGATTTGGGGAAAGGACAAAAGGACTTCCACACACTTACTACCAACATCATTAGTCTCAGGTTTGACATGTTTTTCTGTATGTTTTCTTATTACATAATTAGCGTAGAAGGTGAAAGGGGAAAGAGATATTTTTCTCATTACAGAGAAAGGTAATTTTCTGACAGTTGAAAAGGCAAAAAACTCAATGGTCGCAGGCTGCTCGCCTGCCAAAAAGTAAATGCTCCAGCATGTTCCAATGAATTGAAACATTCAGAGATCTTCTCATTTTAGGAAATTCAGAGAAACATAACATCAGTGTTAGTTAAGGTGATGCTCTGTAAGTCAGTCAGCCTCTATTTCCTTATTTTAAATTGCATAAGAATGGATCGCCAATACAAATATGCAAATATATGCAGCCATTAATACCTGTAGATAAATGTACTGTTAAATTTATTATCTCAGTATGGCTGTAAGCCAGCTCTTTACAAATACAGAGGTATATAATAAATTGTGTCAGTTTGAATGGTTTATTGCCTTATGTAGGCACCTCGTTCTTTTCTTGGGCAGCATCGTCACAAATGACCTGGTTTTCATTTCTAGCTCCAGGCTCTCCAAACTATACCTTAACTAAAGGGAAGCGATAATGTTCCTGAGATCCTTTAGGTTTCACAATTTCCTTACTGTGAATTGACTAATGACAGTTGAAGACCAATTATCCTAATACACTTGAAAGGGCAAAACCCATGCATGATTGTTCTTCAGAAGTCCCATTGTAAGAATGGATCACAAACAAAATAAGGGATAAATTGGTCATGTTTTGAGGCGCATGTACTGGATCTTGGAGTTGTGTTAAGCATGTAACAGTTTGTTGCAATTGGAAACCAGCATTATCACTTTAATTAGCCTTGGGCATCATCTTTCTTCTCTTATTAGATCATATATCAGCACCAGTAGTTCATGTTGTCCTTGTAAGTAATGTACATCAGATCTATTCCTCTGTTTCATTTTTCTATCTTAATACTTATTTGACACATTAAAATGCATTTCATTTTACACAAAATAATTATTCAGATATTAATTGTGCACTCATCTTTCCTTCAGTGCTCTTTGTTATCTGATTATGTTGAATACAATTCTGTATATTACTGACTTCCAATTCTGTTACATACTAAACAGAGCCATTATGAATCCTGTTTATAATGGTGCCATTAAAAATGATGTGCTGTCAAGAATATCTTATAATGATGGTAGACAGTGTGTGTTTTCAAAGATATTTAATGACTATATGGTTTTAAAACTGCAATGGAATACTTTTAATGGATTCCCATATAATAAATCAATCATAGCTTGCTTGACTTAGTTACATTATATCCATGCTAACTGCGTTTTATGAAAAAACCACACAGCTAGCTCTGGAATATTTTCCCCCCTCCGAGTCTTTGGGCATTGTTCAGGTTTAGATTTTATACCAGTGTTTATCTGAAAGATCATTTTCTAGATCATGTTTTTTCCACCAGATTTGTTACATGGTTCAATAGGTATAGTACAAACCACTTAGAATGGGCAATTTTAATTCTAAGTGATAAACAACATTAGGAAACCTATGAGCTCTCTTAAAAAGAGAACTTAACACATTCCTAATGGGTGAAAAACTGCCAGTAGTTGTTAATACTTCAGATGATTCCCTGTGCAACAGAAGTGCTGCAATTGCAGGGAACACAGACCAAGAACAAGGGAGAATCTGTAGCTCTGCTGCGAGCAGCAAAGGAACAATATGGCTTTTTCAATGTGAGGAAAGACTGAGGATGGCAGAGCCCTGGAACAGGCTGCCCAGAGAGGCTATGGTTTCCTTCTTTGGAAATAATATTTCAAAACCCTCCTGGACACCATCCTGTGCAGCCTGCTCTAGCTGATCCTGCCTTAGCGGGGGGGGGCTGGACTAGATGATCTCCAGAGGTCCCTTCCAGCCCCTAAGCACTCTGGGATTCTAAAAATAATATGCGGAGGGGGAATACCTGTGTGGGTCCATGGTTGCAGAATTTAAAAGCACTAAAGACAAGATGCCCACAACAGCTGTTCCATCCCAGAGACACTTCTGGAGGCTTTCTGACCTGACTGCTTTTGATGTTTGTATAAGGAGACCGGGGTATGGCAAAAGTTCTTTGTCTCCTTTACTTCCTCCAGCTGTTGCTAGATGGCAAGTGTCGCCATCATGGAGCAGGGTATATAATAAAATATCACTTTTATTATTGGAGTGACTTGTGGAATACTCAGTTTTCCAAGTCTCACATGAGAAGTGTTTTTTTAATACTGTAAATAATGTCTGTTCTCTGCCAGTCTGGCTGCAGACTTCCACAGCTTTGGGATTCTGCTTCAGTTTGGTGTAACTTCATAGGTTCTGTGGGTTTGAATTGTTTCCTTTCCTTTTTTTTTGGTAGTCTCCTGACACAGAACCTGTTCATTTGGGTTTTACTGTGTGCACAGAACTTGGGAGTCTAATGAAAATTATTTCAAGATGCATCTCTCTGCTGGCTTCACTACTCCAGGAGAAAAAAACGCAAGTGGCTCTTTTGATTTTTTGCAAGTGAGTTGCAGGATAATCTCTTATTGTCTTTATAGGTATTTATATGGAACTTTTAACCAAAGTATCTCAGTGCTTGACAGACACAAATGCATTTTCATCAGTCAGTATCAGTACTCGTGCCTTTCATTTGTGGTAAACTGAGGTATTTTATGTTAAACCAAGTTGTGAGTACAGTAGACCTGAGACTAGGATGCTAATTTCTAATCGTATTTCAGTTGCATTATATAATTTTCAGTGTCAATGAAAATATAATATAAATGAAATTTGTCACTGTGAGCTTTTGCAAAAAAAACCCACAACGCAACAGGAGGTGAATGAGGGGACTAGACCATGTGTTTTAGACACAAGATCTGATTCTCAGATATTTAGGTATGGTATAAATGACCTATCAGAAGAAAACTCACTACCACTGTATCTGCTGTACCCAGGCTTGGTATTTTCATTGTCACTACGGCAATTTTAGTGGAAGGGAGATGAAGTAATTAAATGTCCCATATCTATTCCACCAACCCTAGCGTGGGGAGAATTATTTGAGAAATGGGTTGGAGAATGATACAGGCTTCTTATCAACAGCTGTCTGCTTCATGATACATTGATAGAGAATCTTTCTCAAATATATCATGAGTTGGAAGTAGTATGTTTATGATATTCCCCAGCTCAATTCTGTAATAAAAAATTCTGTGCCATCGGGGTATTTTTTTTTTTTGTTACTGAATGACAGCGACAGTATTGTTCTTTTCCCAGATATGTTCAGACTGCCAGCACGATGTTGTTATACGTTGTTCAGATAAGGGCAGTTTCTTCCTCAAGGCAAAAGGAATAATCCTAAACCAAGTCTTGAATATTCAGTACTTCAAAAAGGAAGAATGTAAAGTTGTTACTTCTGATATCTCCTGTGTTACCTAGATTTCTTATATATTACATTAAACTGTGTTTAACCTGACTTTTTTTTTTTCTTCTCAAAAGTTCTCTTCACATTCTCCAGTGGAATCAGTAACTCTCATGTTAGTGTGTGGCTGTGATGAAAATAGCTTTTAGAACCAGAAGCATGTAACTTTAGGCATGTTCTTGTGGCCTTATTTTATTAAGAAAATCTGCTTTTGGAGCTCTTCGAAAGTGAAGCTTTTTTGTTTTCTGTACTGTTAGCCCTGTAAAATGACAAGGTGTGATTTCTCTCAGGGAGCCTAACTGCAAGAATTCCTTAGTTTTTTTAGTAGGAAAATCCACCAAGGAGAGAAAATTTGTTAAAATTTGCTGAAGCAAGATTTGGCCATATAACCAAATAGGCAAGATAAATGGGCAACATGTACACATTGCTTAAATTAAATAAGAGCAAACTAATGCTGCTTTAACTCATGTTTAAAAGCTTATTTTCACTTTTATGCAAGGATGCCCTGTCTCCCTCTGAACTGAAGAATGATTTTTAGATCATATACTTTTCTTTATACTTTGTAATAATTCATATTACTGAAAACCAATTTAAAGCTTAAGAGAGCCTGAGAAAATGAACAACACACTGTTCTCCTAGGTCACTGTTTTAAGATTGGAATATTTCCGTTGGGAACTTGGAAGGAAGTTGAGGAAAGGAGGTGTATCTCTCTATTATCGTGGGCCTTCTTCCTGTCTGTGATTTCTGAGGTGTGTTGCATTCCCCTGTCCTAGATATATTTGTGCCCTTTCTGATGGAGGTTACCATATCATTGCTTCTTCTAGAACAAATAATCATCTAATTGTTCTCAAACTCTCGTTTGGAGTGAAGTGAGTTTATCAGAGACATATTAGTCTAATTCATTTGTGACTGAACCAGTGTTAGGGATGAATATGTGAATTAATATTCTGGACCAGCTAACAGGGCAGGAACCTTTTAAATGGGAACAGTATGTGTGAACAGCTGCAGGTATTTATCACTTGATTGTCATCTATTTTTTTCCATTTACAGGATGAGACATGGGTTGTTGACTGGAGTATAATCTACACTATTTCACAGCAGAAGTTGTGTTATGATTATACATGTCCCAGAAATGCACTGTAGTTAATGACAGTCGTGCACTCTGACCCATATAGTTTTTTCTTGCTTTGTCTAAAAATAAAAAAAAAATCTAATTACAAACCCACATTAAATATCATGCAAAATAATAGATTAGAATCCAAATTAACATTAGGCTGTTAGCCTAAAGCTACTAATGCAGTGGCTGAACTTTGCAAAAGGATTTTAATAGAGCTTTGACTGCCTTTATCATGGATCTTTTACATTAAATTTACATTAAACACATTATTAAGCAAAGCAATAATCTCATGACATAATTCTGATTAATAATGTGAAGTATTGTGCAATGAACTTGGAGGGAAAGTTCATTCTTCTTGTTTTGATTATCCTTTAAGGAGGCAAATCAGGTTCATATCTCTGTGGCATTCTCTGTTTAGCTACAACTATCACCCTGACTTGGGATGCACAAATTGTTTTGGTTGGTGAGTTAAAGAAAACCCCAAACATTAGAGAGTCTTGCTATATTTAAAATGATATCTCATTAAGAATTTTAAATTTGTCAGTTCTTGCAAAAGCATTGTGTTCAAAATATCACCTTGTATTATTTCTTGTTGGTGCATCCTTAACAATAGGAGAAAGTGCCCATCTGAAAAGGCCAGATTTTCAACATCCTAATAGCTTCCCCAAATAAACTTCAAAAGGATTTTAACACAGATAACAAATACGTGGTAGACCTCCATGCATCCAACCTTTCATTCATGATACATGCAACATCCATTTGTAAGTGGAGTGTTGCTCATTGGTCTCATGATGGGAACAGCAGACTGGTTTTTTCATGTGGTAGGGTAAGATTGTGGATTTGTGTTCTTTAGTAGTAACAAAC
Organism: Laterallus jamaicensis coturniculus; assembly: GCA_022605575.1. NCBI lineage: Eukaryota > Metazoa > Chordata > Aves > Gruiformes > Rallidae > Laterallus > Laterallus jamaicensis. Next base: position 14,472,716 of record JAKCOX010000017.1, on the reverse strand, counting down.
AAGTATTGAAAATTCACCTAGTTTTATGTAATTTTAAGTAAAAGCCATCATGGTACAATAATTCTTTTTCAGAAAGTTTAGAGTTTAATGGATCTTAAAAGGTTGAGAAGCACTGACCCGTACAATAATAGTGTGGTAGTTTGGTGCCTCCTAATGAGATACACAAACAGCCAGAAAATGTTGCAGGAAACCATCTGCTGAAAGGAGGGTTTGTAAATTTCAACCTTCTGGGATTGAGATGACTCCCTGCAACTCAGATACAATCACCTAGAGGCAGATTTATGGCTTAAAACACTTGTTTGACAGTAGATACCTAAGACTTTCAAAGATAAAGCCTGGCTGAGGTTGTCAGTACCCATGCAGATGTATGTTAGGAAGCTGAGTACCCACATGTGTGCTAGAGACTTCTGAAGCAGGCAGCAGGCCAAATCTGCAGGACAGCCGAACCCTCCAGAGCCACCAAGATGTCAGTAATTCTGCTGAGGCAGAAAGCAAGCTTCAGGCTGGGGGACTTAGCGGACAGAAACATAGCATCTTTGATATGTCAGCAGCTGAAGGGGTTAAACAAAGCTTTTTAGAATCTCTGTCTTTGATTTAAATGCCTAAATTTAAGTTCTTGTCAAGATCTGGGACTGATACATCAGGATAAAATGGGTCATGTACATATCCAAGATATGTATCACCAGAGGGCAGTGCGAAACTGGGAACTAAAATTTAATTTTTATGTGGAATTCATGTGTATGGAAAAAAGCTGCTTTTGTTCTGCTTGAAGTAGTAATATTTAAAAATATATTTATTTCGTTGAAACTCGTGTACCTCTGGTTTTAGAAGCAATGAGGAACTTATGCTTTTAACTGAAGTAAGGGAAAGAACTGTAGAAATGTTACTTGGAGTTCAGAAGAGAGAACTTGCTCTCAGTTGCACAGACCTTGAAAGGTATTTTGCTAGTGTTAGGAACTTGTCAGGATTCAGAAACAAATCGGTAAGTTATTTGACATATTCTGTGGTTACCCTTCTCAGAACCCCAAGCTGTCCCTTTTAGGTGACCGGAAAAGGCACGGTCTGTGCTGCTCTTTGGGGGAAAATCAGTGTTGCTTTCCAGGCTGTGGCCTGTGTCACGTATAGAGATGAGGCACGCAAAGAGTTACTGTAATTTGCATAAAAATGCCAGTAAAGTGCAAATGCGGCTTCATTAATATGAATGAAGCTCACAGGATATTTACAAATTACACAAAGCCCCCCATTTAAAAATATATATGTTTGATGCAAGTCACACACGGTGTGTATGTGAAGCAGTTTCTGATACCGGCATAACACGGCATGACAATAAGTAAATATAATGGTTGTCTTCATCTTCATTGACACAGGAACTCCGATTGGGTACTGACAGTAACAGATGTAGCGGTGGATATTCGTCGAAATGAACTCCAGTATAGTATATCACAGTAATAGGCTTTGTCAATATGAAGCATGCTGTAAAAGCAGGGACTTAAATCTGCATGAGGAAGGGAAAAAAGGGTCAGATTGGAAGGGACGTGTCTTCAGTGGTGATATGAGGCTTGTGCCTTTCCGGGAAGCGTGATGCACCGTACAGAGGCAATAATGAGAGTATAGGGCATTAAAAGTATTTCATTAATGAGAGACTGTTTTCTCGTTAGTCTGTGATAATGAGAAAGATGAAGTGGCTGTGGAAATAATGGGAATCAAAACTGTGGTCTAACATATGGTAAAATAATGTAAAATTATGTCCGGCGTTGACTTACTCATAATACAGCATATACAAGTAAATCTATAGAGGCTTATCCATGAAAAATGATGCTTATCTTCCTTTTGCACTTGTGAATCACCCACATGAGAGTGTATTTTGTCATGAGCTAAACGAAATATAAAAATCTTCCTCTGGATGTTACATGCTAATCATTAATTTTTATGTTATGAAATATACAGTATCCTCAGCTAAATTGGAACATGAATTACATCAACTTCACTCAAAGCTTAAAAGCATTTATTTTAAAATACTGCAATCTAATGCAAGAACACAGTGCTTTGGTATTATAGCTATTTAGCTTCTCAGCAATGAGCTCATCTTTTCATCAAGAATTAAATTCCTAACCAATCCCACAGATTAAAACAGTATCATGAGGACTGGGCCATTTTTTACACTTTAATTACTATCATAAACCTAAATATCAAACTATAATTTTATAACTATTCAGATTGTTCAGTTATACTTTATGGAGAATGAGAATTTGGAGAGTTGGGTGGTCTGTGTTTTATTTTAATAAGAGGCAAAGCTATATTTTTCCATGGATTAAGTCCAACACAGAGAGAACTGTCAGTGTGAAAACAATAGAATTTATCTCCACTGATGTAGCTTGACATATGAACAAGAGCCTGAATTGTTGCCATGGTAATAAATGTGTAGGACTTATGCATGCATTTTCTGCTATAGGATTTTGATTAATGGCATTGACTAAATAGTCTGAAGTAGAAGAAACACTGCAGCAGGCCTGAGAATAGAGATGGCCTGGAATGGGTATGCACACCCTGCTGCACACTTTTACTGGTAAAATAAGCTGTGGTTGAAATCGGACTTGTCAAGTCTCCAGTAAAGTATGAATTGAGGATTTAGCACTTAGGCTTAGTGTGAGAATTTAAAATGAAAAGACAGTCTCTTGAACGTGAACTGTATTGGAACACTTTTCTATTTTTATGTAAGGTATTTCTGCTTCTGGGATGAATGGTTTGAATGATACAAACAGTCCTTTGCCGTCTTTCATGGCTGATACAGGTCTCAATTCAGAAGACAATAAAGTATCTGGCTTGGATTCATTCATTAAGGTACTGAAGCAGCAGGAGAGGAGCACATCGGTATCCGACTGAGCCAAGGTCTTCACTGGGAATAGAGAAAAGTGCTTTTCTGTGACTCAGGGAATACGAAGAGCACCTTGGGGGAGGTGGTTTATTCAGGGAATGGCTAGAACTTGATGGAAAGGCCCCTAAATAACAAGTCCTGTGAGTTCAAGTCAGTCTGGTTGAGAATAATAAAAGCATGTGGCTTTTCTTTATATGTGTGGATGTGTGTACTTAGCTATAGTGCATTTGGAATACAAAATATATTTATTGTGAAAGCCCTAACTATGCAAACTCTGCCCACACTTATTTTCCAGTGAATTTTGGAGCACATATGATTACTAATTACATAAATATGTGGGATTTCAAAATAAATTAGGGAACTTTGTAAACAAATTCAAACAATTCTAAAAAATCAATGAAATGCAAAAAAATTATTATCTACATTATGAAGACACTCACTCTTTACATGATTTTAAGTATGTTTTATTCCCATATTTGTGCATTATAAGAGCTATTTGTGTTTAATCAAGGGTTCAGCTTTTCTTCAGCTCATCATCTGTTCCTAATCAACCCTGTCGAGGAATCAGACTGCTGAATTTGTGATGTTGCTATCATTTCTATGGTAATAGGATAGTTGATGAGTACAGTGTTATTGCCTCATTGTAGCATCAGGGAGAGAAAAAAAGACTGGACTGTGTGGGAGGCAGAGTTAACAGGGACACAAGTGTCTTTAGTTGGAGAAAACAGGAGCACTGCAAATGATGGCCAATTAAAGGTATTTTTGTGAAAGGCTTCCCTTCCAATTTGCCTCAATGTGAAGTTTTATTTTATAAGCTCACTGGTACCTTAGGAATACTTTTAGAAATACTATTTAATAGGTATGTTTCAATACTTTTGCCATTTTATCTTACGTTATAGTCTCTTTGTTTGTGCTTTGGTAATTGCTCATTGAAAACATTTTAAGGCAAAAATATTCTAATTACTTGGAAGTTTTAAAACTCTGTTTAACTGATCCTCATGGGCCCGGTCTCATGCTGACATCATCTACCTCATGTTGGCACCTTTGTCTCCAGTGGGTAGTGGTGGAGAAACACACTCCTTGTGGTCCAACTGGTTCCTTGGGCCTTCTGAAACTGCAGTGAAGGAGCATCAGGTTGGTATTCGTGCTTGAAAACCTGGAAGCAGAGAGAAAAGCTGTATTAATGCTGCTCCTTTTGGTGTCCGTGCCATCTGTTAGTGAGTAGTGTACAACTTCTGTCTGTCTTTTTGCCTTTCTGCCTTCTTTCCCACACCATTTCCAAAGCAAGGAAGAAGGAAAGGCATGCAAAGACAACCCAGTGAGCTTATTTTAGGGATATGAATGTTTAATTTAAGTTACAATGTCCAATGCATTACTGTGCAACTCCAGTGTTTCTGGCACCTTTCATAATTTCCAAAGCTCTGCCTCATGACTCATGTGGGTCCAGGTCTTTCTTGCAGGTAGTGTGATAGATGTGTCCCCTTCCTCTGCCCCAGGAGTCCTTCAGCTGTGGTGTTCTTAGTGCAAGGGGAGTATTCCTGGGGGGGAAAAACAGTATTCCATCCAAAGTAACAGTATCCAAGATATTGGAAAGCTATGGTATGAACCAAAAGCAGGGAATACAAAGCCACATAGCTGGTGCTGATGTTCAAACTGTAGATTTAACTAGGAAAGGTCCAGGAGGTACTGCTTTACTTTCATCTGATTGTGAATTTGGTCTGTCCTAGGTGAGAAAAACTTATTCAAATCCATTTGAACTTTTGTAAGAAGTCAAAAGCAGCTATTCTGTAATCATTCATAGCCTGCATGCAATGAAAGGATTCTTCATGGTGCATACTGGTATCCAAATGTGAACAATGGGTTGCCTTACAGAAAAGCCTCAAACTCATTTTCTCATTCACCTCCCTTGGACTTTGAAGGGGCAGCTCTGATACAACCCCCGCTGTAAGCCCAAGGCAACTGTCTGTCAGGACTGAGGATATCATAGCACATTCATGTGTTTGACAGGTTATCACCTTAATAAGGGGACTTTCAGAGACCTTCCCAGCTCTCAGGCAAGAAGAGAGACCGCACCAATTATCCCGATTTAGCCCCAAAAAATAATGGGCTTTAATGGAATTCCAAGGGCTGCAGGAGGATGCTGGAAATGAAGGAGGAGCCCAGGAGTTACTGAACCATCAGCATTGTACATGGACCTTTGCATACACTACCCAGCAATAAGTGCTCTGATCCACACTTTGGTTCTCAAATGCACGTCCTCTCCTTATCGCATAGATTCTCTTGATTTCTCTGTTGCCAGATAAGGAAGAGAGGTAGGAGTACAAGTGACAGTGAGAAAGAACAAATGCTATGAGAATGAGATTAAACAAAGAATTCCTTCTTAAAGGCTGTACTGAAGTTGCATTACAAATTGGCTACTACCCAGCTTTGAATGATCTCAGAGAGAAGTTAGTGAATCTGATGTAACTAAAGCAAATATCCCAAGCCTGGCATGAAGTTGTTTTAGGCTGGGCTGTGGATCTGAAACCATACACAGAGGATTCTGTGGGGAACAGAGTTTCTTGCAAACTTTGAAGCTGGTTGAATCTTCCCCTAAGCATCTTAACTGTGGAGTCCTCAAAAATCGATCCTGTACTTGTTCGTTTTCAGTACCAACTTGATGCTGAATTCTGTGTTTGCATTATCTTAAGTGGTCTAAAAGGCATCCTTAGGAGTAAAGAGCAGCTGGGTGAGTTCACAGTTGTGCTTGAGAGCAAACTAGCTTAGCCTATAGCTTGGTCTTAGATTCTTCCCTGAGATTAAAGTCCTGCTTGCAGCAGCTCAAGAAACGTTTTCTGGCATCACTTGTTAGCCCAATTCTACTCTATCCTGGAATATGGAAACCTTGCCTTGATTTTCTCACCTCTCAGCTGGATTGCAGGAACATAGGTGAAATCTTTGTTTCTGTTTCTTTAACAGATTCACTTTCCACAGTCAGGATTGAAGTAGACAGTGGGAGAAAGCGTTTTCTCAATAGCTGGTCCGGACTAAGCTGTGAACTCTCTCAAAGCCAAAAACCTGCCCAAACCTCCTACCACCAACTCGAAGGACAAGTTAGGTACTTTATTTTTTTTTTTTTTAACCTGAACACGAAGCACAAGAAGGCTCAATGGAAAAGTATTTTCTGAAGTAATTTTTAATCGTGCTTCAGTGTATCACTAGAAGGTCCTATGATGCAAGAATAGAGAAATCTACAGACACTTATTTTCCTGGGAAAAGGACCCAAATTCTGCTTATCCTTTAAATCATTTTGGCTGCAATTCAAGGTATTTCTAAAGCCTGTCAGATAAGAGCCCTGAATCAAGGTCTTGCAAGTCTGACAGGTCTATGCAGTTTGACAAGAATATTTATTTTATTATTTAGAAGTTAAACTTTTGTTCACAATTGCAATTGATAATTTTGTACTGTATCACATATAACGTTCCTCATGAAAGCCAGGTATCTGTTGCCTCTGCACTACCTAAAATTCATAGCTGTGGGGCCTATACCCCCCAAATCCTATAATACAGAATAGACAGTTAAGTCTCAGATCAAACAAATCACTCACTGGAAAATCAATATCCTAAATGTTTTGGTAGAATTGCATTTAAGTACTCGACCTGCATTTATTTCATGGCAAACCTAATTTTAAAAGGAATTTAAGGAATCAAAAGGCAGATACATGTGTAAGTATCTCTAAGATTCTTGTAGCCATCCATTTGTATGCAAAAATTATTTTAATTCTTAAAATCTTCAAGAATCTTCAATTAAAAATCAGTTTTAAGATATGTTTGTGATGGTGGTGCCGCACACCTAGGAGATGTGTGCATATCAAGAATATGAGAAAATGGGCGCAGGAGTACAGAGATCACCACTCATTTTAAATGCATGCAGGACATATTAGCCAAGGAGTGAGCCATGGGGTTACACCATAGGGAAAATTCAGATTGAAAAGGTTTAATATATCTGTAATTCATTCATATCTAGCTGTGCATTTCTGTTGGTTTTATATTCTTTATCTATTTTTTTTATGTAGCTTGTTAATGGATTGCTCAAGCACGTGTGGGCAGAAGGACATTAGAGCGATGCAAAACATGTTATTCAAAGAGAGATCAGTGTAAGACATGGTGTGTTTTATGTGCTATATCTATACATGTCTTTGGGCACTTCTTTGCTTTTTAGTTGCTGCCTGTGGCAGGGTTTAAATGAAGATATGTTTGCCAAAGGTTGGCTGGTTGGGAAGGGCAGAAAAACATTTGATCCAAGTCCAATAATGTTTCCTAGCATGACCCTGGATGTAGCAGGACCCACCTATGTCTCTAGAGTTCTGGAAAAGGCACTGGCACACAAAACAAAGACAGGAGTGAATCAAATAAAAACTTTTAAGCTCAAATCTGTTTCCCGTAAAATCCAGCTCCATATAAAGAAGAAACTTTTCGAACTTCTCTCAGCAGAAACATTAATAGACAAATGCTTCTAGGATTCAGCTGTTGGCACTCTCATGTGGGTGTGTATGAAAGCACAGCTTTGTGGATAGAAAGAGAAACAAACATATGAAAAGACAATAAAGCATAGAAAGGGGAGTTCTTCTTAAAAAATGTTTTGATGCTAATTCTCCATCAAGAAAACAGGACAAGAAAACAGAACTGTGTGGTAGTCACTAGTTCATAGGATTATTTTTCCATTTTTTGCATCAGTAACATAGATTGCTGATATTCCCTGCGTTTTTCTGGGTGAGAACTTCCTGTAGATCTATTTCCTTTCTGAAGCCACATAAATGTATGCTGGAAAATTACCCTGTTTATCTTTACTGATGATGTCTGCCTAGAGAAAGTGTTTTTAATTGCCCTTGCCTTCTAGATAGCAGTTCTTATCATAGCACATTATCATGTAATCTTCCTGGGCTGATAATATGGCATATGGGTTTATTATTGGGTAACATCTGAAGTGACACAGTTTTTAACTATACATAGAGCTAGACAAGATGCTTGCAACCTTTAGGATCAACGCGTCTGATCAGTGTGAGAGCTAATGATTCCTATTTTTGAAATGCACACAGAAATCCTCAGTAATGTTCACACTTTGGTGCAGGCTTTTATACCTCTAAATCAAATTAAATGATAAATTACACATAGTAATCGTATATAGTGTAAATTTTATACCATAACAGCTTTTAATTATAGATTTTTCTCTTTAAGGAAGTACCTTAGATCCAGTCTCACCAAACAAAAGAGGCTGCCTTAAAAAAAAAGGCCAAAAGAAAAAAAAAAAAAAGCTGTTTCATTTTATATTGGAAAAATACAATGTGACATCTGGAGAATAAATTGTTCAGTCAGCCAGAAATACGCCTTGTAAAAATTGCTTAGGTTTCTGCAACAAGATTATTTACTGCGACTGTTCACCTATAATACAGCACACTTCTGAAATGGACCTTTTATGAAACACATCAAGCACTGTGGAAATGTATTCAGTGCATTAATCTACAACACTACGCACTTTACAACACTTTTAGAACAGATTTTGAAACTCAGACCATCTAATGAGACAGAAAGTTTTTTCTTTATATCCATTCCAGTCACGTTTCATGCTAAGCCCTCAGGGTATTTAACATAATACAATCGGTTTTTTTAGAAAATACAAACAAACAAAATGTATTACTTATCAGATGACTAGTGAGCTCATACTGTTCTCTGCACATATTTCCGTTGCCTATATGTAAGGCAAATACCATGTGTATCTTTTGCTCCAGAGCTTTATAAATATTTAAGCACCTCAAGGTGTGTCATTTCTAATAATCACTTTGTGTAATTAATGGTGACAAACTGACTCTGGTCATAGCAGAGTCACAGCAAGGGCCTGATTCAGAGGGTGGGACCGATTTGCTGTGTCTCTAGGTGTCTCCAGTGAGGTAACATGGAAAAATGGGAGCGATAAAAAGGATGCTGATGTGCTTTATTTTAGGCACTATGTCTGCAAGAAGCTGCATATTTGCTGTAACAAAGTGGTTTCTAACTCTGAAATTGTAAGTAGAGGAAGGATTGAAGCTGATTAAAGAAATATCTAGATTAACAATGAAAAATTCAATTCTATTTTTGACATGCCACAAATAGTTAATGTCTAAATCCCAAGCAAGATGACAATGATGGAACAGATTTATTTTTGCATTTTTTTACCATTTTTTTGGCAATATTTTACAATGAAGTTCCAAGAATGTAGGAGAGATTTTTTCGTATGTGATCCAGAAATCACTGTGTTAAAATAATGAGATAGACACTTAGGCAGCTTTAAAATGCAACAAAATAAATAATGGCCACAAAAGAGGGTATCCTGCTATTTCTAAACACAGAAGGCAGTCTTTAACTGCTGACTTGCCTGAAAGTATGAAGAATATTCTCTTGACTGGTAATAACATTAAATGAATCACATGTTGGGAATGCTTGATTCAGACGTTAGGTCTGCCATACGCTGGCAAGTCAGATTGTCCCAAAACATTTTTTTTCCTCAAGAAGGCCATTATAAAAATGAGAATCAAGATCATAAAATTCGTGAACTGTCAATTGTCATTAAGGACATGGGTGGTAAGAGAAACCAGCTGGAGCGTAAGAATGCAGTGTAAAAGCAAAAGGGTATATAAAAATGCACTTATTTTTCAGTTCAGCTTCTCCTCTGTTCCAGCAGCATGGTTTATAGGAAGATCTGGTGCAGGTATGCTATGGGTCTGCCCTCAGGCTTTGGGGCATGCATTTGAGCTGGTCCATGTTTCCTGCCAGTTGAAGTTGCTCATTATGAATACCAGTCCAAAATGCTCATCAGTTTTATAGCACAGGACATTAACTTGGAGATTGCAACTGTGGATCGCAATTACTTCCAATACTTTATACCACAATATTACATTTTCTTTCTTGCAAGATGATGGTAACATATGGAGAAGGCTAAAATTCACTGACTGGAAGAAATGAACTATCCGTTCTTGAATTTTTAGTTTCTGCTACTCCATGATTGGCCTGAGATAATTTTAATCTCATCTCAGCAGTCTAATATTAATTTATCTTGATTGTGGATAGTAGAGTGCTTTGCATATGTGAACTGCTGAATTAGTGGGTTTGTTTATATTTACAGTAAACCAAACCTTTAGTAAGAAATGGAAGTAATTCATGGCAGCGTGTGGTAATTGAGAGATGATATTATCAGCCAGAAATTGTCACCTGTCTTCTTGCTTTCAAAGATATTTCTTAATGTTTCTTCTGTGTCTTGCCACTTAAAATTAAATCATTCCAAGATTGTGAAGTATTTTTCTTTGAAGCCTTCTGATGTTGTCATTTTTGTCAGTCTTCAGATGTTCAATTTTTGCAGTGCTCCTGATTTCCTGCAGATTTTATTCTTTCTTCACAGAATGATTCATGTCATTTTCTAGAAGCAGTCACTACTGTATGTTTACTTCTTCTGTTACCAGAATGCCCATGCCATTAGAAGTCATACTGTTTCCTGTAATAACCTCTGGTTTCTTTGTGCTTAAAAATGTCATAATTTTTCTCAACTGCTGTTAATGGCATTCTTTTTATTTTCTACCTTTATTTTGCTTGATTGCTTTTACACTCCACTCCATTGTGCAGTCCTGGTGCTTTATCTAGCTTCATTGTCTTTGGTTTGTTTTGATTATGCTTTTGTTTCATGTCCTTGATTTTCCATATACACAATGACTTTGAGTTTATCTGAGATATATTTGGAAAATATAAGAGCATTCTACTACATGCTGCACGTAATTATGAATGGAAATGAATGATACGTTAGATAATATATATTGTAATAAAGAATAACCAAAAGATACGGAATAAAACAGTTGCTTTACCCAATACTTACTTCTGTTGACAAAGCAGCAAAGAGAGAACTGAATCAAAGCCAGCTCGGGGAGAGAAGTGCCACCTCTTCACTTAGGAATTCTTTTACACCCCCTACCTTCCAGCTAAAGCTTCCCGAGGACTGCTGTCTCTCTCACCTTCCATGCCCTGGTGGTTGGTGCTGTTGCTTGGGGCAGCTCTAAGAATAGCATGAAGAGATTCAGAAACACATCAGCAATGGGAGCTAGAAATAATGTAAAAAGTCATTCTCTTGCTATTTAAATTTCCCCTGATTTGGGATTTGACATTGACATCAACAACTGGAATTCCAACTCCACTGCAAAACACAAGTTGTGCTTTCTCTTGTCCCTGACCCTTCCTGGCTGCAGTAATTTCAAGGGAAAGACCCCAAATGTTGAAGATACTGGCTGTTCCTGTGTGGTGGGAGAAGGGGCTAGGCAGGCCCCTGGCCTAGTGCCAGTCCACATACGTTTCTGCTGCTCTTCAGACTCTAGTAAATCAGGTGTTTGATCATATGATCAGCAAACAAAGTATGCAATACAGTAATACTAGGCAGAGAGAACACAGGGAGCTAAGTAGGGCTCTGGGTATTAGTGATATTGTCCTGTACAATTGAAATAAAACTCAGTCAGATTGCTGCATAAGTGTACGTGTCACAATAAGGAATAGGAATCTAAAGTTAACCAAACTCTTTGAGCTACTAAAACTGGCAAGGCCTTGTCATGTTTTTCAGTAACCACTGAAAAAACCTGTTTCCCTGTACACATTTGATGGACGGAGTGCAGCAAGAAGAATTTGCTCGTGGATTCATGGTTATAGTGTAGACAGCTTTAAAACTTCAGAAATTTTTCCTGTTCTGTTGTGATCCTGCAATGAACTGATAATACTCTTCTTTCTAGGCTCAGTAATCCTTGGTCAGCTACCTGGGCTTACAAGATCATTAATTTCTTTTAAACCAAATCCTGGTATTAAAAATAATATCCAGAGTAAAAGGACATCAAATAAACAAGCTTCTGCTCTGTAAAACTTCATATAAAACAAAAAGGGTAAGCTAGCACAATCATAGTAACTATATTATAAATCATGCTATAAATCCCTCCATAGCAAAAGGAAAAGACTACGGAAATGGAAAAATTCAAGTATAATACTTGAAATAGGAAAATATGTACATTCTGGTACTAAAGTTAGTATCCATATGTAATAGCCACTCCTCAAGCCTGCACAACTGCTCTCCATACAACTTGCAGAAAACCAGTTCTGGAGGAATTTGGTCTTTCACTGTACTAGCAAAGTTAAATGTCCTAGCTTTCTTAAATCATTGTGGTTCCAGACATCAAGGAACGATGCAGGTTGGGCTTCTCCTGTGTTCCCATGCTGTAACACTGCCGTTTAATACAGTGCTTTAGCCCTTTTCGTAAAGCATGAGCTGGCTAGTCCCCATGCATACAGTATGTGAAAAGGAAGCACATGTGCCACTGTGAAATAACTCCTGTGTGTGTTCTCTCTGTTACAGACTTCAGCTGTGTCCTTTCTTTTGCTGCCTGGGTGGACATAGGAGAGTCATTTAAACCTTGTGGTGTTATCTTCAGTTTTTCCTGAGCCATGTGATCCCTTCTCACCTCATTATCTGAATTGGTGAGTGGGGTCTAGTGCTTTTGGGATGGCAAGGGAGGTGACGGGAACAGCAGAAAGGAGTCTCCTTACTTGAACCAAAAGGTTGTTGTTGTTCGGGTTCATGAACTGTTTGGCAGATCCATGAGACGTCTCATGGATGCTCTGTACCAACTCATCTATTGGGGCAAATAATGATGGGAAAGGTAATGGTCTTGGATTGATGGAAAATGAAGCCTTTGGCTAGAAATAACGAGTCTCTTCAGGCTAGACAAGTTCTGGAGAACATGGGGTAGAAATCTATATTAGCAGGAAATGTGCCTATCGATTAAGAGGGGAATACCTAGCTAATTGTTTTATTAATTAATGTAGCTGGGGATATCATGCTTATGCTGGTGAAAGAAGGAAGAAAAACGCGTGATTGTGTTTTAAAAAGCATTCTCCAAGTAGCAGTTTATTCTCTTATGCAGTAGTTTACATAGTTCATTGGGAAAAGATAAGTCTTTCCATCCCATTCAGAAGCCCCAAGGACACAGAACAAACTTATTGGCTGAAAAACTGACAAATATGTATTTATATACTATATTTCTCCGCTAAATTTTTTTTGTTTCCTTAAAATTTGATAGTAAACCCTTTTTAAAATAGTTTCTGTGTATAAAATTATATTAAATAGTTTTCCCAAAATGATCTTTTAATGCATACAGATATTCTGTCACTGCATGGAATAATAGTTTGCTTTGCTAGAAATTAACTTCAGCTTTCTCATTATATTTTTTCTGCCCAAAAAGAAGCTAAAAGCCTGATTATAAGTTGTACTTTTACCTGATATAAGTGGGACAATTTTTCTAGTTCTTACAGCTTGTAGCATGAGAGCATGAGTTTTAGCAGCACAGAGTGTGTATTAGGCTACTTACATCTGATAAATCAAATACAATCCATGTATTAAAGAAAACCAGCCAGCATCCAAGAATTAATACTGTAGCTTGCTTTACCAAAAGTCTAGTTAGAAATTCTGCCAATGTCTACCTATAAAAAAATGGACTAACATTACAAATAATATATTTCACAAAAGAGTAAAACAAGTTAATTATTTCCCTGCATACAGCAAGGTATTTTGCCAGGACTAAAAGTTGGAATTGAAGCTCTAAGTCTGCAAATACTTCCAATTTTCAAAGTTTTTTGAAGTATTTGTAACAATCTTACACTTCTTTCAGAATTTAATGAGATTTGCCCTCCTTCAGTATAGCCTTTCCACATATGTATCTTAGACAAATTTAACAGATTGATCTAAAAATCATACAACTCTTTCTTCTACCCTGCCTCCCCTCTCTTTGAGACAATTGTAATGAATTCAGTTGTTCAGCTCTAGATATTTTAGTACATATCATCTGTAGAATAATTTGCAGTGTTATGTTATAGTTTAAATAATGCTCCCTTGAAACAAACCCCACTATTCTAATCATTTATTGATTGACTGACACTGAAATGCTGTAGATCTCTGGCACAACTTAAATTAGTATTTTACATCTGATGCCACATTGCAAAATATTAGCATTCAGATTAAAAGCAAGTGCATTCTGCCAAGAAAAGCTACATTTAGGGCCAAAGCAATTGGATTTTGAAATACATTTATGCTTATTTTTTAAAGCATTTCAATTTTGGGAAAATGAAATTGAGGGTAAGCTTTTTGCCTGGTACTGTATACGTCAGGGGTTTACCCAAGGGGATAAAAACCAAGCCACGAAGTTAATTTAGCTTCAGTACTAGACAAAAGTCTCTTGGCTCACATACGCAATGCTAAAGGTTGAGAACAGCTGCAGATCTCTTAAAATCATGCTTTTTCTGCAAAATCAGTTTTTGTATTTCTATATGCACCATCTATTTATAAATATTTCTATGGCTATGTAGCTTCCTCTTTATAAACAGGTTATTTTAGTAACCATTTCATCCACATAGAATTTATTCCATTTCTTTCAAGGTCAGGATTAAATTAAAAGAGAAAAATATCTAGAGAGCAAGATTTTTCTTAGATGTTATTTCAAAAGGTGATCTTTCATGGGGTAATCTAAGTGGGTTGAAATGTTATCTGTACATAAATCAAATTTGAAATATTAAATTTCAAATTAAAAATACTAAATTAATATTAAATTAAATTGAAATATTAAATAGTGTGGATTTGACTCTGAAAAGAAAGTGAACTGTGCTAATTTCTCTCCTTTTTATTTATTATAAAAAACCCCTAAGAGCTACCCAAAATCAAAGCTGTTCATTCAGCCTGCGCTTTTATAAACACTGTTGGTCAAAATGTACTTTTGTTTTATCAAATTAAACCAGCATTTTTAAAAGCAGAAAAGGAAGTACAGCGAACAAAAACATTCAAGCTGCTTAGTCTGTTTTTTCTTTTACTAGAAATGAACAAAATAGATGGTGGTGGTGTAGAAAAGAATTTTTCAGGAGATGTGATATTTTTTGTGGAGTAGAAATTTGAAACACCTATTGAAAGGTGCTGCCAATAATATTTGAAAAAGTTATCATGTGCAGATTTTTGACTAAGGTGTTTATTTTTAATTATATTTATTAATACAGGCTTTACTAATTGAACTTTCAGTAAAGGGTTTTGTAGTCATTAAGAGATGTTTCTCAAAAAATGGCATTTTGTGTATATATGCAACCATGCATAAGCTCAGGTTGGGTTTGCTTTTGCGTACAAATGTTATGGGTACATTCATATATTTTGAAGAAATAAAATTTGTGTATCTAACTCATTATACCACCTTGATGTCACCTCACAGGAGGCAATTTGCTATTTATGTTGATTATTAGCTTTGCACAAGCTGTGCTTACTGTAGAAATGGAAGGAGCATTATGTTCCGATCTGCTGACCCTTATAGTTTTGGGGGTTATTTTTGGGTAGTCTTTTATTCTTTTTTTTACCATCCCACATGCATTTAGTTTGGAGTTTTAAGGGTTGGATTCTTTTGTTATTTGAGTTTGTTCGGACAGAGGCTGCCAATTTGGGGGTTTGAGGTTTGCAGGTTACATTGCTGATTGATGCCAGGCGTGCTAAGTGAGTATGTAGTAGCAGCACAGTGTGTATTTCTCTGAGTGTTCAGTCCTAATGGATAAATACTACTAATGCAGTAGTATTAATGTCTGTGACCTCAATGATGCAGTTAGAGAAATGGTAAATGGCTTAATCTTTGTCAAAACATCACAGGTGATCAGTTGCTCCTGGATTTAATGGAACGGTTGTAACAATGTTCTTCATGCCTCTAGCACCTTTTTACCCCTCCTTGGCCTGAGTATTTCTCTTGTCTTAGTGTGTTAGTGTGCAGAATGTGAATAATGCCAAGGCTCTTCTTTGCCACTTTTTGTTAGCGTGCTATAAATATTAATAAATTAGTAAATCATGAATTCTTTTCAGTGACAACTGCAGCGGAGGCTTAAGTGTTCCAATTTTAAGACATCATTCATGTGAAGAACACACAGTACTACAGGCTATAGCATGTGTGATAGTAGAGCTTGACATTGCCACCTGCTTGGCTTTTCTTACATGTAGAGATGTCTTCATGTCTGTATGATTTGCTCCTCATCATGGTACGATCATACACTTTTACTGCTCCTGAATAGCATTGCCTTGCCCGGTATTTGACGTTATCTAGTGTACAATATCAAGTAGAAGTCCTCATCTTATCTTGTGTTATCAGTGGGCTAGAGAAGCTGTTAGTTCCTTGAAATTCTTGCTTTTTTTTTTTTTTTGAGATGTGCTTTGGTGATCATTTACAACTACCACTGCGATGCTGAGCTCCCTCCCCCTTGTCCTGGCACACCCACATGTACACACACACAGTTTTACCTCTCATATCACAGGGGGAACAACTGTGACTTAGTTTCTGAAAGTCATATTTAAGTATAGAATATGGAGCACTGCTCTATTAAGAGCTATGATAGTAACACTGAGTGAATTAAAATTTTATGCAAATTTCAATTTATTTTAAGAGTGTGTTCAATTAGCTGTTCTTGTTAGTTATCAAAACAGATAGATTATAACATAATTATCAATGACTACAGAATTATTATATTCTACCCCTTCTTTGTCAGTTAATTATTTTGAGTTAAATGGTCAATTTAGGAATAAAAGATATTTTTAAGATGACTTTTCAGGAATCAAGTCTAAACTTTTTTTCTGAAAATTTTCCTAGACCACATTTTGTTCAAAATCACAAATGTTTTTGTCCTCAGACACTACTTTGCCACTCCAGAATCTTCAGTTGTCCAGTTTTAATTATAAAGTTACGTTGACAAGTTCCCTGAATCATTAAGGAAGTTAAGTGACTTCTAACAATTACTTCAATATTTTCTATTGAAAAATACTATTCTTTTTAAGCTGCATGATCCCATAATGATCTACAGAGGCCAGGGAAGTGGATAAAAATAATAGCAGCTTTCTAATAAATAGAGCTTTCTTTGGAAAATTATAATTTTACTTCATAATTTCATTTTTTGCAATAGATAGAATTTGACAGATAATTTTAAAATGCTATGGAAGGGATTGGCTATTTTAAATGTCCTAATAGTACTGTGAATGATCCCAAGGCAAAAAGCATAGAAAAAATATTTTCCAGACTATGCCCCTTTCTCTTAACATCCACAAAGAGCATAATGGTTAGAATGGAAAATGAGTATTTACTTTGGAAAATTGCTTGCTTTTTGAATAAGTCATGTTGCACAGGGTAGAATGGAATAACATACATCATAAATTAATGCTGTTAAAATGAATACTTGATATGAATCCTGGGAAATGTTCTTTGCCATCAGTGTTTGAAAAAAGTAGGAGCTGTGCAGAAGCCAAACCAATTTGCATTGCTTGAAAACACGTAGGTTTCCCACTACTGATGAATTAGCAAACACTCTGGATCGCCTCCATCTTGTAGCGTTGTTAGTGTTTACCTAAAAAGCAATAGTGCAAGAAGGTACAGTATGTGATTTGGAAGTAAATCAATACTGAAGTTCAATAAAGAATTGTAAGTTAGAAGAGCAAAATGAAATGAAATTCTGTGCCCCTAAACACCTGACCTAGATCTTGTCACAGACCGTAGGCCAACAAGATTGTCTAATGCAGAGTTTCTGTCTGCTTGTGAGGAGACATTTCTTTTGTTTCATAAAAGTCCTGTATTCCTGCTGGGTTAAACTCAGTTACAGGATCTCCTCTCCAGGTTTGGATGTGTTCTGGTAATTGTCAGCCTTTTCCTTTTCCTTCTTCTTCTGGTTCTGTTCCATTTATTTCTTATGCTATTCTCTTGCCACTGCCTCATAAATGGTCGAATTCTTCTCAGTACCTGAAGTACTCTGATATAAACATATTTATATTTTGTGATAAATTGATCAAGCAGCTGTCCTCTACCTTTTCTGTATGAATTAATATTTCATTTTTCTGCTCAGAAAAAAAATACTCTCTGTTATCTAATGTAAAACATGCATATTGTTTGGTTAGTGTGGCCAAACATTGTTCTTGAGCACAGCTGCCATTGAAAAGGAGAGACATCCACTGACATACCTTGGCCCTGCGGCTTCACCATTTATGAAAGAAACGCTACAGACCTTTGCTCTTTATGTGTAAGATCACATTTTTTCCAGGTTTTTAACGAAGCAATTACTGTAGTTCCTAGCATAACCACTGCTATATTGGAATGTTTTGTGATCAGCATTTTAAAAATGATCTGATGACAGTAAGAGCAGCTGGTAAAGATGGAGGAGACGAAGAATCTCTGCAAGTTTCTTCCATATGGGACCTCTCCTCGGCTATGGTGTCTGTGTCTGTAAACCTCAACTGGAGTAAGTGGGAAGCCCCTCAGTTTGGTCCCTGAGTTATCCCCTTGAACTCAAAACTCCCTTCCCCAAAACTCATTTTTATCTGCAAGGCAGTGTAATCTTATACCTCCAGCTTTATAGCCCTGAAATGCAAGTACCTGGGAATTACTATACTGAAAGAGAGCTCTAGTATAGCTTAGACCACCATTCTGACTAATAGGGGTCATCTGTGAAGCACTCATTAAGGTTTGCCTTAATATCTGAAACAAGGAGATTTAAATCACTTGAAGTAATTCTTTGTCATCGTTAAGTAAAATTCCTAGTTTCAACCACTGTGTATCCCAAGAATTTATCTACATGAAATCTAATCCCTCTGTGAATCTTGTTAAATTTATGGCCTTAGCAAAATGCTGTGGCAAGAAGATCCAAAATCTAATTATGTGTTGTGTGAGAAAAATTATTTTCCTTTTATCAGTTCCTAATTTGCCCCATTTCAATTTAATAACTACCTCATTTTATTGTATTATGGGAGAGAAGAAGAAATGCTCCCAGTTGACCTTCTTTATAGCTTTCATTACTTCTTAATACACTTTTTGTCATGCCTGTTCCTATTTGTCTTCTTTTCGAGAAAATAAACAAAATAAGGATAAATTGCTTTTTCAACTCTTATCTAAGATTCTTAGTTTTCTTCCATCATATTTGTCTGCTTCTGTGAACCCCATTTCTACAGTACCCCTTATGACATGCAGAAAACCTGTAGTGTTTTTAGTGTGCATTAGTTCATTCTTTTCCTTATATAGTAAAACTTTTTTTTTTTCATTTTATGAGCTCTTGTTCCTGCTGTTGGCCATCCTTCAGGTCTTTGCAATATTGGGTAGGTGCCTTTCCCATAATAATTCCACTCAGAACTTGCTAAGATGAATGACTAATTTCCATTATCTCCACAATGTACATTAGTTTTCATTTATCAATATTGATTTTTTTCTGCAGTGGCTTTGACCTAGATAATTAAGCCATTTGAAAGATACTTGCAGATATCTCAGGACTTGAGAAACCAAAATAACTTTATCTTCAGTAAACTTTACTGCCTTGTTTATTTTTAGTTCATTATGTGCCAAACACCTTGGTCACCATTAGTGTTTTATCAAAAGAAGTCCAAATTTGAAGCTTGATATGATTATAAAAACATCTCCCTTCTTTCATGACTGTTTAACTGAAGCACAGAATTACATCTTTGGTGGTATTTGGGCACATGTGTTGTGGGACTAAGTGTGAACGAACTTGCTCTGGTGTTATACCGATGAGATCTCCGGATGGACTGTCCAACCTGGTTTGGCTATCTCATGAGTGGGCTCTAGACTTGTATGCTGTTCTCTGCTGCCACAGTATCTTGTATCAGGATCTCACGGAATTGACTTTAGAGAAGACTTTCCCTCTGAACTGTATGTAAAATTAACAAGCCATTATAACTCAGTGGTGTACTGTACTGTATTTATTTCTCCCCCCTCTCCCTGAAATGGCTGGCAAATTTAATTAAAAAATCTAGGAAACAGAACTGGTGATTTTGTGTTGAGCTCAGAGCATGTCCTGTTTGAGGGTGCTTTCTGCACTCAACACCCTTTACGCTTGTTTCGTGCTCTGGCTTTGAAATGCCAGGGAAAGGATGCCAGGGTGTCTTCATCATCATGATTATAGAAATTTGCTATAGCTCAGCAAGAAGGCACTGAAATGCTTACAGGGAGTCCGAGAGAGCCCTTACCTTGTTCATATTTCATGTGACACATAGATTACCTTCTTGTCATCTTATATTTCCTAACTTTAAATGCTGCGCTATTTGTCTGATGTGCATCTTAGTCAGGATTCAGCATAATTCTTATGAATTGATTTAACCATCTTTGTCATCTGTTTATTGGACTTAAGGGGTCTAAATCTTTCTGTCACTGAGCTGCACTGTTCCTTATCACTTAGCACTGCTTTTTCTTCACCTTCCTTGTCTCTCTTGTATGACTGGTGCATTTTTGGCACTAAATCTGGCCCTGCTGCTCCTGCGACAGCCTCATTAACTTTATCCTGAGGTGTGGATTTTTGTCAGTAGCCTTTTCTGAACCCAATCTCATCAGTAGATCAATTGTAATTGTGCTCTGAAATGGTCCTTGCTGTCATTATTAAAGGTAGAGTATTTAGCCATTTGGTTTTCGGGACTCGGGTGCAAGTAGTACTTGTTCCCCCTGCTTTACAACCTCCTGACATAAGCAGTTATTTTTAGGTGTGTAACTTAGGTTGTGAGCATCTGATGTATAAGAACTGCTTACAGAGCAGGAGTATGTTGGTACAGAGTGTGTACCTACAGTATATGAGCGTTCCCATGAATTCCTCTCTATTCTTCACTGCCACTGTATCTTCTCCCTTTCAAGGGCATTTTGGAGTGGCAGTGGGGGTGGTACGCAGAAGGCAGCTTGCTGCTGACAACTCTGGCATAAGCATTCTTTGTAACATACATAATTTGGATACCTGGCTGAATTTTCAACGGTAATTAACAGGTTGAGTAACCTCAGCAGTTGTTTATAAAGTACCTGCAGAAGTTGTTCTCTAGGGGGTGGGCATTTTAGTATTGAGCAATTTATACTCTGGCAGATACACTCTGTAAGCAGGATTTTACCTACATCCAAATTCACATTTAATTAAAATTGAGTTAGGTACAAGCAGGTTCCCCATAAAAGCACTAGAAGTAGAATTGTTACAAAAGAATGCTCTGTGATAAATTTGGAATAAAATCAGAACTCTCAAAATAGCAGGTTTTGTATTTCTCATATGCATTTTTTTTCTTGGGGAAAAAGTATTGATAAAAATATTTTTAATTAATATTCCTATGTTCCAGCAAAAGTGAACCTATTGCAGAAGAGAAGCGCACAGAAAACATGTTTTGAATATGTATGCTAGATCCACTGAGCTTTAAAATATGCCTACATTTGGCATGATTCTAAGCATTTGTATATATAAATCATGTAAAATCCGTACTGCTATAATATTTGCCTTGCTTTTCAGAGATTCTTTAAGCTGATTGCATAGAATTAGTGACAAAATAATGTCTTGGTACACAACACGGTCCAAAAGTTGTTGTTATCTTTAGATTAGAGAGTGGAATACAGTCCTTGTCAGTGTGTGAGATCTTGTTTCTTTAACTGGTGATCAAAATCGCCTCCTGACAGGGCCAGGACTACTGGAACACAAGGATAAACCACAGTCTCAGAGGCATCCTATTCAAACAAGCTAAGTAGGTGCAAGGACCCATAGGGTTTGGGTCCTGTTTCAGGCTTGGAGAAAAACACTGTGTGTCCCGGAATAATTTAATGTGCCATAATTATAATTTATTTCTCTGACTTGCACGGCTGTTTGGAAGAGACTGTAAGCAGAGGGAAAGCCTCCCTACAGTGAAAACCCGGGAACAAAACCTGACAGTAGCTGTGTATGTGTTATTGACACCTACATCTGGGCCCTGCGGATGGCTTGTTTCAGGCTTGAAGCTAACGGAGCTAAACCAGCTGGCCAATTTTAACAAAGGAGAAACCAGCTAGGTACAGCTGTATTTTGAAATGCTACTAATAACCTTTAATAGATTTCAACTAACAATTGGTATAATTTAGACACAGTGCTGCTGCGGAGGTAAGAAGAGCTGACCAAGTTACAGCAAATCAGGCACTGTGATGTGTTTCAAAAGCACTTCCATCAAACCATCTAGATTCAAGCAGATATCACTATTGATTATCACTTATTCTACTGTGAGTACCGAAGGAGATTGCAAAATGCTCCAACATATACCAGAAAGGATCATAGATTTTCTCTTTCAGGTTTTTGTGACTGGGAATAAAGCGTGCTTCAGTGTGTTTGTATGAAAACAAGTATAAAGGCAAGGAAATGGATCTGGCTGGATTTATTCTCAGGGGAAAAAAAAACCATAGGAGGTGAGGCCTAATAATGTCTCTTAAAATGTCTTGAGGTATAATATATAGAGGATCTGAAAAAAGTCAGAGACATTAAAGTGATTTTCACATGCATGTATTAAGCAACAGAGAAGTAATAACATGAGTATACTCTTCAAATCCAGTGGCATTACCGGAGAAAATACTACACAAGATTATAAAACTAAAGGTTAGATTTTTCTACGGTGCTTTTTCAGCGTTGCAGTATCCTACAACAATGTGACATTGACAAAGAGATGTTCTTTTTGTAAAGGTAAGTAAGTATCACTTACATGCTCTCTGTATTAAAAAAATCTGTAGTCGTCTAAAGTTGTTGAAGTTTTACCAGCATAAAATATGAAGCATTTAGATTTAGAGTAGTATTTTGTATTAGAGCATATTTTGGAAATAAAAGGGACCATTTCTATGTCCTATGCTGCCCAGGGCTGTACCTGTTAGAAGGATTGAAAATCCCATGGTGGTGTGAAAACAGATTATAATCGCATCCTCAGTTATCCTTTGACGTCTAATAAGGCAAAAAAGGGGCACAGTTATGAGAATCTTTAGCAATGAGCTGAGGAGGTGAATGTTTACTTCTCTGTAATTGTGTAGGTATGCAGTGGGCTGACAGGACAGGATGTGCTGTCTGTCTTTCTGCTGAGAAATGCATGTTCTCAGGTCTTGGTATAACTCTGGTCTCCCCAGCCCATTGTTACTTTTACATTCTACTACTACACATTATGGCTTCATGAAGCACATGTGCTATAGGGGACCAAAGAATGCTCTTTCATACTGAGGTACCACATGGCATTATTTGACGTGAAGCTGTTTTCTCGTGATCCAAGCCCATTTGAAGATGATGTGCAGTACTGCCAAGCTTGAATTGACTGGGATCACTCATGAACATATATCATGACACTGATTTGCTTTCTTCTATTGCATTCTGCATGATATTGCTGCTGACCAGATTAGCTATGGTGGTGGTGCTGTTGGGAGGACAAAAGTAAATAAAGACCATATTCCAGCCAAAACAAGATTTCAGACCAGATCTTAAAAATGGACTTAAAACAAGCCTGTGGTTGTTTCCCTTTTGGGAAACCTGGGAGGCCTGAGACAATAGCTGTGAAATATGAATGTAACTTAATGCAGTAGGGGACTGATGTAGAAAGCCACATATTACAAGCAGTACTGATGACATAAGCACTACCCTGCTACTCCATAACACTGATCAAGTGGCAAGTTTAACAGAAATGAAAGGTAGTGCTCACTTGTTTTATGCCAAATAATCCACTTGTAGAACTTATTAAATAAGATGATGTGGAAGCCAAAAGTGTAACTGGATTCATAAAGATGTAATGCCGATTCATGAAATTAAGTCCAGCCCCTATTCCAATCCACATGAAAACTTCAACTCAGAAAGTTTTACTTGGGAGGTATGCCTTGGAGAGGAGCTCTCCACACAATCCCTGGTTCCTGGTCTTCATTATTGCCTCTTGGACAATGTCATATCCCTGCTTGCAACTATAAAGATACCACCTTTGGGGTTTACATGGCTCTTTTACTGGGATGAAGTTGCAAATTTGATAATTCCTTCTGCAGTTACTGAATTCCATACCCCCAGGTCCCTCTCTATTGTTTCAGTGTGCTACCCATGCATCTATTGTAAAGGTGCAATGTGTACGTTATCTCCTTTAAACATAGGTGCAGAAGCTTATAAACTGCCATTCTGATGTTCCTGACTGGGAAACTTGCCCTCCACTACACACATTTGGTACTCATACATTATCTTTTGGCTTCCTATCCACATGCCCATCTGTTATGATGGCATTGTGCCTGCTCACAAGATGGTGTGCCAGCTTCCCTAGACAATGATGCCAATCAAATAAGAGTTGCTGCAAGTGCTTTCTTTTCTAAAAGTAGCCCCTCTCAAGTGAAAGCGGTGCTTTAGTGGTGCCACTTGTCTCTTTTTTTCCTGTTTACACCTGCTGACACTTATCCTTCAAGATAGGGTTAGACTAGTAAAGGAAAGGAAGAGATGCAGGGTGGGGTGACTCTAGATTATCAGAAAATACAGGCAGAATCACAACAGCAACTTCCGAAAAGCATATTAAACAGAGGGCACACTGACCCTGTTGGTCAGGATGGATTCAAAAGAAGGCAATAGGACGTATTTAACTGGAAAGAAGGGCTTCAGGTTGTGTTTTAAGGGGTGGGGGAATAAATAAAGGCACTCTGTGTGTGTGTGTGTGTATATATATATATATATATATATATATATATATAAAAAGCATGCGTGTATATATATATATACAACTTTGGAACTGTAGCCTATAAAGCCGAAAGGTCCAAGAGCAGGTAAACCTCTTTATAGCCTGTCAGTGAAGGGTAGTCATTCAACTCCCAGGAATTATACCTAAGCAAAATTTGACATATAAGTCAAATTGCTTGACAGTTTGTTATAAGATGTATGACCAGTTAGGACTGGAAAGAACCCTCTCTCTTCATTTCCATTTGTTATGTAAGCAAAAAATATGAGTTCAGTATTTCACATCTGAATGTCTGCTGCCACTTTCCATGTTTTTTGCTTTCATTTGAAGGGATATCTGCTCTGAGAGCATGAGCTTAGGCAGAATGCAGAACATTTCTTTTTGCATTCTGCAAAGATCCAATGGTGTTAGTATCCAGAATTTCATCTAGAACAAAGCAATGATAAAGCCAGACAGAAGTTTACAAATACTTTGTGCATTTGTGCAATTGTAAAAGGATTAAGGACTCTAACTCTATATGTGTTCAGGCAATTTTGAGAACTCTGATCAAATCAACACCCCTTTTAGGTATGTAATCTAATTGTTTCCTTCAGAATACCTGCTCAACTTAGTATTTTGCCTACCCCTTAAATGGAGTCAGTACCTTATTTTTAAATTGTCAAGTCAAGAGCTAATTATTGAATTTGCATAGCATATGGTAAGAAACTGTGAAGCAGTTCCTGAGGTGCACAAACCTTGCATTATTAATCCACAGAATTACTGGGGAAAAATTAATCTTACACAGAAATAAAGAATGGCTCTCAGTTCTTACTTATGATGATCATCTTGATACTTGAAAGCCCCTTAATAGCCCATTAGCAACCCATTACAGCGATCTTTCTGCTAAGGTGACCATCTCCTATAATGACAGATGTGATTAAAAGGAATACAGGTTCATAGCTTTCAGACTGGTTAGCAGTCGATACAGAATGCAGGCATTCAAATGGCAGGAAGAGAAGAAACTTGGATTATAGTTTCTAAGAACGAGCTGGGGAGGAAAAAAAAGAGCTGACTAAAGAACAACTACCTTTTCTCTCTGAGCATGCAGTGCAGCCCATGTTCTCAAATGTAGGAGTGAAATATTGCAACAGAAGAAGGGTTGTTATTATCAGTAAGCAGCAATTGAAGACATTGGTCTCTGCAGAAGTTTCTTGTAACTTTTCTAATTATTTTTATCCTTTTTTTTTTTTTTGTAGGGGAATATTGATGCAGCAAAACAAAGCAGGAGGGCTATCTATATTGAATAAGGGAGTGTTTGAACTCTCACTGCCAACACATGGAGTAAGAAAGGCTGAATATTAAACAGTCACAGAAGGTGAAATGAGCTGCCTAAAGTGGCCAGAAAATGAACTATCAGATCTAGAAATATAATCTGGCTTCTGAGCTCTGGTCATATGTCCTACCTGGGTCAGACCATTACCTTTTGAGGGCACCAGGGTTATGGAGAATGTCTAATTAGCTAATAATTTGATGTGGTTTGACCTGAGTAAGTAGTGATAGGACCTAACACCTCTACAGGGATAAAAAGGTAATAGTCCATGAACTCTTACTGGCTCCGCAAAGAGAAATGCAAAGTTTTACATTCGTAGTTGAAATTGATCTAGGAGTGTATCTGTCAGTTCATGACTAGAGATATTTCACAATGTAAGAGACCTCTTTAGTCATAGAAAAAGGCATAAAAATCTCTATTATATGGAAAGAAAACCTGAAAGCTAAATTTTAAATTTCACTCTGCAGAGAACAATAAAAGTCAATCATTGAGCAAAAAAAAAAAAAAGCTCAAATAAAGCTTTACTTATAATTTACATCCAAACAATTTACATCAAACATTTTCTGAAGGAGGGAGATGTGAATGACTCACTAGAAAGTGTAATCTAGAATAACCCTTGACCTTCCATTGTGTCATTCAGGCTGCTGCTACCTGCATCTGTTCATTTAATGTAAAAGCAGCTCCGTTCTTCTAAGGAAGACTTGAATCCATTACATACTAGCATTATTGGGACACAGGATTAACACACTGTAAACAAGATTTATCTTATCACAACTTATAGCGAGAGACTGCTACGTAGAACTGTAAATTGTCGTGAAGCTGTCTCCTTAATCCTTTCTGCATTCATTTTTTATTAGATTTCTTACTGCTTCTTTCAATCATGTTTGCAGATTATAAAAAGTAAGAGTTTGGGAAAATGCAGTCTTTTGAGCTGTCAGCTCTCTCACTGCTGCATAGACAGAACACATATAACGAAACACACACACACCTCCCGCCCCCAATATTTGCTTCAGCATAGTGTCGTGTGTAATTGTGCTGTTAGCTGCAGTCCCCAGGTGAGATTGGAAGTGATTTTTGTCTCCCTTATCATGGTTTGATGACTTCTGTAATACTAAAGGAACACTCATTTATTAGACTGTCAGGCTGGGAAAACTACCAGGTTGATATTGAAATCACTTTGGTTTGTTAAAGTCTTACCTTCATTTCCATTTCAACACTTCAAACTTTCTGCATTTGTCAGCAATAAGGCACATACAGCAATAAAAACAAAGCACTAGAAGGAACAAGGGAATTGGGTTCTAAGCGGGGAAGGAACAGGAACTTTGCTCACTCCATGCAGAGATGTCTGATCCTACAGGCAGGATACCACGGCAGCATCAGACACCTTCCCTGCCTGTGTAGCAACGTTGCATCACATGGTCGATCAAGAAGGGAAGTTGAGCAGATCTCTGTCTCTCTCAAGTTCAGCGTGGTCACTGTTTCTTATATATGTTTGTCATAGCTGCCCATGACCTTGTAGGAAATCTCCCTGCCTTGCTCTGGAAGGAGAACACTTCCCCTCTCACACCCAGCTCTTGCTTTATAATCCTTGTTCTATTACTCTTTTAGGAGACGGTATCAACCCTGTCTTGTTTCAGTTTCTCAACCAGTTATGCTGGGAAATCCTCTCCAGAGTATTTGAGTCTTTGATGAGATGTCCAAAGTGTCCTCACAGTGCCGGTTCCCACAGCAGGTAGCTAACAGTGCTACTTTTATTGACAACAATTTTTTTCTTTCTAGCTCCTGCATAGCTGTTCTTCTCTAGAAAGCCACAGTACCCCACCCTCCTTTTCAGAAACATGAGAAAAAGTATTTCTCCTTGCTTCCTGGGCTTTCATGGGTTTCCCAATCCAAATTCACAGCTGTCCTTCCTCCAGGGAAGAAGACCACCCCTGCGAGCAACTTTGCCTGCAATCACTCCTTAGGCAATTGTTACTGACTGGATTTCTTCTGAGCCCCATCAAGGGACATACATAAACCTTATACTGCGAGTATTTAGTATATAATTTCTAGTAGGCTGTTAGGAGTAATGCATCACTGCTTCAAAACAAAATCTAATTAATCACAGAAGTGACTCCAAGTGAGTAATTAAATGGAGATAAAAAGTATAAATCATACAAATGCCTAATTAGTGTCATATGATTACAGTTTTCAAAATGTCTTATGTATCTAAGTCACTTTTGGAAGTGGGAATGCAGCTCCTGTGTTACTTAAAGAGTTTTGGAAACATTGTATACGAGTTCTGGTGTCTTCCATTCAGTCCATTTTATGTGTTCATGTTGAGTGGTTCAAACACAGGTATCTGTAATGGTGCAGGCTAGCACAGTGCTGAATTGTGATGGCCAGTGTTAAACTGGACCAACTGAAATGCTTGGCATTGCCTCTGTGTGGAGAAAAGAAGGTTTTACTGTATTTTGCAGGTGTATGTTTTATGATAAATGACATACACGTGATTGATATTAAGAGAGACCGATCATGTCTGAGGGTGTCAGGGTAATTAAACAGAAATGTTTTATTGTTTCCAGTGATCAGAGCTCTGTTTTCTTTCAGGAGTGGAGCCTGGATATGAGACGATAAATATCTCTGGTATCATAACTCATTTGATCAGATTCATTATATATAGCTTTACACATCTTTGAATTCTGACTGAATTTGCAAAACGGAAAATGCATCACGTCTTAGGGTACACTCAGATAAGTAAATACATATCTTTGTCTGCACAGAGGGGTTTGAAACAGCAAAAGAGAGAGGTGGCTGACTAGTTTTCCTCAAAGGAATGATTTTCCAGTTGTGCACTCCCTTAGTTTTTCCTTATGGTTTGGTGACTGTTTTGAGACCTAAAACTGCATTATTACCTGAGTGCCCTGCAAGGGAATTGTTCTGAGGGGGATGGTAGAAGGGGCAGACTAAACCAGGGAAGCAGCAAGGCCAGACAGCGTTTGCCTTGTGTTTGCCCATGGGATTGAAGACTGGTGCCGTACTGGATGGAGGAGCGTAGGTGAGGGATGGGGCAGGACCTAGAGCGGGATGTTCTTCTGAGCCAGTTAGTCCATGCTTCTGTGAAAACTTGCAGAGGTCTCGGACACAAGACCGGACCTGAGGCAGAGCAGATCCTTGGAAGAGAGGAGGCACTGATTTGCCTCGTTCTGTTCCTGCCTGTGCTAGGTTTCTTAAGCCCAAATTGCTCCATGGTCAGATTAAGTCTATGCTGATGCCTTCTCAGCAACACTGCATGAAGCACATTTGGGAAACTAATCTCAAGAGAAGCTGCTTTTTAAAGTTCCTGTAATAACTGAACAGTTTGCAAGCTTCCTTACTGGTTTATGTTTGTCGTTGCACTCAGGCATGCTGGGCTGGATATACTGGGGCAGTTTAATGTGTCATTAATTCTACTGTTGAGCAAAGAGGAATTAAAGTAATAAGGTAAAGAGACAAGCAGTTAGGATAAATCAAAAATAGAATCTGTGTGTATTTGATTCTCCTGCAGTGTAAAATAAAAAATCATTATGCCAAAAATTAAATCATAATACCTTTTATAGAGTACAAATTTTAGGAAGGAAAAAGCCATGATCTGCGAGGTGGAAGTGGATGGTCTGAGAGGACTGAGTGGCAAAACATTTTTAAATGAAAAAAACTAGTTTATGGTCCATTCTTGTTATCATGTTTAGAGGATATTACAGAGTTGAAGAAAACCTAAAAAGAGTCAGTATGAAAGAAGTAGGGACAGATTCATGTGCATGTTGCATATAATGAAAAAAGTACAAATAGAAGAATCTTACTATGTCAAAAGATGTGTAGTAAATGGAAGAGGAATTAGGAAAGCAAATGAAAAGTTGTTGTGAGACATGGTTTTTGTATTATTTGTTAGCGGAAGCTAAAGGGGGTAATCCAATGGCTTGTCTTGAATCGCTGCTTCCTAATGGAGTTTGAGCTGTAGGAACTGATCTGGGCAGCTGGTGCAGTCCCCAGCATTCACCCTGACACCTGGCTGCTCCTTTTGCTTCCCTGTCTGTAGGCTCTTTCTAAACTCTTTCCTTGGTTAGAAGAGCAGCGAGCAGGGCTTAGCCTTGCTGGATCCAGGAGAAACCTTTTTGCACAGAGGTATTTTGCTATGTCTGTTGTAAAGCTCAATGCCTTGGAGACAATTAAATTGCAATCTTGATTCATTTGGAAAGGACTGTATCTTCCTAGGTGGATGTTAGGAAAATTTGCCAAGGTAGCATAGGAAGGAAAACTACCTCAATGATTATTGGCTATCAACAATCTCACTGGGAAATGTTTCACCTTCATTCGTAAATGCTTGATTGTCATCACTTGCAGTAATTCCAGCTCCAAACCCTTGTCACTGTTTTCACTAACTAACCCGATACAGTTTTCTCATTGTTATCACTCAACTACAAAGACAAATCAATGGGAAAGCCTGACTCCATCTGATAGCAGTATGGTTAACTCCAGGTATTCCAAAGTCCTGATGCCAACTTAAAAAAAAAAAAGCATTGTTCTTAATGAAGCAATGAATGTTTTATCCCTGTTTCCTTTTTGTTTCTGAGTACAATCTAGGGAATGTTCCTGTCATGTTTTTCAGCCTTTTTTCCCCTGCAACCAATGAAGTATAACATTATATTCTCTCTTCCTGATGGAAGAATGCCAGCGCGTTCAGTGGGCAGGGCACTCTTCTTGCTTACGTTACATTCTGATTCCACCATGGCCCTGCGAGGTGACTGGATCTGCAGTTTTCCCGTAGTTACTCACGTGCTTTGCAAGGGAGGTTGAAAGCCATGGGTGTGAAGTACTGGATGCTAGTTGTGTTATAGGGTTCTCTGGAACCATAAGATTTTCTTGTGTCCCAATTCCTGGAGGCATATCTCCTGACCTCTCATGTACAGTAAGGAACTGCAAGAAACTCTGGGTAGTTTTCACTCTCTCCTAATCTTTGGCATCGTTCCTCAGACCGTCTGTATATCTATCGGTATAATGCGTTGCTTAACATTTACCTCATTTATGTTTATTTAATCATTATTTTGGCTTTCAGTAGAAGTTTATGAGTGCTCAACTTGTTTGGAAATGTTTTTCTTCGTTTCTCTTCTAAAAAAAAATCAGTTTGAAAATAAAGTCCCTATTTTCTATTTCCCAGTGAGTCCTTGGTGCTCAGCTCCAGCATATATGCTGTCCCTCTCGGTGAATTACATATTTGGGCTTTCCTTTCTGCAGCCTGAGGAGAAATTCAGAATGGTATCCATTCCTTCCAAGTATTTTCCTTTAAGTTTTTGCTTGGAATTGTTAATTTTTTAGTTTGCCTTAAACGTGACAATAAGCACTTCTCATAAGAGAAAGTGTCAAAGAACACCAACTATGAGTCATTAATACTAACTTTATTTTCCACTCCTAAGCCTTATGAGTTTCAATTTTTCTATTAACTACATAGGTTTCTTTAGATTACAAGGAATGTATAGAACATTTTTTAATCTGCTTCTTTAAATTGCTGCTATTATTGGGGAGGGGTTTGCATCCAAAAAGCTTTTGTTCTCACTCTAAGTGAAATTGCTCATAGCATTTTAAATGCGAACTACAAACTAACAGAGTTTCTCCTTAGCAACTGCTGTCTCTGCCAGTGTACAAGCTGTATTCTGCGATTTGAATATGCAAAATGACTAGGTCAGGCTGTCTTGAGGATATAAAAAATATTGGATGAGGTAAAATTTTGCCTGAAATTAAATTTGCAGAATATCAAATATCTGTTGTTGAGTTCTAAGCAGATGTTGAAAAGGTTTTCCTGGATGTCATCCTTATTGATAGTATGTCTTTTGATCTGAAGCCAAATAAGAAATCTGGATGTTAGTCTGGATTTGGAAATTTTCTTTAAATAAACATATTAGTTAAGTATGTAAATCTGCTTATCATCACTTAAGGAACGTTGCCAGAGTAAGAAACATCTGGAGCTCAATATCAGCTAACTTATTAATTCACATTTTTAGTATGTTTCATCCAGAGTGTTGTAGGATTCTGTTATCTCAATTGCTTAAGTCAGCTTTATCTAAAAGGCAATTAGTTGTAAGTTCTGTTGTTTACATTTAGACCCATAGGAAATCCACGGAGTATAGTTTTATAGGCCTAGTTACTTAGCCTTCCAGATCTGTTCAGAAGTAGGCCAATACACTCTGCAGCACGAGGAAAGCAGAGCTACAATAATCATGTCTCTGAAACACCGATGCTTGCTTTCACAGGAGACAGATTCTGAAAATTAATTGTTACCGTTTAGGATTATGAATTACGTGGTCTGGTTTATTTATCTGAACTCATCACCGTGTATTTCCAAGAAAGGATTATCTGACCTGTTCTTGATAAGGACGTAAGTACAGATATCAATACAGCCTTCTGCCATAAAGCTTCCTCAGTTTTATGACCACATTTCCTCTTCAAGATTAAAAAAGGTTCTCTATCTAGTTCAACTTTTAAGCACACCATTTGTACGTTAGCATTTTCAAAACTGATGGATGCTGAGTGTGTCTTAGTGTACTTCTGTGGGCATAGATGGGAGGTTTTATTAACCTGTGATGTGTACCTTGTAGTTACTGAGGTAACGGAACCTCTATTTGAAGGAAGCCTAGTAAATTAAGGATATGTGTTCTTTAAGGAAACATTATTTATTGGTGGGTAGCAATTAGTCTAAGTCTCTACATGAAAACCCATGAATTTGCACTTCCCTGTAATTATTACAGAGTCTGCCTAGTTCACGTGCCATTTTTGGCTGTGTAGGTAAGATGACTAGGAAAACAAGTGCATAATTTCTCTGTGTATCAATTGCATGCGATTCTGAAACTCGGGTAGCAAACTTTAAGAATAAAATATCCCATTGCTTCATTTTTTACAATGAAATTTGTCGATGGTGCTGTTATTAAAGTAAAACTTTGCAGATCTGATGGAATTTAGGAAATGTATGAGCTCTGATTGATATCCTAAAGCAATTCAGCCCTTGCTAGAAACTTGGTAACACTGTGAGGTAGTTCAGGTTGTGGACTGTAGAAGCAAAGGCTGATTTAGCTGCATGATCTTGCAAGAGGATGCTTCTGTTATGCCTTTACTCCAGCAGCAAGGAGGAGTTGGACCCAAAGCAAAGCATTTTGTGAATTCCCTTTTCTCAAGTGCTGTTCATTGAAGTCACGGTCCTGTTGATGTGGATCAGAAGTGTTGGGCTTGTGTCCTTGAGTACAGCCTGTAATGCTTTATGATTACATAGTGCTTGATGTGGCATCTGCTGATTAATTTAAATGCAGTCTTACAGACCATAATGATCAGTATTACTATTTTTAATAACTTGATTATACGTAATGGCTTTGGAGCAAGGGCTTTGCTGTTGTTGGTACTTGTCACTGTGGAAGGAGTACTGATTCGGGGTTTTATTTCCTTGTTGCTGCCCCAAAGTGAAAGCTAAATAATACTATTCATGATAATTTGGAACTATGTCAGGTGATGGCTTTAGTTTCTAAAGATGATTTTGGTTGGTTCTTGCTGCTGCTCTCACTATGGAAAGTCACATTAAAAGAAAAAGTGCTTACAGGTTTTTGATATCTGAAAGGAAAACCTGAAATACGGTGAATCCATTACAGAATTTTAATATTAATTTAGCAAACAAAGCTTATGGGTATGAGCCTCTGTTAGTTTTTAAATGATCATTATGTTTAATTTTTAATAAGTGGAAGTTGCTTCACAATGTACCTGTAGTGAAAGTTAAGCTGCTACAAATGTTTTTTGTGATTCAAGTATATAGTGTATCAGTGAATACAGCTGCGGTCTGTACTACGTGTATACTATTAGAGAGTGTATACATAGGAAAAAACATTTTTTAGGAGGAATAGACAAAATAGAACTGGAGGGCAGTGTTGAAGAAGTGTTTCCTACATGAAACATAGGCAGCATTTAAATTTGTGTCATATTCAGCAATTATACATTGCGTAACTCAGCATGTCAAGTACCTACTTGTACTATTTCCTTATAATATGTTATGTTTCTGTATCACAGATTAAGATTTTCTACTGGTCAAGATGAAAAAACAGAGGTAACATTCATACAGGAATGTTTCCAGTAACTTCTTTTTGAAGGAATCTCAGTGTTGGAGAGAGAGAAACCTATCTCAAATTATTCAAAAATCTTTTTCACATGCATGTCAGTGTTGGAAAGAGCAGTGGAGTCAAAGGAATCTTCATACTGGCTTTCTTATATATAGGCAAAATTTAACTAACAGGGAGCATTACTGCTATATGCTTTTCTGATTTTAATTAATGCTATTTCATCTGTGTACAGATGACATACTGGGTTGGGTTCGTAATGTGTCTGTTACTGTGAATCCATTACTTCAGGTGAGATACAGCAGTATGCACAAGCTGAAACCTGTTCTTTGAATTGGATTACACCCATGTGTAGGCTTATTTGTATTTATGTTAGTTTGGACCCTCTCCTGTCTCTTGACTTTCTTAAAAAAGTGAAGAAGCTTACCCAGTCACAGGGGCAAGCTATTCAATACTATGTAAAGAAACAGTTGCCTGAAAAGAAAGAAATCTGTGCTATGGTTAATAGTTTTTCATCTACGTTGGGTGAAAGAGATGAACTGGCTGGTGCTCTCCTTGCCTTGTTTGTTCTTCTGAAAAAAGCGTAGTAGGAGAAGGTGAGTCATTGGTATGTTAGAGAAAAAGGCAGCTCAGTACAGTATTTGTGAAGCAGATTTACTGATATGTTTGCTGTTAGGAAAATGCCACTGCACAGGCAGTGAAAGGTCTAAGAATACTTCTCCTAAATGATTGTGTGTGTGTAAATGATCGCCAATGTAGCTTTTAGGCTGAGAAGTTTTGACAGAGGTGTTCACACAACTTCCATGGAGGACTGTGAAGACAAATACTCTTTCTACCATCACTGGGGGCTACAGATTGTTACTTGCTGAATGAAAATGAAAGTGCTTTCGCTCATACAGAACACAGAATTTCATCACATTCATATATCTTGAAAAAGCTGTTGAAAGGGAAGATATTTACTGGAATTCAGAAAGAATTTTCTTGAATTCTTATGGTGATAATGGGCCCTGTTTCTGTGATGTGTCACTCAGCAGGTGTCAGCACTGAAAATGTCTAAAATTTTCACATGGAGTTTTCTCTGTTATATTGTTATTTTTAAAGAATAATAAATAGTGGGTTTTGTTGAATCTAAGGAAGAAATTTGTTGTGACTGTAGATTGTGATTCTGCAGAGGAACAATGTGTAGTAGCAAATAGCCAATGAATCATACTTTCCAAACAAAAAGTAGTGTATAAAAAAGATCAAGGTTTATTATGCCTCATTTACTATCAGAGAAAAATGTACCAGCAGATGCAATGTTAGCAAATTCATGGTCCACTGTTAACTTTTCCACAGCAGATGAATGACTGTCGTTGATAGACTGGTCAGACAGACTAGAACAAAATAACATTTATCTTTTGCAGATCAAGGATTCATCTGCTTTCTTTTCAAAGAAAAACATGAAAGTTGGAATGAAGTTTTATTGGGAGTGATGCAGCACCTTTGTTGTCAATAGCAGGCAGATGAGGAGCAGAGTGACAGAAGGTAAGCTCAGTGTTCATACTTAATATTTTCTTGCTAAAAGGCATGGAATTCTTCTGAGTCATTCATACTTTTAAGAGCACGATTGAGCAAGTCTCAGTGTTCACTACCAAGTGAGGAGGCCAAATGATTTTTCCAAATTTACTGCATGGAACAAAATAATTTAACCGCTCAGCCTTAAATGAGGTCTTCCTTCTCCTTGCAGGATGCTGTTTTTCTTCTAATGACTCTGTTTTTTTGAGGGACATTCTTCAGTATGGCTAAAATCACAGAATCACAGAGTTGTAGGGGTTGGAAGGGACCTCAAGAGATCATCAGGTCCAACCCCCTTGCCAAAGCAGCTCCCCAGCTCATACTGCACAGATAGGCATCCAGATGGGTCTTGAATATCTCCAGAGAAGGAGACTCCACCACCTCCCAGGGCAGCCTGTTTTCGTTGTGTACTAGAGAAGACCCCATCCATATTGGTAGAAAAGATCTTGGTCCAAACACCTTCCCTGCCCTCCAGTTAGACTGTGCCTTTAAAGTACAGGAGAAATGCTGTAGTAAAGTGTTAGTATACTGATAGTTTGTGTGGGATTTGTTTGTCTCCCAATCTCTCAATTTTCTTGACATAGAAGGTACCCTGCCTAGATAATGTATTACTTTTATAAATTTGGAAACAATCTAATTAAAATAATCTGAAAGCTAGGTTCTTGCTTTGGTTTAATTACAGGAAAAGTTGTGAAGAAAAAAAAATTGTCTTTGATTTCCTCCTGTGCAGACTAACCCATCTTCTTGAACACATTAGCGCACTTATAATGCTAAATAGGGGCTGGAGAACTGAATCTAGTGGTAGCCCCAATGGCTATTCACTATATTTATGCTAGGAAGATACATTAACAGAAAATTAAGGGAAACAAGCAAAAGATAAAATTGGTGGTCTTATAAACCTGATTTTAGCCAAAGATTTCCAATTTAAACAAGGACGTGCAGAAAAAACCAAAACCCCTCTCTTTAAATAAACATCTGTTATTCTTCCAAAAATATTAGAGCACTTGAAAAAATTTTGTTTGCTGCTATCCTATCTAAAGCGCATGGCCTTTCCAATGAAACATCCAGTATCGAAAGGAACTTTTCTGATGAGAGCTGAATAAACAGTAAGCTAATTGTTTCATTTGCAAACTATTAAATTTGTGATAACCCTGTTTAAACACTATGGCTCTACTGTGTTTATCTGATAATTCTTTCTTTGCAGTATGGCCGTGTGCTTTCAAATGTATGTTGTCACATCTCTGATAAAATGGAGTTGAGAGTGATGACAAAACCAGGAACATCTGGGAAATGAGAACAGAAAAAGCTAAGTGTCAGATAGCAATCAATGGATCACTTACGGCAATTATGCTTCGGAAGTGAAAGTAGTTCGTATGATGTAATTTGCAGATGATGGGGCTGGTGAAGGGAGTCAGTGCCACTTCCCTTAGGCTGTTACGGAGATGTCTGTGCAGATGTCTGTCCCAGAAATGCCACACATTCAGGAGAAGCTGTCAAATCCCTGAGGTGCCACCCACTTCAGATGCAATAGAAGAGGGCATATGCCCCGTGGCACTGCCATCCATTAGAACAATCTCTGTAAGCTGCGCTGTGAAGAAATGAGCAAACCGGAACAGAATAAAACATGAGTTGTAAAGCACGGAGAAGTTCTCCTTCCAGTCACTTTAAACTTCCTGGCTCAGCCTCATCTCGACACTTCTCCAGTGACACACAGCTTGCTCTGTTTTGCCAGGTCTGTCCTTTCCCATTTGTCCAAGGTCAGATTTTTGTCATTTCAACTTACCCCATTTTCATTCTTTATGTTTTCTAAGTGAAATTAATTTAGTGATTTTGCTCTCTTCCTTTCTACATCATATTAACTAATCACTTGCCTGCGTTTCTCCTGCCTCAGTTTGGCTAACGTTTCTCCTGTGCAACAATTCAGCTTTATGTTTACCTCCCCCTAGCACACCCCCCCCACCTCCACCACTTATTATTTATTAATGGATTGCACAACTCTTCACCAAGAACCTTGACGTATCTTAAAGACGCTCAATAATTAAGCCCCACAATGAGCCTATAAAGGATGCAATTATATTATCTATTTACCAGATGGCTAACCAGGAACAGACATAAGTTAGGTAAATTGCCCTGGGTTAAAAGTTGGGGAAAGGCAGCACTGGGAATAGAATCCAGAGTCAGCTGAGTTTCTTTGCCAAAAGCTTGTAGTACTACAAAGTACATATACCAGCTGTTTGGGAATCACTGTGCTGGCCCAGAATTGTCCTTTTCTAGCTTAGAGCTTAAGATCTATTATTGAATAGCTTTTCGAACTCAATCCTTGCCCTTTTCTTTCCTGAGGGGACAACAGAAGCATCTGAACTTGAAATCTTAAAATAAAAGCCTGCCTGTGTTCTCAGGTCTCTCCTGTGCTAGTTTTGTAGGTTAGTTAGGTCTGTGCATAGGTGGAGTGTTTTTATTCTAAAATGTGTATTGACAGGAAAACCATTTAAGGAAGAGAAGATGATTGTCTGTCTATCTTAGTGTGAGCCAGTCACCCTGTCCACAGCATCAAAAAGCCAGGCTAGACTTGTTATCTGTGTGACCATCTGGACTACATACTGAATTCCCTGTCGCCATTACACAGATGAATCACACTTTGTAAATAGTGACTTTAAGGGGGTTTTGCTAGAGCGACTTGTTTGGTGAGGCTGACAAATTTCAAGCAGTTCCCGTAAGATTAGATCTTGATGTCCACGTTCATCCTAATATCATAGAACCCTCTTCAATATGTAGAATATCGAACCGAATATAAGCTGTAGAATATTCCAGAGGAAGGGTTTGAAGCACATTTATGGAAGCATTAAAACGGCACTGACAAGTTTCATGAAATATTTTAGGATCATTTTAAGCCTTTGTGGTGGGACAGTGTTACATTGCAATGTAAATGACTCAGTCCTTTCATCATCCATTAATTCACTGTGATCTTGAAAATCTCATTTTAGAGTAGACGTTCTTAATTTTGATGCTGGGAATTAATCTAGGAAGGATAATTCTTACAGTAGACAAAAGTATTGATTCTCAGCTGCAGGAGCTGCCAGCCAAAGCATGATCACATCCATAAGGTTGGTCTGATCACCAGTCTTTGTGTCCCTGCTCTTGCTGTCCTAAACTGCACCATGCCTGTGGAGGGGAGGGCTGGTGTGCAAACCATTGTCATTATTCATTTGTAACCACGAAAAAATGCTTTTTGGTCATTTTGCTTCTTGGTTTTTGGTGCATGCCTTGATATATTTGTGGGTTCCTGGAAACTTTCCAGTATGAACTCAGGGCAGTAGTCTCCAAACGTTTGGTATTGTCGGCACATTTCCAAATGTTCAGGAATTCGTGCGTTCTGGTGCCCAAAGCGTTGCCTTGCAGTAGGGCTAGTTGCAGTATCTTGCATAGACTCAGTGGGTTTGCAGATGATCTCTAGGGGCCATTTGAGGTTTTGGCTTGAGAAAGATTGAATGCTGAAATATAGATTGCCTTTCTATTTTGTGGGGGGGAAGAAAAGTCCATCCATATGAAATTGTGCTCATTACTGAGGAAAATAAATTCTTGTCTGTCAAGCAAATGGCCAGCTTTTAGAAGTGGTTAGACTTACACATCAATTACTAGGGAAAACAACACCTGTGTACACTAATTATTTCTTTAATGGAAGGTTTGCAGATATAGGGTCAAATTCACCACTTGCATCAATTGTACGCCAGAAAAATTCCATTGTTGTCAGTGGAATAACTATTGATTTACACTGGTAGGTGTTAGAGTAAATTAGGTGAATAGTATGTTATGGCGCACAACAGGAGTGTCATCGTAATAGTTGACAGCTTTAACTTTTAAATATATACTTCATATTATTCTTACATGATCAATGTCCCTTTAAATGCTGTCTGAGTTAAATTGAGTACAGTTTTGTTTCTTGTCTTTGTCTCATGTTTGTTGACTTTTTACTCTCCTTACTACTGTCAAAAACATTTTGATGCTATAAATTAGAGCATGGATTAAATACATTCTTTCTGACAAGCAATGTGCAGTGTCTTCACTTCTTTCTTCTAGAAGATACATTATCTTTTTTATTATTTTGAATCTGCACTCTTCCGTTATTCTGAAGATCAGTAGAAGTACATCTGAGACCCAGTTATGGAAAAATGATGTGTCTGTATATATATATACACATATACATATATATTTATATCCTGCTTGTGACAGATATATGCCTGCACCTGAAAATATCCACAGTCATACAAACTGCAGTTTTAAGGAAGTTGCAGGCTCTGTGTTTCTGTGTTTATTTACTAGGGGGTTCCATCTGATACAAGATCTTGTGTTACCCTGAGATTGTATCTGATAAATAGGAAAAATCGGTTTAGGTATTCCTTCTCACTGAAGAATTAGGTGTAAAGGATCAAAACTGGAGATGTCATCATGCACTGGTCGTACCTCCCTGTGCCCAGGCACTTGAGGAGAGGTTGTCCTAATTCCCACCACAGCCAAGTGTTCCCCAACGTGTCTGATGCTCTGGCAGGTATGTTTATGACTTATAATGATGGAGCGAAATCTTTTTCAGGCACAAGTTGACTTGAGTGAAACTTAGTCTGTTTGTATTAAAGGAAAACTTCACCAATGATGTGTGTGACACCCATTGCACAGGAAGAGTGATGCTTTTTGAAAATCTGACCTTGTCACTCCCTGTGGTGCAAAGTACAGTAGGAGTTAACTTTAACCAAGATACACACAGGAGTAAATATCAAAGGCACTTAAGTATACGTTTTAGGTGCAGAGGTTGGCAGATAGTGTTGTATATTTTCACTGAATACTGTATTAGGCCTGTGATTTGCAGGCAGGAGAGAGACAGCAGAAGAGTCCCTGTGCAGCTGTCCTAGGGCTTGCAAAGTCCAGTGACTGTGAAGGCCAGTCTCATCTCACGCAATTCTGGTTTAGATTTGTCTTCATTATTGAGCATGCTTCATATTCTCTTCCTCCGCTCGCTGCTGTTTCATTTCTTCGTTTGATGTATCAGGAAGCCAGATGAAGCTCAACTGGCAGCAGAATTTAGGCTTTTATTAAGTTAGATAGAAATCCTTTCACTCAGTAATCTGGAGAGGTGGTTTTGTGGGTTTGGCATGATGGTCTTTTTAATTACCGTAGATTTCTGATCCTCTGCACTCCCTGCAGCTTAGTATATAGTTGTGAACTTGCAACACGCGTGTCAAACTCCCCTCTAGTGGTTGCTCTACACAAAGAATAAACATAAATTTAGCTTGGTGACAAGTGTTTAACTCTGGACTAGAAATGATGACTATTCATGTGAGATTCTGGTTGTACGTAGGGAATTTATTTTTTTGTCTTTCCTCCTCTTTTAATGATTTAGTTACTTCACATGTTGAAACACTGTAATTAAAACATGAATCATTGTCAAAGCAAACAAACAAAAACAATCAAACAAGAAGAATGGTGGCACTGTACTCTGCGAGACGCGAATGTGCCACCTATTGGTGATGGCTTCGTGCTTCTTGAGCATTCCTTCCAACAGGCCAGCGGCCATGTCACCACGCACGGTGTCGTTTGTCCCCCGCAACACTGTCCAGCCACGCGCAGCTCCCCGCACGGATGTATTAATGCGATGCTAGTGCTGCAATAATATAAAAGCAAGAATTGAGCAATAAGTGTGAAATAAAGAACTGAGTGTTAAAAATGTGCAAAGAATAGAGTGACTCATTAAGTGTCATTAAGAT
Organism: Laterallus jamaicensis coturniculus; assembly: GCA_022605575.1. Taxonomy (NCBI): domain Eukaryota; kingdom Metazoa; phylum Chordata; class Aves; order Gruiformes; family Rallidae; genus Laterallus; species Laterallus jamaicensis. The sequence goes on along the minus strand of JAKCOX010000017.1, from coordinate 14,431,592 downwards.
TAAAGAGTTCCATTTCTTGCTAACAAGAGTTCTCAGCAGCAGATTGTGAAACCAGAAATATACTCTACAAGGCAGAAGTTTTTTGCTATGTGTGAAGAGGAAAGATATGGTGAACTTGTGTGTTTCTCAGCCATCTGAGCTGTAAATTTGCACCTCTACAATCCTCTCAGAGAATCTGTTAATAACTTTTTGGAAGCTATTCTGCTCCAATCTTATAAGGCCTGCGCAGGGTCCACGCATGGAAAGGGAAAAGCCTAGGGACATCTGACTTTGCAAACTCTTTTGTGAAGGTTTTATTTCACGGTTTTCAAAAGAAGCCTTCACTCATCCTTTTTATGTACACTTGGAATTATATTTCTGTTGATTATCTGTTTTACACTGGTACCTCTGGTCTTCTCTAAGTGCCAGTAATTACACTTGTGCATTCAGAAGTGAAGACTATATTTTAAAGCTGTAGTTCTTACAATTTAGTTTTCTTATGATTTATATAGCAGTGAGCAATTCTGCCCTCTCTTCAGAATACTCTTTGGTCACTGCTTATGGTACAGTACCACCTCTACTTCATTTTATTTAGTAGGAAACAATGAAATGGAAATGTTACTAGTTTCCTCAGCCTGAAAAAAGAAAGTACTAGTTAGTAAAAAATCTTGAAACATGTTTTTGCTGATAATCTTGCTGTTTCCTTGCAGCTTAGTTTTGGTGGTAGTTTGGGGGTTTTTTTGTTTGGTTGTGGCTTTTTTATCTGTGAGTCGCTCAGCTTAGTGAAAGGACAGAGTCAACCCTGACTGGCTGCAATAAGCTAAGCACTGGCGTGTGACATTAAATGTACACACTAGAATGTAAGATGTCAATGAAAACAAAACCAGTTCTGGAGAGATAAGGTAATAATGACAGCTAGCATACAGCAAGCCCAATTAAAATACACTGCAGCATAATATTTGAGTAATCGTCTGAAAATATTGTTTTTCCTCCAAGTTGAGATTTGTCAGAATAACAAAGCAGCCCAGCAACCTAGATAAAACTTGGAATGGAGAACTGAAAAAGCACATTTGGAAATATGGGGTAGGCAGTTATACTCATAAAGATTGTAAAGCAATAGTTGTGTCAGGTCCTCTTAAAAATAATATGCTTTCATCTTATGTCTTAATGTAAGACCGTCTTTTATAGCAGATGTTCTGGGAGTACTCCCTCCCTTACGCAATGACAGAAGCATACCAATGCTCCTAGAGAGGTTTACCTTTCAGAGCTGACAAGTGTTAAAAGAAAAGGGGGGTGAGAACAGGTTTATAATCTACATCAGAGATATGTGGGAAAAGGTTTTAAAATATACTGTGTAAGGGAGAGGAGAAAAATCAGACACATTAAATAAAATCTATATAAATAGTAACAGTGAAGTCATACAATGATCTTTCGGAAAATAAGCCCTGCTAAAGCAGACCATGAGCAGTGAGAGCCTGCTATTTCTTATGGGATGCAGTGATAAAGAAATTACATACTTATTTGAGAGGAACATAAATAAAGATTAATAGGTTAATGAGTTATTTTCCTTTCATTACTATACTATTGTACTTTATTATAATTGCTTTGCACTCATTTAATTAAATTTGAACTAGGGCCAACACAAGATAATTTGTTTTCCCTGTACTAAACAATGAGTATGCAGATTGGAAGTACTGAAGCAGTAATCAGCCCTCTGTTTGCAACACTTTTCTACTCTGAGTAGACATTATAATTGATAATTTGATTGTTGCAGCACTCCGTGCAATATATTTTAAAGCAACATTAACATAATGGAAATTATGTTGTGTGCCTAATCCGAGCTTTTCACTGTGTAAGTATATGAATCCTGTTCTGTAATGAATTAGGGCACCATCCACCAAACACTTGTACAACCTTTACGTGCCTCATTCTGGAACAGAGCTATCTGCTTCTAGTCTCCATTCAACGTTTTCCCTATCAAGTTATATCACTGAAGTTGTACACAAAAAGAGCAAGAGTCACAAGCCAAAATAGCTAAGCTGTGCGTTTTGGTAACAACTGATTTGTTCTGATGTAAATCTGTCATTAAAATTAAGTAGGTTTTGTATAGTCCCAGTACTATTCTTGCATGGTTTTGCAGGAAGATGGTTATCCAGTCCATTACAATTTATCTTTTCCACTGTCTCTTTCCAGCTTCTGAGAAACCTGGTAGCAATTGACTTGAAGAGCAAAAGTACATGACATGATTCAGGTAACAAGGTAGGACTTGTCCATGCATGTAATATACACAAAGTAACCTCAAGCTCTCTTTCCTTATGTTTGTATATGCATTGGGCTTATTTAAGCAACAGAGAGTATTATTTGTGTATGTTCTACAAGAATAAAACAAGAGGCTGGGGTTGTTTCATCTTTTCTCTACCCCAGTCATATGTCTGACAGGCACTTTTAATTTTTTGCTTCCTGTCACCCCCAGTGCCCGCTGAGGAGTTAGCCTCTAGATGCCCTGACCAAATCAAGTCCTGAGAACAGTGGGACAGTCCTAAGCAGTTGTGTGTGACCTCAGCAGTCACCAAGGTCACCTTGCTTTCCAAGTGAAAAAGAAGTGGAAACACCAAGTGAAGTGTGATGGCTTATAAAACTCCACCAACATTGAATTTTATTTGTTTTCTGGCAAAATAAGAGTGCCTTTGCTTGCATAAATGTTTGAGTCACCTCACTTAATATTTGCCCATTTACTTCTATGGCCTGAAGTGTCCCTGTCCTGAGAAGGTTAGTGGTGGGTTTGCAAAATAAGCTCAACTTGTTTGAGAAAAGTGGTGTAGAACGAAGTATTTCACTTGCTGTTTTTAAGGACTAAGCTTGCAAAGCCTCCTGTGAACTTTCTTGTGCAAGAAAGTAATCAGGATTAGTATTTTGGAGAAGTCGTGATGAAGTTAAATGTGCCTGTTGATCTGGTTGGAGAGCATAGCCGGTGAGTGTGGAGTGGTCCAGGTGGCCTGCACCACAGGCTTCTTTTGTTCTCTACTGTGTTTCCAAAGGAAGTTGTTGAAGGAGATAGGAGGCTGACTGACAGGCTTGCCTTTACTTTTTTCCATTTTTTTTGTGGGGGGGTGTGTGGGGTGGGGTGGGGGGTGGGAGGGGTTTCTAGTGTGTTACTGTTCTTGTTTCTTTTGCTAATGATTATGTAACATCATAAAGCCCATTATGTTAGGAGGGATGCCAATATAGCAGTCCTGGAGCTGAAAGAAAATTAGGAGAAGGGCAGGAAAAATCATGTGTTAAAAAAGATGTCAAGAGAGTGTTCCCTGCACTGCCACCTAAAACAACCGATCCTCTGAGAGGTTCTCTCCCTTGCTGTCATCTGAGACTACATGCCACGCTTCGATCTTTTTGGGACTACTGCAATTTCCCAGCCATGTAATAAGTACTGGAGGAATAACGTACCAGAGAGTCTCTCTCATACATGCTGAATTTTCACTAATTTTGATCCTCAAGATCTACTTCAAATCCAGAAGTTAATGAGGTGGACTTTGGGTCAGTAAAATGAGATGGAGCTGACTGCCAGTGGTGAGGCACCATGGATTTGGAAGGAGCCCAGAAACCAGGCTCCCTTCTGTAAGATGTAAGGACCTCCTCTTTTCTTTACTTGCAATCTGAGGCAGGTGACTCTCTCACAGATAACACTATGGAGTGCAGGAGCCTTTGTAACTTGTCTATTAGTTGTAACCAAGAAGTACAACTCTCCTGAGTCTTAATAAAGGTTGCAATTCTCAGCAGTGCAGTTTGGTTTTGCATTAAAGGCTGGTGCATTTCAGCAGCTTTTGAGTTTCCCAGAGGCAGACTTTGCCTGAGCTGGGAGACATGGAAGACAGGGCATCATTTAGTCTTCATCTTGAGGAGTGGTGGGATTTTTCTACACCACCTTAGAATTTGTTACAGTGGGTTAAGCCTTCAGAAAAACTAATTTATATGTCTCTAGTAGAAAGTGGATCATAAGTGCGCTCTCTTTTTATACAAAGCCACTGCTATCAGCCCACGAGGCAAATCCAGGGAGGTTTCTGTTTTCCATTTTCTGGACTTTTCAATTGATTGGCCAGTGGTGTGTATCCTTTTTCAGTTTCTTTATTCCCTCTTTCAGACTTGGAATACCATTGCCTGAAATCCTAAGGGTAACATTATAGATTTTTTTTTTTCTTTCACAGAGACCTTTAAACACACAACATACCTGAATTGCCCCTCATCTAGCTTTACTTCAGTCTGGGAGTATGGCCCAAATCACAGGCTGAACACTATTGAAAAGGCTGGACTATAAAGGGAACAATCCTTGTGATAGGTGTGTATAATAAATATAACATGACTGGAGATGTAAGAGCATGAGAATATCTCGATATGAGGTGTTATAACTGAGTTAGGTTTATAATTAAATCAACAATTGCATGAAGAAAGACAAGCTCTGAAAGGCACGAGGATCATGGAAAGGTAAGGATGGAAAATAAAATAAATTTTCAAAGCTGAAGTTTTGTAGCTAGAGAATTGTACCTGCTATCCAGCATGGATATTTATTTGGGATAAATAAAGTAACAGTTGAGACTTCTGAAATGCATATCTCAATCATCTGTAAGACAAAGCTGGTGGGGAAGATTGAAAGATTACTGACAAAAGGATGAGTGGAAGCAACAGGAGCAAAATAGAAGAACTTTGTGCAGGGGGCCAAGATCAATAAGAGATTTCCTGAATACAAAAGAAACAAGGTGACTGGAGGAAACAGTAGAGATTGACGTTGCAAAGGTAACCAACCTTTGGTTGAGAGAAATGTATTTTATAGATGTTAAATGTTTTGACTCAGTTTTCTCACTGGAGATAAGGATAATACAAATAAGAGACATGGAAAGCGAAAAAGAAAAAAAAATAATATAGCCCCTTGATGGTGACAAAATCCAGAACTTTGTAAAAATCAATCCAGGTTTCTGCAAGAAGTTAAAGCACACAGGAGGAGACATGAAGGTGATGAACATGTCATGGGAAATAGTGGCTGGCTGGAAATGCCCGATATCTTGAAGTATAGTCTGACTTAATTCTTGGTGGATTTTAAGTCATGGCAGATGTTTTGGGTAGTCTGTGGTTACAGGAGAAGAGTTTTATGCATAGCAGTTGTGCATGTAGTAGTTTCTGTTTCCTCATGTACTGTGTGCTGCTTTGCTAGTTTGTTCTGGGGGACCAAGTAGATGCTGTTGCGGAGGAACAGTGATGAGAGGCTGCACCCTCGTTCTGTTGAATGGGTCATTTAATGGTAAATTTAACAAGTAGAGCAGTCAGAGGAGAGAGAATCTGCCAAAGCGAGGTCTCTCAGTGCTCTGCTAGTGCTTGTGTTCATCATGCCATATATAATCTAGCACAAATTCTTCTATTATAAATACAGTATGAAAAATCAGACCTACAGTGCTTCTGTACAGGCAGTTTTGGGATGGATACACTCCTAAGCAATATGCATCCTATTCTTCATCATCCCATGTAGTTCCAAACACTAGGTATATGTAAATCCTCCCTAGAAGGAGAAAACTGAGAGATATGCAATGACATTTGTACATGGAAGGATTGCTAGTTTTCAAAAGCTGACTTAAAGCTTTGAGAAGACACAATGAACATCTGGAAGTATCTGGAAGAACAGGGAAGACAATGACCTTGCAATCAAGTGAAGAATGTTTAAATTATGTTTTCAGAGGGGGCACAAACCAATGGTCAGCAGTAAAGCTGGGGAGTTTTCAACAACAAACATAAAGAACAAGGACAAAAAGAATCCTGGCAAACTGTGAAATGCAAATACAGAGGCTTCACATGTCGGATATGGGTGAGAGATGTCAGTATTATGGTAATGCTTAAGAGACCAGTCTCTGGGTTGTGTTTTTTTTAAAAAAAAAAGTTACTGTATAAACCGTCAAGGTTCATAACCAGTGTTAGTATGGGAAGAGGACAGAGCCCCCCCTTAGTTATTTCTTAGAGAAAGCAGGACTGCAGTGGAAGAGATGAAATTAAGAGGTCACCTCATTGAGTCAGAGATAACTCTGAAGGGACTGGGCTGTATAAATGCTTCCAGGCTAGTTGAACGCTTCAGAGGTGCAAGAACAGAATAGCATAAAGTAAAAAAAAAATGGATGGCAAAAACATTTAGTTGGAATTTCTTACTCAAAGAGAGATCAAGCATACATATAAAATATTTCACTGGTGGCAGCAAGAGGAAAAAATAATTGAAATAATAATTTAAAGGGTTAGTGTAGCTAAAGTTTAAAACATGTAGCCATTTAACATTAACATTTACAGTGAGCTGTTTTCTTTGCAAATAATCACTAATGATCTTTTTGCAAGGCGGATCTATTTTAGTAAACAGTAAAATGAGGCAGGAAAACTTTGCAATAGAAATTCTAATTTAGAGGTGGTTGTAATTATGGTTATTGAAAATTTTTCAGTAGTGATTTCTCAGCAGCGGAAGCATTTTGTGTGGGAAAAGGGAGTAAAAATTACTTCACTAAATATACTTTTGTGTCTACCATTTACTCTGAAAACATGCCCAGTGGGAGGGGTTGTGTGATGTACAGGTCATCAGGGGAGTTATTTGTTTCTTAAAAAAAATATACTTTTTCATCTGTGCAGAGTGGCACACAAATGCACACATCAACGGAAACACCACACTGGAGTTTGCCTGTTGTAGCTCTGAAGAAGTGCTTTGGGGATGGGTGCTTGCTGAGAGCATCCCTGTTGGACCAGCAGCTCCCCTTATGGTTCTCTTCTGTAGCACAAGGGGAAAAGCACTAACTGAAATGTGAAGTAAAAGGGATGTGTGTGAGTTTTTTACCAGAGACAAACAAACTGCTGTTTAAATGGCAAAATGGAGAATTCTATCTGTAGGTGCTACAGACTTGTGTGAGTTTTTTACCAGAGACAAACTGCTGTTTAAATGGCAAAATGGAGAATTCTGTCTGTAGGTGCTACAGACTTGTGTGAGTTTTTTACCAGAGACAAACAAACTGCTGTTTAAATGGCAAAATGGAGAATTCTGTCTGTAGGTGCTACAGGCTAACACGTGCTGTGTTTGTTGTCATACTACGGGGTCACTCAGAGGCTCAGATAACTCTGGTGTCCTGCCTGCAAATGGAGCCTTTCTGCCAGGTGATGATGGATCGTCAGATTCATTCGATCAGATAGGAATCTTAATCTTGAGTAATTGAAGCTCTCAGGTATCATGCAAGACTAATTCTATTCATCCAGAGATGACCGTCTGTATAGAAGCTGTCAGCAGAGGTCCCTATGGTCTGACGAAACCTGGATCTTCCATTTTTCTTCAAGGATATGAAGGTAAGCAAAAATGTAATTTAATAGTAATTTATGAAGCAAATTGAAGAGTGGAGAGCAACGTATGATTGAAGAGATGATTGAATATTGAATTGTTGTACATTGGAGCAGTTAGGAACATTGATTACTGTGGATTTTAAATATTGGCAGTGGGGGCATCCACTGTCTTGGACATGTGCTTCTAGAGCGTGTGCTTGAGAAATCAAAATATACGTGCAGAATCCTAAAAGAAAAAATCTATAAACTCACAATCATTCCTGAGGCATTCCTAGATTGGAGTTTGCTTCACTGAGATCACAGAAAAGAGAATTCTCCCTCCTCCTCCACAGCCAAAGCAGGTCCTGAACTGGTTCAAATCCCAGTAATCGCACCTGAAGAACAAAATATTCCTGAAAAGAGGAGGTGTGCTGCCCGTGGGACAGATCTATGCTGGGGCTGCTACTAGTACAGGCACATCCAAGCTGACTTTAAATTAAGTTGCTCAGCCAGTAATGTAGCCACAGCAGCACAGAGCCAGCATAGGACAAGCTGTTTACCCAGTTTTTCAGCCATGGAACAACATTCACATCAGTGAATGCAGTGGAGACAGACCCAGAATAAGAATGTGATTTATTCTTTCGATGTGAGAAGCAGCTATATGTTCAACAAAGGCTTTCCTTAGACTAATGGCCAAAGTAGGCCTCAGTGCAGCTCCTCTATAGACTGAGAAGAAAGGATTGTTTGTTGAGTCCCAACTGTCCCCAAAAACCAGTCTGCTAGTGGATTCCGTCATGTATGAGTTCTCTGCTCGCTTCATTGTCACGAGTGTTTCCGCAAGCCTGCCATGTGCGGCATAACTGGGGAATTTACTACAGCACTTGCTGATAGAGCAAATAATTCAAAGTCCTGTCACATCTTGAAAAGAACAGATGACTACTATAAACCAGTTTAATATATATAAGATACTGTTTACCGATGGAATACGGGACAATGTGATTTTCTATAGGACCTCTCATTCTCGAGGAATGGCAAAGCATTTAATGAAGGAATGAGTTAGAGTTGTGGTTGTTCAGTCCAGAGCATGGCTGGTTTAGCGTTTCAATGCAAAATCATTATGTGCTCAGCAGTAGCTCACAGGCGGTAGCCAGGAAAGGCTGTCGTGCTGAGGCAGGGGACACTGGCCCTGACACTGTCTTTGTCCTCTTGAACTGTTTGCGGTATTGCTTACAGTCTCCTCGGATGGGAACCAGGGGAAGAAAGAAGAAAACTTTTGTTAATTCTTCCCACTTCCCCAATGCTAGTGACAATAGCTGCCCGTGTGGCACCTTTAATAGTTAATTGCAAGGGCTGCAATTGGGTGAGCCCTCGTTTGCGTGTAGGAATTCTGTTCTCCCCAACTCTTTTCTTGGTCAGCATGTGGCTCATGCCTTCTTGTGAAACAAATCTGTGCTCTGCTGTTCCGGTGTGGGCAGCTACCCTTCCTGAATAGTTGAAACAGCCAAGGAGTAAAAGTACAGTGTTTGCTTTCCACAGGGACTTGACTTCAGCTGAGTTTGAAAGCCATTTATGCATCTAATTCATGTAAACTAATTCTCCGGAAAACTGCTGCTTTTTAAACCCAGTTTACAACATCACTCATTTTGGATGCTGCTCATTTCTGGCCTTTTGGAATACTGTTTTAATTTGCATATCTCTAGCACTATTCTTGGATGTAACTCTACTGTGTTCATTGCCTTTCTTAGTATTTGCTTTAGGTTATCATTACCGAAAAGAGCACTCTTCCCAGCAATGAGGTGTGTCTCACATATGTAATGCAAGGACATCCAAGCATGTGATGCAGGGTGAATGGTTGTGCTTGCACAACCAGCTTGAACTGCACATTAGCATGGCTTTGGTGCTTGCACGATTTGCAGTAATTGTGTCTGGAAGTATGGGATGGGAGTAACTGGTCTAAAATTAAGGTGATCAGATGAAGGAGACAGCACAAGTCTGGAAAGCTTGCAGAGGAAAGGAGAAATGCATGTGTTCAGTTGTCCTAGGAGAAACTTAGTTACAAACCACATGCTGGAGCAGAGGCCCATCCAAAATGGGCAAGAGCTGCTGAGCCAGAGCCCACTGCTCATGTGACAGAAAATGATTTTCCTCTGTTCTGCTGCCTGCCCTCTCTAGGTAGCCCACACAAGTTTTCCATTAGTGGGGGAAATTTATTTAGTTTGACTAATATTATTCTTCTTCTGTCGGTAAATAACGCCAAGGTAGCACTAAAATTGCAGCTTTTAACCTTTGAGATCTCTATGGCCTGAAAACAATGGAAATGGCTTTTTTGTGATGCTGGTGTCCTCAGGGATGCTCAGCTTGGTCTCCTTAGTCTGCAGCAAACAGTACAGCATTATAATACCCTGGGACCCTGAACAGCAATGTGGGTTAAACAAAGCCTACCAAAGTTTGCTGAGCTTTGCACAGCCTTCAACATTGCAGGTGGTGTGGCTCACTCCTGAATTGCAAGTGCACCCCGAGTTTGGCAAATGGGGCAGAACTCCAAAGGCGATGGATCTGCCCAGGTCTGGCCACGTGGTATCCCTCTCAGGGCACTGTGGCTTTATGGCAGCAGCATGCTGTAGGTAGGTGAATGTTGGGTTTCTGACAGACATAGCTGGAGGCAGTTTCACGCAGGATGCCCTGTGGTTTCTCTTAGTTCAGCTCTTGGCACAACCTTCATGAGAATCACATGCATGATATACTATGCAGGCACCAGCAGCGTGCAGCTGGTGGAATCCAAAGGTGCCATGGCACCATGGACAGAAATGCCTGGAATATGATGGCAAAATGCAGAAAGTCTGGGAAGACCTGAGAGGGGGGATACCTCAAGGGACAGGGAAGAGTTTATGGAAGATACTAGCTACCTACACTAACTGCTTTGGAGCTGCTGGAGTCTTGGTGAACTATTAATGAGGGGCACTGAGCACCTTTCTTCAGAGTCAGTTTTCTGGGAATTATTTAATGCAAATTAAGAAAGGGGGAAAAAAAAAAGGAAAATCATCCATTTCAATTTTTCTAATTTTCTAATATTTCCACTCACTGGTTGTTCAGGCAGCTCTCAGGTGTCTGGAGCTTTGTCCTGAATAAATCCATAGGAATAGAATACTATTTTCCTCATTTAAGATATCATTTATTGAGGCTGTAATAAAGCAAATTGGGGGTGGGTGGGGTGGTGCTCATAGACTGTTCCTGAGAGCCCTGAATTTGTTCTCCCTGGAATGATACGCCTTTTTAACTGAGTTACCACAAAGTCTTTGATGAGCAAGGTTCAGAACAAACACTAGACATGTGAATTTTAAGTTACTTGTTGGAGAATAGTCATCTGGAATTTATTCTGAATGGATAAAAATGAAGTTTTGCAGGAGGTGATGAATTATTTCCACTTATCCCTCACACAGAGGAACCATATGTGCTGGCTGCTGAAGCCATTAATAGTCAACAAAAGAAACACAGTCTAGGCACTTCACGATAGGTATTCATATAAATATTCACAATTTATAGGCCAGTAAGGTCTCGTGCTTGAAGCATTGAGACACATTAGTGGACCCTCAGGTTTGCTCTCCCTGTTCTAGCCTAGGAGTATCATGCAGCCCTTTTACAGCTGGGTTTTTGCTGGCCCACAAATGGTCTGTGGAGCCCCAGAACAGGACAGAGGTGATGCCTTTATGGTACTTCTCTGTGACTGTGTTGCCTGCCTTTCCCCTCATTGTCCCATGGCATCGATGCCCACCGTGTCACGGGACAAGTGACACCTGTCTTCACCCTGTGGGCACTGCAGGCAGAGCTGCCCCATCACTCGATTCACCACGTGCCCAAGAGAAGCTTGCAGAGCGAAATTGGCATGAGGGACCTTGTGGTCACCTCAGCAACTCCACCAGTGCCACTGGAAGTGTGGGAAAGGGAGGGGGAAAAAACCCACAAGTCAAATTTGGGAAGAATCCAAATCAGATGATACCTGCTGTAGAAACTGCTTTCAGCAAGACACAAACGCGTCATCCCTTCGTTTCTGCAAGGGTTCTGAGCTGCTTCATTAATAACAGACTTGTTTGGGAGAGTGACAAGATGAGAACCAGTACTGTAATTACACCCTGCTCTTCTTGTAAGGGCTGCCATAAAACCAACAGTGTGTTCTCATTACCTCCGAAGACAAGTAGCAAAACAAATTTCTAACACCTTGCCCTCCATTGCAGCTGACGTGAATCATTCAAAAGTGAAAGTGTAACCCACAGAAATGTTATTCAGGAGACTTCATACAAAAGAAAGCATTGCTACTCGCCTAATTAAGGGATAATGAAAAACCCAGTATATTTCTGCAGTAGCTGTGGAAGTACATTGCTGTTTTTCTCTCAAAAGTCAGATCATCATAGCACAAACGATTTACAAAAGAAAAACGTTTCCTTTTTCTGGAGTTGGGCAATTAAAACTTTCTCCCCGATCAATTCACCAAACACCTGGCATCCCTCTATCTATCTATCTGTCTGTCTGTCTGTCTGTCTGTCTATCTATCTATCTATCTATCTTTTCAGTTGAAAACCTGTAGTATAGTGAACTAATACACCCCAGCTTACCTGTGCTTTTTAAATGAAGCAGTGATAATCTTTATCGTTGCTCTCTTGACTTTGTTTCAACATGCTTTTTAATGCAAATTTCCTAATCTAACTTGTAAAACATTTAATATTTAGAATATACTCCTTTAAGACCCATCAAAAGAGGCAAAGCTGCATAACAATGCCTGGTGCTGGAGCTTTGTGAGCCTGCTACAAAGGAATGAGGTGATTCTTTCTTTCAGGTCAGAAGGTCAGGCTTCACTGCATTAATTTTGCTGAGTCTCTTTGTTATTTATAACAAACAAGGTCATTTATTTTCATTTCCTTGTTTCTAATTGCATGCATCTCCTTTGGAGTATGAACTCGGTAAACAGGTGGCTGAAATGCTGGGGAAAATGCTTGAAGCTGTTCCAGAAAAAAGGGCATGTCCCACACTGGTAAAGCAATTTGATGAGTTAGAGATTTAGTCATAGCAGGATGTGCACCTGCCTGAAAGCAAACACGCTCCTCTTTGGCACGCACAGATACATGCAAATTAAAAGAGATTATTTTGCTTTGAATGGTGGGCTGATATTTGATCAAATTTAACACTGTATGTTTTAAATAAAGCTTTGGTGTATATTAGTAAAATACAATCTCTTTTCAGCTGCTTTTGATTTTTTTTTCCACTTTGATGAGTATTACAAACGAAGGATATTTCTTCTCTAGCTGAGCCTACAAAAAGAGTGTATCTCTGGAGGAGAACTTTATCAGGGAATCTTTATGATGAGAACTACCTCCATACACTGTGAAAAAATAATAAAAAAAAAAAGAATAATGAAAAGTGAGGATGTTTGACTGACAAGGAATAAACTAGATCTTAAATTTTTAATTCTAAACTGAATTCCCACAAATTAAAGGGTATTCATTGGAGTGATTGCAATATGTCTTTTTAATCCAGTAGGACCCACGTTTCCAGGCAGCCCAAGCGGAACTCTGAAATACATTCATGGGCTGCGTTTGCATAGGAAGTTACTGAATTTGCATTTGAAAATGCAGGCGTTATATGGCTAAATCCGTGGCTGCTTTGCTCTGAAAGATGAACTACGTTGTGGGCTACCTTGATTTTAGGGGCAGCCCAGAATATAGCAGGAAGCAGTAACTGTCTGGCATGACCGAGCTTTTGTTGCTGATAGTTGAGAATGGGTCCGGGACTGAATCCGTAAGGAAAGAGGAAGAGGTTTTGTAGCCAGATCCTCGATTTCCCCAAAGAATGGGAGGCACTGTGCCCTATGTCCATAGACTCTGTGTAGAGCTCTGGGGCTTAAGAAACTGTCTTTGAGCAAGGGGAAAATGTGGGAGGAAAGCTGGAGAGATGGACGTGCCATTCCAAGGGACAATTGTTTTGTCCATTTTCTAAGATTTGGCATATGGGGGGCGTTTGGAGGAGGCTCTGCAAGGTCATGAATCCCCGGCTCTCCCTGTCATTTGTCTGCAGATTATTTCCTAAGAGTGGGGCAGGGAAGGCAATTTGGTTGTAAGGATTATGCTACAGCCTTCATTGTTTAGGATGCATACCGTAGCCTTTCTATGAGAAGATTACTGTCCCAGGCTTCTCTTTCCATGCATATGAAAATACACTTTGTAATTTCAGGGAGAAAATATCTTTAAATGGTGTGTTGGGGGGAAGAAAATATTTTGTGTCTCCCAGAAAGATAAAAATCCCAAACCTTTCTTTAGCAAAATATTTGTTTCTTGAATGTAATTATAAATGTCATTGTACATTCTTCCCGACTTCAATGCTTATCTTGAAGAGTTCAGTGAAAATAAATTGTTTTCATGAAAGCAGAGAAGCCATTTGATAAACACTCTGTCTCAGAAAATTGTTCCTGAAGCAGAGGTCGTTCTCTCACTTTAAAAGAAAGAAGAATATTTTTAGAAAACAAGCCAGGCAGCAGAAATATGCATTTTTTGTTTCAGTCAATTCATTTTAAAAAGCAATGTGTAAATCACATGGAAAATTCTGCATTGATTATTTTGACTGCTGTAGAACCCTGGAATAAATGGAGTTGAAATGGACTTATATCAAAGAACATTGCATTTAGTGGCAAGTCGGAGTGTTATTTTAGTAGTGATTCTTTTAGATTTGCTTTTGTGATCAGATGTTTTATTAAATATTAGCCATTCATGGAAATGAGGACTGATTCTTTAAGAACAGCTTGGCGCAAACTGTTTACAAGCTTGGGGAAATAGTCTAGAGAACTGGATTAAATCTGTCTTCAGCTTTTCAGTGATGAAAACCTGGCCCACTGAAGCTTCAGAAAAAAAAAAAAAAAAAGAGAGCTCGACTCTCTAAACTGCACGTAAGTTTCCTGAAGGAAAATAATAGCAGTTTGTTTTTGAGATGCTGTTGCAGTCCCCAGATCACACTTCCGGAAATCTGTTAATATTTCATCTGTTGAATTTATGTAGGTGTCTAGTACTAAGCCTCAAATGCTATTGTGCAAGTACTTGTACAAAAAAAAAAAAGTGGCTTTTTTTAATTCTCAGCTAGAAATATGCAGCTATTAATACCAGAGTTATTAACATGCTCTCAGAAGGCTACATCATTAATTAGGATACCTAAAGGATAACTAATTAGTACTTTGGAAGACTATTTCCAGTTATTGTATGGATCTGATCTGTCCAAATAAAGCTGTATGTCCACAGTCCCATCACAAGTGGTCACTAATTATTTTATAGCATAACCTGTGCTGGTAGAAGGTGACATTAACATCATATTTAGGCTCTGTAGCATTTGAAAGGGACATGAGAACAACAGCATTCTTAAATAATGATGTTTATAAAACTGTAACGTGGCTTTTAGAATTTATATCTTGGCAGTGTCTCATCAAGTCCTTCAGTGGCTTCCAAGCCATGACCAAAAGCCCATCCCTTCCGCACCCACCAAGAGAAGAAATGCTCTGTGGTCACTGAGAGCATCCCATGGCCACTTCCCAGGACAGCCAGGCTCTGCTGTTCACATCTCTACATGGTAACACGCAGGCCTTTAAGGTAAGGGTGCCTTCTCCTTGGCAATGCAGTAGTATATCATTAAACCCACAACATCACAGAAAGGTATTTACATGATCACTCCAGGAACATCATCACCGCATCCTTGCTTAGATACTTAGATGCTTTATAATGAACCGTGTGGACCTGCAATAGCTGTATATCTGTACACAGCTGTATAGCTGAAATACACAGCATACAGCTCTATAGCTGTATGCTGTGTATTTCAAATAAACACCTAATGCAATCCTGGATGAAATTAAAGCTGAAAACATGTATGAGTGAATCTGGTGAGATGAGGATTAAATGTAACCTTTCTCATCTGGAGATACTCTTTGCCATATCTCACTTTTCAGATATGTTTCGTTAAAATAACTTTAAAACTAGGTTTAGCTCTCCTGTAAAATGAGAGTTTCTGCCTGACAAATTCCTCTAGACTAATACAGAAATATAAAGACAAATTTGCATTGCTCATGACAAACATGTTTTTCTTTCTGTAGACTTTGTCCTTGTAAATGCTCTGTAAAAAGTAGATGCTAGTAGCTTGCCCCTCTTAAATTTAACAAATATATGAATGTGGAGAGGGCCAGAGGGGCAAACCAAACAAAAACATGCCACAATTTACACAGCTTTATATCAACAGATGATGTAAATTATATATATATATATATATATATACACACACGCCCCAAATTTTCTTTTCTTGCTTGAAAATAGCATCCCTGGAAAAAAGGAATACGTTGCAACAGTTTCTAGTTTCAGTTAAAGCTTTTATTCTTAATGCTAATCTAGAAATGACACTGTTCCAGCCACTGTTCTCTTAAAGAAGTTAATTTTTCTGTTACTGGACAGTTCCTTTTCTGTTTTCAGTACTGCAATCAGTTTGTTTTTCAACGCGGTCTTTATCTCCCAATAGCTGTATACTAGTATGTCAAGATACTGTAACACTGCAGTCAATAGCAACAGGATATTCCTTCTGCCAAAAAGTAATCCTAGATTGTCCATTACACACAGGTTATTTTGGAGGGTTGTGGAATACTTTCTTTAAAGAAGCAGAAACCTTTTAGCTGAAACATAGTTCAGCAGCATTAGTGGTTGCCTCTGCTCTGAAGACAGCTCAAACCCTTGTTTTTCTGCTAGAATATGGTTAAAATTGTCATATGTGAGTTGTGGGTAAAAAACTTCAGGTAAGAGAAAAGACTTTGGCAATCCACAGAAACATCAAAGCAGACACATGTAAATGTTTGAAAAGTATAATAGTTTTGGTTTTCCCAGTTTCCCAAATGAATGTGTTTCCTGACTGGGTCCTGAAAGAAATAGAGTTTTCATCAACCAAACGCTTTGAGTTGTGATTTTTTTTTTTCCCCTTTCCTGCAATGCCTCATACTTCTATTTTGAAATAATGATTTATATTTGTAAGGAGTGACTATTGAAATACTTTCTTTAAAAATAAACCAAAACCCATTCCTGTAGTTTCCTAGATGCAGTGTCTGAGACAAAGAGAAGGTAAATGATCGTCCGGCAGATGAGCACTAGAATTCAGCTCCCCGGGTTGTTTAGCTGCTCCCATCTGCTGGCTGACATTCCCTCCTTTACTGCAGGAAACATGGTCAGTGACTAATAACTGATTATTGATCTCTGCTTGTGATACTTTCTGAGAAATGTAGATATCAATGAATATTTGATCTGTATTAATGATAAGACCAAAAGTTTTTCCTTTACCACCTTGTTTATACAGGATATTCATGCCTGCATGATCACTAAAAATGCCAGCTGACTCTACAGCCTGATAGAAGAGGACCTCAGTGAGATAAGCTCTAATTAATTAATATGCTGTTAAATGTACTGTTTTTTAGCCAAAAGTTACCAGTGTGGTTGTTGCTTTGAGGGGTAAGTCAAAATATTATTGATTCTCAGCAGCTGTACTTGATAAGTAGAATATAGGTCTAATTCAAAGCCCATTGCAATCAATTAGAGGGACTTCCTATTGATTGTAGGAGGCTTTAGATGATTTTCTAAAGCAGGCCTGGTTGGCACTGTGTTCGCCTTTTCTCCTCCTGTATTCCACCCCTTTTGTTTTGTGTCCTTTCATCCTCCACATGTGCTCTGTGAGGAAGGGGCTAAGACACTGTTCCTTCACAGGTGACATCGAGGATGTTGTCTTCTCCCTTCTCCTCTCATTCCTCCCAGTTCTTACAGGAGCCAGTAGACATGGACACTGTGCTGTTAAAACAAATGTCAGGCTTTTTTTTAATGTTGAATCTGCATTGTGAAATGAGTGAAGAATTTCGGTCCAGCCTTGGTTCATTACACCTCTTCTTTCCTTATTCCTCATTTTCCTGGCCCCTCTCATGTTTGTTGTCTTTGCCAGTGAGGGAACTATCGTGCCAGGGATGTGGGGGTTGTTGAGTTGCAGCACTTGTGGAAGACTTGTCTGGCCAGCTGAACATTTGGATGCTAGGGAGCTGGCATGTCTGCTCTTACCTCTGAGCTTTCTTCCTGCCTCTGTTGGAAGAAATCTCCTCCAAGTGCCTTTGACTTCTGTGGAATAAAGGCAACATTACTGAGCCTGTAGTACTGTATCCACCTGACAGACCAGGAGATTGACATGGGGTTTGCCAAGATGTTTGCAGAAGGTACCAGGTAAAGATAAAGCAAATAAAGTGTAACCATTAAGCACATTCCCTTACTATGTGCTGGTGCAATGAAAAGGACTCGCCTGGCTTGTGTGGGAATCAGCTAGACTTGGAGCATTAGTGTTTACCTGTGCAAGTTGAAAGGTTTCTGGGCAGCAGGGAGAATCTGTGCATGTGCACTTTCAAGCTTGTATATGACTGTTTCACTCCAATACAATTTCTGCTCTTGCATCAGAAAAGCAGTTTGAGTGTTCTTAATGGCTTTTAAAATTGAATTGTGATGATGAGTCAGAAGAAAGTATAGCTGAGGATGGAACAAAGTCACAGTTTGTGTGTTACTGCCTGAATCATAATTGCTGGCATCAGTAGGCACACATTCAAATCTTTATGGAACAGTGCTTTTCAAAAAGTTTCTTTGAAATCAAGGCTACCTAGGACCAGGGAAACTGCTAGAGTACTCCACTTACCGGAGGGAGATGCTTACTTCTATTAAACCAGCAGAAATTAAGGGAATACTTACTCAATATTGCAAATACTTGTACTTCCAAGGGCTCTGAAAGGAAAAAAAAAAAAAAAAAAGAAAGAGAATTCCAAAGCCACAGTTTTACTCTAGGACCTTTAAGAGAATAGGTCGAGAGAATTTGTTGGATTCCTTTCAAGTGATATGTACATAAAGATATAAATACTTTGGCTCGTATTGCATCTTTAATGTACTCCTGAGATAAATACATTGTTACTAGCAAACATTTTTGACGTCATATATATGGATTTAAAGTGCAGCAGAGATCACTCAGGTTTATTTAATAAACTACATTGAAGAGGTATTGAGAAAGGAAAACACACCTAATGGCTTAGCTTATAAAATTCTCTCTGGCACAGTGTCACATAAACCCTAATATTTT
This sequence comes from Laterallus jamaicensis coturniculus, assembly GCA_022605575.1. Taxonomy (NCBI): domain Eukaryota; kingdom Metazoa; phylum Chordata; class Aves; order Gruiformes; family Rallidae; genus Laterallus; species Laterallus jamaicensis. Next base: position 14,413,133 of record JAKCOX010000017.1, on the reverse strand, counting down.
GTTTAAAAAGAAAAACAAATTATTGTATATATCCCAGTTTCTCTTACGTTTGTCTTTAAATCACTCAGCGGCTTCCCTGAAGTCTTACTAGTTCCACAAAAGACTTAATTTGGGCACTTCAGAGGTGCCCACGGCTAGGTTATAGTCAGGAACTGGGATTTTTTTGGTTGGAAATACCACCCCATTTCTATATTTTAGTTTCATAATTGTATAAATTGACAATATTACATAACTTTTCACCAAATACTCTTGTGGGGATAAGTGTTTTGCCTAGCAGGAATTAGAAGTGTAGAGAACCGTGTTTCTGTGGCAGAGCACCTCAGAACTCCGCCAATGATCTGTTCCTGTACCTGACAATCTGCTTATTCTGTCTTTTACGCTTGGGCTTACAGAGACGTTTGTCACCCAGCTAATAAACCAAAGCAGGAATTACTTTATTAACCCCAGCTGAAATCTTGGAATGAGGTTGCTGTGCCTATACAGCACCACGTTTCCATCACTGCTTTGGGGGGATGCTACAGCGCAATGCTGCATTGTGAAACAGACTCAATGTCTTTTTATTTCTGAACAATTTGTTTCTCTTGGGAGCATAAGTAATTTTTGCCACAGGTATGTGTGGAGTTGTGCCTGTGTGAACACTCAGCGCTCTATGTTCCTCAACCATTTATTTTCCTTCTAGCAACAGAGTAGATTTTGCAGTTTCTTCCCTTTGGTTAAAAATGGTTGGCACAACGAATATGAAATTGCATTAAGTATTTGATGGAATACGGCTGTTTTCTACTGAGGCATTTACTAGTTCATATACGTTTTTCCTAGAAAGTTAAATTCTAAATACTCCATGTAAATACTGATGTTTCTGTGCTATGTTTAATTTTGCTCTTAGTGAGGACTGTCACTTTGGATGTTTCTCGTTGCTCCGAACTGTGATGCTTCAGGTTCAGTACCCTGAGTAAGAGTGATCTGGTGTCTCCTGTGCTAGCGAGAGGTACTCAGCCACCATCAATACTGAAAAGATTTCTAGGAATGGAGCTGGGGAGGTGTTCGCTTTCTACATGTGGTAGCTGTTGACTGTTTTACAGTTTGTTCCTGATCTATGTAGGCAGTGCAAAGTCATGCCTGGACTTGAAGTGTGAGGCATGAAGCCCCCAAGGCACAGACTTCATTCTGTCAGCTGGAGCTGCAGCATAGGCCCAGCATATCTGGTCTCAGCAACTGCAGCAGAGATGCACAGACCTTCAGAGGGGGTCTTACTGGTGTTGTATAGCTACGTCTTGTGTACTTGTGTTGTGGTTGCTATTTTGCCATCGAGTGGAGTAGACTGAAGCCAGTCTAGGGTATATTTCCAGGTGTGTTACAACCACACGGGATTCAGCCATCAACCCCTCTCCCAGAAGTCTTGAGTCAACGGCAAATTTTCAACCTTCTTCTTCCCACCTTCCATGTAGGGCACAACTCTTGAGGTTAAATGGCCTTTATACTGCTTTAGTGTTTCCTTCAAAAGGTCTGGAACAAGGTTTTGGGTCCGGTGAGCTCCACGTGGGGTACCTGATACAGCTGTGCAGCACGTATACTAAACCGAGTTTGGATTATCGGTAGATTGCTTTGAATCGACATGCACTGACTTTGAGCGTTCAAGGAGGTTTGTGTGGGGCAGGCTGCCGTGTTCTCAAGTCCTGCTCTTGACGTTAGAAAAATCTGCTTGCTCCTGCCCCCCAGCTCATGTAGCAAGGAGCGGTGTCGCTCGATGAAGTGCATCGTCCAAACCACGAAAGGCAGAACCCCGCTGCCAAGGGCGAGAGTCGCTCTCCGTGGCCCTTCCGGGACACCGGACGGCTCCCGGTCCCGTGCCCGGCCCGGGCGGGCGAGCGGCAGCGCGGCCCCCGCACCGTCCGCCGGGGGCGGCAGCGGGCGGTCGGCGGGAGGGGCGGCGGCGGGGCGGGGAGGGGCGCGGGCCCCGGTCGCTCCTCCCGGGGAGCGGTGCCAGCGCGGCGCCGGCTCTTTCGGCACTTCGCCCCGCGCCGCTCAGCCTGCCCCGGCCGGCGCAGCCCTGTTGCACCAACTCCGGGGCAGCCGCCCCCCCTCCCCGGCAGCCGCGGGGCGGCCGTGACAGCGCAGTGCCCCGCTCTCCCCGGCGGTAACGGCCCCCCCGCCTTTGTCGGCGGCGCGGGCAGGCTGCGGCGGGCAGCGGCGGTCGGTCCGTCCGTCCGCGCCGGGCGCGTGGCTCCTTTGTGTACAGCAGCTGCTCCTGAATGCGGAGGCAAAGCCCGTGGCTTGGCACCGAGCTTTTAAAAACCAACAGCCCTCCCTCCCTCGCTCCTGCCCTCCCTCCTTCCCTCCCCTCCTCCCGCCGAGGCGGACGGGCACCCACCTGGGCTCCGCCGCCCGCCTCTCCGCTCATCCTCTCCTCTTTTCCTTGTTTACCTGCACTTTTCCGCCGCCTCTTTCCCCCGCTGTCCCCTGCCGCCTCCTGGCCCTCGTTCGGTCCCGCTCCTCGGGAAGGCTCCGCAGCTCGGGTCCCTCGGCGGTTTGCCCGCGCCCCAGCCCCGGGAAGGCACCTGAAGGTGGATCTATTAACCCTCCCGGCGGTCTCTCCAAGTGCACTTCTTGGACCAAAGCACCGGCATGGATGTAAGATTTTACCCGGCTGCGGCGGGCAGCTCTCTTCCTGGAGACCCCTCCAACCTGGACTTTGCCCAGTGTTTGGGTTACTACAACTACAACAAGGTGATTATTCCCGCGTGTATTAATTCCTCGTGCCGGGGCCGGTTCGCCGAGAGCCGGAGTTTGAGCTCCGTCGGGGCGGGGAGGCTCCGGGCTGGGGATGCCCGAAAGCCCGAGGCGGCGGGGTACGCCCGCCCGCGGGGCTCTGCGGGGCCGTGGGACGCCGGTCCCCGGAAAGTTGGAGGCGGCGGCGAGCGCCCGCGGGACCGGGAGCGGCCGTCCGGTAGCAGCCGGGCCGCCTCCCACCGGCGGCCGCGGCGGGACTCGCCCCGGGGGTACCCGCCCGCCAGGCCGCGGCCGCCTGCTCGGCCCGGCGCTCGGGCGTTCCGGTTCAGTACGGCACCCGAACGGACCCGCCACTAACTTCAGGGTGCGAGTCGCCGTGCCCCGAGGCCGGGGAACAAAAGGCGGCTCTCGCCGGCGCGCAGCCGACCGTGCCTCGGACCGGGACTTGCCGAACTTTTCCCTGGGCTGGAGCCGCTGCGGCTGCCCCGGAGGGTCGGGGCATCCCTGCGAGGAGGGCAGGGACACCTCCCTCCGCCCCGCGCTGCTCTGTCCAAGGGAGCGCACCGGGCGTGGGGGCTCTCTCAAGCGCATTAGCTGCCAGCACAGGGAGATAGCAAAGGTTTTCATGTGAGGAGGGTTGTCAGAGCAGTTGGGTACCGCTTCTGTCTCCACACCTTCGCTGCGGCTTGCGTAGTGTATGGGGGTAAACGTTATAGTCAGAAGCAATAGTCAGTGTCCGGTGGCCACCTTCGTTTACCAAGCCGTGTTTTAATAATAGGGGGATGATTTCTTTCGCAAATTACCCAAATCTGGGAAAGGCAAAGTTAAGAACGGCAGTGTGACTCATGCTATTTTGAAAAAGCCTTAGCTGTTTGCACTGTGATGTGTCAATAGCACATTGAGCTATTAGTGCTGGGCCCTCACACATGCACATAAAGATCCCTTTCACACTGTGTTTTTCCTGGTGCTATGTTTGTCCAACCTCTGGGGCCTTTTGTGAGGCACTGTATGAGATGCTGGGGAGAAGAAGGGTGCTGTGCAAAGTCTGAACTTATGTTAAAATCTGATTTCTTTTTTCTAAAGAACCCTTTCCAAATGAGTAGATGATCTTTGTAGCTCATCAAACTTTACGAGGGAGAAATAACGTGAGCGCAAATGTGGAGGTTCAGTAGCTGAAGAAAACTTTCTCTTAGAGAAATTGCTTCTGAACAGATCGTACTTTCCTGTTGTCCTTTCTGATGAACTCCCATCTCTGCAGCTGCGGTGTTCGAGTTTGGCAGTACTGCTTTGGTGCCCGTCTCCCGTGTCGAAAGGCGCAGATGTACTTTCGCTGGAGACACAGCGCAGCGTTCCCGTGGAGCGTGCACAGCCCTGCCTCGCGCATGCTCTCTGTGCTGGGGCTATTAGCCTGCTGCTTTGTTAGTAGTTAATATAGAAAGACACGGGAGCATGAATTAAAGATGAAATGTCAACCTTAACTTTGAATGCTGTCTAAGGACTTCAAGAGCTCTAAAACGCATAGTAAATGCTTACTGTTGTCTCATATGCCAACTAATTTTGGAAACTCGCAATGCTTGCTGACAGTGTGCTTACTGTAAATTTCACTTATTCAGTAACTATTGTGTTTTGTATGCGCTTTTTCAGGCTCTGCTACAGGTTACTGTTCAGGGTGGTTTTGTTTGTTTGGGTTTTTTTTTTTACTGTCCAAAATCTTGAATAGCTTCTGAAAACTAGTAGTTTATTGTGTCCATTAGGTTGCTGCAAATGCACAATTCTCTACAACCTCCTGTGTTTCCTTTTATACAATGTGAAGAGAGCACCCATTCAGAAAAAGTAAAAAGTAAAAACTTTTGACCTATTAAAGAATGATTCTCAGTTGCTGTACTCCTGAAGATAATTTTGGCAAGTATCTTGCAGGCCGGGCTTCCAATCTGCAGCCAAAAATAAACAACAGACTACAGCACACGATGCAAGTGTCTCGTAATAGATGTCGTTCTATGGAAAGGCCTGATCCAGAGCAGACTGCCACATGTGAAGCTGTATGTCTGGGAGCTCTTCCTTGGCTCAGCAGCGAAGGCCCTTACGCATGTACAGGTGTTTCGAGGACAGGAGAGGAGTTTCTGAATGAATTCCTAGAAAGGGGGATTGTAACTGCATAAATCTAATCACATTTTATGCATTGCTTAGAATCTATAACTACAGGAAACGTTTTAAGTTTTTGAACTATTCTATAAAATGAGTACATTTATTTTGAAACCTTTACTCCCTCCCTCGCTTTCTATCCTCTCTGTCCTTTTCCCTGGGCTCCTAAGGAACATAAATGATTACTCTGTTAGGCGCTGAGATGACCACAAGGCATAGAAAAAAAAGAGTTGAAATATTTACTCTGCTGAAGTAAATGGGAGAACTGTTATTGATTTCACCGGGGACAGTATTTCACTTCAAGTCTTTCTGAAACTCATTTGAGTATCCTGCCCACTCATCCATGCCTGTTTCATTGTTAGGAGCCGAATCCATATTCTCCTTGTGACAGTGACATTGCCTGCAACAACTGCTGGGAAGCAGGAAGTGTGATGGCAAGAGTAAACACTTTGCATGGTTGTGTAGATGTGCAAAAGCAGAATCGTTTATGTGAAAATCTTCTCAGGATCACTACGATGTAGAGCTGACGGCATACGGCCTACCTGTGGAAAACTCTGTCTTGGGTCACGACGTCTAATAATGTTAAACATAAAGTCCTTTCCTGTCAGTGCCTTTTGCCCAGCGAGGCCGCACTGTCTTCCACTGCCGTGCTCTGGATGGTTTTTCTGGGGCCTGAATGGTTTGGTTTTCCCTTTGTGGGTACAGCGCTGGCAGCAGTGAGGCAGGCTGGCTCATGAATCCCCCTGGCAGGGCTTGGACCTCGCCTTGCCTCGTGAGCGAGGGGATGGCAGCATGGGCAAGCTGGACCGTGAGTCCCAGTGCCTGTAGCAGGTGTCCTTGGGAGCTGTCCTGGCCCACCCTCACCTACCAGACAGCCAGACTCCTTCTCCACAGCTGTTTGTTAAGAGCAAGACTGTGCTTTGGAAAGGGGTTCTCAGTACTGGATGAGCTGACTTCAGGGTAAGGGGTGTCATCCTGGGGCTTTTTTTGGGTGAGCGCTAGTTTTGAGTATATGACAGGCATTTGAAAAGGGACTACAGTACGTAAGTGTCCCTGCTATTAATTGCAGCGCAGCAGTTTCTAGAAGATTCTGGTATGTTGTTGATTTTTCTTGAGATGGCGTGCAACATGGCGAACACACGTAAAGGGCAAAAGAGGAAATAAAGACACAGAAATACAGTTGTCCAAGGTTACACAGTCGGTCACTGACATAATCAGGGCCACAACCAAGGTATTCTGAGATTCAGTCCAGTGGTTTATGCTGAATCTCATTTACTCTAATAGGATTACTTACATGTTTAAAGTAAAGCATGTGCTTAAGTGCTTTGCTGGATCTGGGCCATATTTGATAAGTTTTCAGTGCTGGTGTGAGAGAACATAACTTGACCCTGCGTGTGTCTGGCTGGTGGTGGTTGGGGATAGGAGCGATCCACCTCTGCTTCGTGGGACTGCACAAGTGAAGTCATGGTCTGCCTGTTTCTAGAAGAGTCCTACTGCTGTGTTCTAAAAAGAATTCAGCAAAATTATAGAAAGTTGAAGGAGACCAGCTGTTGTAAAACACGCTGCTTCTGTTTCGAGCCCTTTTATGGTTCTGCAGATGGAGAATGGGTTTGGACATTCGCTATAGCTGAGTAGCTTTTTCTAAACAAACTTTTTCATTTATTGAGTAAATTACAAGTCTTGTACTAAAAATATTTGGGCAACTACTATCCATCATAACAAATACATCCTTCTATACAAATTTTTATTCAAGGAACCACAATTCCTATAATGCGATTTGGAAAAGAGAAAACTCCAAAACCTGAACACATACACTTCAGTGCTTGAGCTATCATTATATTAAATTCCAGAATCCTTACTTCATTATTTAGCTTGTCCCCATTTTATACTGTTTAACTCTTCTACACAGATTGTCCTTGGAGGATACAAATTTCAAACATACGTACCTTAATTTAGTCACTGGCACACATATGTGAATGTCAGAGCCCGATATTTTTGGCTGAAATATTTTGCATTTTGCAAAGGAAGCTCAGGAAGGTTATCTTGTTCTTCCAGAGGTAAAGTGAAGACAACAGTAGTTTAGTAGCACGCTAAACTGGGACCATAAGATTCCCATTAGTGTGTGTTGGTAGGATAAAATGGGTTACAGTTATGCAAACGATGGAAAATTACTCTTCTTGCAAATTTACCATGGCTATGTACGCCTAGGTTTTTCTTTCATATAGCAGATGGTGAGAGACAATGGGTGCATGTATGCTGTTAAAATAGAAGCGCTTTATCTGCCCCGCATATATACTAGTTTACATCTGGGCTCTCCTCTGACGCAGCTGGGGTAGTCTCTGGTGGCTGGAAGCTGATGTGTGCTGTGGTAGCGCGTGAGCCTACAGGCTGGCCATGATGGTGTGGCCTCAGGTGATGGGAGAAGGCACCAAGGAGCTCCTACAAAGTGGAGAGTAGAGACTCACAAGCAGAGATGTAAGTATGTGTCTTGCTGGAAGCAATTTAAGTAAGGGATTGAAAAGGTCCTTTTGCAGTATCAACTCCATGGATGCCATCTTATTTTCAGTACTTCCCACTGGGCTTCTGGTACATGTGGCAAGTGTCCTGAACTGCTTCGTTCCCAGAACAGTCCTTTCCTGACTCTGATACCTCAAAACCTCAGGACTGTGCAGGCAACTACTGAGGGGAGCAAAAAAAGTTCGCAAGATATTTGGCTGTTTAATCCAGCACTAGAAGTGTTGCATCTATGATTCCTAGTGCTTGGAAGAGGAAGTGCAATGATCAGATGAGTGTGCCCACAAGAACACAAATTACAGTTTGTATCATCACCACAGCTTGCATTATGCCGTTTCTCAGGAGCAATCATCCCACAGATTACGTGAGGTGCTTGAAGAGCGAGTACAAGCTGTGAAAGGAAACCCCTAAATGCCAAAGGCAGCCACTGTGCAAGAACCAGCATTGCTCAGAGCGAGCATTTACAATGGTGATGCTAATTGGATTGTGCAGTGTACAACTTTTCTGTTGCTCAGATAACGCAACTCCTTCCTGTACCAGAGGTAGTGCTTGTTAGCAAGACATAAGGAGCTGGTTGTATGCAAAGTTTACTTAGCAGGAATAAATTTTTTTCACGAGTGGTTACAATTCTATTAGTAAGATACTTGTAATAATATATAGTAATATATGAGGAGCTTGACTTTAGTGCTTAGATCTAATCTGGACTACCTGTGGTATGTGTGGAGATGTGATTTCCTCTAAGATACAGAACATTTGTAGCAATCACAACTCTGATGAGTGCATGCCGTGGACATGGGCACCCACTCACATGTCTGATGATTGTAGAGCGAGGAAATACTGACCAAATCCGCTGGGAAGACAGGAGCCTCATTCCCATAGCATCACCTGCATCAAATGTTGTACTTCGTGCAGAGGTACCAAGTCCAGCCTGCCCTATAATGAATTATGATGAATTTCTTATAAAATCTAAAATAGCAACACAGGAACTAGCAGCTTATGGTCCTTGGTAGGTACTTGAGCTGAGAGTAGCTCGCGTTGACTGTAAGTTGTGACTCATTTGCTGCAGTTGTGTGCAGTGCCTGGCAAGGTGAGGCCAATCAGCCTGTGACCTTTGGGTTGTGCTGCAGGCTTTTATTAAATTTACCCTTAATACATGCCTATATATTTGTCAAATTCTGACAATCCCTAAAAACCTAACTAACACTACTGAATGATGATAATCTAATTTAAGAGGAGGAGAATTTGTACAGTACTAATCCTACGTTTTTATCTGTAATCACATTTCTACTGCTGTAAAATCAAGTACTGTTATACAGACCTAATGGCAGGGTTGAATTTTCAAATGCTTCAAATTCTTATCTGATAGCCGTCTTCTATACTGTTACCTGTCTGTGTGATGTATTTATAGAGTGCCAGTCACCATAGTATCTTTGCGATGATTGCTACCAAAATTGAGAACTCTGAGGTGAAAATCTAATCAGGACTTTAGATAACAATGTCACACAAGAGCCTTCTGGTCTTTGCCACTGTGCTCTGTTCAGATGAAGACTTTGATGAGATCATGCTTGCTGCCACGTTATTCATTATTTATTTTTGTAACAAGATTTCTATCTCATATCTTTTCCACTGCATGTTAGCACCTGTCAAACTAATCCAAATTCTGTTTTGAATATATTCTCTCTGTTTGTACCTGAAACAATATATTGAACAGTGCAGGCATTGCCAGGGCTGCTGAACTCGCAAATCCAGAAGGGGAGCTCTTATTGTACAGCTGCTTCTGCCACGGGTACCTGGGGTACCTGAGCAGATGTTTTCATAAACTTTTTCAGACACTTCACAGTAATGGGCAGACAGGCTGAAAATACTGTTTTCATCCCATTAAAAGTAACTGAGTTTAGTGAGCAGAGTACTGGAGATATGATTGACCAGTGCAGACTTGGGTCTGTCGGAAAAGATGTGTTACTAGAAGTAGGCAATATTAGTTTCTTATTGAAAATGAAACATGTTTTAAATGGTTCATCTAGCTTTCAGTTTCCTTGCATAATTCACATGGCTGCTATTGGCGTTAGTGTTCTCCATCTATTCCCGTGCGGCTGGTTTGCCCAGCAGCCTGCATTTTGTAGAAAAGCCCTATGGAAGTATTGAGAGGGAAAAGCAAAGCAGTCCATTCTCCAAAATGGCAGGTTGAAAGTGTACTTAATGTCCCTCCAAGCCTGATTTGAAACAAACAAAGAAAAAACCAAACAACAAAACCCCACCATGGATAGAAATATGTTTGGGTTTGGGTTTTTTTCCCCCCATTGGCACTTGTGTACCAGCTCTGTTTATGCAACTGATTCAGTGTGGGCATGTTTCACTTCTGTGGGCATTAGATCAGGCCTGCCCTTAGCATTTCATGGGAGAAATCGTTATCAATTGAGTGTTTTATTTTTGCTGTTGTACAGTTATAGCTCTTCTTACTGTCTGGGTCACTATGACCATATATTACATTCCTGGCCAAAGGCTTGTGAGAGCTGAGACTAAATCTTATGGAAAAGAGTGGGATGTGACGTACTGCAGTTAAAAATGAAGGGTGTGTTGGGATGACGTGTCGGGATTCAGACTGGTAACCTCTGAAGTAAGGGCTCTGCTTGTCTTTTGGGTTTTTTTAAATGTTTATATTTGTTGTTGGAATGACCTTACCTGCCACTGGCTGAGGTGAGAGTTGCAGAGGTGATAGCATGGCTGTCTCCTCACTATCCTCATCTGCTTGGTAAAGTATGTAATTAATGAGTTTGTAAAATTATTATGTTAAATCTGAATCTTGCTTGAACAGGCACATTTACATTTGGATTTTCTTTTCTCTGTGTTTAATATTCTGAAGATTACCTAAGGAATATTTTGGGTGACCTAAGAAAAGGTTGAAAATACGTAAAATTACCAGTGTGGTAGGAATTGTGAAAGAAGAGGAAGTCTACATGCAGACGTTTTGGGTCACTCAAAGTGAGGTGCCTTCATCTCTCGATTTGGTTTTCTTAAGAAAATTTTTGAAGAGAAACTCTTCTGTGTTTAACAGTCAAAGTGGATGGAATTTACACTGTATTTCTGTAAACAGTTAGTACCAGAGAAATCAGATAAGGATCTACAAACTAAACAGTTTCTGATGTGCCAATTAGAGTATTATATATTTTTTTTATTTTGGGGTTGTTTGTTTAAATAGTTTGGTGGGGGGCTTTGTTGTTTGTGTTATTTTGTTTTTCCAAGGAAACAACCTGAGCTGTATGAATCATCCTTTCTATCCCAATGGAAAACTCCTACATTTAAAGTCACTGTATTATATAAAGGTTTGTAGGTTCAGGACATATTTAAGCACCTCAATATTGATTAACTGTCTAATTTTGATATGAAAAATTGTGTTAAAACCATGCAAAAATCAATTGCTGCGTAGTGGAGCAGCTTATTTTCAGAGCAGGTTATCTGCTGTTCTTTTTCTGCCAGCCTCTTCATAGTCATATGGCTTATACAAAGAGTTAGATTTTGAATGGTTTAGGATACTGTGTTTTGTATTTGTTCTTAATGAAAGTATTTTTGTTTAACTGCACTTTTATCAGTAGGCTGTGTTACTGATTGATGGTTAGCAGACCTTTATTTTTTAAGCAATTTCCTTGCTTAAGTAAATACAAATTTGATTAGGCATGGGACAACAGTCATTCCATTTGCTGTAGTAGGTTAATACTGTTACTTTTGTGGGTTCTTGGTAAGCGTGTGGGCAAAATGATGATAATAATGGCCAGCCATGTAAATATGGGGATATCACAGTGTTGATTTGTTCTGGTGGAAAACGTGATAGCTATGGTTTCTTACCACAACCCAGTGTGATTTTTCCCCCCCTATTGTTTTGCATGATGCTGTTTGAAATACATTAACCTTACTTTAAAAAAAACCCAAACAAACCCACTAAAAATCCTGCTCCATACTTAGAGCAAGATAAGAAGAATTGAATACTCTTTTTTTTTCAGAAAAAGAACGTAATTAAAACCCAAACTATCTCAAGACTGTGTACCCTGGACATACCAAAAGTGTAAATACATTGTTAGGTGCAAAGACAGAGCTTAATTTAGATTTCCAAAGTAATAATTGAATTCAATAAGGTGTTTATACCTGTGACTTTGTGGTTTTACCTGTGATTGTGGTCCAGCTCCCTGTAATTCAAACACTATAATGAAGTAATTTGTATCAGTTTATTTTGTCCTGACAAATAATTTACAAGTTCAAGATACTGTAGACTAAAGGGTTTATTGGATGCTTCTGCTGTCCTTTCTTTCTTTCTTAAGGTTATCTTAATGCTTCCATGGAGGTTCAACTGAGACCCAGGGAGAGGTAGTTCGGATGGTATGTCATATGAGGCAGGCTGGCTTCTTAGGTGGTGGCTTGCATCATTGTTTCCTTGGTAGAGATCTGCCTGTTGTCTGTGGTGTAGCAGGAGTGCTGGTAAGGAAAGCCACCTTCCTTTGGCTCTCATACTCTAAGCCTTTGTTTTACATAATAGCTTTGCACTGGGAGCTTGGATGGTGTTTCTGAGGTGCATAGGGTATTGTATGGCTTGCTGAAAATATGTATTTGTTATTTCAAGGATTTGACAAGCTGTACATACATGCATTCTCAGTTACGATAGTTGTCTTTCCTTGGTCTTTTCTAAGTAATGTTTGAGTCAGACATGTGCATCAGTGGCTTTGGTGAAGAGTTTCAGTATCCCACGCTCTCCCAGTTGTCATGCCTTACGGGCATGATGACTTGTTTCTAGGATCTTGCCTTTGTAGAATCAGCTTTGTAGGTGGCATTTCTGTGAGAGGACCCTGTGTCAGCACATTCCGTCATCAGTTTCCTCGCATCCCCTTGGCTCTGCTGCTTGCAGATAGCACACAGCAAACCCCTGAAATTCCTGGAGCCACCTGCAGTTGGGACAGAATTGCAGTTGATGTGCAGCTCTGAACAAGGTGCAAGGCTGGAAGTCTAATCTAGGGTTGGATGTAACTCAAGAAGATTAATCAAATATCATGAAAGGAAAACATAGTTCTCTTCATTAAATACCTGCTCAATCAGGACAGCCAGTAGCATGTCAGTGTTTTGCGTACGTAGATTTGTTGTATGTCATGTGTACAACTTAGAGATCAGCCTCACTCTTGCACCTGTAATTCTTCACAGAAGGCAGCTATCAAATTGTATTGTGAGCTTCAATGTTTATTTTGCCTCAGTCTGCAACTATAGCTTGCTCAGATTAAGTAGCAAACTGTTTTTCTAAATGTAGTCAGCAAACAACTTGTGATAGGATAGCAGCCTTTTTCTGTCCTCTCTGCTAGAAAGTGTTTGAGTAAGGATGGCGATGATTGGCTTTGACTTCTATCAGCACAAATATATTGCTAGTGATAACATATCATACATGCTGCCTATCTTCCTGTATTCTTGTCTCTAGTAAATAGCAGTTTTTCAAGGAAGGTCTCAGAATTTGCCCTTTTGTTAATAGCCTGGCAGAGAGTTTACATACCAGAAAAGAATCCTGATTCTTCACTTGATAACATATCAAAGGGTGGGTTTTTTGAGCTTTGTGTTGGTTTTTGTAAAGAAAATTGGCAGCTGTTACTTGTAATACATGTAACTAATAAATGTGGAATCAGAAACGTGACTCCCGCACAGTCACACGTTTTTAAAGCACAGACATTGTGTATTGGTCTGCATCAGTTGTAACAATCTTCTGTGGCTTGGAAAATATGGGGGCATTTGCTATTTGTTACTTGCTGCCGCACACGATCGTCAGGATATGTCTCTTGTCTTTGGAGATCGTGGGCCATCTTACCATTGCTTGTAATGTTTTGACTGCTAATTACCTGAATTCCACCATAGCCCATTCTGCATCCTATTCCATGTTATTTGTGTGTTTATGCTAAATTATTTCTACAGAAATGCTTTTAAGGTTTTCCCATCATGAGTTGTAAGTGAGAGACAGGGATGATAAAGAGCTCGATTCATATTATGACTAACTCCATCTGAATATTATGTTGGTAGGCCTCATTCTCAGTGTTTCTGTGACTCAAAAGTGATAATAAACTCCATTAAAATACCATGACATCAATAGAGTATTTAAAATGCATATGCAAGGCTAACATTTAGAAATCATTAATAGAATAGCTATATAAAGTATCTGCAGATCTTATTTGCTCTCTGCATGGGTGAGAACTGATACCAAGGGTATACCTTGCCCCCAGATGTAACCCTTTTCTTTTAAAATAAATGTGAAAGTAAAAAGGAAGGAACAGTTTCCATGGGGGAAAACCAAATCCAGTCCTTCAAAATCATGAACTTAGAATGATACTTGTACTCACTGTAGTTCCCAAGCATTGTACCACAGACCTGGCACAGAACTTTGACATCGAGAAATCTTTGATTTACTTCTTTTTAACCAAATTTTTCCCCACATTGTCTTATTCTGTTGAGTCTTAGTGTTTTAATTTAACATCCACACTTCTATGTTAGGAAGCAGTCATTGCCTTCCATGTTGCCAAAAGAAATGCCCATTTGTTGATTTAGAAGAAGAATAGGGGAATGGCCATGAGACACCTTAATGAGAAAGAGGGAGTAGTGGCCAGGGAATGATGCTAAACACTGACAATTTGAGGACCCAAGTATCTTCAGTCTGGCGAAGTTCCTAAGCTTCCTGCAGTTCTGGGTGGTGTTGTGTTGGTTTTGTTGTTGGATTTTGGCAGGGGCAAAGGAGGGGGAAGTAGAGGGTGAAAATGCGTGTTACTCACACTTAAAAATTTCCTATACATTTTGGAGAACTGATATTTTGTTTTTATTTTTTGATCAAAAGAAACAGGTTCATCTTCACTTCTCCATTTGGTTGGCTGGTGGCACCCAAGCAAAGTAGCTCCTATCTGCAGCTCAAAACTCTAATTGCCAGGGATCTCTGAATGTAGAAATAAGAAATAACAAGATTTTAGATGATGAATCTCTGTATGTGTGCTAAAGCAAGGCCAGTTGCTTTATTGATCCCAACTACTGAAGTTTTCCTTATGACGATGATTTATCTTAAAAAAAACCCCAAATGATCTGTGAGACAAGCAAATTGAACTTCATGTAAGAACCGATTTAAAACATACTCAACTTTTTCTTTCTCATCCTTACTTTCTAAAACCTTCCAGGGTTTCAAAAGAAATGGGTGCAGTCTTTCTCTTGCACATAGGAATATACCCTCTTTGAAGAAGAGAGATACTTCTGCTTTTGAGTTGAGCTTCATAAACTTGTTGGAATAAAATCAGCTCAAAGGATGTATTTTGAAGTAGTAGTTTCTTGGGCATTGAGCCATTCGTTTCCGAAGAGGATAAAGCTACTTCTCTGTACTTGATGACAAAACAAAGGAATCAGTACTGATAATTTGTTATGTGGGAACAGGCTGTAATGTTGGTAAGCGTTACTCTGGTTGCTAAAAAGCACCAGTTCTATCTGGTCTCGCATCCTTACCAGGAGCTACACATCTGTCTCACTGGAAATCATAAAAACACTCCCCAGCTGGTTTTGTCTGCACTCGTACTAAATAAATTAATTATTATGATATTTTCTCCAGTTTAGATACCAAACAAAAATGAAGCAAAATATTATGTTCAGCTGCTTGCAAGTTGGGAAGGTCTAGATAATCTTGGTCTCTGATGTATGAAAGAACTGACACAAAATTGCAGCTCTGGCAGCAAAGATTTATTTTTTTTTTTAAAATCAGTACCTCACAGTTGGAGAATGTATTTTTCTTAGGAAAAGAAGGCATGAGAGACCTGCAGTAGCTAGGCTTTAACAGTAAGGATGGGAACAACAGGGTGAGAGAGGACATTGTGGTCACACGCGGGGCTGTACAAACACCAGCTCTGAGCTTGGGCTGGGAGTGAGAAGAAAGCCTTTGTCTTCCAGAGCAGCAAGGTGCTGAGGCAGCCTTTCTGCACAGCCAGGGACAAAGGAGCTGTAGTCACATCTAAAGCTCTTGAGTTTATGCTCAGTGTCCCACTCTGTGGTTGGGTGAAACAGGGACTGTGGGGTTGATTGTACTCTTTAACATGTTTAATGGGATTCTTTTAGGGTTCGTGTTTACATTCCTGAAGGTATGATACTGAAGTTACAGACTCTGTGCTGCCAATGAGTCTCTGATTTGGACAAGGCAACCTGAGATGTGATAGTTACAGACTCAACACTGATTTTGGAATTATGCTTAACAGCCAGTAAAGAAGATTCATGTCTGAAGGCTCATTTTACAGTGGAAACGTAAATGAGATTTGTAGATGCAGGGGTGTTACGTATTATCTGTGAGTGTGAAGAGATTACTTAGCTATTCCTACAGAAAAGGGTGTGCTCTCTTTTGGTGGTGGTGGGGAGGGAAAGGCCATTATGTGACAGAAGGAGGTGATGGAAATGTCCACCATCTAGAAGTCCGATCATCTATAAAAGCATGGTATCAAATTATTAGATGGTTTTTCTTGATGAAGGTGTTTTAAGAGTGCGCATGACAATCATCCTTATCCTTAGCTCCATGGTCTACTAACAGGTAACTGCCTCGCTTGCAAGTTTCTAAAGGTATTCTGATCTCGTGGATCTGAATAAGAACGTTGTCAAAAAGCTTATGCACAGTGGAACTAAGCAGCATGTACCTTCAGAGAAGTATATGAAACAAAGTATATGCAAAAAATTTGCAGCCCATGTTAGTGTCCATTGCTGTTGTCGAGCAATGCAAGTCTGTTTCTCTTCTCTACAGGTCATAAAAATTGGTAGTGATGATAGTGGATATCTTTATTTTGCTTTTAATCCATAAAGACAGAGTTGAAGAGAGAGAATGTAGCCTTGTTTGTGTAAAAAAGTTCCATCTGTCAGCACTGTTGTAAATATTGCAGCCTAGGAAGGAGCATCTACTACAACTGTGTGGCTATTTGCAGATGTACTCTTTGACCTCAATTGTGGACATGTAAGTACTCGGAGCCTCAACTGATTCATTTGTGTGGCAAAAGGAAAACGCTGATTCCCTCATACAGTTGGTATTTTCTGCCATTGTAGAACACAGCCTCTTCATTTTGAAATTTAAGCAAAACTGTAAACAGAACCAGTTGGAGGTTTTTTTTAATATGATAAAAATAGAATCCCATTAAATTAATGATTGAATTATCGATTACTAATTAACATGAAAGGTACATAGGTGCAGCATAATTCCATACTTTCAATGTTTCCTTTAAATTCCAGTTCATAATCCTATTTAGGTAGTAAATTTATGCATTTTATACAACTTGTATCATTTTATGGAGTAGTTGTGCTTGCAGACATAGTGATGAAATACGTGGTTTTGGCTAGAGTTGCAAGGATACTTCGATCTTAGCTCAAATTTACTGAATCCATACATTAATTTAAAAGAAATTCAGTTCTAAAAGAACTCTTGTATCAATTTTCTGTAAGCAAATTAGGAGTTTTTTTGAGAATGCAGCATTCCTAGGAAATACATGCTTTATGCTTGATCCTATCATGTTCGTTTATATCTGGTTTTAGTCCAGTGTACAAAACCAACATGGGTTCTTACCTATACATAGAGGGAAATTTCTACTGTCCTCTATGATTATTGTTGTTGTTACTATCTCTTTCTACTTATTCTTCAGATTATTTTTTTTTTAACATATTTAGTTTTCCTGACATATTATATGATAGAAAAATGTAGGTGGCCTGTCTGTTCATTTTAAACAAAGAGATCTGGTGAGTTCCTGAGACAGTCCTCTGGTTGGAGTATATAAAACTGAAACATCCTCCAATTAATTTTCTTTGGAAAAGTTGTATTAAATACGGGGAAAACTGACCAGAAGGTGTATGTCAACAAGCAGTTTCTTGAGAATTCAACTGGGGTGAAATCAGTTTGTTACGACTTACAGAAGAGATGGCTCCAGTGTGTGGTACGATAGTCAAAGACCCAGTTAATCATAGATGTGTTTGAAAGCCTCTCACTTGTAGCACTGAACATGGTAGGCTGATGGGTTTGGAAGTGATCATTTGGTGGAACTCGCTTTGAGTGTCAGATTCAAGAAATCTGCAAGTTAATTTCAGAAATCCAGAAAATATTAAAAAGTAGCAAATGCCTACTGAGGCATTTGATCTGATCTGATAACTGGACGACTCTTTCTGAGCACATATAGTCTCATTTTTAGAGATCTGATTATTTATGTTTGCAGCATGATTGCCTGGGACATACTGAACTCCAAAACATATTGTGAAGATTTGTTGCTTGGGAATAAGGCAATTTAAGTGCATAAATCTTATTGCCAAGTTTCATTGCTGCTATTTCTTAATATGTCCTGGGACAGATACATAATTTTGTCCAATTAAAGTGTAATTAAAAAACAGTACACATTTTTTTTTTAGAGAGAGTTCTAGGTTTTTCTTTTCTTGAACCATGAGTTCATTTGTTCTTAGAGCTAAACTTTGAAGCAGGTGGCTATACCTGATGTAAAAGTTTTCTTCAAAGCCTCAGTTATCCAAAGTAATGATTCTTCCTGCTTTGACTGCTTAACACTTAACAATAGGATTCTATTTATAAATGCTCATGCATCAAATTGGTAAATAAGTACTTTATTTGGGTGAAAAAAAGAAAAAATATTTCTTATAAGGCAGACTTTGAAAAAAGAGCTGGGAGGTCTGTGAGGGTCTTTGAGCCCCACAGAACCCTGAAGCTCGATGTCAGTGCACTGGTCCTTGGCCAAATGTATCAAGAACTTGTTACGGTGTACTGGCATGAGATAGGGCTGGGGCCTGGTTGGCTCGTCAGAAGACCTGCTGAAAAGGACCAGTGTGTCCTGGTGGATACTAATATAAACCAATGACCTGGAGCGTGTTCATGGAGGGCCAGCAAGATTGTCAGTCCCTGGCATGCTTGTGCTGTGAGCAGAGGCTCAGGGAGTGGGACTTGTCCAGCCTGGAGAAGGAAAGACTTCAGGGAACTTGACAGTAGCCACAGTACCTGTGAGGAGATGAAGCCAGGCTCTTCACAGGGGTACGTGGCAGGAGAATGAGAGGCAACAAGCACGCTTTGAAAGGAGAGGTTCAGACTGCATGTCTGAAAGTGGGAAAAAAACTTTGACAGTAATGGGGTATTGAGACATGCTGCACAAAAGGGTTGTCTCTGTCCTTGATGGTGTTTAAGATCTGACTGAAGAAAAGGCCTAAGCAAGCAGTTCCTGGATTTGCTGTGGCCTGTGTTTTGAGCAGAGGGTGGATTAGAGATCTCCTGCTCTCCCTTCCAGCCTGAATGTTCTTATGATTGCAGAAGGTGAATAGGTAGCAAAGATTAATTTGATCCTTCCTGTACTGTTTTAGAAAAACATGGATCTGGAAGAGTGGGATTGTTTCACCCTCTCTCTGAAAGGTCTATACAGGGGGTTCATGGTAGCTACCTTAAGTCTTCTGATGAAGACTTTGCTTTCCAGTTGAAGAGCTGGGATGGGAATCCCAGTCCTGGAAGGCGTGTGCATACTGGTGTGAGCGAGCTGATAACTGTGACCTGCTGAGAGCATATGGATTTAATTTGTCTGTCTGGATACCTCTCTCTTTGTAGCTGCATGTTAACTCAGGACATCCTATAAGAAATTATTTTTGTTAGCTCCATGTATCTTGCTCCAAGGGATTGCTAGTTAGAGCCTGTCGTTTTGGTTTGCCAGATGTAACGGTGTAGAAAATAACTGTGTAAAGACTTTCTTTCAAACTCCAATCTGGAATATGTGTCACTGGTACCGGTTACCTTATTATAATGTGACTGGGCTGTTGCTTCTATAATTAAGTTTTAGAGTTCCTTGCCTCCTTCCCATTATAGTCAGATGCTAGTTCAATTTTTATTCTCTATAGTATCCTTTAGAAAAAATCATCCAGATGAAGGTAGCTCAAGTACAAGAATTTCCTATAAACCCAGTTACTTTTGACACATAGAAAACCAAATTGCAGTAGTTTACCACAAAATTGGAGATGTAAAGCAGTTTTCCTAGAAAATGAAACTGTTGTATACAACATTTATCGAAGAATGTTTCATGAAGGAAGCTTTTAAGTTAAGTAGCCATTAATTACTGACGCCTTCATTTCTTCCTCTCTAGCTTGATGCTACTTGCTGGTTGCACGGAGGTTAAAGTGCCCATGTGTGAGAGGAATAGGGAATATGGTGAACTTTAAAAAGTATCAAATTATTCAATCTCTGTTCTGTGATTTTTTTGAGGCCTAGTTTCAGATTAAAACATCATGGTATGTAACAGTACCCAAAAGGTTTGTTTATGGTAGGGTATTTTGGATTCTACATTTAAGACACTAGAAAAGGGTCTTTATTTTCAGAGGACGGATATTATAGTTAGGAAAAGAAAGCCCTTGAAAATATCATGTCTATGTCTACACGTCCCCCTAATCACCCTCTTTATTGTAATGAATTAAACATTGACTGTTTAGTGCAATCTGAGAATAGGGAGTGTGAGAATCGTCGTGGCAGTGATTTGGGGCATTGTTACAAGAGAGTGGCCTAATCATATTGCTTTTTGGGTGATCGTGGGGGAGCGGTGCAGTGCATCACGTGGGTGATGACAGATGGGACACCACAAACACAGACACTAAAACTGGAAAGAACTCCTGATTGTCTTCCAAAACCAAAGATTTCACTGTCAGTGAGATCTACTCCACAACATTGAAAGGAATAGTAGGTTGGAAAGAAAGTACCACCACTTTTATTTCTTAGTACATTTCAAAGCAGCTTTTTAATTCTTATTTAAGTATTTTATGATTGCATCAATTTGTTAATCAGAAATAATTAGCTTTTCCAGCTTTAGAGACAGTAGTCAAAGTAGCCCTAGAGACTATGGTTGAGGACTTCTTACATCTGGCAAAAACATGGTTCTACCTTTCTGGAAATGGAGCTTTCCCTGTGTTCCTTTGCATTAGTTAACAGAAACCCTCCCTGTAAAAAGGATACTCATCAAAGAATGTTTTATGAAACAGAAAAACAGTGCTCATAAACCCTGCTGGATTCCAAGAGTTATTACATTTTACATCACATACAGTTTATTTTTCCAGATGCCACAGTTCAAAATAATGTATTTTTAATACTACTTGTAGAATTCTACAGATTCATAATAGCACGTGACACGTTAATATCCTTGGTGATATCCTACTGGTCATATCCAACTGTGATAAACAGTTGTATATGCTATAAAAGTGACATCTATTATAAAAATAAGGATAATGCAAAAGGATACAAACAATCCCTTAAATTTGTAAAGACTGTTACAAATCTTGAATGTTAATTTGGAGGAAAAACTACATGCTAATGCTAAGTTTATTCCTTCAGTTAATAGTCCTTTATTCCTTCAGGAAAAAAAAAATCAAGCAGCTATACTTTAAATGAATTTAATGAACTGCAAAGACTGACATTTTCACTATAAAAGTCACACTTCATTTAATGAAGTAGTTAAATATTGATGCTATATTAAAATACAGGCTGAATAAAAATGGCAATATGGTTTTCAAAATAGGAATTTGAGCTGTTTTTTTCTTGTTATATTGAAAATTTCATGAACTGAGAAAAGGGAAATACAGCAGAATATCTCCATAATAAACACAAAGCACTTTGTTGAAATAACATTAAAGTTGAAAGACACAAACCCGTAAAAGCAAGGAAATGAAGTCACTGTACTCTTAACTCAGCCTCTTTGTGCTAAAGCACTGAATCTTTAAAACAAATGGATGGAACGTTATCACTGTTCGATGTGCAATATTTTCTAAAATTCTTGAAGCAAGGACAGATTGTAACCCTGTGCTACAGGTGGCACATAAAAGACCTAGCCATGTGTTTACCCAGGATGAATAGCTGTGTCATGATATTGTTTGATCTTAATTCAAAGTAATTGTGTTTTAAGTGCTGTGATTTCGATGGCAGTGTTCTGACAAAGCTATGTTGCCTGTGTGGTGGCTTTCACACATTTCCATTGATACAATTTGAATTTTCAACTTAACTTTTATATCTGCACTTTCACCATAACAACATAATATTGATGGTGGATGAAGAAATATTGCTGACATGGCTGAGGTCTTTCCCAGCTCCATCTGATGGTAAAAGGAAAAGAAAACAAGAATGAATCTTACTCTAGATGTGAGTGGGAACAATGATTGAGTGATGGTATGATTGGCTTAGCTTTGATGGATTGAATTATGTTGTACTGTACTTCATAAAGCTGTACTAATTCTGACATCAGGCTTCTGTGTATAGTAAAATACTGAGGATGACATCTTTGGCCCGTTGAAGTCAATGGCAAAACTCCCATTAATTTCAGCCGCCTGTGATTTCATTCTCAGTGCCTGTCTTGTAAAACAATGGCAAATTGATTTAGTACTATTTTTTCCCCCCTTGGGAAGGATCTCTACTCCATGTTAAATGATTTGTCTTTTGACTTTCATGCTCTTACTCTGAAAGTATGAATTTTAATTCAGGATAAATATAGTGTGATTTCTTTCCTGTACCTATTATCATGTAAACATTGAAGCTGATGGGAGAAAGTGGAGCTATTTTGAAAGGTTGATTTCAGTTATATACACTAGTAGAAACCAGTGGTAAGCAATGCAGCTTTCCTAAGAAAGGCTAACAAATCACTTCTGTAACTAGCAGCTATCAGATGTGGTCTCTACATGTGTTGGTGGAATTGTGGTTTAGGTGTTTGGGATTTGTTTGGTTGGGTTTTTTTCTCTCTTCTGCAAACAGTTTTTCTTTAAAACAACAATGAAAAAGAAAGCATGGGAATCTGAAGAACTAATTCTATAAATGCATTTGTATAAGGAAGACACAGTATTTGTGTTTATGGTAGCAATCCTCAAAATTCTCATAGTATCAGCAGCTATTTGCATAGTTATGTCTCCTGGTATTTTGCCACTGCAAGCACTGAAATAATCTACTTAATGGAACATAAAATTTTGTAGGGTATTATGTAAAATCACCCAAATTTACCTAGAATTAATAGAGCATTGAAGAATTTCTTCCTCTTCTAGACATCCTTCCAGAAAAAGGAAGAAAATGGATGTCAAATATATGTTCGTGCTGCTCATTGTCCTAAACTAGTTCAGGTTCTGCATGCATAGAACAGGATGAGGCATAACCCAAGGAGAAATGTTTGATGAAGTGTTTAGCAATCAGTGTCCCTGTGTAGGTAACTCTTTAAGGGAAGAATTGCAAAAGGTACCCAAAAAGGTATTTCTATATTGCTGATATTCAGTAGTTACATATTAGAATGCTAATAGTAAAGCTGTAGCAGTGCTGCTGTCTTTAACAGTAGTATGGGGAAAATGTTTTATTAAACACTAATTTCACTAGTTATTTAAGAAGTAGCTGGCTTTGCACACATTAATCTCTTTTTCTTTTTAATTCAAGGTTGATGGTCTAGGTCTTACACATTGTATTTATGAATAGGGCACTCAATAACTATGCAAAATATCTATTTCTCCCATGGGAATCTGTGCTTTGATATATTCTGATCCTTATTAAATTTAAACAGGATCAAATTTATACAGCTTTGGCAGAGATTTATTAAAATACACTGAGTGGACAGCTTGTGGGAGTGCAGTGTGCTGTAATAACATATGCCTCTTACCAGAGAATAGTAATTATTGAGAATCAAATAAATCTGTAGGAGGTTAAGTATATATGGAAAAGATATCAATTGTAGTTTTCTACAACCAGAAAGTACTATCTGAAGATTTGTTGCTATATAAAGAAATGAACAACCCTTATAAAACCCTAAATGTTCAAAATGTCATTCACCAACAAAGCTAATATTCATCCAGACTTCAAAAAAATGTTAATGACATTTGCTCAGCAGCATTAAATTAATTGTTTAGTGCTATTCGCCTGCATAAGCAGCTATTCACATTTATCCCAAAGATTTATCAAATGTAATTGAAAACTCTGTTTGTTACAAAGTTTTGTACATTTCTTAAACAGAATCATCATGTCCTTGGAAAGGAAAATCCAAAATATTGGTTGCAGTCCCTGTCTTAGCTGCTCCTAACAAAATATTTATGGTTACATATTAAGACAGGAGGATTTTGAGGAATCATAGAATGGCATGTGTTGGAAGGGACCCCAAGGGTCATAGAGCTCCAACCCCCCTGCCACAGACAGTGCATTAGAGTTTGTGAATCTTGGGGAGGTTGTCCACTTCTGTCAAGGAACGTAGTGGAGACAGGTAGTTCTGGGTTCTTTCATGCTTTGGATCTTCCAAAGAAATTTCCTTTGGAAGGCCATAAAGGAGGTGTCTTCGGACACCATGCTGATGCCTTCAGGTACAGACGGCATTCCATCTGGTTTATTTCAAACTAAAATAGGTTTGCTTTGAAGCAGTAGTTAAAAATCTGAATTTTTTTGTGCTGTAGTAATTTGTAATAGGCCAATATCACAGTTGTTATGGGTTAGGGAAATTTGAAAGCTAGCAGTATCCAAAAAGACAATCTGCTACGTATGTGCATTCAGACTATTCTACTTGTGTTTCTCCCTGTGGCAGGAAAGGAATGGAGTAATTTCAGCAGGAAATCTATTTCTCGGGGCTTATGGTATTAGGAAAGTGAATTTTTAAAGAAAATGCATTTAGATAGAGATTACATTTGATTTAGAACTAGTAGCATCAGATTAACTCTGCATTATGAACATCTAGTGGAAGCTGTCTAATTTCTTGGTAAAAAATCTAAAAGATAGTCATTTTGGTAAGACCTTTATAAGTAAACAATTGCATCCTATTAAAAAATTCATGGATTCACATTGATGTGGATGTGACACAAATATAGTTCACTCCTTATCAAATCAGTGTCAGCTCTTTAATTAGTCTTTCATCCTATGGCTCCAAACATAGCTCAAGTTTTTTTCTAAATAAACTAATGAAACCTGATTACTTCAAGCTAGCAAACTTATTTGCTTAAATTACAAACATTCTGTTTCTGTCCTTTGTAATAAGAGAAGAAACAGAGTGTGTTTGTTAAAATAGAAGTCAGGGCATTTGAGTTCCAGTCTCATTTCTGTTATTCCATTTCTGTGTGACCTTGTGCAAGCTGTTTATTGTGCCTGTCCCTTGCTGACTTCCTCTATGAAAATAGAGATGATAATATATAGGGACCTCCTGGTAGTGCTCTGAAGTTTAATTCATGGCTCTGTGGAGGGTTCTGGGAGACCTGCCCAGGTGCTACTGCAGACATCTCTATGCCTTCATGCATGTTATGACTGCGTAATGTATGTTGTTATATATGAAATATATTTGTATGTATAATGTGTGTCAGCATGTTTGACCACCAAAATTTCCCTTCATATTAATGAGTCATCTTGTGACACCAGTGACATTTTTGTGTTGTTTATGGTTATAGCAAATAAAGATGTAAGAGGTAGGAGCAAGTTCATTTTGTTAAATCCACAGGTGGTTTGACTCAGTGTCTATTTCTGTGGATGTCAGGATAATTTTTCTTTAACTAAGTACTCTGTGACAATATATGCATAGATTTTAATTTCTATGGGGTTAATAAAAACTGAATAATTATGCTAAAAAGAGAAATTGTAAGGTCAAATTACTAGAATAGCAGTCTACACCCTTATGTGGATAGCGATACTCTATGGTAGGTAGCTGCCCAGTTGTCCTACATTTCACATGTAAGTCTATATGGAATCAAGTAATTGTGGAATAAAACTGGGAATCTGATATGCTGCAGTTCTAAGAAACTCTTCATCTCATCTGTTAAATACTTCTAGGGCATGCTTTTCATTTTCTAAGCCAATTAAAGATAGCACAGTGTTTTGCAACTGATTCCTGTTGTGGTTTCTTGGGAATATACTAATTTCCTTTGGTGCAATACAGATTAAGGAGTCCTTTGCTTATAAGCAAGCATAAGACAGTTTCTAGTTTAAGCAAATTAAATTTATTGTTGAAAAAATATAGCTTTATTTGTTGCTGGAGACTAGCCACATTATGCTAGCTTGTGTTTACTTTTATTAAATCTGGTATGTGATAGAAAAATTGTAAATCTTCTGGGGTTTTAAAGTATTTTATAAGGACAGTCATCTTTTAAAATAATTTCCTCTTTTAATGTCTCAAATCAAACACATTGCGACAAGCTATTAGGCTATGAATTTATTCATCTCAGTAAATCAGGTTGGCACAGTGGCTTTTAAAAGATCATCTATATTGGTATCTTTAAGGTCAAACAATCACATTGCTTCTTTGAATTGGTGCTACTGTCTATATGCTTTACTATGGGCACTAATAGATAGGAAGATTCTTGACTATATTGAGGGAATTATTAAGGATTTAAACCCCCCTTTTTTAAAACTAAAATTTTCTCTTGACTGCAGTAGTTGGAGGTTTAGTATAACATGAGAAAAAAATTTGCAGGTGTAAACAAATTTAAATAATAATAATAATGTCATGGGACTGTGCATGTTCTAAAGGGACAGTGTAAGCTAAAGGTAATAGCCTTGTAGTAGTGGAAGACAGCTGAAGAATTGTTCTAAAATGTCAGTGGCTGTGACATTCTGAACGCACTGACTTTGTCTTGAATGATGTCTCTTTCCTCTTGAAATCACAGGGATTAATTAATAATGCTCAGATTGTAAAAGTTTTAATTTGTAGATAACATACGAGGTACAATATATTAATTGCAGCAAAGATAACATGTTAATTAAAAGGTTCGTGTACAGTTGTCTACGGTTAACAGTATGTGTTGTACTTGGAACAGAAACCTAATTGTAATCTAGTATCTGGATGCTGCATTTTTGCAAAGGTAGCATCTTTTGTGCTTCTGGATTTTCTTTCTCTGGCACAGGATCCTTTGTGCAATGCTCCTTTTGCAGTGAAGCTGGTTTAGTAAGAAGAGTGGGCATTGTAAGCCAGTGGTTTAGAGCAGTACAACTAGTTCTGCCTTGAGTATTGGTTCCAAATGCAGCGGCAAAGGTTGTGTCAAAACAAATGTGTTTAAAGTCACAGTTCAGAAGACAAAAGAACTGCAAACCTCTTGCATCTTTAAAACAAGGAAGTTGATTTTACCTGTTAAATGCTTCATTGTTAGATAGAGTGAATGATGCACAGTGTAAGCTGGGTCATTGATAAAAGCCTTAAATATTAGTGCCAAAAGTTGATGTGTCGATCTGGAGTCTGTCTCCCGGGTCAACTTCTGCCTTACTCTCCTAGCAAAAACAGAAAAGGGAAAAAGGCTTCTCCTGTGGCTCTCCTGTGATTTATTCTATTGCTGTACAGTTTTCCAGCTCAGCAGTTTCTACCATTCCTTTCTCCCTCCTCACCAATGTTTTGGGAGTTTCAGTATCACCTTATCTATCTCACAGGAGAGAGCTCTGGAAAGTATTGGCTTTCATCTACAGGAAGGCTGCGTGTCAGTGCTGGCTTCAGCCTCAGTGAGACCAGTGTGGCACTTGTGCCATGAGTAATATGAATAAATAGCAGATATAATGCAAGTGTCATGGTTTAAGATACAAAGATTATCTCACATTGAACATTCATGACTTTATGCATTATCCATGCGGGACTATGCAGTGGAAATGCACCTTTATGTACTTCCTAGATTAAATGAAACCAACAGCTTCACACCAGAATAAATCTAGATGAAATGGTAGGGAAGTGGGTTCTGAATTCTTACCTGCATGAAGGAATGGCGCTGGACATTGACCGCAATCTCACACCACTGTCAACATTCATTATTTGTTGGCTCGGAGTGGGCAGCCATTCATAAGCTCTATTGATAGATGTTTATAAAATTCACTAACTCACTGATACTGCAGAGGCAGTATCACTCGTATTTTAAATCATCAAGGTGAATAATGGAAAAAAAAAGTCTCTGTGCAAGAGAATTAAGCAAATATTTAAAGAACATAAATCTTCAGTCTTGGCTTTCTCCAGTGCTACTGTAGGCAGCAACAGCTGCTGGCTGCTCTGCAGGTACATGCATGTGTAGGGGGAGGTATTGAGTAGCACATGAATACTACATGTACAGCTGAAATAGCTTCATATCACTAATATTTTGCATTGCACAGTCATCCTTGAACTAAGGGGGAGAAAAAGGTCTTAAATTATTTCAGTCAGCCAGATGAGTTACCAGAATAAAATCCATCAGTCACTTCTTATGAGTGGTTGTTTCATTCTGTGATTCTGTGGTGCCAAGAACTAATTCACCAAATAATATTTCTGTCAGAAACCTAAGTGGTTTAGAAGTGTATACCCTAGTGCGTAGGGCCGAGCTCTAGACAGAAAGTGTCTATATCCAAAAGTATGAACTTTAAAAACCTCTGCCTCACTGTTCTGTTCTGTAAAGCCTATAGGGATCTGCAGGTTTTTTTGCAAGTGTTTATGCCTTAAAAAAGTTCCTGAATTTCTAGAGGTGGCCAGCAGTGTCACTGTTTTGTTGGAGAGCCGGGTAAAGAGAAGACCACAGCTTGTTAAGACCTAGGTCAAAGAGAAACTCTGTGAATCCTGCTTTCACTCAGGGGTGTAGCTGCTATCGTGGAGCTCGGAGGCCTACAAGTTTTGTGCATTGCAGATGTAGCCCTAAACTGATGGAAGGGGACCTTGTGTTTTGCATGTGGCACCGTTACACTTAAGGAGCAAATGCCAGGGTGTCTCCAAAGAAAACCTACTACACCTTAACTCCACTTGTAAGCACAAGGCTTTCTGTTGTTGTTCTTGTCTAACAAGTGTTACATAACAGAAGTAGAAGCAAATGTAAATAATTTTCTGGAAACAGAGGCTGTATGAATCTTATCACTTTTTTGGCCCACTTAATTTGAAACCCAACTAGATACTAACATACAACCTGGTGATTAAATTTTGGACCCTAATTTATCCTTTGTCTTTATAGATTTAAGTGCTTTTGCCTTTGTAAGAATGAATGGTCCTTTAAGTTTTTCCACTTTTATTTTAGAAGTTTTATTATTTCGATTAGACACTCAGGCTCTATAGACATTAAGTAACTCAAACAGTGTCATGTAGACTCAGGTGGCAAAATTGAGAACTGCACATATTTTAGCTGTGATTCCATCTTTCCTTACCTAAGTGAGTGTTTCCCAGTAAGGTGCAGAAACCTGTAAGTGACTCCTTTGAGACAGCTCCATGTGTATCAGTGGCTTCCAGGGATGAAATTAAAAAGCTGCATTGGACTGTAGTCAGTAAAAGTCCCCAGGCTGGTTACAGTTCCCTGGGCTCAGGAGATTGCGCTGTAGCATTAAAGCTGTTTCCCCCTGCCCCTTGGCACAGGACAGGGTTTCCTAGGTCAGGTTACCCCGTTGGGGTGTTTGAGGCCTTTCTCATTCTTCAGGGATTCATGTTCAAGAAATAAATAAAAGAATCTGTCTTCCAAGAGTAGCAATTCCAAATCAGCTCTAACAGATGTGAGAATAACTTCTTGTGCCAGAAAAATAAAAATTCACAGGAATATGTTCCTGTTAGCTATTGCTTAGGGATAGAGAGGCTTTCAGATTTGATTCTAACAGAAATAACACATACCATTGTTTAAAAAAAGCTCAAAATGAGCATACGTAGACATCCAGATTTAAGTTGGCAAAGTTATATAGAGTTTTTCACAGGGTAATTGTACTTCTAGTAAAATCCTTTTACTTGAACAGCCATTGTTTAGGTGCTCTTAGTTTTCTTTTTATTCTCTCCTCCAAGAAAGGACCATAATATCTAATAAGGTGTGAATTAATTTCCTCCAAAATAAAAAGATGTCTGAACTACTTTGCTTACACAGTCAAAAAAGACCATTTGAAAAC
This sequence comes from Laterallus jamaicensis coturniculus, assembly GCA_022605575.1. Lineage (NCBI taxonomy): Eukaryota > Metazoa > Chordata > Aves > Gruiformes > Rallidae > Laterallus > Laterallus jamaicensis. The sequence goes on along the minus strand of JAKCOX010000017.1, from coordinate 14,383,936 downwards.
ATAATCTTCTGTTTGTTTTTTCTTATGTAGACTTCAAAATACATTAAGCCCATAAAAATTGTAACATTCATTAATGTTTTTCTGAAAAAAACAGAAGTGTCTGTTCTGCATCGCATGGCCTTTAATTCTGCTCTTGGAGTTAAATATACCATTTTTCAAGGTAACTTACTAACAGAATCTGGATTTTTGAAAATAAAGAATCCACATTCCATACTCAATAACATCTCAGGTCCTTTCAGCCTTCAAGGTATCAAAACCTTGGTGTAGCTGGTACTTCAGTTCAGTGAATGCCAGAATTTTCCATTACTTGTGGTTTATTTTTTGTTGACAGAGTGTAGGAGATGCTCTTCTATAGACAGTATTTAATTATCTTTACTACAGAAATAAATTTAATGCTCTTTGGAAGAGAATCCTGAAAGCACTTGTTTGAGTGGAATGTGCTTAATTGTCCTATCATGTTGAGCAAGTGTTGTTTAGTACGTTGCCCATTGTGACAACTTTCAGGCTTTGAAAATACAGCCTTTAGGTTGTTTATCTAACTGTCATTGCAACAGATGCTTGGACAGTTTCCTGAAAGCTCAGTCTTGTAGTGTTTCATAGAGATGATTATTTTGGAGTCACTGTTACAATTCCAGAGGTGTTTATTTCATTGTAACAGAAGTTCACATCAGAAGATCTGGAAGATGGCGCTTCAAGCAGTTGCCGTCTTGGCAGGTCATAAACAGATGTTCAGATTCAAAGCTGGTGAGTGTGCTGTGTGGAGACACCAGTCAGATTCCATGCTGACAGAATATTCAAGGGGAAAAACACCATCTGATCACCTCTTTCCAAAGAGCTGTGCTGCTATGAGTATTACGAAACAGAGTCAGTGGCACTGTCCTGGAAAAGGTCAGCAGCAACTCCTAGCACAGCATGTTGTATCAGAGGTATTATAGCCCTTTAATAGGTGTTAGGTAGGGGAAAAAAATATCTGAGAACAGTTTAAGCAAGCTGCAACAAGAACTATGGCAGATTAAGCTGCTACACTAAATGAGGAAGAGATGCTCAATGAAATTATGTCCTGAGGACAACATGTGTCAGATGCAAATATATCACTGCATCTGAAGGAAAGCAGTGTGGGGTTTTCTTAAATTTTGCTCAAGTGTAATAAACAGTTGGCGTAACTAACTGGGTTGACTCTTCAGGGCTGTTATTGGGGGGAGGGCAGGACTTGAATTTTAAATATCATAGTTAGAGCTCAGCTGGGTAGACAACAGAAGCAGGGGATGTGGGATATACAGTCATTGCTGCTCTTGGGGAGTGCACCGATGCCTGCCTTCAAGCAGTTGAAATAGTGGACAAACAGTTGTCAAAATCTGGGTTTCTTTAAGCCCTACCTGTGAAGGAGAGTGATGAAGACCATCTGAAATCACTCTTCGTATTGTTCCAGGCATCCAGAACTTAACTTGGAAAGAATACTTGCCTTTGCAGGAACTGGAAAGACACCAGGTAGAGCTCTCATGAAAGTCAATGACTTTCTAGGCATGAAGCTCTGAAGTGCTTAAATTTTGAGCCTGTGCATTGAAGTCTTTCCTTGCAAGCTTTTTTTTATTGATGCACATTTCATAACTGAATGGGTTCAGTATGACAATGCGGTATCACTGTATTTGTTAAAAGAATCAATGCGTAAAAGTCCAATTTGGAAGAAGGGAAGGCTGTAGCTGTGCATACATAATAGTTTGACAGCCCAGGCCTGCATTGTATGTGCAGTCTGTTCTGACAGCAAGCGTCATTGTTCACTGGGCGATTAGTTGGCCTTCTACCTTGAATGCACTACTTATTCTTTTGAATGTTATAGTTACTATTAAATGCTCTCCTAATCACTATTTCTGATGCCTTGCTAGCACAGCAAGCTGCTCTATAGTCTGGTTAAAATATAAATGTGTTTTCTGTGGTGTTTCTCCTTGATATCAGCTCCTGTATCATAATGAAGAAGGAAGAGAAAAGCTATGACAGCTTATAAGTTTTTTACTACTTTCTACTGGACAGTGCTTAGTAAGTTTTGCAGAAGGGACAAGAAATTTTACAAAGTCTTGATGAAAACTTATTCCTTTATTTGCCCTTGGTTTTTCTACTGGAATAGCTCTATCGGGAGGGGAGTTCAAGGGTCTTAATTTTTAATGTCTTCTCCAACAGTAAGAATGTATCTCTTTTTGAATTTTGCAGAGTTATTGCAATTACTTCACACCTTGTATAAAATTACAGCTTTTGGCCATTGTTCTAACCTCTTCTAATGAAAATGTCCATTAATGTGCCACAAATATTTAAAATACATATTCATGCTGTGCTTCAAAGCCTGCACATCATTTTCTAAACTCTAAGCCATTAACATTGATAGGTACTGTTATATTGCAAATCTTCGCTTCAGCAATTCATACATGTCAGATGTAACCACTGCACAACACCTATACAGAGCACTACACCATCTGAGTTTAGTACTGTCTGTGCACACAGCTCTCAGTATCTCTTTTGACGGTTGATAACAATCATGCCACGAGATATGTTTTTCACTGTATAATGCGGAACACAGGTCACTATTGGTAAACCTATTCTAATCGTGGCTTCTCAGAACACAAATCCATTAACCTGTAGTGATAACCCTGCTGCAAAGACTCGACATAAACAATGCTGCACTATAAATGATAGAGTTCATGGCTGAACTGCATTTGAAAGGGCATTCAGAATAAAGTTAAGAAAGTAGTGTAGAAGAAAAGTTAATGAAATTTAAAAAGAGTTGCCTGCTGTCAAAGTACAACTCCTTACTAAAGTTCCTATGCAGAGAAAGGCTGATTCCAACTAGAATATTGCGCTAACGTATGCAGAGCCTAACTCAAGCGATATAGAATGCTTCTGCTTCCTTTTAGCAAATACTTTTACAGGTTGCTTCAGTGTCACTCAGTCTTGAAGAATTGAAGAGCCACTTCATCATCAACGGCCACAGAATAATTCTGGCATGACAGATGATGGTGATGGTAAAGCTGACATTATCATAAGACATCATCATTGCTTTTGATGAAACATTCCACAGCAAACATCAGCTATCTGAGCTGAAAACCTGCTTCACTTCTTGTTCAACTCCACTTCTTGGAATATCTGTTGCTTGCTTGGGTTTTTTTTTTCTGCTCTTAATTGTAGCATGTAGGGCTTTTCTATACACGTATATATATGTGTATGTGTGTGGCATCTTGGAAGCAGATGAAATGATTGGGGTTTTTCTCCTTAATCAGGTCTTTTGAGACCTAAGGGTGGTTTCTCTGACATGCCTTCTTAGACTTTCATATATCATTATGTCTCTTGCTATACACAGGATCATCTTCGGGGCTGTGCTTCTGGCTTTTTTGACAAGTTCCTTAAATCTGCCTCATGCCTCGCCTCTCGTTGTTTAGTGTTTTGACTTTTCTAGCTCCCAACCTTGGTAAAAGATTTGTTTTACTATTGCTGGAATTAAGCTTTGTTCAGGAACTGAATTCAATAAAATATTGAAAAGTTATTGCAATCTGGTCAACAAGAGACTCCATTTAGAGCAGTTTGTTTCATTATTAACTTCATATTAGTATTTTCAAAGAAGTCACCCCAGCAAAAAAAATTGGTAGGTAACAGGCATATGGCTGATTTTCAGAACAACTGGATCTACAAGCTGGTCTTTCCAAGTTGCTTTATGTGGAGAACCAACTATCGGCAGCAGCTATAGACTGAGCCACACATGAAAGCCACTTTTGAGATGTTTTAGTCTCTGTCATTACAGAGACATTTGTTTGTTCTGAAGAAGAATCTGTTCATTCAAAGGAAATGTCACCAACTCTGAACTTAGAATCAACGTGGAGGGCCTGAAATCTTCAGCATCTTGGACAGAGAAGAGAGAATCCATTTTTTTTTTCCCTCTGGAGGGAGGCTTGGTGAGCATTGGTAAAGGTGTTCGCAGTCACGGATACTGCTGTGGGTACACAAATACTAATGCAGATAGTACTAACGCTGCGCAGTGCTGGGTTGGCTCCGATGACGCCTAATGCCACAGTGGCTGTCTTGTGAAGTGCCATGTCAAGGCCTGAAGAAAATGTTGCCAAGGAGCATTGTGTGATTCCTCTAATGCTGATGTTAGAACATACAATTATGATTAAAAAGAAGCTCGGATCAGCATTCCAGCTCATAGGGAAGCACCTTCCCCACCTATGTTGTGCGGGGAAGCAGAGCACCGCCTCAGCGATGTCCAAGTCATTACCTGTAATGCCTTCTACAGTCAAGAAATGAATGTACTTACCATAAATACATCTATGCTGAGCCTTGATTGTAAATTGCACAGCTATTAACAATTTTGCTTGTGCACACTTTTGGACATGTTTTCAGTATTTCAGCACCGTTTCTGATACTTGTAGAACCCTGTAAAATAATGACAGAAAATAAGATGTTCTGTGTTTTCCCTTGAAGTCAGATACAGTCTGAATGCTTTTAAAATCAAAAGTAAAAACTTTAGGGTATAAATCCAACCTGGCATGACCAAAGTATCTATTCATGAAAGGACTTTTATTTGGTTTGTATAAAAGAAGTCTCTTGTCATTTTCTGGTGATCGCAGTGAAATCCATCTTACCTCTGTATCATACATACGTGTTTGCTGTTTGATTGTAAGTCTTTCCTTGCATTCAGCACTGTTTTCCTGGATGAGTAAGGCCCCGGTGTGCTTAGCAGCTGTATGGAACCACTCATGTAAGACCTGATCAACATGAAAAAGGCTTGCAGAACTTATTGCCTAAAAGAAATCTATGTGGGTGTATTTTAATTGCTACATTACCATGACAGTTTACAATATTTATAATTCTAAAGACTTCTTTGAAAAATGAAAGATGAGCGGCTTGTGTGCAATAGAAAAACAGAGTCAATACATCAGATGTTTGTCAGATAAATGCTGTGGATCTACCCTAACGAAGGTATTGCAATTGCACAAGTGTCTGAGAGAGTTCTAACGTCAAAAGCTTAATGCCTTTTGGTGTCTTTATCCTTTCTGATTTCCCTAAGTGATCATAAAGTTATAAACAGTCTTTCTAGGGGGGTCTCTAAGAATCATGTTAGGAGCTTTTTATTATACTGGCAAATTCACATTGAATTGGTATTCATTTTCACTATTGCAGAATAATCAAATCAGTGCTGTTGTTATTACACTGTTGAAAAAGAAAATAATGGGGATGTAAACTAAAACTGCTAATGTGATGAAGCGCTCTTATTGTGTTAGGTTAAGAATGCTACGGCTGCTTGTTCCAGCTTGCTTTAAGCAGTGATTGAGGGAGGAAATGGAGGGCGTTCCGTTTGTGGCAAGAGGTTACGTGCATTCCCGTTTGAATATGTAATTGCCTTTTGATGGCCAAAAGGGCGATTGCTTTGCCTGCTTGTGCTTTTCTGCCAGGCTGTGTTGTTGGTTGTGGACTGTATGGACACTCCTGTCCCTACTGTCACAGGCACGGTGCAAGGATCTCCTTTTTTAATCATGATGAGCATCTGATGGTTCTCTCTCCAGAAGAAATGGCTTGTAGATTCTTTTCTGTTCATCTGAGCTTTTTTCCAAAAGGGAATAGAGCTTTAAGAGTACATTGTTAGAAAGTACAACAAGCCCCCTGAAGGTTCAAACTTGACAGGGATGTTAGGAGGCAGGTCAAGTGACTGCCTAATGAAGATGAATGGAGAAAATTGCTGGTACAAGGATCACGTGGTGGGCGCTTAGCCCAGGTTGCTGAAAGTGTGATGGAATCTCACAGCTTCATTTATCAGTGTCATATTTGGGCTAAAAGTGAGCAGTATTGTTCTCATTTCTTCCAGATGGATAGGTCAACTTTAATATTTATTGCTCTTGTAGAACATTTGTTTGATGTATTTCCATTAGCTAGGCAATAATAGAAAAGCAGTGGAGAGAAACATAAAACAGCTCCCTTCCTCTTCAGCTGAAATATGGCATACACTAATGTGTAAATATTTCTAAGACTGTCACTGATTTTTTAATTTTTTTTTTATTTGATGACACGATCATATATATTAAGGAGTTTTATAACAGTAATGGAAAAGTCACTTCAAGGAAATATAAAATATTTTACTTTTGGTGTGTGATTGTTAATCTTTTAACTTTTCATAAGCTTATAGTGCCTTTCAGGAGTGGCTTTTGCTTGAGAATGTCAAATTTGTGTATATATATCTCTACATGTATATATGTGACACAATAGCACTGTATTGGAAGGACTCAGAACACTGAAGGTATTTTAGCAACATAAACTCACAGTTTTGGATTCCTAAACCGAATATAAAGATGGTTGTTCTGTCACCTTTTTTCTTCATTCCTTTTGTTGCTAAATACTTTCTGTATGATGGGAAGAGACCACTTAATCTGGGCTGATGTAAAATTATAAATAACGGATCTAACAATTACAAAATGGTGGCTTGTAGCTAAAAGTGGTAACCCTTGGTTACTGTTTATTAACTGTTTTTTTTTCCCCATTTATAGGAATCAGGTTCAAGGTGTTTGACATATATTATTTTATACTGTGGAAGGAAACTTAGCTGTTTGTGAAGCAGGTGTTGTGTTAAGTGCAGTGCAAACATCCTAGCCATATGTTTCTATAATTTAAATTAATTTGGTACAGTCATACTGTTAATCTTTAGTGACTTGTTGATTGGCATTTTGCAGACATATTTCTGGAAGGCACCCAATACCATTTTCTGTAGCCTTTCTGGCAGTAGCAGAGAGTAACATTTCCACAAATTGGAATCTTGTACAGCTCTGGGAAAGGAGCCAAGATTTAAATTAGACAATAACCTCTGCTCTGTATATAGCTTCTATTCTTCAGCTGTAGGGAAAGTGATTTGTTTAATACAGTCAGCTCTGTAGCATATAATAGACTGATATATGAGTCACTCCTTGGCAATGTGTGTTTCTTAAATTTATATAGATTGAACAACTAGTTGGTAATGTACTTAGTTACAGTTGTGCAAACAATAACTATTAGCAGGGCTGAACAGACCTAGAAAAAATTACGTTTGGTGTTTGCTAAGGATTCTGCAGAACTGTTGGATTTTAGAGCAATCTTTCTCTTCGGGTGCAGAGGAAACAATTTCATAAACATGAGTATTGTTTGAGCTTTGGGAAGTCGATAATAAAGCTTTTATATCATTATGTTTCTTGCGTTTTCTATATGGATGCATGTACAAAATGTTCCTTAAGAATTAAACTTCGCATCCATCAGTCTGTGTTGTAGCTACATAATTAGGTTGCAGCTCTTTTTGTTTTGCCCTTGTATATTTTTTTTTCTCTTCATGTTAAAATCTGTTGCTGTCAATTGATATCTGTGAATGCAAAGAATGCTTTTCTTTCTAAACAGCAAGGATCTTTTCTTAAAAGGAGATCTCTCTACACCATTCGGTTCATGTTTATTTAAAAGCTTAAAATCATTAGACCAAATCTCACTTTTTGTCCAACAGAAAATTGATTTTGCTAACAGAAATGATGTGGGCCTGAAAGAGAATATTCAGAAATATGCAAATAAGTAGAGATAGAAATCTGTTTGAGCAGCTGAACAAAGCAATCAAATTTTTTCCCATTGAAAGTTTATTTAGCTTCACTGTGAACATTTTTGAACAAAATTATAAACTGCTGTTAGTGAAATTCTTCTTTTTATAGGGAAAAGGGGATTCTTTTTAAGCAGAACTATTTTTAATACTCTACATATTTCTGCCAGGTCTTATATTTACAAAATAAAACACATTGTAAATATTGAACAATACACAGATATATTTCCTAACAGTTTATAGTACGCTGCATATTCTGGGTGGGTTCCAAGCAGTAGTTAGTATAAATGATATGCCAATCAAAATTATTTTTGCAACTCTAACCTGTTATAATGCAGCCTCTTATCTGAAGCGTCAACTTGATATAAGCCAGATCTCTTTTCTTGAGCTTTAACTCTTACATGTGTAGTTTCCTTGTCTTGAAATAATCCTGCTACTGTCCCATACTCTTCCGTGTAGTGTATGACAGCAGAGCATAATTTATCTCCTGGTTATATAAATCTTAATCATCACTGCTTCCATTAGGTCATGTGCTTTTTATTCCTTAGGCAGGAGTGAATTGTGTACAGAATATCAGACGTACTTCAGTGAGTGAATAAGATTTGTAAATGTCCAGCATGTCCCTTCCAGGGCACTCTTCAAGTAATTCAGCTTCTGTGTAAAAGCTGACTTTTTTGAAAAAAGTCCCCTGTAGTCAATAAGATGATGATTGAAAATTTTTACCATTTCTATTGGTAAGTGAATGTGTGGCTTCATAGTGTGCCAGCCAGGTTTGTCATTACAGCTAGCTTGAGGATTTCCTTCCTTCAGTCTTTGTTCCTGCCCCAGATGAAAAAGGAACTTTAGTTGCATTTACCTCCCCAAATCTTAACAAATTCAGTGTTTCATTTTTGCAGTGGGACCTCAAACCCACTTGTGTCAGTGTAAGCAAAGAGATTCTGAATATAGAGCAAGTAACTAAACAAGTGGGTGGAGGCTTGAAGCATGGTGTGCAACAAGACCTTCTATGGAACTTGAGGTCACTTGATGATGTGGCTGCAGGTGGAAGTGCTGACATCATGGCAGTGTCCTTTAGTTTGGTTCCCACTGCTTCTGGCAGCTGAAATGGAACCCTGTGTATAAGCATTTTGTGGAACCTGGACAGGTTGTATATTTTCTCTGTTGGTGGTGGTGTTTGTTGTAAATGTTGATGGCTGTTTAGATGACCCTGGAACTTCTGGTGTGAGGGGAGTGTGTGAAATAGCCATTTTTAGATTCTGATAACAAACCAACCTATGAATGATGTTCAAGTGCTGTAATATTCACAACTATAATGCCATTCTACGTCTCTGAAGGAGACAGAGCTTACCAAACTTGAGCATGTCTTTTTCTTCTGTGGGCGTGAAGAGGCCAGAGAGGGGCCAGACTTCCCCCAGGTTTATGTTTATAGAGCAAGACGTATGAGGAGTGAACGCAGTAGAGAATTTGCAGTTGAGGACAGTGAAGGGTTTATAGACACTTGCCATATTGACAAAGATTTGGGTCTTCTTTCAATTTCATGTTCTGTTTATGAAGCATTTAGTGGATACATCTCTGTCAGGAGCGTTATGGATACGCACACCCTCACTCCTTATCCCTTTCTCACATCATTAAGTATTAAGTATTACACCACAGCAGAAACTTTTTTCTTACCTCAGAAGATGAGATGCTTATATGCTGACATGAAAATTGATAACCCTTTTATTTTTTTTTTTATAGTAGCTAGTTTAGCTACAGATGATAGTCCAGTTACTGGAATAGAGCACACAGCCAGCACCACCAGCCGAATCGAGTGGTACGGCCTGATTTATGTTGGCAAATAACCCTTCACCATTTTTATCCTCAGTAAGTAACACTGCAGATTTCTGGGTTTTTTAGATGACCTTTACACGAATTACTGTTTGCATTTTGATTTTGAGAGAGATGGGGGGGTTGGGGTTTTGGTGTGTATATATATATGGAAGCAGAGGTGTTTTTTAGAACCACTGGCTTTGTATATGTGGTTGGATGAAAGTGAGCTCACAGCACTGGAAGGGATTCCTGTGTCACTTGTATTCCATCTTTATTGGCTTCTCTGGTGGTAAGGAAGGTCCTGCACAGAGATGTGTGAGGGATCGTCATGGCATGTTACCCAGAGTTTCCCATGGACAGATGTGAGCTTCAAAAGGCAAAAAAATTAGCTTATATGAGAGACAAAGGAAAAAGACCTTTTTCTCTAGGACTAGTAATGGTCTTGAATTGTGAAACTAGCTTAACGTTCATATTCACTGTTACAAGTTTTTTCAAAATATGGAAAAAACAATATTTATAGGGAAGTATATGTAAATATGTAGGCTTTGAATTGCTTCTCTCTATGGGCCTTTCTTCCACCCTTTCTCTGCCTCCTAATACCCAGCAATTGTACGTCATCTTTATAGCACTTGTGTATCATTTTATTCCTCTAACCAGACTATCTTCTATTAAAAATTGTATCTTGTTTTTTATGTTGTTCTTAACAAGTTTTGAAAATAACCATTGAGCAACCTTGTTTTGATTACCAAGGGAAGTCTCTTTCACTAGAGAACTGTTGTAATCAGGCAGGCATTTACAGGCAAAGCCATTATCTTGAGGATGGTTTGGGGTAGGGATTTTTAAGTCTAAATATCATTGGATAATAAAATATTATCAGAAACTCTTCTAGATGCTTTTACAAATGAAGAGCCCTTTGGTTTTACTGTGGCAAATCAGTTATTTCCCAGCCCTTGGTTGGTATTTTCCTCTTTTTGGGGCAAAAGAGCTGCCAGAACATTACATGCTATACCTTTGTCCCTGCTTTCTTCATGGCATTCACACTAACAGCATGCATTGTCTCCCAGTTCAGGTAGAGAAAAATACTGAGAAATTTTATGACAGAGCAAAATCTCCCCAGTTTTGCAGACGATGAAGCAACCAATCTTGTGGATTTCCTGTGATTTGTTCTTATTGTGAACGTATAAAGCGATTTTCCTGTTTCATGCCCCCTTGCAATGTTGTGCATCGTTTCACCTGCTCGTCAGAACTGGACGTGGGATTAGTAGGTCTCAACTGTTAGACAATTTTGATATTAAAAAAACCCATACTCTGCCTGTGTTGTTAAACTTGGCTAAGGCTATTATGTGAGTCCAAATATAAGAGTAATGTGACAGTTTTAGCCCTTGGTTTTTAGGAGGGGGGAACCCCAAGCAAAAAAACCCTACAAATATGTAGAATTTTCTGGAGTGCTCCAAGCCCAGGTCTCACTTCTACTGCACAAAAATTTCTGATGTTTGAGAAATTTTCTGTTCTAATAGTGGAACAGAATTATAAGGTTCAAGATATAAAATCAAAATGAGTGAACTCCCAGGAATTTGCAACAAGTTGTAACAGGCCCCTGCCTGCAAGAAGCACACATTTGTGGTACAAAATGTGGAAAACTTGAGTGCTACATGAATGTCCCATTTGACCTCCAATTATTAACCTGGCTTGTAATTAGCAGTTGTTCTTAGGAATATCTTGCATAGCTTCTGAACAGTCAGGCAAAGAAACTTCATGAAAAGATTACAGCTATTTCATATACCTAGTGTGAATTCATACTAAAGCTAAATCTGATTATTTTAAATTCAGCTAAGAAGTAACTTCTTGCACATCTCTGGTGTGAATAGCATAAGACACAAAATAGTCTCAGTGTCCACTAAATTAGGAGAATATTTTCAGAGCATGAGCTGTGGAACAGCTTGGCATCAGAAATGCCACTAAGATCTGGTGTCTCTTATACTTCAGTAACAGAAACTCAAGAATTTGCATGTATCAAATCTCATGCTTGCTTCTATTGAGTATTTGAGAGCATTTATTATCATTTTTAGGCATATATTAAAAAGCATCATTTTTTTTCTACAACATCTGAAAATTATGAGGAGAGATTACATTCCTGAGATGCCTGGTGTGCTTTTTATTAAGCACTTCATTTATAATGCTAATTATTCACTAATATTTTGAACCATTGGTGCTGAAGATCACCTGAGATCTGGTGAGGCCGAAGGCCTGGCTTTCATATGGCTCTCAACTTCTCCACCCCTGCATTTGTCAGACTATTGATCAGGTTCCATTTGAAATAAAGTTGCAGACAGAGCAACTGGATTTTTCCTAACTGGCATTAATTTCATTTATGTAAGTTTTCAGTATTTTAATTTTAGGGCGCTCATGTGGTTGTGGTTTGTTTGGGGTTTTTATTTTATGACTGGGAATGAAGGTTTTGATTGAGACTTAGTTAATTTCACTGCCCACAAATGGAATTTGCAGTGTACCCTTTGTATGTCCTCAACTCTCGCAGAACCTCAAGGGTTGCAATCAATATCAGAAGTAATTTCTGTGCCCACTTACAAGAAGAAATACACTGACCCAATTAAGTGAAGAAAATGCAAGACTGTAGTAGTGGATGAAAATGCAATTAAAGTAGGTTACTCACCTACAAAATAACGTTTCTGCTGCTCAAAACGTTGCCTTTAGGTTGGAATGAAACAGTGGGAAGCTAAAGATAGATAAATTAAGCCTGATTACTCTCAGTGGCATAAATTACGAATACAAGCTACCATGAGGGATTATTCCACCTTAAATTTAATTCTTTACTGTTTTTGCAGGGCATGGCATCCAATTCAGTCTTGCATGTTTAAATAAAGTTAGTTGTTGCCAAAGACTCTCTAGAGGCCTCCCTGCTGTGGGATTTGTAATCCAGCCGCAACTAAAAATAGTGGTGAAATCCTCCAGGTTTAAAGTTGACATAAGATAAAGAATCTTGAGGAAGTGATATGTTACGTACCTGTTTCCAACATGCATTTTTGACACACATAGTTTTTCCAAATTGGAAAACCTCTTCATCTGAAGAAAATTCCCAAATATTGTGCTGTCATTCAGTTTGTGGTGCAACCCCTTCTCTTACAAGGTTGGTATAGGGAAACCTTGACCCTCAATCTGTGCTTTCCTGTTCTTCCCACACAGAAGAGCATTGCTTATTGCATGCCACAGCCAAGCTTTGGTTGAGGGGAACCATCCCCAGATCTTGCACTGGAGTTGGTGTGCTTCTGCGTGGCCTGTTTCTCTTTCTTAGTTGGACGTGTGTGTAGGAAGAACAGTTACATCCTACAGACTGTCTTTGCAGTAGATGGCTTGCTTTGTACAACCCTGCATACGATGAAGTAGTTAAGATAGACTTTTAAAAAAAAAGCTCTTTTTCTATTTGATTATGATTAGTGTTTCTAAAGCAGAAAGTATTTAATTTCAGAAAGAATTTCAGGAACCCTTGGTAACAACATGACTGAGAGTTGAGATATTTAAGATGTTATGCATTTGCTGATTTTAGCCTGAAAGTGTCTTGACTAATCCTCCATTATGATTATTATAAAATGTCTACATCTGCTTCACCCTTTCTCTATCAATTTTATATTTAAAACTTGGTATAATTTGCTAGTGTAGTAGAGCTGAATCACAGTTTAGAATGGAATTTATGATTTTCGCTGGAGTGAGTGAAATTTGATATAAGATTTTAAGAAAAGCTACTTATAGCCCAATTGCAGTATAATCACATCACTTTAAATTCGTGTGAGAAAATGTTACAGTAATCTTGAATATAGTGATATAAAACTATTTCTTAGGAATCTAAGAATAAAATGCTGTCATTATATTAAGAAATGCTTGGATTCAATGCTTAGACAGCTTATGTAAAATAAATAGGAGGTATAGACATGATTAACACCTTGACTGTATGAACTTAATGCTTCGAAGAGGAAAGTGAAACAGAAATGTTCATATTGTGAACATTGCATTTCCTCTAAAAAACCCTATAGAAATATCCCTTACAGCCATTAAAAATAAACTGTTGGGGGTGAAAGGATACTCAGATGGAGGTTTAGAGTTATCTTATACCCCTGCTAAGGGAAATTAAAGAGGGGCCCTTGGTGAATTAAGGCAGGTAAGTGGGCTGCTGCACACTTGCAGGAACTCGCTGGCTTTCAGGTCCCATGTGTGCTGGAGGACTATGTCCCTGATCTGGTGGCCTCCAGTCGTGGTGCCAGGTAGTGACATCGGTGCTCCTATCGCAACCCAGAGCACAAGGTAGATCTGAGGAGCAGCCTCAGAGTCAGATCAACAGATTTGGTTTGGGTCTTCCTTCAAATTATTTTGCAGTGCCACACATATGTGTTGAGAGGCTGATGATGATCTTCCATTTAGAAATGTCATGGAGAATAAAGACATTCCCACCCTCTCACAGCGCCGTGGAAAGGGAGCGTTGTGCTGTTCCCTTGCTTCAGTTCTTTAGAGCAGTTGTGTAAAAAAGCATAGTTTAACTGCTTGTCTTCAGAAATCAAATTCTGTGTCTAATTTGAGCTGTTCAGAAAAATGTAACTCATAAAATCTATACATTGAATGGATGCTTTGGAACTGGGTATTTGAGAAAACCTTTCTCTTGTGGAATCCAAATTTTTACAAAGTTGTAGAAAAATACATATAAACAAGGGAGCCAGCCATATGAGTAAGTTCTTTTTGCATTTTAGTGATATATTCCTTCCTTAACATTTATGTCCAACCTGGTTTATTCCAGCAACAAGTGTGTGCTCAGAAGAGTGATCGTCGAAGTCATTTCATAGTTCATCACTGCAAACATCTCTTGGTTGGAGAGCAAAGAAAGAAAACATGTTCTTTAAATATTCATATATTTTTAAACAAATACTTAAACTACAGTGGCCTCTACTTGGCTTTGTTACTGAATGTGTTTATCTTAACATTTGGTCTCTTCCCATATTTTAAGCTGCAGGCAACAACAGGGTGTGATGACAGTGAATGTACTTCAGAGCCCTTTGAAGTAACATCTGTGGAACCTGTAGAGTCTTTTTAATGTGAGACTTAGTGGGTTGGTCTACCTTTGATATTTGTATTAACCTTGTACAGAGGAAAAGTATTCTTAATATATGTAGGTGGATGTGGAGATATACCCAGAGTCCCTGTTTGATTCTCCATTGTGCTGTCTTTGAAGGCAATATAGGCAGAATGGAAAATCCACTCTTGTCTACCAAAAGCCGCAATGGTAAAGGAAACTCTTTGAACATGTGGCAGCAAAATACTATGTATGTTTGTCTTGAAGAGAACTTTCAAGATTCATACTAATTTTACTACACCCAATCTCGTATAAATGGTAGGACCAGGACTTGATTTTGGACCATTTTAATATTTCTGCATTTAAATAGGGAATAAGTAACATTAAAAATCTGGCATATACTGAATTGCCTTGACTGTCAGTCAACAGAATAATAATAATACTGTGCATATTCATACAAAGTTACTTCTTGCATATAAAAACTGTTATCGTCTGTATCCTCCTTAAGAGATCTGAAAATGTCTAACATGAGACCGTTAAATATTCCTTTCATTACTGTTCCTAAGACTCACACAGTATCACACTTGGCAAAATATCATTCGGTTACTGCTTTTGGCCATGGAATTCACTGAAGGAGTTCATATTAAAGAGTTTGGCTGGAATTAGAGAGATTAAGTCAGTGCTTTTTATTGTTATTGTTGAAGTTTTTTATTTGCTGGCTGAAAGCTTTTAAAGTAACTTCAAATATTTTCATTCTAATTGCTTTCCTAAAACTTTTCAATCTGTGCTCCCTGCAAACAGTGTGTCTGATGGAGATTTGAGGATATATGAATCATTTTTTTTTTCCTTTAGGATCTGCTTAAGTATTTTATCCCACTGAGATTATTCTTTTTCTGTAAGCAAAGACTAGAGCATGTGTGTGTGTGCATATATATGTGTGCGTAGACATGCATATAAGCGTATATGTGAAACAATTAGTGTGGCAGATGTTTAAGCCTTAAAAATGGGAATCTAAAACGGTCCCCTGAAATAAAAGGCTTTTAAGATGTTAAATGTCAAAAGACTGACAAATGTATGATTGTATAGATTCAATAATGTACAAATTCAATAATTAATGAACCACTAATGAGATTGTTCGTTTGCTTAAAATTCAGCATTGGGGACATGACTGTAAAAATGGCTATTTAGATAAATGAATTTTTATGTTTTGTGTTCCTGTCTGTTGATAAGTAGCTGCTCATCAGCAGAGTGCTCCTGAGCAAATTAAGTTTTCTGGTGTGGAATCCCCTACAGAAATTCCTTTTGCTTTCAGCAGGCCCCACATTTCCTCATGATGATTGCAGGATCCTGACACGGTATGTTAGCGAATCCCAATGTGGAAGAAACAGAGAAATAACTGTCATGTAGTAAATTTGGGTGTCCAGAGCCATCATGTAGTTTTTCACACATACATGACAATCTTTCCTAGAAAATTTGTAGTCAGAACCTAGCAGGAAATGAACACCCTTCTGGATGACATTGCCTACTGTAAATAAGAATATTTATGTAATCTCTTTTAGAAAGCTGATTTCTATTCTGCTATCCTATAACAATCAGTAATTGTAAAATTTCCTTTAAGAATATAAATGGAAAACTCAAGTCTAAACTTGGCATTTCTAATTCATATTAACTAGTGGTCCAGTACTACATGAAATTCTTCAGCAGCTGTACCTTTTGCGCCCAAAGGCTGACCCAAGTAGATAGCCTTTCAGCTGCATTTCATCCAACTCTTCATCTCCTTTATACTCAGTGACTCAGTCCTTGAACTCTAATTGCTACATGTTGTCTATGGTAAATAATATACTTCTTGCAGTTGCCAGTGCATGCTATTTCTTCCAAAATGTTAGTGTACTGCTAGAGGACTACAGAAATTTCTATGGGTAGCTATGTAGTGTCAAAATTGAGGATAGAGTTTGCATGAATTCTGAGATAAAATTATTTCTTTCTTTACAAGGTTTTAAAAATTCAGATTTTAAAAAATGCTTCATTTACTTATAAATCCTGAACAACTTCAGTGGTGTTGTGTCTTTGAACCAGCTACTAAGATATGCTGCATTGTTTCTAGTAGCAAAAAATAAAATACTTATGTTTTATAAAATAATAGGGATACCACCTACTGCTTCTGAAGTATTGGAACTGTCATGAAGGACTTGCTCTTCCAGAAAAGAGCACTCTGCCCCTGCTATGAACACATCATCCTTAAAAGTAAAGCCTCTACAGAGATTAGCTGGATAGCCATCTAGAACAGAAACAATTGGAGATTTCTTGTCTGCTATTTTTATGTTCATTGAGAAAATAAATTGTGTTTCCTAGTTAGAAAAAAGCAATATTTAATTTAATGTATCTGGCAAGGACACTGCTGTTCATAGATGATGATAGTTGCTACAATCTAAAAAAAAAGAAGAAAGAAAGAAAAAAAAACAGCCCACTCTCCCAACCCTCTTCCCACTCCATCTACTTCTGTTGCCAGAATAATTTTAGTGTATATTGTTTTGTTTGGAGTAATCAGGCTGAAGTAGCATTAGTCCAGCTTCTCATCTTTTAATTACAGACAGTTTATTGTCTATGCTGTCCCACTTTCTGCATGGTTCCCCACCAGCCAGCTAGACTTAGCAATCTCCATTAATTTAATTTGGCATTTCATTCAATCAGACAGGCTGTGAACATGATGAATTTTTTTTTTTTTAAATAACACAATGCTCATTCTTAATTGATGTCCTTATCAGACATTGTATTTGCCAGAGCTGTAATTATTGGTCAGGCAGCAAAATCAAATCTGCCCAAATGCAGTGAAGATGTTCTCCGGTGAAATTATTAAGATACAGTGCTTAGACCTGCAAAGTAATTTAGTTTTGGTCTGTAATTACATCTTTTGGGATCGTTATCTTTCTTTTTACTCATAAGGATAGTGTAACCTCAGTGGAATTAATTTGCCAAATATGAAGATAGAACTGAGATCCTTGCCATAACTCATATTTGTGCGAGTAGATATTATTCTATATAAAAAATATGAGCAAGGTACCTCTGTAAAATAATGATTTTATTAATGGAAATATTTTTTTAAAATATGGCTTCCAATTTTATAGCAGAACTACTGGAAGTGTGATCAGTTCAGGCTGTCATTTTCCATAAACAGTAAATTGGCATCAGAAGTTATAAGATTTAGATGTGTAATTAGCAAAAATACATATACAAGCAGGTACATTGTGCTGTGACAGACCTAAGGTAGGGCTAGTTCTGCTGGCAGTAGTTCAGCAATGAGCCAGTGAGAATTTTATCTGGAGATACTATCCCAAGAAACTTTAAATGTTTACTTTGACTTGACATTAGCTAATAATTGTGAAGGGATTGTTAGTGTCATGATAACTAAGTCTCAATTTTGCTTTGCAGGGAGGGTTGGGATAGGGCTTTCTTCAATTAAAAAAGGATGGCATAGATTCTGTAACAATTCAACTATTTTTTTTTGTTTATACCCAGATACATGATACATAGTCCTTGACTGCAGAATTGCCATAAGTCCTTTTAAGAAAAAATGTAAGTCATCTGATTAGTTATGAGAAGATAACAAAATGTGTTTCATTTCTGGCCTGGCTATATTTTGTTTGAATTTTTCATTTGGGACGTTTACTCACATTCCATGGCTTTGTTAAGAACAATAACCCTTCCAGTGCTTTCTTCTTCCTTGTGGTTGCTCTATTAAAATCTGATGTATTTGCTGGATGAATCTAATTTCACTGTTGAACATAAAAATACTAGTAGTATAAAAATTAATGTTTGTTCCATTGAGATGGTTGGATACAAGCCTGGGTCCTCTGTGTCTGGTTTTAAGGTACTTGTGTATTTCTCTATTTGCACTTTTTAGGAAATGAATAGGGGGTGTGAGTTCTAGTGATTTTCAGGTTAGAGTTTCACCACAACTGGGCCGATTTAAAGACAGAAATGGAGAAAGTTGTATTAAGGACTAATGACTGAATGTTGAAGTGAAAATAATTGCTCTTTTAAAATCAATAGCAAAATTCCCCTTAACTTTTATAGGTTCAAAATCTTACTCTGTGTGTCCATAGCACCTTCAGAATTAGGAATTTGCTTTACTTTTTATGCTTTTATAAAATTATGCTTCTATGGTTTTTGACTCATCACAGTTACAGATGAGGAACTCCAAGCAGTAGCCACTATCTGACTTTGAGATTTTTCTGAAGATTCTTTTTTTCAGTAGGTATTGAGTCTCTGTGGAGGTTTCATGACTGATTCGTTACCCAACTGCCAAGACTTTCTGTGAAGTTGATCATATCAGACTTCTTTCTTTAAATCACTGTTCATTAGTCTCAGAGCTTTCATCATCAACCAGTTCTTAAGCTCTGTTGAGTGCAGAGGGTAACTGGAAAACCCAAGTAGTGTTGTGCTGCGCTGATTCAAGGTGGCTAATCCTTTGCTTTGCAAATGGGTACTGTAACCACTGGCTTAGGAGCTTCAGTCTGCGTTGTGGTTTAGCCATGAAAAGATACAGTTTGTGGAAGTGGGGCAGTGATGCCATATTTATATCCCCAAGCTTGGGCAGAAGCTGGCTTGGTCTTCATTAGATTGTGTGTTGTGGAAGCAAAAAGAATATCATTGTATACATATACACCTTCTAGGAAAGATGAATATGGCTGCATGTTGGGCTCCAGGTTTGGCAGACAAAGCTAAGAGCTTCAACAAGCTCTTTTAGAAACAATCCATTTTCTTGACATTCTTTATATCAGGTATCAGTAAGGAAACATCCGGTCTCTCCTAACAGCCTTCATGCTGGTTCATTCGGATTTCCATAGGGCAGAGGTTCCAGGGCCTTTGCAACATAAATGAGTAGAGGACTGAACTGTCATAGCTTAACACAATGATTTGCATGAAGAATGAAAGCTGTGATTCACAACAAGATCAGATGAGATACTGTCTGTTTGCAACCCGTCTCATGAAATCAGCACATGCGTCTGGTTTCCTTCAGGTTACTGTGGCAGTAAGTTGTTGTACTTGTCCTCAGTATATTAATCAAAAGTTAAGATGGAGTTTCTTGACCTTCTGAAATCAAAGGAGACAAACAGTTTGCAATGCAATGGTATGTGTTGGCAAAAGGAAGCTGAGAAGACTTTACTCCTTTGTCATTACAGAGTGAGGGTGCTGTGAGATCTTTAAATGCAAAAATGTATGTAAAATTGCTATGGCTAAGTAATTTACAAAGTATCCTAATGCCAGTGAGAAGATAGCTGGGCTAGGTGCTTCTGGTCCCAGAGAAATCCATCAGGCAGGATGCCGCAGGAGTCTACCTGGGCAGGCCAAATTGCTGGATCTTGCCTTAAATTTTAATGCCTGTTGTCACTATAGGAATGCTCTGAGGGATCTGAGCAAGGGATCCTTTAGAAAATAAATGGGGAGAAATGTTGACTTCAACAAGAGTCATTTCACTAAAAACATTTTTCCCAAATTATTTTACTAAAATAGACAAGAACCCCTTGTTCTATTTAGAATGATTTATAACTGTTCCCAGCTGAACACAAAGTGTTTCTAAATTAAAAGCCATTAATTATAGCCTTATATAGATACAAAGATATGCAAGAAGTGCTTTGTAATTCCAGCTCTGCACTTCAGGTGAGAGCTTTTTAAATTACTTGGACCATTGGAGCCACCTGCTTGACTAAATGCTGAGGGCCCTGTGTTTCAGGACTCATCAGTGCATTGCAGTGTTAACATTGTTACTGATTTTTCTCATTTCTCCAGGGCAAATACTAATTAATGGATACAATTCACAGCTGATTAGCTGTAGTTTCTTCAGTAATTACATTCGCGGACTAACTGTTCAGAAGAGGATTTCTAACCCAGTTCTTATTTCACTCTGAGCTTAATTTGTTTTTTGAATTGTTTAGGTCCTTAAGATAATAACCATTTTATTTTCTTTTGTTGTTATAGGTACCACTAGATAATAAGGAAGTTTAATCTTAGAAATACTCACTGATAATTGTTGTGTGCCTTCAATGGATTTCTAATTTGGAGACAAAAAATAAATTTAAATAATATTAGTTATGATCCATACTAACAAAAGCCTAAATATGTTAGGTTCTGACATCAGTGTCTGAGTCATACATAATAGGGTCTTAAGTAGTGTAGCCCAAGAACAAAATGAACCTAAGAATATGTACTTGTAGCTTTTAGCTTTGACATTCCTCATTACGTCATTTGCTTCTGCAAATTATGTTGTCACTTTCCCTTTTGTTTTTCTTTAATAAAACAAAAAGGAGGAAAACCATTTGGCAATCAGAACAGCAGTAGCTGTGGTGTGAGGAATACACGTAGATCAAAACAATGTAGAATACTAGTCTTCAAGGTAAAAAACCAGCTACATTACCCAGTGTTAGGGCTGTACTTGCCTGTTGTACCTCTGCACTTGGGTATCATTTGAAAACCTGATTTCTTTTTTTGGGTTATGGTGGGGTTTTTTTTGTTTTGGTTTGGTGGTTTTTTTGTTATCATAGAAAGAACAGCTCTCCTGGAGCCATTTGAGTTTTTCATGTAAATCCTTCTTAGTTTGCCACTAACTGACACAAAAAAAAAATCTATCCTGTCGATCTCACTGTTGAGCTGAAGGACTGTGGCTTTGTGCAACAAATCCGTGCACACGCAGCCTTATGTGCCAAAACAGTCATTTGAATGTGCAATTCTACTTGAATTTTTTAATCTCCAAAAATGTGTGACATCTGGGCTTTTGAAAAAATGGATGACATTGCTTGAGTATCTGCATAGCTGGGGATAACAGAGTTTTAATAGCGATGAGGCAGCCTACATATTGTGTTAAGGCCTCTGTTGCTTAACATGTGTTATAGGTTGAAAGATTCAGCATGTTAAGTACACAAATGGCATTTCATACTTCATAATGAGGAATCTCATCTCCCTCCCTCCCCGTGACTGTCAACCAATTTTATAGACGTCCTGTTTTGTCAATCAGTTCATCAGGTACATGAGGCTCCATTTCTTTGTGTCCATCTTTCATTTTTTATCCACTCTCACTATAGTTTCCTCCTCTTCCCCCTTGGCTGCTCCCCCCTCCTGCCTTTTAAATTTTGATCTTATTTTCAGGAATGGATTTTGGACTTTTCAGGTAAAGAGCCCACCTTGAAAGAGTCACTTTGGGCCCTCGTGCTGCTCTAGGATGCTGCAGGAGCTGGAGAGAGTCAGGGTCTGAAACACTTACCTGCTAAAAATGGTCAGGCATCCCCAAGTACTGTAATAGCTGACTGAGCCAGAGCAAAGTGGTTTTCCTTTCAGGACAGGTTCAGCTACTCTGAAAGCACAACAGAGTTTCTTGCTTGGAGAGAAAAATCTGTGCAACTTCATGATTACCCATCTTCATGCACTTGGTGGTGGTGGTTGCTGTTGTGATCCAGCAAGTCCAGGGTGAAACAAAACTTTCCTGAAAAAATAGCGCTTTACAGAGCTCAAAAATGGGAGTGAAGTGTGTTGTTAGCAGCAGCGATGCAGCAGGGCGTGGCGGGGACAGCACAGGAATTCTCATTTCATACTCTCACTTTGCAGAGTGCACCAGGCCTGATAATAGAAATGTGAAAAAGTGAAATCCTGAGATGTGAAGTTTTAGTGGTAGCTGCATGACATGTGTGGTCACTGTTCCTTCAAGCAAAGACTCTGGACACTGGCCTGCTCTGGGAACACATGAAGAAAGTTACCAGGCTACCTGTGTTTGGAAGTGCTGTTCGGGGCATAAGGCACAGAGTGCCAGCTGGCCAAGTGCTGATAATCTCTTTTGTTTCTGTGCTCACTCTGCAAAAGAAAGAGCACTTATCTTGTTCAACAAATGGTCATTCTTGAGAATTTGGAGCAACTGACTCTATGGCATCTGAGAGGACTCGTATGTTAGAGGAGTTGCACCTCACTGGAACAAGTGGGCACTCGGCCTTCTCCACCCAGGGCAAAAATGGAGGTCTCCCTGTGACAGAGCTTCTCTGATTTACGAAATCATCTGGTGTTTGGTGGGGGCATGGGAGCTCAACTGGAATAAAGGATAGACAAAGGGGGATTGATTGGCTCCTGAGTTTCGTGGAAAGAATGGGATTTGGGAGCAATGCTGCAGATTATCATTCTTCCCCTTATTGACCTTCCTCTAGGTCAAACCAGGTCTGTTGGAATAGTAGTACACCAACTACATTCTGCTGCAGCAATCTTCTGCATCAGGGTCATCTGCAGGAATATTAGAACACGTGTCAGGAAAGATATAGTAGACTCAAAAGATCTTTTCTAATGAATGTGGCTGTGCTATATGGGCAAAGAAAGTTGAAGAGATATACCCTGGGATAACTTCCATGAACAGACCCGGGGATGCAGCGTGTATATATAATAATAATAATGATGATGATGTTGAATCCAATCTAGTTCTGACTTCAAAGAACATCTGTAAAATCACATTTTACCTGTTTGCTGTTTTGGTTTTGCCTTTTTTTTTTTTTTTTTAAACTTTCTATGCCAGTGTTTGGGTAAAGAAAAGTTTATTGTGACATGCATTAAAATCCAAATATTTATTTTTCTTTCAGTTTGGAAACAATAACAACTACATGAACATGGCAGAAGCGAATAATGCATTTCTTGCTGCAAATGAGGTAGATGTTTTTCATTTTTATCTATGCTCATATTCTGCTGTTTGCTGTGATAATTTAACAGACTTCAAATGGATGAAGAGTGAAGTGCCGAATTTCTGTGTGTTTTATGGAGCACAAAATAAAGACTTTAATGAGAAAGAAAATAACCTGACAGCTCTCCATTACTAGTCAATTTAGCTGTCCATAAGGCTGTTACTTACATAGCATGTCAATAGAAACAAATCTGCTGTATGTATGGGAAAAAAAAAATTATAAACAGAAGGAAACAAATAAAAGGCACAGTAGGTGTAGGCTTTGAAAGAGAGCTTAGAAATAGTCATTACTATCTAATGTGCTAATTTATGTTATAGATACAAACATTTTAATTTGTGTCCTTAATACTCATGTAAGTTGTAAAACCAAACCCAACTTTGTTGCCTGAAGTGTATGTGCTCCATGAAGGAAACTCCTGACCAGGATCAGGAGCAAACCCCAGGCCGGGCTGATGAGGCCAGCTGGGTTGTGGAGGGTGATATATTTGATTGCTGCCTTTGCCAACAGGAACCGAAGGATATGGCAACAGTCATACAGTCTCAGTGTGTTTGGTACAGTGGTGTCACTTCACAGCCGGTTCATAGACCATCAATAGGCTGACACTGACCCCAGCTCCAGGCAGGAACACCTTTTGCTCATCACTAAAACCAGCAGCTCTTACTCCAAAGATGCACAAAGGATGGGAAGTGCAAGATGCACTGTCCAGTAACGTGCATAGCGCTATGGAGACCAGGAGCTAAGTATTTCTGTGGGGTGCGTGCCGTGAATGATCTTCCCAACATGAGGGAAGGCTATAAAACGGGGCAGCCTTGGTTTCACATGTAAGTGGTGATTCAGTTGCAAGCAGTCTTGTTCACTTTTACAAAAGCAAGCTGGGAGAAAATAAGCAGAAAGGTGTAACAATAAATATGGAGGTTAGAATTAAGAGTCGTATTTTTAAAATCATTTATACAATGGTCACCATCTCTTTTTACCCAGCAAGACTGCTTAGATAAGGGAATATTGTTTGGCACTAGCTCCAGTGTTATTTGTGATAATGAACACAAACCCCATCTGTAATGACAACATGATGTTTCTTTCTGTAGAATTTCTTTCCTACATTTGAATCAAACATTGATGAAAGCTCTGCTGCCAGCAGCTGTTCAGAGACAATTTAATTCCAGCTGTGATAATTCACCGTGTCAGACATTGGCTGTTATATGTTGATACAACAGTTCTCCAGATTTGCATTTTTATCAAAAGGAACAAATGTTTTGAACATTTCAGTACAGATGGCATTTAACCATGCACACAGTGGTGTTTTTTTAAAAAAAATGTGTAAGATATAAATATTTGAAAAGTTAATAACTTAAAAAAAAAACACGTGATTGGTAAGATAAATCCCACAAATGTTATACCATCTTTTGGTCATAACAGCACCTTTCTGCAATCCCAAATTGCATACTATTCAGGCTTTTTTACAGACTGAATAGCCCAGTGATTTTGACTTAGGACTACTTCACCAAAGGGTTTTCTTTCTTCTTAGATTACATCTGTTTCATCCTCATTCTTAGGTTCATTATATGTTTGTTTTGTTTGGTTGGGGTTTTTTTAAATACATATTTGGGCGAGTTATATTGTGAGAATTAAATTCACGTTTAAAAAATGTTAAGGCATTCATTGATTTACTCTCCCATTTGCAGTAAGCTCTAAGTATTAATGTGAATGCTACTTTTCCAAGTAAAATATCGTATTGTTATCTAGCTGTGTTATACATTTATACAGCTGTCTTAGAATTGTTCTGTTAGATGGGGGAAAAAATAAAATCCAGTTCTTATAATTACTGCTATCTCATAAATATGTCAAGTAAAGGGAGGTTCAAATGTACTATAATAATACTGATTTCAATGAGCCCTTTTGCTTGAACAAGGAATAAAAATATGATTAAGTGTTAGTGTTCGCATTAAAGCGTGAACCTAACTTTGCAATTACGGTATTACAATGTATTTAATTATAGTGGTTTTGCATTAACATGAATGTAGCTTTCTCACTGTGATTTTGGGCCTGAGCACTGCTGAGCCAGAAGCTCGTTTTATTCCTGTAAATAATGCCTTAAGAATGTAATCTTAAAGCACATTCAGGCTTAGAAGCTGCACGTTTGCTTTATGTTTTCTGTCTCTATGTCATGATTACTACGACCCATTTTAAAGCACCTTAAATATTTATTGAAATAATATTTCAAGTGTTAATTACAGTGGTAATGAAAACAGCCAAATGCCACATATCAAGAATGAGTGTTTATCCGTATTGTTAATGTGATATGTTAGATTTCATTAAGCAGTAATGGGGTAGCAAATGAGTCACAAATTACAGTTGCATCTGTTACTAGACCACATTAGTGCCAAAATAACTGCAAATGCAGCCATAGGGTTATGTTCATTAGCCAACCACTTCTCCTGGCCAATCCATCCTTTGTGTTTCTGAACTACGGGGTCTGCAGGAAGAAAAATTCACACCTTTTGTAATATAGCAGCAGGGAAGTCAAACGTCCCCCTAATCCAGGCCCAGCTTTCACATCCAGAATTAAGTTACAGTCTTGCATATCGAGCGAGATGGGTAGAGTCTCAGCAGACTGACGGTACTGCAGACTGCAGCAGTCTGGGACCTCATCATTTCTGGTGTGAGACCAATAATGACAGCTGACAGGTTCTATATGCAAGCAAAGGTTTTTCTTGTGTTTCAGTTTCCATTTTCTCTCAAGCGGTTATTAATTTATATCATCATTAACAGTTTGAAGGATGACAATTTGCAGCAGTTAATGAGATCTTTCACTGAACATATCATTTTTAAATTAACTGGCATTAAGTCACTCTTTCAAACAATGTAAATAATACATAAAACAATTCCCCCCCTCCCTTGAATCCTGAACTAATGCAAACAAACAAATCCCAGAGCAGCCTTGCATGTCCAGAAGAAGACAAGAGTGCCTGTTTTAGGATTGCCAACTGCCCAATTTGATCAAGACAGTCCTGATTTGGGTACATTTAAAATGGCCTAATTTCAAGGCCTGAATTTCTATTATTATGTAGCAGTGGACCTGAAATAATATATGAAAGTTCATTTAACTCACAAGAAATTTGAATAAGCATAGCTCATTTGTTTCCCAAATAAAAGTCAGCAATGTTGAAGCCAGATACAGACTCCACTTGAATAAAGATTATCTTTGACAGACTCATGCACACGTACAAACACGCACAGACCCTGAAGATAACTGGCACTAAATGTTTTGCTCAAGGCATCTTAACAGGTGTTTAGTTCGTAACAAACCTACTGTTCAAACAAAGCTGGCTTGCTTCAGAAAGCACTGGAAGCTGCTGGAATCGCCCTCCCTCATTCTTTTTTACGAGTGCCTCCTCCAGTTTACCACCCTTGTTTACAAGGGTGTGTTGTATATTTGGGTTGGAAAAGAAAAGAAATAAAGACCAGAATTATAATATTTCACATTTATTAGTGGATAAAAAAGGAAACAGAAGATGTGAAATGGTCAGTGCTGAATTAATGTTGTGTGTGTGCTACAAAATCGTCAGTATTTTATGAAGCATGAGAGTAACGTAAGTTGTTTGTGCTATTTTACTACCCTATCAATGAAGCAGCATTTGTTATACAGCCAAATCCAATGTAGCTGATATTCAGACTAACAACAAAGACAGATGTTGCTAATTAACTGCGCATTAAAAAACTGTTAATACTGATACTCCATTAAAGCCATATAATAATGGGACTTAAATCTTTAATCAGAATGATCCACAAGCCCCTTCAGTATATGAAATTTTTAAAATTTAGTTGTGAGTTTGCATCTGAGAACAAAACAAGGTCTGGACTGCTAGTCCAAAGGTGGGTGCTTAGAGCAGTGTGCCCTAACACGGTTTACCTTATTCTGTCCTTTTCTAGCAGACGTTCCATACACCAAGCCTTGGGGATGAGGAGTTTGAAATCCCACCCATTACCCCCCCACCGGAGTCAGACCCAGCACTGGGGATGGCAGATATACTGCTGCCCTTTCAGGGCCTTGGTGACCAGCTGCCTGCACAAGGAAATGAATTTACACCTCAGTTTCCCCCTCAGAGCTTGGATCTCCCCTCTATTACAATATCCCGAAATCTCATGGAGCAAGACGGCGTCATCCACAGCAATGGATTGCATATGGTAGGTCTGGTGCTTTGTGTTTCCATTGCCTAATGTCATCTGTCAAGGCAAAGTAATGTAGATCTGTGTCATCTACCAGTTTTAATTGACCTCTCTGAAGACCTGTGTGATTTCTTGCTGTTGTAGCCCTTGCTGATGTTGTGCGTTATGTACAGGCATGTCCTGTGAGAGTGATGACATGAGTTGCCAGTGTTACACAGCAACCAACAATGTGCTCTTATCCAGTTCCTAAGGCAGTTGGCAAATGGTTCAGGGTTTAATATTGGTAGATTCAGGAAGATAAACATGGCTGTAATGTACAGTGCAATGTAGTGCTATACTGTGTGAGAACAGACCTCCTGTGAAGAATGGTCAGGGTTTATAAACACAGAATTTTAGTTTTGGGAATGGACTTGGAAGCCTCATGTGCATCCCACGTGCTGCTGCAGTTCAGAAACGTGTTACGCAGTTGAGTCTGGTATCAAGAGTTGAAAGACCGTGTTGGCGAGGGTGAACTACAGCATTTAGAAGGAATTGTTTGTCTGTGTGTTGAGTATAGGAGTCATATCTGACAGCCATCAGAATGCTTTGGAGGTGCAGTATTGAGAGTAGCTCAGGAAGGGAGCTGAGCACGGTATGTTGGCCGTAAAAAGCTATGTATTTCCCTATATTCCATGGGCTAAATCTTTATAAATGGATATTGATTGTTTTTTTAAAACTCATGATAGAAGTGATAGGGATTTGTTACCTTGACCATACTCAGAAGTACAGGGCCACAAACGGGCCATTGCTCTTGTTGGCCACAAGGACTGTGGCAGGTTGGGTCTGGACCCAGGGATGGTCCAGCCAAGGGGCAAGGCTGAGTGATGGGGACTTTCAGGCTAATTCCAATAAGCACTCCCATTAATTAGGTCTGTCAAAACCAAAGCTGCATTTAGTCTTCTCCCAAATTTATACAGATGTATGGCAGTGATCTTGCTGTGTTTATGAGGTCGTTCCCTTGTTGTTGTTGTGTTTCCCTTTCAGATTTGGGGAATCTCCCTGATGTATGCGGTAACATTCGTGCTTGCACAGCTCTGAGTCAGTCTATCATACTTTGTATTTGAAACTCAGTGGCTACAGTTAGAGTTAGTTTCTGTATGGCATATTGAAGACAGGGTGAATGTTTAGCTTGAACAGATATTTTACATCTACTATATTTTTTCTGATTAGCTGTTTTATAGGACCTCTTGCTAAACTTGCTGAAGTGAAAATACAGATTTACTGCTGGACTGTAATAAAGGTCATGTAACTCTTTTTTTCTTTTTTATTATTCTGGGAAACAAAATTAATTAAAGATTTACAAATCAACATGAAGTAAATATTTCTCTGGAATTCTCCGGGCTGCTGGCTTCGTTGCAAATTTTAATATGTCATTGGAGGTCATGAAGAGCAGCCAGCACTAATACAGAATTGAGCACAAACTGCTCAGTGAGGAGGTACAGAATTCAGTAATTCTATTGATACAAAGCAGGGACTGCCTGAAACAGGCACTGAAGGCTATGGTACTTCTTTTCCAATCCCATTATGCATGGGATTTTTTTATACCCTGGGTATGCTGGATGAATGCCAAAGAAGAAAAGATTAATAAAACCTGAGCATCAGGAATGTTATGCCTGAAAACTAAAGCAATAGAGTGTGTGCATACTGAATCAGCAAAACTTGCTCAGAAATA